>OY770115.1:10370506-11570506 GCA_963669365.1 Verbascum thapsus | reverse complement strand
GTACCTAATTACTTAGGATCAAGTCTATCGTAGTTCTAATAGATTAAATAGAGTGATTATGTAAGTGTGCCTCGTATAGAACACGAGGTGGTATTTTAGAGGGCATTTCCCCCTTTCAAATGAACTAGTACAGGGGTATTTATAGGCTTATGTGGTTACTATTTGTGATGTGATGGTTGGACCTAATAATGGCTACCACGTGTCATTATATGTATGGACCATCTGTCCTTGGGTCATCGGGTCGGGTCGTATGATGGCCCGATCCATCTTTTTCTGAATGGATTATTGAGACACCAACTTACATTTACCTCGTATGCACTTTGTCTCGTATACAAAGTACCTCGTATGCACTCTACCTTGTATGCAAAGTACCTCGTATGCATAGTGCCTTGTATGCAAAGTACCTCATATGCTCTTTGTTTCGTATGCAATGTACCTCGTATGCACTCTGCCTCGTATGTAAAGAATCTTGTATGTAATGCACTCTGCCATGTCTAGAGATAATATTTGAACTATTTTAATTATATTGCAATTTGATACACATTAGATGCTATATCTGTCGTGGCATTAACATGATGTCCAAATTCTTGAGGAGACATGTGAGAGCCATGACAAGCACAAACAATCCTTATCTGAGTAGGGCTTAACCTATATGTCACATGGAACTCATGACCCTTTGCGTTCAACCGCTCATTAGGAGCCATGTTACGAGCCTCATGCTCAAGCAAAGGCCTTCAACTTGTTCCATATTTACCAACAACTTGTTCCATATTTACCAACAATGTACATAATTAGACAAAGTAGAAAGAATTAAATGAAAACCTTGAGTAAGATTCTAGTTGTCATTTTGAGTGTCTAGATTAACTATATTCCTTCCAGAATAAGTTGCATGAATCTGTTGATGATGTGACATCATGCCCCGAGAATTAGCCCTATCTAATGCTGGCAGCTGGACATGGGTGTAGTCAAACATTAAGGGATAATTAGAGGGGGCCACATGTGGGTTACCTGATGGATCCATGGTTCAAAGTCGTGGTATCAGCGATAATATCGACAGGTGCTGTTCCATATTGGTAACGGCATATCAGGATATTATCGGGCGATACCATATAAAATCATTATAAATGCTCCATAAATTCTAAAAAAATTTAGTAAAAATTATAGATAAGTGTAAATAACACAAATTGCTTCTACTTAATAAATAACACAAGCTTTTACTACCTCAACCACAAAAGAGTACACAAGCACACATACGTCACTTACCTAAATACAGCGGCACAAACACACATACAATCAAATGCTACTCTTAATTAAACTATTTAATTAGAGTAAACTCTTAATTTAACTAGTTAATTAGATAATTAATTTTTTAAAATAATTTAAATAAATGCTTAAAATGTAAATCCTTGGCTTTGATATGTGATTTGATCTTAGTATCGCCGATATTATCAATTGTATCGGCCAATAATATCCGATTTGGCCGATATTATCAATTGTATCGCCGATATTATCGGCCGATATCCAATAATATCGGTGATACATGATATTAGTATCTATCGTTTTTATCGGATCGGCACCCACCGTTCCAGTTACGTATCGCCGATAATATCGTCATATCAGCCGATACTTTGAACCATGGATGGATCACCATTTGTCGCAGTCATTGCATGCATCATCCCAGGCAATGTATAGATAGAAATACTAGGTTCAGCTAGAGGAAGGCCTAGATACGTCGGGACGGTGGATACGACGGCGACAGATGTGTGTAGCAGTGGAGATAGGAGAGCGATTGAGAAGGATCAATTTGGAGAGAGAGAATATATATTTTAGAAGAGGGAATGAACAATGAAAAGGGCCTTCACAGTATAGGTTTAAGTTTCCAATGAGTTTTTGTTGTGTATAACTATAAACCGTGCTCGGATCCAAATTTAAAAATACTGCAAGTAATTTGCATTTTGCATCCTAAAAAGAAGCC
Source organism: Verbascum thapsus (assembly GCA_963669365.1). Taxonomy (NCBI): domain Eukaryota; kingdom Viridiplantae; phylum Streptophyta; class Magnoliopsida; order Lamiales; family Scrophulariaceae; genus Verbascum; species Verbascum thapsus. The sequence continues at coordinate 11,568,531 of OY770115.1, read as the reverse complement.
TAATAGGCACTTTTCACAATAGAAAAAGAAAAATAGCACAATGCATCCTTAAATTGAGTTTGATTTGACAAGTTGCACCCTATGTAATTTTTCAACAAAAAATTTCATTTCTGAAGAGCAAAATCATCCATGAAATACAAAATGAATTTCTGAAAGCAAAATAATCAATTTATATCAAAAATATTAATACTCCATTTATGGAGGCTTTAGAAAAATAAATAAAAAGTTCTCAAAATAATACAATAATGAAGAATTTCTGAAAATAATGCAAGACGACATCTCATATGTCGTCTTCAACTTATTTTTTAAATTTAGAAAAGTAGAAGATTGCATCTTGAATGTCATCCTCAAAAGGCCATGTTTGTTTATGTTTTCAAAATCCATTTTCATGATTTTAAATCACAAAATTCAAAATAAACTTAACCTACCAAATTTTCATCTCAATTCCCCTTTTTTCAACTCTACTTTTTCAATCTCCTATATAACTATCACTCATATACACATTACTTCACACATTTACTAATCAAATCATTTATTATAAATCATTTTTTCACTTTCTCTTTCATACTTTATAATTTTTTATCCATATTTTTTTTATTTTTAATTTACATAATCATTATATACACCACTAACATAATTATTCTACACATCATCCATCAACCTATCATTATTGATTTGACATCTCTTACAACTTTCAACCTAATTTTAAAAACATAAACAAACACCTACCATTTTCACACGAATTTCTATAGTACGCCATTCCCAAGAAAAAATTAAAATTTCATACCAAAAACATAAACAAACATAGTTATTTTCCTAACTTTGAAAGGTAGAAGAATGCATCTCGAATGTCATTTTTAATTTATTTTTATATGACTTATGTTTGATCCAATTTCAAGTTTTAAGCATTTTTTTAGCATCCAATTTTAACGTGGTGATCATGTTTCATTTAGACAACAAATTGGTCCTTCTTGTGCACTAGTTTAATGATTATGGAGGTTTTAGTGTTAGATGAAAAAGAAGATAAGTTTTCTATACTCATAAGGCATTTCTAGTTAATTATATATCTTGGGGGTTGGGAGGAAGAAACACAATGAAAGTGGAAATAAGCGAACAATTAGAGGTTGGTGATATGAATGAGGGAGATTCGCTTCTTTATATATACTAGTAAATAATACGTTCGTTGAACGTGAACCATATGATCTCGGTAAAATAATTTATATACGTAATTATTATTCAAATTCAAAACATTTTCTATAATAACTTAATTAAATGAGTTGTTCATTAATAAACTGCAATTGTTTAAAAGATTAAATTTTAATTGAATGAACTGTTAAATAAATGTAAAAAAAAGAAACATAAATGAATATTACCAAATAAATTCTTATTGCATTTCATGAAATTTATTTTTCAATTTCAATGGATCATAAATTTATATTCTTCATTTTTTCATTTAGTTCTTTATATATTAGCAAACCTCTTCATTATGGTTCAAAATTTGGATATTTATGTAGACTTCTTGTTTCTTATTTTTATTTTTTTTATTATTCTAATATAATGACGCAGTAGTATGTGTTTTCTGTTTGGAGTGTACATAAAAACACATAAATCATACAAACCACATAAATAAATCTACAAATTCTTAATTTTTGGTTATAACTACAAATAAATTGAAAGAGTTGTAATTGAAGTTTGATAATCAATGTTGCACATATACTCATAAAAAAGACTTAGCAGAGTATCGTATCAGTGACTGCTATGGATAATTCTGAATAAATTATCCGAGATAGTATTAAAATGTCTGAATATAGGAAGGGGCGATTTTTTTTGGATAAGATACTTGATAAAAAATTTGAAGCATTTCAACACGGCTAGGGTACCATAAATAATGTTTGTTCTATCATTATACAATACTTTTTGGGCTAAGATACAAAAAGAGATATATTTTCTTTCTTTTGTTAAAACTTAAACATAAAGTCAAATGTCAATAAATCTGTTTACTTTTTTTTTTAAAATTCATACATTCACATAAATAGACATATCTCAGTGTACCATATTCCAAAATTTTAAACTCCATTTCATTTTGAACCTATGTTGCACATATATTAAAAAAAAGACTTAGTGCAGTATGGGTGTTATTCCCGTTTCCGCTATGTATACTCTTGATTATTGAATCCGCAATAGTTTTATAATGTCGAAAAATAAGAAAGATTTTTTTTGGATATCGTATCAGGCATAAAATTTGAAATATTCGGCATGTATTGGTACTTGACACAATATTTATTTTTTATCATTATACAAACATTTTGGGCTGTATTACGAAAGGAGATAATATTTTTTTATTTTTGTTAAAACTTAAATATAAATGTTGAACAAATGATAAAGAAATTCAAATAATTTGATAAAATTTTATTTATGTCAATGAATATTTTAACTATTTTTTTTAAATATTATATATTCATGTAAATAGATGTATCATTAGTGTACCATAGCCCAATTTTTTGAAATATTTCCGATTTAAACCAAAGTTGCACATAACCTATAAAGCATGTACACTTTGAAAAATCACATCGTATGGTGCCGGACACTCTTCGGACATGGACACACCTCCAACACGCTCCCAAAATGTGTTGGACTGATTGGTGTCCTTGAGTAAAAAATAAACTAAATACTGACATGTCCGACACGTTTAGGACACGTTTTAATTTTTAAATAAAATTAACCCTTTTGGATCAAATATAAAACATAAAGGTATAGAAACTTTAAAGTATTTTTTTCCCGTATTTTATCAAGAAATACTCCACAATATATGAAATGTGAGACCAAAATGTGGGATGTGGGTGGTGATATTTTTGAGCCAAGTAATGACTTTGAAGTTTTAGAGATTGCAAATCTCACTCTTGATGAATCAAATTTGGAACATAACTTGTTTGTCGATGGAGTTGGTCATGAAGAATGTCTTAATGATTATGATATTTGACCAAACATAGAAGTTTAAACAATTATTTTCATTATTTGTATGACAATTAATGTTTGACTATTAGAAACTAAATGAAAAAATTCATAAAGAATGAGAAAAGTTTTGAAGTCAAACAAAATTTAAAAATCTCTTTTTATATCTATATTACTTTCATTATCTATAAATGTCATTAGGTTCACATACACACATGAATCTAAAAAGTAATTTCAAAATATATATATTTTTTTGATTTATTATAGGTATAATTTGATATGATCCTAATATATTCCTATATATTATACTATTTTATGACAAACGATTAATATTATAACTCACATAAGAAATTTTTATTCTTTATTTTACAAATATCATTGTAGAGTTCTAATATACTTATACTCCTAATATTATACTTGTACTTATCCCAAATATCAATAAAGCATTACATACGATCGAACACCAAGATTTATACTAATTAAGTGAATTGAAGTAGCCAACACCAAACTACCTATATATAAGGAAAATTGCGCACAAACCTGTCATTTATTATGCAATTATCAAACAATTCTAGTTTTTAAAGTTACATAAAAATCCTTTTACGTGAAGATGTTTCTTATAATTACTGTGTTAAGTAGCCCAATTCGAGATATGTAATCTCCTTAATTAGAACAAAACTAAGAAAAAGATGGTGAAAGATAAAATTTATCAAGAAGACATCATATTCAATATTTTGCATAAGAAAAATAAATAAAAAATTTAATTCGTCTAATATGCTATTCTGCTAACCAACCTGAAAAAAAGAAGAGAAATAAAACCAACAACTACTCCTAATCAAGGTTCAAAGTTTCGAAACTGATCTAAGTTTCGGGTAGTTAAATATTAGAAACGTTTCGGAAAAGTAGGAAAAATTTGTAAAAACAAGAAAAAAGACGAAAACAATGTGATAAAAAGTATACAACAAATGCTATCCTCATTTATTTTTAAAATCAATATTTTGTTTCAAAATTTATACAAGTACACTAATAGTTGATAAAAATTTTAATAACGAACTAAGTGATAGTATTGAATTCAAATTTAACGCTCTTATAACATATAATCGACAAAGTTCAAGCAACTTCACTTGTAAAATTCAAAATTGTGAACGTGGTACGGTATATATGTTTAAATTATTAAAAGAAAAAATTGGTCATTTATCATTATAATCAGTGGTATGCATTATGTTATTTGTTAAAATAATCATCTAATAACACATATATCGTTATAAGAAAAATTGTAATATTTTAGTTTTTTGTGTTTTCTTACTTGCGTATTTGAATATAAACAAAATTGTCTACGTTTTCGTTGATTAATTATTTAGAACTTATTTGATTAATTTGGACTCAGTTAATAAATTGTTAGATTTATAACTCTTTTCTGTTTTTCCTTTTTTTAAATTTTATTCACTATTATACTCTATCTAGAAAAGAATTAAGAAACTTTAGTTTTAGGCTATGTTTTGTTTTGTTATGGTTGGGTATTTTGGTGAGATATTTTTTGGGACACGTGCAAATTTGGTGAGATAGTGTTTGGTTTTATATTGATTGTTAATTTTTGGATGGATTTTTTTGGTGAGATAGTATTTGTTTTTGTTTTCATAAGGAACATATATTACTGTAGCAGTCAAATCACGTAAGCTTTTGTCTGTTAGTAATTATTAGTGATTGAAAATTATAATAAAATAATAAAATTGTAATGATTGTTATATATGTATGTGAAATAGAAAGTATTATATATATATATATATGTGTGTGTATAAAAAAAATGTGGGCCATGAAAGTGTATTAAATTTCAAAATTGATATACAAATTTTGGACCAAATTTTTGGGGCAATATTGTGAAGGCCAAATACAAGTTGGCCAAAATTTTGGCCAAAAATTGATTCAAAATGAAACCAAACATAGCCTTAGTGTTTCGTGGAAACTATGAAACACCGAAAGTTTCGATGGAAACAGTGGAAACATCACCAGTTTCTTTGGAAACATTGTAATTTCGAAACTACTTAATAATTTTTTTCGCTTAGTTGAAAAACAGAAACTTTTCGAACTTTTCGATGGAAAAGAAAGAAATTTAGAACCATGCTCCTAATTATGGAAAAGTTCAGGATTGTATCATACTCTCGGTATATTTAAATATCTTAAAATCTAACCCTATAAATAATCGAAAAAATATGATGGTAACTTCAAAAATAGTAAGAAGAGTTTTATACTGTCTATTTTTGTTATATAGTATTATAAAATTAACTTTTAAAGTATTACGAACGTTTCACTATTTTTAAATAATTAGTTCATTGTTATTATCGATATATATGTTGAAAGCTAATGTTTTGAAAGATTATAATTTCAATTGAGATTGTCTTTTTTGTCTTGTAATTTATTTAACAAACAAATAAAAATAGATATCTAATATATTTTATATGAACACATTGTGATTCATTATCTAAGAACAAAATTTAATAATACATGTACTTGTAGAAATTTACCAAAATATTGAATTGCTGCCCTAAGAACCATCCACTCATGATCAAAATGATGGCATTATTAATTATACCAATCCCAATTTCCCATGTCCATTGACTTTGGACAGCTTGATTTTAAGCATCACATATAACGGCATCAGATCTCCATTGTGTTTATCAGATATTGGTTTATAATTAACTCGTAGATTATGGATTAAATTATATATCTTATTATTTGATTTATAATTCACTTGTAAAGTCTTAATTAAATTATATATCTTATTATTTGACTCTTTTACCATTAAAAAGTTAAATTTATAGAGATATTATAGGTATTTCAAAAATGTAACAACTCGATTTTTATAATAGTATGGATATATATATATATATATATTTTTTTTATCCTTATTGAGATGAAATTTTGGTTGAAAAATTACATAGGGTGCAACTTGCTAAAACTAACTCAATTTAAGGGTGCATTGTGCTTTTTTTTTTTTAAGGTGCAAATGCCTATTAAACTCTTTTTAGGGTGTAAAGTGCAAATTATTAATACTGCCAAGGTGGCCACATGTAAAAGTTTTAGACACATCTTAGAATATGATATGATAAACTAATTTCAATTAGGCTCCTTTTGTTTGTTAAGGAAATGTAATCAAAATAGGGAATATGATTCCCAAAAATCAAATAACCTTGTTTGACATTTTTTATTTGATATTATGGAATGCAATCTAATTCCCAAAATATGGTAATTATCATCTCAAATAAGGGAATCACAATACCTTATTTTATTGAGGTAATGTGATTACCATATCAATGTAATCATAAATACAATACTTTAATGTCCTTACTACCACTGTCTCAAATATAATACAAAATCAACAAAATAGTTATTTCTTTTTTCATTTCATTTAAGTTATTATTTATGAAAAAAAAGTTTCGTATTTTTAATTTATTTAGAATATTTTTATTGTCAACATAGATCGTAATTTCATTTTATTTGATATTTATTTATTAAATGAAATTGAAAAATTGCTATGTTGTTTTTGTGATAGTACTTTTGAAATGGTTGTTGGTCACATATGATTAATATATTTTATTTATTAATAATAATATGTTTCCGACTTAAAATAATTATCAATGGATTGGTATATGAAAAATTCATACATGTAATTTTTTTAAAAGTCAAACAATATATAAATAAAAAATAAGCATGTTCAATTTAATTATCATTTTTCTAAAAGAGGATAATGCAATTGAACCAAATTGATATCTTATTTATTTTTATTATTTAACCAAATTAAATATATATATATATATGTATATATACACTTATGTATATATATAATATCAAATATTCTACTATAGTGAAAATTTATAATTAGATTATACATATATGGTCTAAAATAAGGGTATTTAAATCAAAATCTTTAATTTTAAATTTCATTCTTTATTATATGTGTTTGAACCAAACATAAAAAAGGAAAAATATATATATCATTTACTTAATTTTTTGTAGACAAGCAAACACTATTAATGAAATCAGATTTTTAGTAATCATATTATCAGAAATCTTATTTCCATTTTAGATTCCATTCTCTGTCAAACAAACGGAGCCTTAATGTATTTTAACCTTTAACAACTATTTGAATTTTTTTATAATTTTAATTGAAAAAATATTATATAAAACTTTTTAATTTTAGTATTCAGATACTAAAATTGATTTATTTTGTTTGGTATACTGCTTTCAAAATTTTCTCATTTTCTTTTATTTCAATGACATGAAATAAAATAGTTAACGAATGGAAAAGGAATAACTAAATTGATTTGAGATTGTGGAGACAAAAATGGTGAGGATAATTCCGATGGCCTCATCGATTAAACCCTCACTCTCGTCTTTGACCACTCGGTTCGGTGTTCCGATTACTTCTCCCAATGCTTATCGTAGACTCACTTCATTGCATCTCGGAAGTGGTATGTTTTTCCACTATTTTTTTTTTTGGATTTTTAGATGTTTTTTTTGCTTTAATATATCTGTATATGTGCTGTCCTATTGCTGCTGTTACGAATCTCGTTTTCTCCGTCTGGATTTATTTGAATAGTAGTATTGAAATTGGCGATATAGTGGAATGGATATTAGATTTAAAGTAGTTGCAGTGGTACAATGTACGAGAAAATGGAAAATATTAAAAGGAATTAATTTGAAGTAAAATTAAAAATCTTGAATAAGATCTCTGAAAAACAAGAGGTGTTTGGATGGTGTATCCAATTGTAGGCTGTTTGTCACTGCATGAAGATTTCAGCATACCGTGACTTAGTTTACTTTAATGGAGTGTATTTTTGTTTTAAGCTTTAAATTAACTTGCTTGTGTAAATTGTAATATGTCTTTTCACTTAAAAGACAAAAATATATCAATTTCATTTGTTGCTTATTTGCCAATCTCATAATCTTGCTCCAACAGGAAGAAACCCAATTCTGTTTAATACTCTTATTTAATCTATGATGATGATGATGAATTGGCCAATTTTGGTCTATATTAAAGGAAGAAGTAATATATATTATGTTAATCAATTACCAAAATTGGTTTTAGTTTACATTTTTAGAAAGTCCAATAAGATCTGAAAGAAGCAGCCATGCATCTAGCTATGATTGACTTTTCCTGAATTTTTTTTTTTTATATATTATCTTAACTTATGTCATATATATACATATATATATATATGGATTTTTTTTGCTTGCACCAAGTTAATGATTAATCGTGGAGTAGTACAAAAGACTCCATCAAGACTCATGAGAGATTTTCTTAGTTCCTTGTCTACTCTCGAATATTTACACAAACCAAGTAAGCCCCGATAACTTGATGTATCTTCAAACATTTACATGTCTATTGTATTATTTTAATTGGAGCTTGATTGGAGTTAACAACATTCTTGGTCAATGTAGATGTTGATTGGGGGGGGGGGGCATGAAAGATATGAAACGAGGTTACTGGAAAAAAGTTTTCAGCTTCTATCCACATGATTTTTCTTTTCCAGGTTACCCAAAAAATGTATTCAGCTTCTGTGCACATTATTTATTAAATCCAATATTAGAGCATAATATTTGTGCTTTATTTAGCTATTTGTTTTCTTAAGTTTACAATGATCATTGAGAGTCAAGCATTACGACTCACGGGTTAGGTTTCTGATACTGATGGATCAGAAAAAGTATTGATTACCTATTCTCTGTATATTATCCAGCGGTGCCACAGTCACAGTCATTTCGGCTTAAAAGTACAAAGTTGTTTAAAGGGCAGAGTGGCCACATATCTCTTAGTGTTGCAGGAAGCTCTGCACAAGAAAGTACTACTACTGCACAAGATCATGCATTAGAATGGGTTAAAAAGGACAATAGAAGAATGCTCCACGTTGTTTATCGTGTTGGGGACTTGGACAGGACAATAAAGTATATTTCTTTTCTAGTGTATGACTGGCTGTTGATCTTGGATTTTTGGTTCCTCATCAAAAGAGTTATTGCGATAATTAAATGGTGGCTGCAGATTTTACACGGAATGCCTAGGCATGAAACTACTCAGGAAGCGTGACATACCAGAGGAGAGATACACAAATGCCTTTCTTGGATATGGGCCTGAAGATACTCACTTTGTGATTGAACTCACTTACAGTAAGCAAATGACTTGCTTCAATATAACCCTTGTGTTGGCCTCTAACTGGCATGTTCGATTTGCTTTGGACCGTGTGTATTTTACCTGAAAATATTTCTGTACCAAAAGTTACTTATCGTCAAAGTTGTTTTTCAATATTTTAATGTCAGATTATGGGGTTGACAATTATGACATTGGGTCTGGTTTTGGCCATTTCGGGATTGCAGTTGATGATGTAAGTATATCTCGACCTATACAATCTTCAGTAGCTAACTTGATAATCTGTCAATGTAGAGAGGCTAAAACTGCCACTTGCGGTTGTTAAGTAGCATTTGTTTGATTTTTCCTTAAATTTTGTTCTTCATTGTCTCTTCTCTTTCTACTATTTCATTAGAAGCATTATGTCCAATGGAAAAGTAGTTGCATAGTGTTACGTACTATTATTATTATTACTGGAAAAGAAAATCGGATGTATGAGAAATAAAATATATATATTAATGATACAATTAAATTTTCCATCTGCCTTATCTTATTTTCATGATCAGGGGGAGTAGTTGTTTTCTATGCACCATATCCTGAACATATTAGGAAAGATTTGTCCTTTACTTATTTTATTTTCGGTTCTGATGGATGTGTTTCATGGTGTGATTCTTGTTTCTTTGGGAACACAATGAATTAATGATTCTTTACTTTCCAAAGAATTTAAATGGATTAATAGTAATCACACACCGAAAACATCACTTACACATGCACACACGCCTTAAGATTGTTTTTTTATCGTTTTCTGAATTGACAGAATTTCCTGCATATTGATATTTTATGCATAGATAGCCAAGACTGTAGATCTCATAAAAGCTAAAGGTGGTAAAGTCACACGAGAACCTGGACCTGTCAAAGGAGGTAATACTGTGATAGCATTTATAGAAGACCCTGATGGTTATAAGTTCGAACTTCTAGAGAGAGGTCCTTCACCTGAGCCGCTATGTCAAGTAATGCTTCGAGTAGGTGATCTTGATCGCTCTATTGAATTCTATGAGAAGGTGAGATTACTTTGTTGAACTTTGAATGCATTTTGTTTTGTCATGTTTTGCTGATTCATGAAGTCATTTCTTTCCTACGTCATAACATAAAACGTTCTGCTGTTTATTCGTTTTGCTTCTGTCCTCTGTATAATTTTATAGAGTGATGTAATTTCTAGGCTTATGGCATGGAACTTCTTCGCAAGCGAGACAATCCTGAATACAAGGTAAATATGCTCATCTTGTTTAGATCGAGGTGATGGAAAAATTCTGATGCAATGGCTAATTCTATTTTTCTGTTTACCATCCTCTTTATTTGTTGGTATTGAAATTTCATACTTGATCTGAGGTGTCTGACAACTTTGAGACTACTTTGCGCTTCTCCTTGAAACTTTGTTTCTCTGTTTCTTGTAATCTTGGTGGGTTAGTGATCTTGTGGTTGCTTAGGTCCCATCTGGTTTCGGTGTATGATAATAAACTTCTTCTTTGCTTTAGGTTATCTTTTCCTAATTTACATTATCGTGTGATACACGCAAGGCAAAAACTTATCTTAACCCCAACCAAAATCCAGGCTTCATTAGGGGAAAACATAGGTATTATGGATGTGGGACCAGAGAGAACCTGATGTAAAAAGTATAGTATATCTGGTAGACCAGAATTTTTAGATGCACACTGAACTCATCTTTTGTTTTTTCTTTACTTGTAACTAATTGCCAAATTAAATAATGGTTGAAGTGTGAGTTGTCATTACTTTGCATTTGCATTAGATCTTGCAGGTGTAAACTTTATCTGTGTGGATTATTTTTATCAGGCCCTGATACTCATGAGACCTTCATGTTGTCTGTGCAGTATACAATAGCAATGATGGGCTATGGCCCTGAAGATAAAAATGCTGTAATGGAGTTGACATACAATTACGGTGTTACTGAATATACCAAAGGCAATGCTTATGCACAGGTTCGGTCTCGTCCTCTCCTAGCTTTCTTAATCTTATGCCTGTCTTGGGAAATTGCAATATTAGTCCCATAGGATAGGGCTTGTTGCAATTTTAGTCTCATTAATTACAAATTTGCAAAATTAATCCTGCGGATGCTTTTTTTTTTTTTGCAATAATGGCCTCGCCTGCTAAATATTGGACAGTTTCATGTGTAATGCAAGCTCTCTTAAATTTGTTACTGAATACGTGCAAGGCACGAGAAAAAACTAACGGTTTCCGTCTATTCTTAACTGTTGGGATTAAAAATGCATCATACTGAACTAAGTTTGCAAACTTATAAATCACGGGACTAAAATGCAACAGGCTATGATATGGGACTAATGCTGCAATTTTCCTGCCTGCACTACAATGCTTTTAAATCTGAAAATTTGAAGTTTATATCTTGCAGATAGCAATAGGAACAGATGATGTTTATACAACCGCTGAAGCAATTAAGCTTTGTGGTGGAAAGATTACCAGAGAACCTGGACCACTACCTGGTATTAGCACCAAGATCACTGCATGCTTGGATCCTGATGGTTGGAAAACGGTACAGCCTTCGCGTGTAAACAGTTTTTCGTATATAGCTTCTCTGAGAACTAAAATTTTATTTCTAAATTGTTTTATTGGGTTTTTTTGCGTCCTTTTCGTATAGTTATTCCACCTGATTTTTCATCAACAACTGCCATTGCTGATCTAAATAGTGTCTTTTTGCATTAACTTATTTCAATTAATTTAACCTAAAATGGGAAAAGAAGGTGTTGAAGTCGAACAATAATGCATATTAGAAGGTTATCTAAACCATGCAAAATCTTCATTGGTGTAGATTTGATTTGTGTAATTCTTTAGTGCTGTCAGAGAAATAAAGAGCTTTCCATGTTTCTGCTTCTGAGTTGCTGGTTGCTACACACACATGTATATAAGTATTGAGGATGATCAGTCAATAAACGCAAAATTGCATGTCCATATCTTAATATTATATTGTTGTCACTAAATTTGAAGTGCAACATATGAAAGTAGTGGCTGTGAGAGGATCACTTTAGGTGTTTACGATTATTATGTTTTAAATGTTGCAGGTGTTTGTGGATAATATTGATTTTCTCAAGGAGCTGGAATAAAGGTCTGTATAGAATTTGTAATGACAGATTGAGGAGAAATGCTTCTTCACAATAGAGTTATAAATTATGTTTCTGTAGATTAAATTATGTTGAGTCCTAAACCAGCAATGGGAGGCTAGGCTAGTAGCATGTAATCACAAGTTCATTTCTCTTACTTGTACTGTAATTAGACCGTATCTCGTTATCAACGAATTTGTTTCTTTTTTGATGGTTATTATGAATTAAGGCTTGTTTGCTATTTCTGCTAATAAATTGTGTCGTTACCAACATAAATTCTGGTGGATTTATATAATCCACACGTGTGCGTATGATAGAGCTAGATCTATCCTTCTAACCTTGTTTCTTTTTCCCCCTTGTTGCCATAATTTTGATACCCAAAATCTGAAGCTGCTGCGCAATAAGCTGAATGATTCACTCTATAGATGTTCGACGTTCGTAATCTTGTGGGAAAGAGGATACAAAAGTAGTGGGAAAATGAGGAAAAGAAATAATTTAAGTATTTCGAAATTTAGGATGGTAATACCTACATAGATAATAGAATTTTCCCATAACAGAATCGATAGGCAGATTAATAACTTAGTTTTCCGGGCAGATAATTGGGAGGGTTGTGTATCAGTTCGATTCCATTTTATATCAAACTAAAAAGTTAGGTTCGATTTCAGTTAATCGAAATATTTAAAAAAATGATAAAGATCATGCTTGATTCGGAGATTCAGAACTGTCAATCAAGAGGCGCACAAGCTCAAGGCCGATATAGACGGCACAATTTTGCAGATCAGGAGAGAAAGAGAAGAACGACACGTGAATTGGATAAGGTGAAGGCTGCTTGCTGTGGACCTAAGGAAAATTCTAAGTTGGTCCGGGACCAACAGTCCCGGCCCCTTTAGAACTACAAATTTTCCATGTTTGGTGGGGTGGTTTTCATTTGTGGGGTGGGAAAAACCACCCTCCACCCCACAAATGTGTGGTTATAAAGGCCCGGGACCAACAGTCCCGGACCTTGAAAGAATCACCCGTGGACCTAAAGATGTCAAGTAGGCCCTTTTTAGGGCATGCTTTTCAACGGAAAATGAATAAACAAATGAAAAATAAAAACAAATAGGGCCCTTTACGCCTGCCTTGTTTATCTAAGGGGCTAGACCAGCCTAACCCTTAAATAAACGGGCCGGTCGAATCCGGTTAGATGTGAAGATGCATAAGTCAAGGTAATCAATATCTTTGGTTAAATTAACTATTAATTTATTTGCATCTTGACTTTTCCTTATGCATTTTGTGGGAAAATTGCAAATTTACTAGATATCACGATTCTAGTTTTAGTCATACGTTTTATAAAATTTTGAAAACAATCCCAATATTCTGTAAGGTTGCAACCTTAATCTGTCCTAAGTTTATTTTTGTTATTTAAAATTGAATTTCCCCATTAAATTATTCAAATTGAATCAAACACCCCTTGAACAAATATTATTGCCACTTACCCACATAAAAAATTAAAAGACAATAAATAATGATTGATGAACGTCCGATTACACCAATATGTTATATATTTTTAATTTTTAAATAATTTTTTAAGGAGGTAAGAAATAAATAATATTTGTTTAAAGGGTTAATTAATACATCTTGTTTATATAAAAGAGCAAAATACAATTTATAATAGTAAAAATAAATTATAAAAATAACATCATTATAAAAAAAACTAATATTACAACTAATGTAAAATATTAAAACATTTTCTAAAACCACATGAAATGTGAGAGACTAGAATCGCGATATCCTACAAAAATAGAATTTTTCCTGCATTTGCTGATAACATTTTGTTATTTTTTTTATTAAAATAATAATAATTCATTATATTATATATTTCAATTCAATTCAATTAACAAAATCAAAAAAATCAAACAGAACAGAATAACCAAAATTAGAAGGAAAAAAAAATACCCAAATCAAACTGAATTTTCCAATTTTTATTTGATTCAGACCGTTAGATTAATTTTGAATACCCCTAATAATTGGACCTAATAAGACCAATACCATTTTCTTGAGTTCTGGTTAGAGAAAAATTAGTTGAAAACATCAGTTCAATGCACTTTAAGGACTGTAGTTGGGCGAAGAAGATAGTATAGGCAAATCGGTAAGTTCACCATACATACCCGCTGTATTCAATTTTGCCTGCCTTCTCCAAGTCCCATCCGAACAGACAATAAACAATATAGAATATACATTTCGGCATGCTATCTGCTAATCCAGTTGCATTGTTAAATCTTTTAATCTTATTTTCTATCAAATTTCGTACAAATCCACTCCACAAATGTATGCCACACAGAGGTTTACCCAACACATATATATGTCAATCAAAGCGAGCATCGGTAGCACAGAAAATATACCATCCAAAATCAGCCAACAAAAACAGGCTTGTATGCTTTATCTTTGAAACGGGAGAAAAGACCAATTAGGTCCAAGTACCTTAAAGCCTCATTTTTCTCTGCAAATTCACTTCATTCCAGTCTGCATGAGAAACTTACAGCTCACATACCAAAAGGAATAAATATTACATGCACACACCGTCTCCCTCGAACAACCTTAAGCAAACATGGAACCAAAAAGTAAAGATTCTATGCACACAATTTCATTCATCAACCAACGACATGCATGAAGAACCAACAACGACATGCCTCAACTTACCAATAATAGAAAAGACAATTTCATCAGCAATGGCAGAAACATCTCCAGACGACATTTTTCTGCTCATTCCACCAATGGGACTGCACATAGTTGGAAACAAGCAAATCCTGCAAATTGCAAATGTATGAACTCATAATTTATAGGTTAATATAAAAATTAATTATACAGATCAATCAAATCTTTAATAAAGTTTTCCTCCAGATTGAAAGCAAGATGAGAAAAGACTTTTTTGAAACTTGCACTTCAAAATAACCACATATGTAGTCATATAAACAGTTCAGCCTGGCTAAGCAAATTGGGACGATACAAATGATTAAAAGAAGATACATCAACAAAAATACCAATTATGTGATAACTAACTGATTCATGATATATAAAACTCAAAGCTATCACAGGAAAAAAATATGAATACAAAACATGTTAGATAAATGATGCATGATGGCAGTTATGTGGACAAAAAAAAATGGACTACGAGACTTAAGAACCCATTTAACATATTATATGACCAGTAAGGACTAACCAAGGTAACTAAGACGAAAAAGACTTAATGAAATCATAATAAAGAAGGAACCAATTTATAAATCACATTCGCCACTCACCAAAAATAAGTCAACAACATTCTCAATAGTTTTGTTATTGAACTATGATGTACCATATTTTCCTTACAATGACTAGGTCCTTTTAACTGAAGCATGTAAAGGTGTGAAGGTACACAAACATCAAATCTCATGAGGCACATCTAAAATATAAAAGCCAAAAGAAAGAATTAAAAAACTGTTCAACAGCCACCATATGAACAACACAGACTAAATGATTTTCGAAAAAAAAAATGCTTAAATATCATTCTTACAATAAAGCAAAAACCCAAATAGCTGCAACTAATTAGTTGTACAATGTGTCGCAGAAACCAAGCTCTGATTTGTATGCAAAGATCAACAAAAGTGCTTTGTAATCAATCTCAAGAAGGATATATATCCAGAGCTTCTAACCATAAAGGAATGGTGCAATTCACTTTTTAACAGGACACCAGCTCCTCTGTGGTTGAACATCACCAGATTCCTCACATATGGAAATAAAGTCTTCAGACAATGATCATCCATGTAATCTCATTACAACTTCATAATTTCACACAAGCAGGTAACCATGGTAGATGGATAACTAGCCTAAATCCAAAACAGTATATGAAGCATTTCCCGCAGATGCCTACCTGAAAAGCAATAAAAAAAAGGTGAATTATACAAGTACCGCCTGCATTAGACCTACTTACGAAAAACACCATATAGATTTAAGAAATTAATTCCCCCTATCAGTAAAACCATATTATCTTTGCAAATTACAGTCTCACCCCATGTTTTTCGAGTAATCATGATCTGACAAGGGGGAGTATTCATCATTTGCAAAATTTCAAGGGACTTGTGTATTACCCAATAAATAAGGGTCCGTGCATGTAATTATCCCAAGAAAAACCAAGGAATATCTGAGCAACAAAGTAGTTTGTAAACATACACTAAAACTTATAAAGGAAGAACCAAGCCATTGATGGGAAAACAAAAGGGAGAGGAACAAGCAGGATGTAATACCACATCAATCACTTGGAGGACGAAATGCGGCGTAGGGAAGAAATCCAACTACTTGAAGGCCCACTGTTATCACCAGTTCCGTGACTAGCATTTGCTTCGATAGATATTATAGGTTTTGAGGCATTTTCTTTTGTGTCTATAGCAGGAGAGAATGAAGTGGAGACCATGTGTGCATTGCTCAAAACCTACAAATACGAGTAGATCATATGTCCAATCTCACTGGAAGATAAACAAATATGGATATGATGGCTTCGAACAACAAATAAACAAAAAATTAGGAAAAACAATAAATGTGTAATCATTCAGACCAGTACATTTATTCTTAAAGCAGTTAAGGAGAAACGAAAAAGGAGACACATAATAATTCTGTTTCCATCCAATCATCAAAATAAGGTGACATACATTTTTATCAAGAAGATTTCCAGGAGTAAAATTTCTATTCGTTGGAGATTTAAATTGCATGTGAATGCCAGGATTAGTAGCAGCATTGTTTAACCTCATACGTTCACCCAAATCAGCTGACTGAGCATTATTGCCTGCAGACACAAGTACATCCAAGTTGCAGAATCAGCATTCTCAAATTACATTAAGAAAAAATAGTTGATCTCCACATGGATCTACAATACTAAATATAATAAACCCATTCTTGTCACTACTCTTAATTTGTTAATTTAATTTTCAGTTTTGCCCACAGCATGGCCTAGAAATCATGTCAGGCTACCTACGCTCCAAATATGAACCTAAGTTATGTATTCATTTCAAGAAATACTTGCAGTATCTAAAAGTAAAAAAACTACATCTCATGCCCACAATTGAAATCAGCATAAAAGTTTCTAACCTTGAAGCTTTTCCACATCCACTACAGCTGCTCGACTGCTCTCTCCAGCAGTTGGCTGTTAGCAATTCAAACATTAAACTAGACATAGGTATGATATTGATGTCAGTTTTAAGCAAGGGCATATAGAAGCATGATTTTTAGTGCATACTAGTGTATCAAGGACAAATATACCAAAAGGTGCAAGCCTCGGGAAAGGTAACTCTCTACCTACATAAGAAGGAGAAACTAGATAAGCAGGGAAACTAATGATACCCGTTGCTGCGATTTACTAATTTGTGCTTGCTGATACTTCAGAATGGTCCAGTCAAATATGTAATCAAATTCATATCCTGCAAAGGGACATACTAGTCAATACCTGAAGACATAAAACTGACGCACACCATTATATAACTCTTATCTCCTACTTCTGTATACCAGTCAATTAACAGTCCAATACCATTACATCTCCTACATAAACCGGTATAGAGCACATTATGAACATAGACCTGGAAAATTAGAGTTGGACCTGACCTTCACGAGTAAACAGTTCACGGAATAGGCGTTTTAAAAATCCATAATCAGGCCTCTGGTCAAATGTCAAGGAATGGCAATAGTGGAAGTATGAAGCGAATTCCACAGGATGAGACTTACACAGTACCTAATGGAAAAAAAATTCATATTGCATGACAACTAATCAAAGGCCAGCAAAAGAAACAGTCACTAGGAAAAGAATGCAGTCAATAAATGTACCCACCTCGATAGGAGTTGATAATTTTTTCTCACAAATTTTGTCATACTTCTGCTTCTTTGTGGCAGCTTTCAATCCCTGCCACGGAAGGCTATATGCAGACTTGTGGTTGGTAAAAATGAAAAAGCGACAATAACAAAAGATAAAAGTGGTTAAAGCTGAAGGAAGATTAACAATGTACCTTCCTCTTAAGAAATACAGAAGTACATAGCCAAGGGACTCTAAATCATCTCTCCGGCTTTGCTCTAAACAACAAAGAAAATGGAAGTTAAATACTTATCATAACAACCACTGTAACTATTTCTTTGCTTTAACAAAGCGCAAAACAAAAGGATAGAAAAATTGTCTCTTGGCTTACCAATCCCAAGATGGGTGTTGCAACTTGCATAGCGTGCAGTCCCAGTCAAATTTTTATTTTCCCTGCACAAGTCAAAAGTAAATCAAAAGATGTCATGAAAACAACGGCAAGCTGTCTTCTCGCTAACTGAAGTGACATGAAATTATTGAGGCAAATCATAAAACTGGGGCAAATAGAATTGGTAGGCCAGTATTTATAATCTCAGTTCCGAGAAACATTTCTGAAGAACATGTTTATTGAATTAAAGAGATATCTGAGCAATTCTTTTATTTTTAAATTCATAAACTGAATGGTCAAATGTTTGAAGAGTGTAAAGAAGAATTAAGATTGGAGCAAGGGAGAACTTTAAAATTTAAAAAGCTTGCAGTAGAACATGTGCAAAAAAGCACCTGTAAGGAATATGCCGGTTTGTCGTTGAATCTCGATATCTTTTAGCCAGACCAAAATCAATAATATAGACCTAAAAGTGCAAGTAGAGAAGAATTATCGAGAAATTATGAAAGATGGAGGACATGAGTATAACAGAAATCAATGATACGTCAAATGCGGTTTACCTGATTTGCTTTCCGACCAAGACCCATTAGAAAGTTATCAGGTTTGATATCCCGGTGCAGAAATCCTTTAGAATGCACAAATTCTATTCTTGTTATCTAAGTAAAAAATAAAAAATTTCAGATCCAAAAAATGTGTTGACATTTTGCAACAAGTAGAGAAAATACAAACCACGACCCAATTTTCAAGACAGTATGATTTTACCATTTGATCGGCTAACATTAAGACAGTCTTCAATGAGAATTTCCTACCGCAGTACACAAAAAGATCCTCAAGGCTCGGTCCCAGCAAATCAAGGACAAGAACATTGTCTTCTCCATTAACACCAGACCACTTTATGCTAGGTATACCGCCTAAAGGGAGATCCAGGTCATCTTCAAACATACTAAATACTTCCAAACACACTTGAATAAATCTACTCAAACAATTGCACTTTATTCATGTCTACATGTTATGCCCTACACATGCACGTAATGAATGCCACTGGACATGGATACATGTCAAGGTCAGATAAATATTGTGTTGTCCAATGCAATTCAATTTGATTAGCATCATCTGAGTTTAACTCTTGTGAAATGAACAAGTGAAATAAGTTGAACATATCAATTATGGTAATTTTGACTAGATTGACTTGATGAAATCCGAAAAATACTTCAGGATATAAGGCATTTTCTATTTTGATGTAATAAAATGTATACTACTTTTCATTCTAGATATGTGTTTTAACAGTATTAGTTAACAATTAACAAGACACTGCCTTGTATTTCCTCGGTAGTAACAGAAATTAATTACAGTTAATTTCAAGTAAAGGAAAATGAGGTGTGAGGACAATGAATAATCCGATAATTAAGGCGCTACATCATTCAAGTATATTGAATAAGTCGATAGTTGCCACCACGCAATTCACATAACTCATGCACATGTAAATAAAAAAATGCATGATATGAACATACATCGGTTGTTTTCATTACTACTTACTTCCTCCCTGAAGAATGTGGTATAACTTGGCCTCGTAAAGAAGTTGCGGATGCTTAGTTTTAGTATTTTCCTGCAATGGCAAACAAATGGCAAAATAACACTTTGATTAGTTGATAACAGCCAGTTGTACATTAACTTAAGTCCAGAGTAAAACACCTGAGATATTTTAGCTCAATTAGAGCCCTGAACCAATCTTTTAAATATCAGTTCAACTGACTCTCTATAAAACATGCAAATGGCTAAAAATCCTAAAGCATTCAGTTTGGCATCTTTTTTATCAAATTGGAGCTAAGTCAAGCCAGTATGAATAGGTAAACAAGCAGCTTCAACATAGAATCAAAACGCATGGTTCTATGTTCAGAAGAGAGCTAATCGATACATGAATTTTTTAAAAAAAAACAATCATTTCACAAAGAAGTATAAAATAAATTTAAATTTCCGAACTTACGATCTTTACAGCGACGATCTCAAAAGTATCAATATGTGTAGCTGCGTAAGCAAAAGTGGAAAAACAAATTCAGTGAAGGAGAAAAAAAAAAGAAAGTACAAGAATATATATACATATATATATATATATATACACTAAGTTAAATAAAAAAAAGCTGACCGAGAAAGATTTCACCGAAGGATCCACTGCCGATCTTACGGCCAAGCTTGAATTTACCTCCGACAATCCTTTCCATCGAAAAAAACAACTTACTGCTTAGATCCAAACTTCAATTATCATGTATCAAAATCGAATCGAAAATCTCAGAAAAGTAATATAGAAAACCTAATTTTTCTTTTGCTGAGAAAAAACAGAGGCCACACACACACACAAGGAGAGAGGGTATGCTGTGCTGTGTCGTGTTGCAATTTTTAGGTGAAAAAACGACAAAGCCATAAAAAGAAATAAGGGTTTGATGAGTTGTATTATGTGTCTCGAGTAATTTATTTTTCTTAATATATTTTATTATTCAGAGTTGAATTTGATTTGATTTTCAATTTTAATAAATAAAAATTATTAAAAATTTGATTTGTGATATTAAGAAACCAATCTAAAATGAATAGATTGATTCATTTTCAACAATATTTTTACCTTTTTGGCTTACAAGCAATAACCAATAATTATAGGTTAATCAAGTATTGAAATAATCCATAATCCATAATCATTAATCAAGTATCAAGTATTCATTCATATAATCGCGATATCTATACTATTCTAAAAAGAAAGCTAATTTTCTCTCTAAAATGACAGTTTTATTTGACATTTTTACACAAATTACCCCTTTAGATTTTATATTTAAATATGTGCAGTATAAAAGGTTAAAAAGGAAAGATACACTAATTTTTTACAGTTCTCATACCAAATTTAAATGGTGTTTTGCATTTTTTTCTCTATCACATTCATTGGCTTCGTTGCGGAGAAAATTTCTTCATCGTCTTCGGAGTATTCATCGAACCCAGAAGCTATGTTAAGGTAAGTTGAAGGGCCTACTTTATAATAGATTTGCATTATCTAATTTCAACCAAAAATAGTTCAAATACCATGAGTGATAGTAAGATTGAATTAAATTTTTTTTTTCATATCTTGCGTTGAAGTTTATTCTTGATGTTGCTTTATTCCTTTTCAGACCATTGGTCTAGATCAATTATCATGAAAACGTCGATGAAGTTTCTCCCCAAATGTTTTTCGATTTATTTTCTGTCTTAATTGGTGGAAAAGTCATGTAAGAGAGTTTTCAAAAACTAAGATACACTCATCAATGCCAAAGAGAAAGACGGGAAGAGGGATGCAGCTCCATGGAGCATGTTTCTATTTATGAGCATAAAAAGTTGATGTTTTAGTTGATAGCTGAAGAAGTCTAGATTATTCTCATTTTTCATTATTTACTAAGTATAAAGTCTTGAAAATATTGTAACATGTTCAGATATAGGAAATACTATAATGTTTGATTCTTTTACGATATATGTTCTATAGTTGTATAAATGTATTATTTGAATGATAATATTTAGTATTTTTCACAAAAATATTAGGATTAGGTTTTCAATTTATTGTGATTGATAAAAAAAAGTTTACGTTACACTATAATGACTAATACTATTTATATTTGTTACACTTTGAAAATGTTATGCGCACGATTACAGCGTTAATGAAATGCTAGTTATAATAAAAGACATACACAAGAGTTTATAAGGAAATGAGGCATACACAAGATAATGACTAAAGTCAATAAATAAATAAAAGTAAAATTTATAAGGTTTGTTGGGCATATGTATTCCAACTACATGCTTCTACTTCTTTATCTTTTGGAACAAATCACATATTTATATAATGAGATTTTTTATCACTCAAACCAGAAATATCCGTTTTTGGCATGTTTAGAGTTTTAGCTATGATGTTTTTGGCATTGAGGAAGAGAACCTATTTATAGATACTTTGTGAGAAAATATCCGTTTTACATCTACCAACAATTTTACCATTGTCACTTCAATTTTTATCACACATATATATATTAGTTTTTTGTTGTGATAAATGTAGGTATTACATGCTTCATTGCATTTAGAAATATATTTATTGCAAACGTATATTATACTTGTATTACTTGGAAACAAATATTGTTCACAATCACATTCAGATGTGAAACCCAATCTTGTTGCGTCTATTTTTCCTACAAAATACTCATCCAAGTGTACATATAAAGAAATAACATATATATATACTTCTTGATATATATAATATATATGCTTTAGTGAAGAATTCAATTCTCCCTACCTAACATGAAGCTTCTTCAACACCTACCATTGCCTACCATTGAAGACCATTGAAGCTTCTCTACCACACCTACCATTGAAGCTTACCTACCACACCTACCACCTAGTTTTGGTGCTATAAATAGACTAGCTTGGAGAGTCTTTCTATCATCAAGTAAATGATCATCATAGCACAACCAAGAGAGTTGTGAATATCCTTGAGAGATTTGTAAAGGTGTTTTTGAGAGTTTTTTGTTAGAGCTTGTATGTCTCTTCTTTCTATTCTTGAAAGTAATAGAAGTATTTTTCTCTGATATTAGCATGATCCTGGTATTACCAACAAGTGGCATCAGAGCATGGTTGAGCTTTTTTCCATAAAAATCTGAAAAATCGTGTTTTTTTGTTTTGCTCAGAATTGCAATCTGAATATACCGTTGGATTCATCTCGTCGAGAGGAGAAAACTGCTATTTTTTTGGGAAAATTTTGACCACCGGAAGCTACTGTACGCGCCGCCGGAAATTTCCAAGGAAGAAGACGAACCACGTTAGCGCCACGTCAGCACTGCCACGTCAGCACTGCCACGTCAGCCTGCCACGTCACCAGTCAGCTTATAGTTTTGGAAATTTGCAGTTTGGTCCCTCAATTTTTGGAAAATTATAATATCCACCTATAATTTTCGAAAATTGTATTTTTGACCCTGAAAGTGGCTATCCTACCATTTTCGGCCATTCCGGACGCAACGGTGCTGCCCGTTTTTCGAAATTCTGCTTCGATTTTTCTCAAATAGAAAATCAAAATTATTTAGAAGGTGAAAATGACCTTTGACGAGTCAAGTTCATCTTCCGGAGCTATGATTATGCTCACGGCTACCAACTACACGCTATGGAAACCTCGGATGGAAGATTTCCTTAGTTGTAAAGATCTTTTTGATCCAATAGAGATAAAAGGTATTAATCCTGACCCGTCCAAGTCAACGGAGTGGAAGAAAATTAATAGAAAAACTATTGGTCAAATTAGACAATGGATTGACCATAGTGTCTTCCACCATGTTGCACAAGAAACCGATGCTTATGCCCTTTGGAAGAAGTTAGAAGATATGTACCAGGCCAAGACCGCTAGGAACAAAGCCCTACTGATGAGGCGCCTTGTCAATATGAAGCTCAAAAGTGGAACTTCTGTTGCCGAACACACTAGTCAGTTTCAGAGTCTGGTAAATCAACTATCTTGTGTAGAAATGCCACTTGCAGATGAAATGCAATCTCTACTACTTCTTAGTTCCCTTCCCGATAGTTGGGAAACACTGGTTGTTACTCTCAGCAACTCAGCCCCTGATGGCAAACTTACCATGTCTGTGGTCAAGGATGCATTGTTCAATGAGGAGGCAAGAAGGAAAGACATGAACACAGATCAAACTCATGCCCTTGTGACGGAGAATCGAGGAAGATCACAAGGAAAGCAACAAAGAAATAGTAGAGGGAAGTGGCAAAGTAGAGGCAAAAGTCGGGGGAGATCATCAGATGGCCGAAAATCTTCTTATACCTGCCATCATTGCGGTATAGAAGGTCACATGAAGAAGAATTGCTATAAATGGCTAGAGGAGCGAGGGAAGAGCAATCCTCAAGCGAAGAACAAGGGTGGTGAAACGCTCATCACAATCTCAGGTGATGTGGCGTATTGTACTACCAATGACGAAACATGCCTTCACGTCTCAAAAGAGGACACTGAATGGGTGGTAGATACTGTAGCATCCTACCACGTTACTCCCCACAGGTACTACTTCACAACTTACAAAGCTGGAGACTTTGGAGCGGTGAAGATGGGTAATTCCAGTTCATCTGGAATAGCTGGAATTGGTGATATACAAATAAAGACAAGTACTGAGAGCACAATCACTTTGAAGGATGTCAGACATGTTCCACACCTTCGGCTCAATCTCCTGTCAGTGGTATGTCTTGATGAACAGGGGTATGAAAACCATTTTAGTAGGGGCACATGGAAAATGTCAAAGGGCGTTTTGACAATCGCTCGAGGACATGTTTGTGGCACATTGTACAAAACGCATTTGAGGATTTGTACGGACAGCCTCAACATTGCGGAAGAGGCTTCTCTAGATCTGTGGCACCTGAGACTCGGTCACATTGGTGAGAAAGGTTTGACTACCTTGATGAAGAAGAACTTTATCAACACTGACAAGAGCACTGCACTGGGTCCTTGCAGTCATTGTCTATTTGGTAAGCAACATAGAGTATCATTTAGTTCTACTTCAACTAAAAGATCGGAGTTGTTAAGTTTGGTACACTCCGATGTATGTGGTCCTTTGGAGGTTGAATCACTCGGTGGAAGCAGATATTTTCTGACTTTTATCGATGATGCTTCTCGGAAAGTATGGGTGTATTTCCTGATAACAAAAGATCAGGTGTTCGAGTGCTTCAAGACATTTCACGTCTTGGTGGAACGTGAAACAGGAAAGAAGCTGAAATGTCTCCGATCTGATGGAGGCGAGTATACTTCCAAGGTGTTTGATGCATATTGTAGAGAATATGGCATTCGACATGAGAAGTCAGTACCACGCACCCCTCAGCACAATGGCGTTGCTGAAAGAATGAACCGAACTATCATGGAGCGTGTCCGGAGCATGCTGAATATGGCTAAACTTCCAAAGTCATTTTGGGGAGAAACAGTCAACACCGCATGCTATCTTATCAACCGATCACCTTCAGTACCACTCAACTTTGAAGTTCCAGAGAAGCTATGGACAGGTAAGGATCCTACATACTCACATCTTAGAGTATTTGGTTGTTCATCGTATGCATATGTATCCAAAGAGCTCAGACAGAAGCTTGATGCAAGAACTATCCCATGCATTTTTGTTGGCTATGGAAATGAAGAGTTTGGATATAGATTATGGGATCCTAAGGAGAAAAAGGTGTTCAGAAGTAGGGATGTTGTATTCTACGAAGATTTGACAATAGAAGACATTGAAAAACCCACAATGTCTCGGAAGTCAAATGAAGGTGCCCAAGGTTCAAATGAAGCACCAGAATTGTTCTTAAGAAACAATGAAGAAGTGCATGAAGAAAACTCAGAAGCAGAAGAAGATGAGGAGACAGAAGAGAGTGCAGAGCAAGGGGAGTCACAACCCACCTCGCCAGACACAGATGATGGTAGCTCTTCTCAGATGGTTCCAACTGTTCGTAGGTTTGAACGAGGCCATATACCATCGAAAAGGTACACATCATTTGAATATCTTTTGTTAACTGAAGATGGAGAACCAGAGAGTTTTCAAGAAGCTGTGTCTCATAAGGATAAAGAAAAATGGCTAATAGCAATGCAGGAGGAGTTAGAATCTCTGCAGAAAAATCAAACCTATGAGATTGTAGAACTTCCTAAAGAGAAGAAGGCTCTGAGGAACAAATGGGTGTTCAAGCTGAAGAAGGATGCAAGCGGACAAGTGGTGAAACACAAAGCTCGGTTAGTTGTAAAAGGGTTCCAACAGAAGAAAGGAATTGACTTTGATGAGATCTTTGCACCAGTTGTCAAGATGACCTCAATCCGAGTTATACTTGGCTTGGCAGCAAGTATGAACTTGGAACTTGAACAGATGGATGTGAAGACAGCATTTCTTCACGGAGATTTGAAAGAAGAAATCTATATGCAGCAGCCGGAAGGTTTTGAGAACTCAAATGATAACTTTGTGTGCAAGTTATCTAAAAGTTTGTATGGCTTGAAGCAGGCACCAAGGCAATGGAATAAGAAATTTGACTCATGCATGAAGAGTCAAGGCTACAAGAAGACTACTGCGGATGAGTGTGTATACATCAAGAAACTTCCAGATGGCACCTTCATTGCTCTTCTACTATATGTAGACGACATGTTGATCGTTGGAAAAGATGCAGTGAAGATAAACCAGCTGAAGAAAGAACTCTCTAAATCTTTTGATATGAAAGACTTAGGACCGGCTCAACAAATTCTTGGAATGCAGATCACTCGAGACAGGAAGAATCGCAAGTTATGGTTATCTCAGGAGAAGTACATTGAACGAGTACTTGAGAGATTCAACATGAATGATGCCAAACCAGTTAGTGTTCCACTTGCGAATCACTTCAAGTTGAGCAAAAGAACATGCCCCACATCCAAGGAAGAGATCGGGGAGATGTCAGCAGTTCCATATTCTTCAGCAGTTGGGAGGTTGATGTACGCCATGGTATGCACAAGGCCAGACATTGCACAAGCAGTGTGTACAGTGAGTCGTTTTCTCTCTAACCCCGGGAAGGAGCATTGGGAGGCAGTCAAATGGATTCTCAGGTACTTGAAAGGTACCACGAAGTTATGTCTTTGCTACGGAGGAGTTGATCCAGTCTTGGAAGGCTACACAGATGCTGATATGGCCGGAGATATTGATAGTAGAAAATCTACTTCAGGATATATCTACACTTTTGCAGGGGGAGCTGTTTCTTGGCAATCAAGATTACAGAAGTGTGTTGCTTTATCTACAACAGAAGCAGAATACATTGCTGCCGCTGAAGCTGGTAAGGAAATGTTGTGGCTAAAGCGCTTTCTCCAAGAACTTGGGATCCAGCAGAAAGAGTACAAAGTACATTGTGACAATCAAAGTGCTCTAGACTTGAGCAAGAACTCTATGTACCATTCTCGTACAAAGCATATTGATGTTCGGTATCACTGGATACGGGAGACGATTGATCAACAACTGTTGAGACTAGTGAAGATCAACACCAAGGAGAATCCATCAGACATGCTGACGAAGGTAGTGACACGAGATAAGCTAGAACTGTGCAGAGACATAGTCGGGTTGCTTGTTTTGAATATGCCTGGAAGGGGAGAATTGAAGAATTCAATTTCCAGGACATATCCAAGTACAAGCAAATTGAAGAATCCAATTCTCCCTACCTAACATGAAGCTTCTTCAACACCTACCATTGCCTACCATTGAAGACCATTGAAGCTTCTCTACCACACCTACCATTGAAGCTTACCTACCACACCTACCACCTAGTTTTGGTGCTATAAATAGACAAGCTTGGAGAGTCTTTCTATCATCAAGTAAATGATCATCATAGCACAACCAAGAGAGTTGTGAATATCCTTGAGAGATTTGTAGAGGTGTTTTTGAGAGTTTTTTGTTATAGCTTGTATGTCTCTTCTTTATATTCTTGAAAGTAATAGAAGTATTTTTCTCTCATATTAGCATGATCCTGGTATTACCAACATTTAGATTATAACCCAAATTGGAAAGCAAGAGTTCGGTCCATGTATGTTTTCCTGGAGTATTGTTAATTAGCAATGCATATAATTTGACGGCCATGCTATAAGTGAGATGGATAACATAAATGAAAACAATAAATAAGAAGATGTATTTAACAATACCATCATTTTATTAGATAAACTGCCAGTATATAGATAACTTACACGGAAATATGTCAAACCAAAGAAGAATAACAACTTCCAAAAGCCACAAACTTCACCAAGCCCTTGTTACTCACAACTCACAAGTACATATATATATATATAATCCTTATTTTTATTCGCTTTTATTTGAGTTGGATGGATAGGGAGTAACAAATAGAGCATAATTACTTATTTTGTTAACCGAAAATATGAGACTCGATTTCATTAGTCAATTCGATGAAGAAGTTTAAGAGGCGAATTGGGTGTGGATTATCTGGTTTGAGTAACTCATAGTCGATGGTCCATGTGATAAAGTCGACTTTGCCTTTAGTTTCAACGTGAGCAGTTATGAGCATGTTGTTGTACAACTCAGTCAAATCTCCTTCAAGCATCTTCCATGCAATTTGTTGCTTCTTTGAGTCTATGTCTTGAAGAGATTGTTTTGCAGTCTGCCAAACCCCGTCTATATATATATATATCATGAATATATATTATTATTTCGATAATAATAATAATAATAAATAAATAAATAAAAAACTTATATAATAATTACCAACAGCGTATTCCCATTCGATAATGGTGCCATTAATTCCATAGTTGCCTTGATGCAAATGACAAGCTCGGATTTTGGAAGGGGTGGCCTTGGTTAAGTGCAGTGGCTTATTAGCAACAAGATGGTGAAATACATCACCTCCGGCCTTGAATGCTACTTGAGCAATAAGCTTACATGGTAATGCTGCTGCTGCCATCTTTAATTGATTTCTATTAAAATTTAGGGGATGATAATTAATATTTCTTATGCAATTCTCATCTTTATATAGGAACATGAGGCATGGAGATTTTGGACCCTTTCTTGTATACTTTATCAAATGATTTTGATACTGACATTTTTTCACAAATTTATGCCTTTAAACGTTTTGTCATTTTTCATGTGAATCTAGAGTTATCAATTGATATGCATATATTTAGATTTGTGTTTTTATTGTCCAACCATGTCTAAATAACTTTTAGACCCATCGAATGGTCTCTCACATATTAAATTGAATATAGTGGAAAGTGAAGTCTATCAAGTATCAACAATGAATTTTTAGTCATAATTTGTTCTCAAAAGATGTTTTATTTTATATTTAAATTAAAATAGAAAATCTCAAGTACTGATGTCATCATTACATAAGTGATGCTATTCTAGAAACTATGGGAGCTGCAGTTGAATATAAGGAAAATTATAAATTTTGTTCTGTAAATTTTTTTTCAAAAAAAAAAAAAAAACACTTTTAATTATGCCTTTTAATTTCGTTACATTTAATTTACAAGATTTTTGAATTTCACAAAAGCAACTCGGCATTTCCGAATATTATTCCATACAAGCAATTTATCGTCCCACATAGTAAAATATTTCATGGGAAAAAAGACTAAATTGAAATAAAATAAATAGAAGCTTGTCAGTAAATTCAACTAAAATTAAACATATGGAATAGAAGATGAAAATAGTAATTTGATAGTGATATCATTTTTATTTATTTTTTCATTTTATCCATAGTTATGGTTTGTGTTATTTTGATTCTGAAACTATGAAAATATACACTTCCGCGGCCTTTGCTATTTTCAATTATAAGAAAATTAAAGCTTCATTGGCTGATATATCTCATGAAAAAAAAATGAGAAAGTCTTTTAAGGAAAACAAAATATGGTGCTAAAAGTATTTTCTTACAAGTATTTAGTATTTTGGAGAAAATTATGAAATGATTATGATTTATGCAAAAGATATTTTTTCTGTTGAAAAAAATAATAATTTGGGTTGATATATAAATAATATTTTATTAAATAATTTTAGGAAAATTCGTCCATTTAGACATCGAAAAATAATTATAATGGATTTTATTTGGATGTTGGTTATTTTGTATTAAAATATGTAATAACTTGAATTTTAGTGTTTAA
Source organism: Verbascum thapsus (assembly GCA_963669365.1). NCBI lineage: Eukaryota > Viridiplantae > Streptophyta > Magnoliopsida > Lamiales > Scrophulariaceae > Verbascum > Verbascum thapsus. The sequence goes on along the minus strand of OY770115.1, from coordinate 11,538,537 downwards.
AGATAAAAAAAAAACTATTTAATTAATGATGCGAATTGTCAAAACACGAATAATAAGGATTGATTTTTTCTTTTGTAAGAATTTCATTAAAACGTAGCTTAAAACTTTGAGAAACTATTTTATTTAAAGAAAATGTTTGACACGTTTCTTTTGGAGTTTTTTTACTCTAACGTATTTTTTTAAATGGTGAGGTTGCCAACCACTTAAGTCCTTCCATAGTATATATAGAAAAGAGCTCTACATTTGAAAAAATAGCAGAGCTAATTTTTCAAATGTAGAGCTCTTTTCTATATATACTATGGATGGAAAATATATTAGTTATAAATTATAATATTAAAAATTTGAAGAAAAAAATCAGTTAATAACATAAGTAACTCAATTAACTAGATCAAATCAAAACGACATATTCAATTTTTGTTGTTCGTTTTACTATATTAAAACAAAATTTTCAATTAAAGTTCAAATTAGTCTCCAACATTAAAAAAAGATAATTAATTAAGAAGAAAAAAAATTAAACAAAGAAGTACCAACAATTGATAACATGGTCAAATTGAGAGTACACAGTCGCACGAGATGGCTCTCAATAATAATTCAGAGCAAGATTGGAAAATAAGTATTCTACAATCTGTATGCTTACTGACAATTTCCAGCCACAAGTTTACAGACAATTTTCAGCCACAAATTGTGGCTGGAAGAAACCTACAACCTGCATAGCAACCTGCTATGCAGGTTGCATGACTTTTTTTTTAATTAAGCAACTCATATTATTTGTATTTCCTAATCAACCCCATATATAATCTAACTTTATTTACACTTTTGCCTCTACTTGTAATTCTTAAAATATATGGTAATAACAATTATGACAAAGAAATTATTGTAGCTATTAAAAATTATACATCAAGTAAAAACTAGGTGATAATAAACATAGTAATCTATATTTGTGTGTTATAACTAAATTATCATTAAACATATAAATTGTCATTATACATATAAATTGTCAGTAAGAATCTAATAATAAATATTAATCTATTTTTGTAACATCGCAATTCACAAAGAATAAAAGGAGATTTTTATATAATAATAAAATATATAGATGTATCAACACTAGCTCAACATCCATAATTACATAGTCAAGTAGAAGAGAAAATGAATTGAAAAAAAAAATACTAAATCAAATACAAAAGATGTGACATTGCACATTCGCTTCGATGGATTTAACACGCAAGTTACTAATCTTCTTACTTTAAATTTGACTCGCTGCAATACAAAATAAGATTTAGGATTTAGGGTCAATAAACAAAATAAGAAAAATTGAAGTGAGCTTTTGTAAAATACTTTTTCTTGTAGTAATACTACCGGCTGTCAAAAAGCTAATCTCACGGATTCTGTGAGATCAGCATGGTCCATATATATATAGGAAGAAGAATATCTAACTGTCTGTAATGTTTCAAAACCTTACAGACAGTTCCTAGCCACAAATTGTGTCTGAACAAGCCGGCAATTTGATGTGCAAGTTGCCTTTGTAATTTTTTTCAATTAAATCACCCAATATTTGTATTTTTTTAACTAACCTCATATATATTCTAAATTTTTATACTTTTGCCTCTACTTAATTCTTAAAATATAAGGTAATAATATAGGGGTTGAATGTTCAGAGATATATATTATAATTCAGGAAATTATTAATAGTGATAATAATTAGAGAAAAGCCCTCACTCATAACAATTTATGACAAATAATTTGTTATCGCTATTTAAATTGTACATTGAGTAAAAACTAGCTCACAATAAATATAATAGTCTATATATATATGTTATCACTAAATTATCATTAAACATGTAATTATAATTAATTTAACAACAACTTAAAGACATGTTATTACCAAATCATTATTATGAGTATATAAATATATTTTTCATTCATTATTTACATTTAATACCACCTTTAATATTATAACTTTGCATTATGTAACTAATATTTTTTTAGTTTTATTAAATATTAAATATTAAATATTAAAACTATAAAATGATAGACGTCTGATTAGTATTTTATTAACTGAGTTAAGTCAAAACAAAATTATGTAAAGGTATATTGTTAAAAATATTTGCTTAATAATTTACTTAAAACTTTCAAAGTAAATTATTAATAAAAAAAATTAAGATGGAGGGAAGAAATAGAGAAAGCTAGAGACACAACCCCTTACAATTTAATTTTCTTCCTTAGTTCAAAAGGCAATTGACTATATATGTAATTTATATTTGACCGGTTCTATGATTCTAATCTGACCGACTACTGTCAGATTAGCACTGCTCATATATATATATATATATTACTTTACGTATTTAATGTTACACTGATGTTGTTTTATACAGACAATTTTCAGAACTGAAAACAGGTTATATTTATAGAGGAAAAAAGTTTTTGTATAAGGTTTTAAATTGTACTAACCATATGATGTATGCATACTGTTAAAATTTATATAATATAGTGTCCGGGAGACATGGATGCACCTTTAACACGGCGTCTGTATTACACACATTAGATGTTGGAATTTATTACAAGAAGTAGCGGAAATGATATAACAAAAAAAATATTTCCAAAACATAATATATTAGGGCTTAATTATAAAAACTTATTAGAGCACCCACAATGTGGGCTTTTCATAGAGCTTTTTCGAGGATTTTTAGTTACAATGGGATTTTGGGGGGATTTTGGTGGGCTGTTCCTAAACAGCCCACCTCAAAGGGTTGTTCCTAAACAGTCCCTCCAAAATACGCTGACTCAGCATATAAATGTTGAATCAGCATTATTTTTTAATTTTAATTTAATACACTATTAGTATACTTTATTAAACATGGAAATGAGGTTATAATTCATTTTTATTAAAAAATTTATAACTTTTGTCTATACTTTTTTGTACTAAAATAACAATACCTATAATAAATTCTATTTATTCTTTGAGAATAATAATAAAATTATATTAAATAAATAATGATAATTAAACTAAGTTTACAATAATGTATAAAAATATACTATCTTTTTTATGATGATATATTTTCATAGTTATTTATATATACTATTAAATTTAAAGTAATACATAGTGGAAGATGACGTGACATTGTGGGTCCAAAAGAAGGGCTTTACCATTATAGGTAAAGATTTATGAAGCTTCTTATTTCGGAGGGAGATGACTTGGCATATAAGAAAATGTGAAAAATCCAAAGATAAGGGCTTACAATTGTGAGTGCTCTTAGATTCATAATCACCATTTAAGAAAAGAGCAAAGCTTTGAAAGAACATAAATCATTGGAGAATCTATTCAAAGTATAAATTTGATTCTGGGTTATTAATGCACATACAGAAGTCTATATTAAGACTTTTAAAATTACATAAATAGAAAGCTTCGACCCCATTTGTTTATGTTTTTAAATTTTATTTTTTATGGATTTGGATTACAAATTAAATCTCGAATAAATGTACACACCAAATTCTCATGCAAATTCACATTTCTTCACATCTACTTTTTCTCTCCTACTAACGACTTCGCACGGGTACTCGCGTGCGTGATTATTTTTAAATGTAACTAAATAATATAATAATATTAATTTTAGAAAAATATTATAATTTTTTTAGAGAGAAATGGAGATTTGAGAGAGAAATGAGGATTTAAAATAGAGGGATGGTGGGTGAAGAACGCGATTTTTAAAGTGCATATGCAAATGACAAAGTTTAGCCATATTTTCAACCGTTTGTGTGTATTAGTCCCAAGGGTATATTTTGACAAATGAAAAATGGTGTGACAAATACCTAACTTATGATGAAATCCCTATATTACCCTCAAAATTACACTTATATTTTCAATTTACAAAAAAATAAATGACTAAAATGCGTAAAAATGCAAGAAATAACTTTCATTTGTGAGACAAAACAGCGTTCTTTTTATAATAGTATAAATATAGGTATCTATCAATCAGATATATACATCATTTCATACATTCACCAATAAACAATATGTATTATAACCATTATTTCTTTTTTCTTTCACACTTTATAATTTATAGTTATTATTTTTTATTCACATATCTTTATATACATAACTAACACGATCACTCTACACATCATTCATGAACCTGACACTATTAACTTGACATATTTTACAACTTTCAATTAATTTTTAGAAAAATAAACAAACACATAACATTGTAACATAAGATTTCGTAATACGCGATTCTCGAAAAAAAATTGAATTTTTATATAAGAAACATAAACAAGCATAGTCATATTTACTAAGCAATCTAATCACAACTTAATAAACTCCTAACAAACTCTGACCCAACTAAGAAGGCCTAAACTATTCCTTTTATTTTAACAACATCTCTCAAATTGAAATTATAAAAAATTACAAATGGATAACTGTAAATATTTTAATCATCAATAATATACAATTACAGAGTTTCATATTATTTAACATGATATCAAAGACATGACTTCAAATATTGGTCTCTCGATCATTTTGTTCCTCTACCATTGGTATCATTTTCTCTTAAATCCCTCACCTACAAATCTCTAAAAAAAGAACCCCTCAATACCGCCATGTTGGTCTCCTCTTCTCATATTCTCTTTATTTTCCTCTCTCCCTACTCCACTATCTTCCGCCGCCAAGGAGATCAGGCTCTCCTCCAATGCAATTATCCCTAACAGTAATGTGCAGGGGGAGGATGTTAGGTATGGTGTGGAGATGGTAGTCGATTAGGATTCCTAAGTCGGTTAGGATTCCTAATTAAATTACATTAAATAGGTTTCCCTGGTCTATTAGGATTCCTAATTAAGATCCCTATATATATAACCACCTTTTGGATTTATTTTATATTATTCAAATTCAATTCTTTTGAGAGAGAAGAGAGAATTTGTAATCACCATTGAAAACATTATCTCAATTTTTAGTGCATAGTTCATGGTTTTTCTCCCAGTTCTCGGGTTTCCACGTTAAAATTCTTTTGTGTCTCTTTATTGCTTTTTTTAATTCGTTGTTCTATTATTGTTTGAGATTGTTTTAGATCGATAGACAATACCGATTAATTTACAATTGGTATCAAGAGCAAGGTTGAGAGTATTATTTAGATCTAAAACAATTAACAATGGAGGATGTGGAATATCAAGATTGAAAAGTTTGATGGAAAAGTTTTTGCCTTTTGGAAGATGCAAGTGGAGGATTACTTGTACCAAAAAAATCTTTATCAACCACTCGATGAGAAGAAGCCTGCAGGCATGGGTGAGGATAAGTGGAAGGTTCTTGATCGACAAGCACTTGGAGTTGTTCGATTGACATTGTCACGGACTATTGCTTTCAATGTCAAGGATATCAAAACTACGGCCGGTCTAATCAAAGCACTATCAGATATGTATGAGAAGCCTACGGATATGAATAAGGTATATCTGATGCATCGTGTTTTTGATTTAGAGATGATATATTGTAGTTCTGCTGCTGAACATATTAATAAATTTAATTCAATAACTAGCCTATTGACATCTGTGGGAATATTGTTTGATGATGAAGTTAAAGCCCTAATTTTATTATCATCTTTGCTTATTGCTTGGGAAAACTGTAGTAACTGCTATTAGTAATTCTTCTGGTAAAGAACAACTAAGACTTGATGATATCTCTGATATAATTCTAGGGGAGAGTATCCGTTGAAAGGAGAGTGGGGAATCATCTGGGGCTTACAGTGCTGAAAGTAGTAGAGGAAGAAGAAAAACAAAGGGAAAGGGAGGTTCATCTCAAAATAGATCGAAGTTAAGGGGGCGGGGTAAGTCTAAAGGCAGAGCTGGTATTATTTGCTGGAATTGTGGAGGGAATGGTCATCCAAAGAGGGAGTGTCCACAACCCAAGAAGAAGGGTGGCAAGCTTGACCACAAAGAAAAGCAAGATAGTGATTCTGACTCATCAATTTTTTCTGCAACTGATGAGATTGAGGAAGCTTTGGTGCTTAGCGTTGATAGTCTCATAGAGTCGTGTATACTTGATTCAGGTGCATCTTTTCATTCTTCACCTTGTAAGGAGTTGTTCCATAACTTCAAGTCAAAGAATTTAGGTAAGGTTTTCTGGCTAATGATAAAACCTTGGACGTTGAGGGGAAGGGAGATGTGATGATTAAGACTATGATTGGGGGCACTTGAAAACTACATGATGTTAGGTACATTCCAGGCCTAGCAAAGAAACTGATTTCTGTGAGTCAGCTGGACTCAAGTGGTTACAGAACTATGTTCGATGAGAGATGAAAATCTCTAAGGGTTCCATGACCTTGGCTAGAGGAACCAATGCTGGCACATTATACACTACTGCAGGGTGTACGGACATATTGGCTGCGACCACAACGGATGAGATCAAGTTATGGCATACTAAACTTGGTCACATGAGTGAGAAAGGGATGAAGATTTTAGCTTCGAGTGGCAAGTTGTCAGGGTTGAAATCAGTTGACATGGAATTTTTTGAGAGTTGTGTTTATGACAAGCAGAAAAAGGTTACTTTCACAAAAGTCAAGAAACAGTTGAGAACTGAGAAGCTAGAGTTGGTGCACACTGATGTAAGGGGTCCTTCCCCAGTTAAATCCCTTGGAGGCTCACGGTATTTTGTTACTTTAATTGATGACTACAATAGGAAAGTGTGGGTCTACTTCATGAAGAGAAAATTTGAGCTTCATGAAACTTTCAAAAAGTGGAAAGCTGGAGTCGAGAATCAGACTGATAAGAAGATAAAGTGCATTAAGTCTGATAATGGAGGTGAGTATGAGTTGGCAGAGTACAAGAAACTCTGTGAGGAGAACGACATCATTTTGAAGAGGACTATTCCAGGGAAACCTCAACATAATGGGGTTGCAGCAAGGATGAAAATGACACTACTGGAGAGAGCCAGAAGTATGAGGTTACATGTAGGGTTACATAAGACATTCTGGGCAGATTTAGTCAGTACAACAACTTTCTTGATCAACAGAGGGCCTTCAGTTCCTTTGGAATTCAAGATACCTGAAGAAGTGTGGAGTGGGAAGGAAGTAAATCTTTCTTTCTTGAAACTTTTTGGTTGTGTTGCTTATGTTCAAATTGAGAATCGTGACAAGTTAGACCCAAAAGCTGTTAAATGTTTATTTATTGTGTATGGTTCTGAGAAGTATGGGTATCAATTTTGGGAACCTAAAGGTAGAAAGATTTTGAGACACTATGATGTAACTTTCGATGAGACTAAGTTGTACAAGGATGTATATGGTGCTAAGTCCGATGTATATGGTGTTAAGTCCAATGTTACTGAACTAGTGGGAGTTGAGAAGGAGGATGTTGTGGAGTTGGAGGGTATTTCTGATGAAGATGTTCATATTCCAGAACGAGTTGAACAACATGATGATGAGGTTCACACTCCTAGATGATTAGATTCAAGAGAGTCGGATGTTCCACAAATTGGTGATTCAGATGGTGCTATTGTTCCTAGCACACCAGTTACAAGCTCTAGTTCTAGTGCAAGGAGAATAGTCTCACAAGTTGACCTGAAGAAGTTTGCACGGGTAATCATAGCACCTGTTCGATATTTACCTTCCATGTATTACTTGTTACTAACTGATGTAGGTGAACCGAAATCCTATAAAGAAGCTGTGAATTCGACTGATTCATCTAAGTGGGAGTTAGACATGAAAGATGAGATGCAGTCCCTGGAAAAGAATCAGACATGGGTGTTGTCTGAGTTCCCTACAGGAAAGAGAGCACTTAGCAATAAATGGGTCTTCAGATTGAAGAAGGATCCTGATGGGAGTATTAGGTACAAGGCGAGATTGGTGGTGAATGGGTTTCTACAACAGGAAGGTATTGACTATAATGAGATCTTTGCTTCGACTGTAAAACCTACTAATATTCACATCTTGTTGGCTATTGTTGCTTCAGAGAATCTGTTTAGGAACAGATGGATGTAATGACCGCGTTTCTACATGGTGATCTAGAGGAGATCTACATGAAACAACCGGATGGGTTTAAAGTTCTCCAGAAGGAGAACTTGGTGTGCAAATTGATAAGGGAGGATTCACCTACAACAGATGAAGAAAAGGAGCAGATGGCCACTGTTCCTTATACTTATGCAGTTGGTAGTTTGACGTATGCTATGGTTTGTACTAGACCCGACATTGCTTTTGCAATGGGAGTTGTGAGTAGGTTTGTTTATAATCTTGGATTGAAACATTGGGAAGCTGTGAAGTGGTTACTTAGATTCTTGAAGGGTACTTCTAGTATGGGGCTTTGCTTTTGGAAGAAAGGAGTGAAGCTTGAGGGGTTCGTTGATGCTGATCTTAGTGGAGATATCGATATAAGCAAAAGCACTTCGGGAAAAGAGACGGAGTGGCTTATTGGTTTCTTTGATGAGATGGGGATACATCAAGAACGAGTTGTGCTTACAGTGATAGTCAAAGTGCGGTGCATTTGGCTAAGAATCCTATGTATCATTGTAGGACCAAACACATTCGGCGTCGTTTTCACTACATTCGTAGTTTGGTGGAAGAGAAAATGTGTTGTGTTTGGAGAAGGTGTTGGGTTCTAAGAATCTAACGGATATGCTTACCAAAAGTGTGAGAACTGACAAACAAAGGTTGTGCAGAACCTTAGTTGGCCTCCGGTGATCGTCGAAGGAGGTGGTGTATTAGAAATTGGAAAGATGATGTGATGATGATAGTGTTTATATTGATTAAGGGTGTCTTCTCTTTTACCGATCTCTAAGTGGGAGATTGTTAGGTATGGTGTGGAGATGGTAGTCGATTAGGATTCCTAATTAAATTTTATTAAATAGGTTTTCTTGGTCTATTAGGATTCCTAATTAAGATCCCTATATATATATAACCACTTTTTGGGTTTATTTTTTATTATTCAAATTCATTTCGTTTGAGAGAGTAGAGAGAATTTATAATCACCATTGAAAACATTATCTCGATTTCTAGTGCATAGTTCGTGGTTTTTCTCTCGGTTCTCGGGTTTCCACGTTAAAATTCCGTTGTGTCTCTTTATTGCTTTCTTTAATTCGTTGTTCTATTATTGTTTGAGAATGTTTTAGATCGATAGACAATACCGATTAATTTACATATGAATGATTTGTTTCTTTGTCATTCAAGTATATTAATCTGTCAACCAACCTTCTATAATAACCAACGAAGAAATAATGGCACAAAATATTTAACAATTAACTTCAAATTTATAACATATATCTCAAAGTATGCTCATGTTAACACGTACAAGTTTTTGATTCTGCTTCCTTTTCTAATTTGTGCTTTAGACGTATTATGTTGGAAAAGTAAAGTATAAGTCAAACTCTATTTGATGTAACATACTTATATCAAGGTAGATTGGGTAGTCTTGAATCAATGACTCAATTATTCTTTTATGACATATGGCCAATGGCTAGTACTCTTGGTGGGAAAATCCTAATTGTAGTCCCACCCGATAGGGCCATTTTCATGTTTATCATGTGCTTTATGAGTTTTTAGAAAGTATCCCAATATTTCTGATTTTGTTGCAAACTTGGTCCTATAGCTTTGTCAATGTTCATCATTAGTCCCATAACTTTGTAAAAGTTCCAAGTTAGTCCCATAACTCTGAAAAAGTTCAAAACAAGTCCCATCTCCGTTATCTTTTTCGTTAAAGTTAACAGAAGTTTCAAAATAGTCCCAAGGGGGGAAATTACATCTTTTCATCTTTTAACTTGATACTTAACAATTTTGTCCAACAACCAAGAATCAGGCCCAACATGTTTCCGAAATAAAAGTAAATATTCATAAATTCATACCTCTGTTTGACCTCTTTATTGCTGGGTATTCCAAGCTTCCGGTTTTACGGACTCGCTCCAACCACTCGACCGCAGACGATGGTGAGTCTTAGCTCCTTCAGCAATATAAAGCACAACCCTATTTCATTTCCTACCTTAGGGCGTAGGAGGTATTACAGGATAAATGTTTATTTGAAGTTCTGGGAAACAAGTTGAACAAAAGCCTCAAACTTTTATTGATGAAATAAAATTAAAATTCATAACTATATTCTACTCCACTATTGGAGGAGATAACTCTTTAGCCTCTCATATGAGGACTTACAAATTGGAGGAAATATCCATACACGCGAAATTTGAAATACAGAAAAGAAAATATTACAATAATGGAAATGCTATTATTTTTAGAAGACTAAAGACTTGGAAAGGAAATATGTTGAGAAGAGTTGGAGAAATTTTCTGATGATCTTCCATCTGCTTCATTCCCTCCTTTTATAGCCTTCAGCTGCGGACTTCAAAGGCAGATTCCAACTTGTTTGAACTTTGAATACGTCATTTGATTACGTATTCATTTTTGTTTTTGTCCCCCACTTGTTTGAGTGGGTGCTCAATAATTCTCCGATTTGCTTGAGTGACACCTCCATAACTTGATGAGTCATGGCCTTTATTACTCGTGACCTGTCCTTGTCTTGATGTCGTCTTTACATTCGTCATCTTTCTTGTATTTTACAACTGTTTTTTTCCTTTCAGCTGTTTGCTTTTTTCAGTTACATTTTTTCAATTGTAATTTTCTTATTGAGTCTAATTTTAATTAGACTCTTCTCTACCTCTTATTACATTTAAGAGTTTTTACCGAGTTTTGTGAAAACCCCTCGGCTGGCTTGTCCTTTTACCCTTGTCCTGTTTGGCTTCGGGTTTTTCCTTTGTAACCCTGATTCTAGTTCTGAATAAGGGTTTGTCCTGGAACTCACAACTTGGGCATATGCGATTGTGCCATTGCTCAACATGCATCATGTTGCATGCCTTCTTCCTTGTGTTCTCCATATCGGGCAACTTGTTCTTCCAAATTAGCGTTTTTTTTTTGTTCAAAAAGATTTTCCGCGAACTCGGTACTCTTTCATGTCATAGAATTTAACAGGAATGATCTATTTATCTTATTGGAGTATATCTTAAATAGATACTTTACTTTGTCCATTCCAGTCAGACAAACCCAGAATCTCCAGGCTCTTCGAGTAGAAATATTATCTTCACTCATTGAAACAACCAGGGGTGCCTCTCTTGTTTCGACCTTAACTTTGTGGAAGGCCGTCATATCGGGTCTTTGTATCTTCATGAAATGAAATTCCGGATGAGACCCTTTTCCTGCGATTTCTGAAGCTATTGATAAAATTTTTATCTCCAGAACATCTCCTCATTTTAGATGTGGATTATTCTGCCATGAGTTATACACAGCTCCACTTATCCATTTCGGTAATTTAGAAATTTTCTAAAATCCTGGTGCCATAGTATGTATTGAGGCAAGTGCCCCAAAATCATACCATTCTCGGACTTCGTCGGGTTTAGATCCTTCGAGCATCCAAACCCTGGGATATCTCCCTGATGTATCAATCAGAGTTTTTCCAGGATTTATCCCTTTTTTTGAGACAAGTTTCTCCCATGATCTTTGGTAAACCTGCCAATGTAAATTAATTTCATTAGTATTAACCTCAGATGTGCCTGTCTGTGGCCTAAGGTTAATCTCTCCTTCTTTTACCCCAGAGGTGCTGGGTTGACTTGGAGCAACTGGAGATTTCTCTTCCTGTTGTCCAAATGGTTCCCCTTTGTCAAAGTCTGATATGGGACTTATGGAAACAATATTTGAATCTGCCGCTCCAGGTATAGAGCCCTGTACTCTAAACGCAAGGTTAGAGGCCCGCTCTCTTAATTCTTGGGTCATTACCGAAGTAGATGCCTTTTGAATTGGTTCTTGCAATGCTTCCCACAGGGATCCTGAGGAATATATTAGACTCTTGATTGTATTCTGGACAGTGTCCAGATTAACTCGTTGCATTTGTCCAGCTGCCTCAGCATTAACTGATAGCTGGCCAAAATGCTTGTCTAGCTCCTCAAGGTTTTCCCTGAGATGCTTGTATGTTGTAATGATGGAATTCGCTTAAGCTGTTTCCATCTCTTGTTAGGAAATCTGCAAGTATATTTTCTTGAGATTTCACAATAATAATATCAAAACAATGATATTGACATTCTGCTTGCCATCTCATAATACGAGCCTTTTCTATTTTTGATTCTAATTTATTTTTTAGAAAAGCCTTAACATTCGTATTATCTACTTTTAACATAAACTTCTTTGCTAGGAGAAATAATGACCATTTTTTAAAAGCCTTCCAAACAGCAAAGAATTCCTTTTCATTAATATACCAAAGTGCGGCTTGTTGTTCTGTGAACAACCCTGCATATCTACAAGGTTCTTCCTCTATAGTAGTCTTTTTCATTAGTACTGCTGCCCAATGAAAATCATTATTGTCTGTATAAACAATTAAATCATCATTGTCTTGAGGAATTGCGAGTTTTGGCAAGTTACTACAAACTTGTTTTAGCTCGCGAATTCTTTGAGTGTGAATTTCTTCCCACTTCCACTTTGAACTTTCAGTTTCTTTCAAAAGTGGTCGAAAATCCTTTCTGTACTTCGCTAGGTTTTTGATAAAGATTCCTGCGAAATTAACTACTCATAGAAAACTTTGAAGCTGTTTTTTATCTTTAAGAATATCGGAAAAATTGCGGATTTTTTCCATGATGTGTTCTTGAAGTTCAATACCTGCTTCGTCAATAAGAATACCAAGAAATTCAATCTTATTGACCCCAATAATAGCTTTCTTTTCAGAGAGCACTAATCCTTCCTTATGACATGCATTGGAAAAAATTCACTAAATGTTTAATATCTTCGTTCATATTTTTAGATGCAATCAAAATATCACCAATATAAACAAACATAAATTCAAAATAATCTTTAAAGAGATTATCCACTTTTCTTTGGTATATCTGAGGTGCATTAGCAAGACCCATAGGTAGCACGTTCAAGATATACTGACCTTGTGGTGTAGAAAATGCTGTATATTTCTTAGATTCATTTTCTAACTTAATCTGATAGAAACCAGATTTAAAATTGAATTTCGAAAACACTTTGGCTCCTTTGATGCAATCAATTAAGTGTTCTCTGCTTGAGATATAGTAACCATCAAACTCTAGTATGTTATTATACCCTGATAGTTGATCACTAATCTAGCTTTTCACTTTTTCATTTCACCATGATTTCTTACAAGGAAACCAGGGCTACTATAAGCCGAGACTCCAGGTTCAATGAGTTTAAGATCGATATGCTCTTTGATAATCATTTGCATATCTTTCTTATCCATCATATTCATCTGGATAGGTTTATATCGAACGTACTCATACTTACATTTGTCCTTAACCTTTAGAGTAGCTTCGATCTTGTTTTTGTTCCAACAAGCCAAAGGATCCTCATTGTAATTCCTTTGGATTAGCCTTTTAACATGTTCGAGAGAGAGCTTACTCTCTTCGTCCATACACCAATCAAGTTTCTTGTCTTGTAGGGCGTTCTTGAAGAAATGTATTTCTTCTTCAGTGGCCTCACTGTATCTTTCACTACAGAAACCTTGTTGTCTGAAAGACAACAGTGCCTCACAGAATTTCCTTTTATCCTGCATTTTAAGATTAGTTAATTTGGCCTCATCATCATCACGTTTGCTGCGAAAATTTGTTGGCATAATGCGATTAAATGTCTTTTCTCTCCGTAGGACCTGTATCTCACTTCCACAGTTAGTGCTGAAGATTAATAGATTTCTCTTATTATCTTGCACATACCTTGCAAATATTTGGATAAAGTTATTACCCAACAAGATATCTGCTCAAGTATCATGAAAGTAAATTGGAGGCATTTTTACCTTAAACCACGGTATTCCAAACGCTCCTCCCATCATGATTTTTGTTTCTCGTTTACCTTTATTGAGTATAAGAATTTTCCTCAAAAAAATCTCTACCTGCAATAATAGGTAAGGGTTCCATAGCGTTGATAGGAAAGACTCCGGGTTTTGCTGTGCAAATACCTGAACCAGAATCAATATACGCAGAGAAATATTCTGTCTTATATTGATCATAAATAACACCGATAGAAATGTATATAGAGAATGGGCTAGTCATTCAACTCTGATGAGATGACCATCCAAACTAAATTCCATACCTTTCCCTTTTCTGCCCCAAGATTTATGTTCCTCAAGGAAGCTTTAAACCCAAGGTAACGATCCCTTGCTTTCGTCCTGCAAAACCTGAAATAAATACTTCTTGGCCTGCCATTTCTAGCATACCTTCATATTTGCCAATGGTTGGTTGCTGCAAATGATATAATTCATCACAAGGAAAGTAATTTTCTCTTTCCGTGATATCAAATAAAACCTGAACTTCTTTTCATCCTTCGGGCATCTAATTTTTACAATATCCACCCTAATTGCTTGCGGGGTTGAGTCATGGATTAACTCTTTTCCTTTTAAGGCTTGTATCCTTTTATCTGAGAAGGACATCCATCTATTAAATTCCATCCTTGTACTAAGTGTTCTGTTTAAGACAGGATGGTCTTTAATGATAATGTTGACCCCTCTAATTCTAGGTATTTGAATTGGGTCTGGTGTCATTACCTTAGCAAATTTCTTGAAAATCTGAGGATTTCAATATACTCTTTCCGTAGGAAAAGATCTGAATGATGTGTGTTGGAAAGTGCATATGCAATTCTATATGTTATAGAATATGGTCTATTTTCCTCCTTCATAAGATCCTTTCTTTTAAAGTCTTGATGAATGGTTAAGACACGACTAAAATCTTAGTCTGCTAGGTTATATGCAATTCTCGGATGAATATCAAACATAAGTTTTCCTGCATATAAATTTCCTACCGTTGTACCAAGGCAACCATATCTTAGGTTATTGATTCTCCTATCCATTATTGATAAACGGATTTGCCTCATAATTCTTTCCAATGTTCGGTTTGAAACCGACATTCTTGAAAATAATCCAGAAAGGCTTTCAGAAGTCTGAAGCCTATCTCTTTCACTGTACTCAGTTTGATTCGGTTGAAGATCCATCCGAATCTCCTTCAATTTCTTCATCATATACACTTTCATCTGAGGGAAAATTTTCGAATTGGTAGATAGGTACTAAATCGCCATAAAAGACTGCATCCAATATATCAGCCGTAGCTTCAAATTGGCGTGCTTCTCGCTTTTGTGGACAATCTGGGGAGATATGTCCCTTTGCTCCGCTCGTCCAGCAGTTACAATCTTTGAAACTTTCATTAGCTCCTGTGTGAGCTCTTCTGAAAGTCCGTCGAGTTGGGGTCCAGTCACTGGATCTTCTATCAGTTTGTCTAGATCCATGTGAAGAAGCCCTCATAGGTCCTTGCTGTTGGCCCGATTTATAAGATCGACCCTTAGTTTTGGACCTCCATGATCTTCGACGAAGTTTTATTTCTGTAACCCCTGTCAGTGTTACTTTCCTTTTTCCACTTCTTCTTTTGCTCGCTCGTTTTCCCAATAATTGTTGGGAAATCATTGTTTTCGCAACAGAGAGGAGTTATCTTCATCTTTCCTCTCAGCTTCTTCATATTTTTCTGGAGTGAAGCTTGAGCACACCAATCCTTTAATTTGTCTTTGAGAAAAGATATTCTTCTGGCTACCGAATCCAACTGGTCTTCGGGCACCTTATAAGTTTGTATCAATATTTCTCGCCATGGGCTGCAAATCTTGGCGAAGAACAAAGGTTCTGCTACATCCGTTGGAACTCCACTTTGAAAGAAGTATTTGCGAAACCAATAGATATATTCATCTATTGCACAGATATTTCTTAATTCCATACCAAAGAGAGCTTGCATGTTCTCTCTGGTTTTCTCAGAATTACTTTCATCGAAGTATCCATCTCCGATGAAATGAAGCTTTATAAGCCTTCCGAATCTTTCTTCTATGGTGCTTTTGGATTCTCCGGCTAAAACTCCTTGCTTGGTCATGTCAGGTGTTTGGTCTCATACCACCTTGACTGATCCCTCTAGACTTAGCTCCATCAATTTGATGAAGTTTTCTTTATCAAGTTCTAAAGTAGTAGCTGCTATTTTCATGGCAGCTACCCATTCGTCGATTATTTTTTCGATATTTCGAAAATCGATGATATCCAGATTAAGAATAGTACCATAAGGGTGCAAGGGCTGAGACATCGTCCTCGCCCATGGTCTAGTTTCTGGTACCCTCTTCGGATTTCTCCCTAGATTCTCCTTAAGTCGCGTTCTGACAAAAGTTGGAGTAGCATTAGTGTGGAAATCCACACCTTCACGCATCGTGCTATCCTCTGGAGGATCATTTAATGCGATACTTCCTTCCGGAGGTGGTAACACCGGTGGCACAATTGTGCTTACCTCGTTAGGTTTGACATTAACTAAATCTACCATCCCAAGTTGGAAGAAAGATTCAGCTAATTCTTGTAGATCAAATAGATCTACTCGTGATACTTTCATTAATTAATCCTACTGAGGATTTCATTAATTTTATCTTCTTGTGTTTTGGGCCACGAAATCTCCGTTGCCTTTCCTTTCTTGTGTAATAGGGGCACAGGCCCAAAAGCATCACGGATTCGTTCATTATTGGATGTTCCAATTTGACCTTTCCATTTTCACCTAGATCTGAGATCTCTTTGTTCAGATCTACAATCGTGTTCTTCAGATCTGGGAGGATCTGTAATATCTCGTCCATTTTCTGGTTCAATTGTTCTATTTTCATAGGTAGATGGATCAACCTATGACCATAATCTTGAACCATTTTCTGAATTTCTCTCTGATTTTGGGTAACCTTAGAGGAATCAGGTTCGATATCTGTTCATTTAGGACAAAATTCTCTTTTTTCATAACTCGTTGAACATTTGTTCGAATGTTCCATTCTTGTTTAAATCTCCCCCGTTAGAGAGTAAAATAACAATATGCAATAATAATCAATTATTTCATCAATAAAACCTAAGGCTCTGATACTATTTTGCGGATAGATCACAAAATTGTGCTTAAATTACAAATTTCAAGATTTAAATGTATTTATCCCCTGAAAAAGCACATTTTAAAACATTTTAACGGTAACAATCATACGGGACTAAAGTTAAAATCATATGGACTAACGTTAAAATCCTACGGGACTAACGTTGATTAACGGAAGGACCAATTTTAGTAAAATAAATGATTATTGGGACTATTTTTAGAATTTTGTAAAGTTTGGGACTAACATGAAAACCGGCCTATCCTGTGGGACTACAATTAGAATTTTCCCTACTCTTGGTTGTATCTCGTTAGGATATGATATCTCGTATGGTATGTAGATGATATTAACATTACCTTATAAGATTTGTGTACTACTGTAACATAGAGTCGAATATATTTATGATTCATCTAAACCACAATCAATGACACATGTGTAATTACAATCTATAAGGTCAAAATGTGTGGGGGTTATCATAACCCTGTTTATAAATATTACTAATAGCATCACACAGAGAAGACAGATGTTGGAACAGTTTAGATACTTGTATTGAGTTACTCTAGTTTGGTGGCCATTCTATAGAATCTAAAATACAATCCCATAAATATAAAATTAATGAACATAATTATAATATACGAGAATACGATGGAAGGATAATACATGATTCGAACTACGTTAGATTTGAACAACATGGTCCTTCAAGATGAAGCTTATAATCTTGATTGAGACTCGTTTAGCTCGTAGTTAAAGTCAATTCTGAAATTAGATTCATTGATTTTGAGATGGAGTGATAGATCCTAATAAAATTGTAACACAAAGTTATTTAACGTGCGGTCAATTAAGAAATACGAAAAAGTTGAAGTGTGGTTTTGTCAAAATTCAATTTTCGCAAATACACCGGTTGAAATAGAGTCTATTAGCCGTAATCTCATGAGAATCTTTGACATTAATAACATTACTGATTTATATTATCTCGAACCAAAAATTGAAATAATTAATATTGCATAACTAAGAACAATTAGAAATAAAATAATCAAATTAAGTACTTCAAATTCCAGATAATAAAATACTCCAATACATTGCTTGCTCTCTTAGCTCTCATTTATTGACCAAAACACACACAAAGACAGGCAGGAATTAATTAACACACCAACAATTACTGACAATATTTTAAAAGCATTGAAAATAGATATAATAATATGAGTTTAGGGTTTCAAGCATGATGATTCTCGATATCTTTGGTGAGATCGATGAAGAAGGAGAGCAATGAAAGTGGATGTTCAACATCTTCATTGAGCATCTCATACTCTAATGTCCATGTAACCAATTCAATTTCACCTTTGATCTCAATATGAATTGTTATAAGGAAAGCTTTGTATTGTTCCATCAAATCGCCTTCCAGCATCTTAAACTCAATCAACTTCTTCTCCTCGTCTATTTTTTGAATCAATTGCTTAGCGTACCTCTCTTTTCCATCTGTATGTGCATCACAATACAATATATATATATATATATATATATATATGTATGATTAACAAATACAAATATAGATACAAAGTTGATATATATATATATATATATATATATATATATATATAAAATAGCTTACCATGTGTGTACCTCCAAGCAATGATGGTTCCAACTTGTCCAAATTCACCCTCATGCAAATCACAACCTTGAACTTTTTCAGGACTGGTTGTGGAAATGTGCTGTGGCCTATGCCTGAAAAGTTCATGGAACAAATCTCCTCCTACTTTGAACTCTATTGCAGCTACCAACTTACCTGTCAAACCCATCTCTTAATCTTAATCTTTTTTTCTTTTCTTTTTCTCTTTCTTTAGTAATTAGGGTACAAAGAAATGCTTCTATCCTCACTTCCTTTTATAGGGCTATCTTATTTGACTATTTGCATCCAGCTCCCTTGAATTTTGATATATCGTATTCACCCCCATTTAGTCTGAATTATGGGCAGAAACCTCCCCTCTAATTATAATTGGTTAAAGATTCATATATACATAAAATAGTATGTGCGAATACAAGTTGATTCAGTGGTAAGGAACAAGTCACTTTCTCTCAGAAGGACGTGAGTCATTACCAATGTTACGGTTGTGTGGTTGGTGATAGCTATGTACACCTTAAGCGAGTTCTCGTTTTGAAGGATGATAGGAGCCGACCCTACTTAGTTTTATTTTAAACAACAATAAAATGTAAAATAACCCGTATTCTAGGAATCTTGAAAAGAAGCCTATATTATGCTTTATATTTCAGAAGTATGTTTACTAAAGAAGTATGCTACTTTAAACATATAAAAGACATTCCTATTCTTTTTTTTTTTTTTTTTATGACAAGGAAACGCGCAACCGCTACCGTTAGGTGCGCACTGGGTAAACCCCGCTCTTGTGGATTAGACTTTAATTTTGGTTATTTTACTTCAAAAATTCTTCACTTCAGGAATCAAGTTTTCTTTCTAATAAAAAGTTTTCATCATATTCCTATATACCGAGATCAAGTACACATTTTGGAGTGTTAAGTGTGCTTTTCAATAAAAAGAGATATAAAGATGTGACGCACTCAATTGGTTGCATACCCCACTCTTAAAAAAAATAAAAATAAAAGAATTTAAAAAATTATCATTTGCTTGGTATGTTTAAAAAAGTTTCTAAAACAAATCTCTCAAAATTTTAAATAATTTTAAAGAAAATTTACAAAAAATAGAGAAAAAATAGTTCATGATGATTTGACGCTAATACTATCAATTAAAAAGATATTGTCCAACTATCTTTCGATCGACATAAAAAATTAAATCATATATTCTAATGCAATATAATGCATCGTTTAAAAAAAGATACATTATGACTATTTATTAACGTTTATACCGATGAGTTTGACTAAAAGTATTTAATAAAAATTATTTATATAAATATCAATATAAATAAATTTCTGAAAATAAAAAATATATCATGTTATGTTAGAAATATAATACCAATGATGAAAATAATCGCTCGTAAGAAAATAATAAAAGAAAAAGAATTATTGACCCAGTTCGTCAAAGAATTTGACTACGTCTGCGGGCACTGCCAAGCCATGATATTCATTATATTTTCGTAAGTTTGTGATCAATAAGTTACAATGATATTGGAGCTATTTATAATACAAGATACATAATCTTAATAGGAGAATGATTACGTAAAGACTAAAATACTCATCAAACAGTCTTTCAGGCTCCATAACTCAACAATCTCCCACTTGGAGACTGAACTCAACAATCAATTGTAACCATCTCTCGATCTCATCATTCAGTAAGTAGTCCATAATGGGAACGACAACGCCAAGTCTCTCAACTTAGGTTGTGAGGCCAATCGAAGCCAAGATAACTTCAATTTCTCGTCATCCATCGCAAGTTTCCACTTGCTCACGTGATCACATTGACTAGCCTCTGCATAATATTCAGGTTCACCACTGTAGTCATTAATAGGTAATGTAAAGAGGGCAAATACCTATTTGGTGCATGACGTTGTCTGCTAGATCTCCACGGCGGAAGTGTCGGCGTACTCAGTTCTACTTCAACAGCTACCTCATCCTTCTGTGTAACTTTACTCCCACCCGAGTTAGAGTGTTAACTGTTGCATCAGCCCAAAACATCTTCGGCAACCCGTATTTCAATCGCATGCACCTAGCACGTTCATTCAGGGTTTTGTTCATACGTTTTGCAACCCCATATTGTTGAGGGTTTTCTCTCAGAGTCTTTTCAATGCGAATACCATTCAGATCACAGTATCCTTAAACTCAGCAAGTTCATACTCTCCACCATTGTCAGATCATAAGACTTCACTTTCAGACTTGTTTCATTTCTACAAGGGTTTCCATTTTCTAAAAAACATCAAAAGCGTTAGATTTATGTTTTAGAAAATAAACCCATACCTTTCTCGTGGAGTCATCAATAAAAGTCATGTAATATAACGCCCCACCAAGGGATGTAACTGGTGCAGGTCCCCATAAGTCACTATGCACCAACTCCAACTTCTCGTTCTTCAAGGTTCTGTCTCCCTTCGAAAAACACACCCTTTTCTATTTTTCAAATACACAATCCTCACATATAACATCGACTGTTTTGAGACCTGACAACTTACCTTTCGAACAAAGCTCCTTCATCCCCTTCTCACTCATGTGGCCAAGTCGGCAATGTCACAAATCTGCATCACTCAACTGCAACACACTTCCATTTGAAGTTTTAATTCGAACATCTCCCTTCCCACGATTTTCAAAGGCTCATCATCAACAAGATAAACCTTCTCGAATTCTCCGGAAGTGTAATATTCCATTATATCAGCATCACTACAAGAATGGAACGATGCTCCAGAATTCAAAACTCACGCCAAGCCTCTCAACTCAGTGATATATTCAATTGCTGTATATGCTGATTTCCCATTCTTCTTTGGCGATGTGCACTTGTTCTTGTAATGACCAAGTTGCTCGCAGTTCCAATACTTTATCGAACTCAGGTCCTTCTTCGTCTTATTTTTACCTCTAGACTTTGACCTACTTCTGTTCGAATTCTTTGATTCCGATCTGCCTCTATTTCCTGTATTCAGAACTGATCCCGAAGCTATACTCAATTCTCTCCTACGAATTTCTTCACTCATAATCAGATCTCTTACTTCGTTAAATTTCAACTTCTCCTTCCAAGCACTAACAGCGGTAACCGTTCCACCCCAAGATTCAGGTAGAGAAGACAACAGAATTAGAGCCCTAATCTCGTCATCAAAATCAATCTTAACTGAGCTCAATTGGGCTATTATCAGATTGAACTCACTAAGATGCTCAGCCACCACAGTACTCTCTGACATATTTAGGTTAAAGAGACGCCGCATCAGATGAACCTTGTTTACCGCTGATGGCTTCTCATACATGTCTGCTAAAACCTTCAGAATACCTTTGGTAATTATCTCCTTCGTCGTATGGAACGCAACATTCCGTGACGGAGACAGATGAATCACACTCGTCGCCTTCCTATCAAGCACCATCCACTCTTCGTCTTTCATATCCGATGGCTTATCACCAAGGGACTGATACAAAATCTTTACGATATAGGTAATCTTCGATCTGCATCTTCCAGAACCCAAAGTCCGTCCCGTCAAACCTCTCAATCGGCGTTTTTTCTTCACTCATCATATCTTATCCCACTCGACCTGGAGCTCTAGATACCAGTTGTTAGGAATATAATGTCGATGATGAAAATAATCGCTCAAAAGAAAATAATAAAAGAACAAGAATTGTTGACCCAGTTCGTCAAAGAATTTGACTACGTTTGGGGACGCTGCAAAGCCAGGATAATCACTATATTTTCGTAAGTTCGTGATCAATAAGTTACAATGATATTGGAGTTATTTATAATACAAGATACGTAACCCTAATAAGAAAATGATTACGTAAAGACTAAAATACCTCTGAAACAATCCTACAGGCTCCATAACTCAACATATTAATCATAATTAACACATATTTTTCCTCTGAAAACACTCATTCATACACACATATATATATTTTACTCTATTACAAACCCCTTTTCATGATTTTCAATCCAATTGGGTTTTGATCTTATAATAGTAATTCTATTCTCATAAAATCTTTGACCAAACAATAGCTAGATGTGAAGTTTTTGTCAATAATTCAAACCATAGGTGAGGCAAATTAAATGCCAATAAGTAAAACCTCGAGAAGGTGCATGGATGGATGCATCCCAACTTGTCAGAATTTTTTATTCCTTTTCTTTTCTTTATATTAGGAAAAATGATTACTTCTCTAATCTCTCTTGTTTATTTTAGTGATGATGGTTGGAAACTTACTGTCTTATCATCAAGTTTATGTTTAAATAATAAATGTTTAAATAATACAAAATTATAGTTCTCAAAGCTGTTATTGGCCGATCATTAGCTTCACGCGTTAATTTTAATATTATTGATTTTTCATCTTCTTTTAATTTAAAATATAAATCCAACAAATTAATTAAAATCAATTAATTATAATTAATTTACTAAAGAGAAAATCAATAATATATAAAAAGTAATATATGACATCACTCTAATTTAAATATCAATCAAAAATCTGTTTTTTTTTTTGGGATATGCACAACGATAAAATATTTGATT
Organism: Verbascum thapsus; assembly: GCA_963669365.1. Classification (NCBI taxonomy): domain Eukaryota; kingdom Viridiplantae; phylum Streptophyta; class Magnoliopsida; order Lamiales; family Scrophulariaceae; genus Verbascum; species Verbascum thapsus. The sequence goes on along the minus strand of OY770115.1, from coordinate 11,515,532 downwards.
GTATGTGAAGCACGATACCATTTTCTGATTAAGGAAATGTAGCATGTTATTCTTGCATCCTCTGTGTATTGACTAGATACTACGTGTCACTTTTAAAATTAATATTTAAAACTACCAAAAATTAGATCATTTTTAAGTTAAATAACGTCTCTATAATCCTTTTAAATTCAATATCGAACTTCATAAATTTTAAAGTTCATGAGAAGAGATTTTAAGACCTCATAATCATTTTACCTTGTATTAAATGTATTGATATATGTAAAAAAGAGAAAAAGACATGAATTGACATTTAACTTAACTTATTATAATAATAATGAATATGGATGGCACAATTTCGCCATGACATTTTATACTATTACATATGATTTTCAAAGCTAATTTAAATATGTTCTATTATTGATAGACCTAATGAGAGAGTATCATATTTAAAGTTTTAGTTAAGATATTATTTCTTAAAGAAATAAGCATCGGCCCTGCACTACTTTAATTATTACTCCAATTATTTGATACTAGTAGAGTTAGTAATAGAAAAATAACAATGATTAATTCTCAAAATACTTATTTCTGATCTACATATCTCCTACTATATCGAATAAATTTCCTTCCATGCCATTAATATTATTTTTTTAAACACAAAAACCATAATTTCATTAAGGTAAATCAAATGGATAGACTAGAGTCATTAGAAATAGGGGTTACTAAATGATTATGAGAAATAAACATATTCATGGAAAGGCAACTAGACAAGATAATATCGAGTCGGAAATAAGATTTTCTATTTTAATTTAATTATATTATTAGATATTCAATAAATGAAATATATAATTATTAAATGTTTTTCAAATATATGTCATTTATCCAATAACGTGTAATATGAATTACAATAAAATTTTACAATAAAAGATCTTATATGAGTCGATAAATGTTTAGAAACATATATTTTGTTATATTTTTTCCATTCTTACTCGCAAAATAATTCGAGATCCAACAAACTAAAAAATTGTCATATAACATGGACTGAGCTATAACATCTCCAAGTCGACTTTTGTTATGGTGAAGTAAATATGATGGCTGACCACTTGGCTAAATCGGCAGACGATTACTATACTAGCCCGTAATATTTGAAGACTCTCTTATATAAAGATATCAAACAATTTTGTACATAGATTGGTGTCAATGAGGCCATTTTTGTATAAAGACTTGTAATATATATATACATATATATATGTTCTTGAAGTCAAACACTTGATGATGCGATGAGATCTTGTCCTAAAGATTTCATGATCATAAAGAACTCAATTAAAAATTGAAATAATTATAAGTTTGGTCGGGAAATCCAGCTAATAATCAATAGAAAAAGGAAATGAAATACATTGGAATCAAGCACAACAATTAGTTGGGGGTGTGGAAATAGTGATGATATATCGACTAGGGTTAAAAATTAAAATTGATTTTGAAAATTATATTTAATATGATTTAGATTATGATTCAAATTATATATGCAATTGGGGATTGATTGAATTAATTTGGAGTAATTGTTTCTAGCATTACATGTTTATTTCACGTATAAATGGAAATAATTATTATAATTCATATCTAAAATAATAAGAAATTCTTAGGGTCCTTTGACATTGTTTCATTTATGTAGGCTAAATACTGAACCATGTATGAAATTCAATATGTTTCAATCCTGCCTCATTTTGTTTTCATATAGCACGATGGTTATTCTTTACATTCATTATTTGGTAGCAAACTTATCATGTGTTATGAATTATTTCATCTTATAGTGCACGATGTGTTAATACATGCATATTTGATCTCACCATAGATCTAAAATCATGATGTTAAAAAATAATCCAAGTTTTTCTTAAGATACATATTCTACTCTAAGTTGAATATTAGAATTCAAATTTTCTTGCTTAATTTGAGGGGTGTTAGAAATCAAGATTGATCTCAAAATCATATTTGCTATAATTTAAGTGATTCAAAGTATAGATGTAATTGTGGATTGATTTGATTTGATTGTGATATGATTTCGAGTGATTTCCTTCATCACATTTATCATAAGTTTATTTTACCAATAAATAGAGGTTACCATCGTAATTGCCATTTATATACTGGAGAGTGTTGAAGTTTTATATAATTCTCCAAGACTAAAGAGATTGTTAATTAATTAACTTGTTAAAATATAATCCGAAGTTTTTCTAATTGTCAAATTTTTTATTTTTAATAAGTTGAACACTTCATTTCAAATTTTTTTGTTCATATTGAGGGAGAGTATTAGAAATCAAGATTTATCTTGCAAATTCGAGATTGATCTTAAAAATCATATTTGATATGATTTAGATTATGATTCAAATTAGGCATGTAACTATGAATTGATTAATTTGATTTGATTGTGATATGATTTGGAGTGATTTACTCCATCATGTCTATCATATATTTATTTTATTTATAAGCAACGACCATTATAATCCTGATCCATATCCAAGGGAGTACCGAAGTTTTATATATTTGTGCATTGTTTAATGGTTGTAGGACTTTGAAAGGGAGTCTATATGAATTTGGATATTGATTTGCTTTAATATGTCAAAATTTTAATTCTAGTTTACAAAGAAGGTCAAATTCTTATATAATCACGAGTGTTTTGGGTTAAAAATGGTCAAAACAATATCATTAAACATGAAAGATGGATTCATAATAAAACTTTAAGTAGTGTTAGAATGAATATGGAAGAAGAAATCAATATCCTTTAGAAAAGAAATGGAGATAAAAAATATAAATAAATTTTTGTGATAAAATTATTTAGTATTTTGTAAATTGGAACACTCTTCGTTTTAATTTGTTAAAAGTTATTGTATCTTTGTTAATTTTGAAATTTCTTACTATTAGTTAGAATGACGTGGGAATGAATTAAATGGATTCCTGAGTTCAATGTTATTCATATATTTGCTATGTTTTTGTGTTGGGAATGTTCATTCCTGTTGGAATTCATATTCCAAAAAAATATGAAATAGTGATTTATTTCATCCCCTTGGGTTTAGCTATTCCAAAAATTGACAATACAATATATATATTTTTATTTTCGACTTATAATTAATAATCTCAAATTATTTTAAAAATAATATGAATGATTTAAAAATTCAAAAAAAATATTTAAATGCATTTGAAAGAATAAAAAAGATGCATATTATTTTTTGTACTCAGTCGAAAAATATTTGCGACAATAAAAATTATTTTAATTATAATAAATATAATTCAAATGGAACAAGAATAAGGAAAAAAATACAAAAATACATTGAAAAATATAAAACAATATTGCGTTAAACAAATAATGTCTCATCCTTAAAGTAGTTCATCAATAAAAAAATAATAGAAAACGTGGATTATTATATATAGACAATATATATAACTCTTTCAATCATCAAGTACAAGTTATATTTTTTCTGTCTTTCATTTTCGTTTTCCACTTTTTTCATTGTGTCCCTTGTTACTTTTCTTTAAATCAAAAGTTTAATGTCTCACATTATTTAAATTTTAAAGAACTAGATTGGATACAAATTTGAATTCAAGTTTAATAAATAATACAAATATACGAATATACATAATACAAAAAAATCACATTTCTCGATTTCATTTAATATGACTAGTTGCTTGATTAGAACAAATAAATGGATAATAATTCAATTCCTTTCGCTCATAAAATATATGAAATTAATTCATATCATTCCATTCCATTCCATTCCATTCCATTCCATTCCTTATACCATTCCATTCTTTTCCTATCTCCATTCCATTCCTTATACCATTCCATTCCTACTCAATTCCATTAATTCATATCAACCATGTCCTATTACTAATTATCCCATTTTATTTTTAGGGAATTTCCCTATATCCCCTCATTAATGTGGTTGGTGTCATTTTGCCTCCTAAAAGACACTTGCCACGTTCAAATATGAGAATATATTATTTTTCCAATTTTACCACTATTCTCTATATATTTGGGAAAGAAAATATAGACATTATATTTATAATTAAACCTTTGAAATGTATTTGCATTTAATAAGATAAACAGTTCATTTACCTAGATCAATCCAAAACGACATAGTCGACTTTTATATTTGGTTTAACTACTATATTAAAATTAAATGTTTAACTAAAACATTACGTAATTCTCCAACATTAAAAATTAGATTGTTAGATATTTGAATTCTCCAATTAATTGTGTTTTTCATATTTATGGAACGGTAAAGTGGAGCTCTTCGTACCTACTTAATGGAAGTTTTTGTTTAGGGCTTAAAAAAATACATTACAAATACTTGCACTAATTCAAAGTGGAATTATAAAAATTGACCATGAGCCTAAATCTTGAAATTAAATTAATTTAATATAAATTTATGTGCTAATTATTTTGTCTCAATTCTCAAATTGAATCTTTTGAATGTTTTTTAGAACTTCAATAAACAACCTTTTTTTTTTAAAAAAAAGTCTGTTTATTTCAAATAACACAATCACTTAATATAAACTCACTAATAATTGTTCACCTCTACTTTTAAGAAGTAAGACTGTAAGAACAATAAAATAACGTTTTAATTTATTTTTTTAAAATCTTTGTCTCATATAAAATTATATGCAATCAAAACGTAGCATTCAATAAACACCTAATGAAAACTTATCGCACATGATTGACTCATAACGTGCAATCTCATGTCCCAAGATGTAGTAGTTTCAGATCCAACATCATTAAATACACCCACAGAGTAATAATGTAAGCGATATGCTTTAAAAAACAAAACAATCTATTTTTACATTGTGAAATTACAAATTTGATCTCATATGATATAATCTTAGTTCATGGGTCGTGTATTATTTGAATAAAGGATGATCTCAATAATTTGAGAAGATTACAATGTTAGTCCTCATTGTTATTGTTAGGAATATGATGCTAATTATGAAAATAATCGCTTGAAAGAAAAAAAACAATAAAGAACACACAAATTATTGACCCATTCGTCAAAGAATTTGACTACATCTGGGGGCGCTGCCAAGCCAAGATATTCACTATATTTCGAATAATGAGATTATATTATCAGTTACAATGATATTGAGGCTATTTATAATACAAGATACGTAACCCTAATAGGAAAAGGATTAGAGTTCTCCAGGCTCCATAACTCAACAATCTCCCACTTAGAGACTGAACTCAATAATCAATGTAACAATCTCTCGATCTTCTCATTCAGTAGCCCATAATTGACACGGTAGCGCCAAGCCTCTGAACTCAGGTTCTGAGGCCAATTGAAGCCATGCATAACTTCAATTTCTCAAAGGTCACACTCTTAGTCAACATATCAACAGGATTTTCAGTTCCTCGAATCTTCATCAGCTGCAAGATCTTCTTTTCCAAGAGATATCTTATATAGTGATACTTCAACTCAATATGTTTTGTTTTGGAATGAAATGTTGGATTCTTTGCTAAGTGAATAGCACTCATACTATCACTGTATATAATACTATTCATTTGCTCCTTCGCCAACTCACCCAAGAAATTCTGTAACCTTACAATCTCTTTACTTGCCTCAGTCACTGCTACATACTCAGCTTCTGCAGTAGACAAGGCCACGACTTTCTACAACTTAGAAGCCCAAGAGATTGTTGTACCACCTAAGGTAAACACATACTCAGTTGTACTTCTTTTATCAAGGTCACTTCCCACTAAATTAGCATCGATAAATCCTTTCAATTCGACACTTTTGCCTTCGAAACATAAGGCTTTCTTTGCAGTACCTCGCAAGTATCTTAGAATCCACTTTACTGCTTCCCAATGTTGCTATTCGGATTTTCCATAAATCTACTAACAACTCCCACTGCATGCACAATATCTGGTCTAGTGCATACCATCGCGTAGATTATGCTACCAATTGCTGAAGCATAAGGAGTCTTCTTCATGTAGGCACGCTCCTCATCACTATTAGGCGAATTCTTGTTAGATAGCTTAAATTGGCTACTCAACAGAGTACTGACTGGCTTTGCATCCTAAACCTTTTCAAAATCTTTTCAATATATTCAGCTTGTGAAAGATACAACTTCCCTGCCATCTTATCTCGATTAATCCGCATACCAAAAATTTGATTTGCTTCTCATAGATCATTCATAGCAAATCGTTCAGACAATTGCTTCTTCAACTTGCTCAATTCTCGAGTACACGATCCTGCTATTAACATGTCATCAACATATAATAGCAAAATAATATAACTATTGTCAAACCTCTTGAAGTAGCAACAATGGTCGGCATTGCAACGCACAAAATCAATCTCATGCATGAATTCATCAAACTTCTTGTACACACTAGCTTGGAGCATGTTTCAAACCATACAAGCTCTATTTGAGCTTACACACTAGCTCAACGTTACCTTCAGACGAGTACCTTCTGGTTGCTTCATATAAATATCTTCTTCAAGATCACCATGAAGGAATGCCGTTTTTACATCTATCTACTCTATCAACAAGTTTTCTGCAGCAACCATACTCAACACTAATCTAATAGCGGTTAGTTTCACAACATGAGTAAAAACATCAGTACAATCAATACCATATTTCTGCTGAAATCCCTTCACAACCAGTCTCGCCTTGTAAAGTTTGCTTCCATCCGCCTCTTCTTTAATTCTGTAAATCCACTTGTTATGCAAAGCTTTCTTTCCCTTTGGAAGCTCAACAAGTTCCCAAATATCATTGGACTTTAGAGAGTCCATCTCGTCATCCATCGCAAGTTTCCACTTGCCCTATGCTCACATTGACTAGCCTTTGCATAAGATTTGGGTTCACCACTATCAGTCAATAATAGGTAATGTAAAGAGGGCGAATACCTTTCTGGTGCATGATGCTGTCTACTAGATCTCCACAGCGGAAGTGTCGGCGTACTCGGTTCTACTTCAACAGCTACCTCATGATTCTGCGTAACTTTGCTCCCACCCAAGTTAGAGATATCTAACTCAATAACCTCAAAATTTTTAGCCTAAGTACCCGCATTATCAGTTTGTGGTTCTCCCAACCTATCCTTGTACAAAACCTGTTCATTGAATATAACATCTCGACTACGAATTATCTTCCGATTATGTCCATCCCAAAATCTATAACCGAATTCATCACCACCATATCCAATGAACGTACATTTGACAGATTTAGCATCTAACTTACTTCTAGCAGTATCATCAATATGAATATATAAAATGCACCTAAATACTCAAAGAACCGATAGATTTACCTCATTACCACTCCAAGCATCCTCCGGTATGCCATTACCCAATGGAGTTGATGGTCCCCTATTAATCAAGGAGGCAGCAGTGTTAACTGCATCAGCCCAAAACATCTTCGATAACCCGCATTTCAATCGCATGCACCTAGCACGTTTATTCAGGGTTCTATTCATATTTTCTGCAATCCTATTCTATTGAGGGGTTCTTCCCAGAGTCTTTTCCATGCGAATACCATTCAGATCATAGTATTCCTTAAACTCAGCGAGTTCATACTCTCCACCATTCTCAGATCTTAAGCACTTCACTTTCAGACCTGTTTCATTTTCTACAAGGGCTTTCCATTTTCTAAAAACATTAAAAGCGTCAGATTTATGTTTTAGAAAATAAACCCATACATTTCTCATAGAGTCATCAATGAAAGTCATGTAATATGACACTCCATTAAAAGATGTAACCAGTGCAAGTCCCTATAAATCACTATGCATCAACTCCAACTTCTCGTTCTTCAAGGTTCTGCCTCCCTTCGAAAAACACACCCTTTTCTATTTTACGAATACACAGTCGTCACATAAGACAACATCGACTTTCTTGAGGCATGGCAGCTTACCTTTCGAATAAAGCTCCTTCATCCCCTTCTCGCTCATGTGGCCAAATCGGCAATGCCACAAATCTACATCACATTTTCTCCTGAAAGAGAAATACAGTCTTTGGTATTAGTTGTCATATACAATGTACTTTCTTTCTTACCTCGAGCCAGTATCATGGCCCCTTTGGTTATCTTCCAGGTGCTGCAACCAAAGATCACAATGTATCCATCATCGTCTAGTTGTCCTACGAAGACCAAATTTCTCTTCAAACCAGGAATATGTCTCACATCACGCAATTGCAATACACTTCCATTCGAAGTTTTAATTCGAACATCTCCCTTCCTCACGATTTTCAAAGGCTCATCATCAGCAAGATAAACGTTACCGAATTCCCTGAAAATATAATGTTCCATTATATCAGCATCACTACAAGAATGGAACGATGCTCCAAAATCCAAAACCCATGATTCTAATGGACTACTCACACTCAATATCAAAGCATCACTAATGTCTTCAGTTGCTGCATTAGCTGATTTTCCATTCTTCCTCGGTGCTGTGCACTTGTTCTTGTAATGACCAAATTCCTCACACTTCCAACACTTTATCGAACTTAGGTCTTTTCTCGTCTTACTTTTTCCTCTCGACTTTGACCTACCTCTATTCGAATTCTTTGATTCCGATCTGCCTCTATTTTCTGTATTGATCCCGAAGCTATATCCGATTCTCTCCTGCGAATTTTTCAACTCATAATCAGATCTCTTACTTTGTCAAATTTCAATTTTTCCTTCTCTACTGAAGCACTAACAGCGATAACCGTTCCACCCCAACTTTTAGGTAGAGAAGACAACAGAATTAGGGCTCTAACCTCGTCATCAAAATCAATCTTAACTAAGCTTTATTGGGCTGTTATCAGATTAAACTCACTAAGATGCTCAGCCACAATAGTACTCTCTGACATCTTTAGGTTAAAGAGACGCCGCATCAGATGAACCTTGTTTGCCGCTGATGGTTTCTCGTATATGTCTACTAAAACCTTCAAAATACCTTTGGTAGTTGTCTCTTTCGTCGTATGAAACGCAACATTCTGTGACAGCGACAGACGAATCACACTCATCGCATTCCTGTTAAGAACCATCTACTCTTCGTCTTTCATATCCGACGGCTTATCACCAAGGGGCTGATAAAAATCTTTAATATATAGGTAATCTTCGATCTGCATCTTCCAAAACCCAAAGTCCATCCCGTTAAACCTTTCAATCAGCATTTTTCCTTCACCCATCATATCTTCTCCCACTCGACCTGGAGCTCTAGATACCAGTTGTTAGGAATATGATGCCAATGATGAAAATAATCGCTCGAAAGAAAAATAAATAAAGAACACACGAATCATTGACCTAGTTCGTCAAAGAATTTGACTACGTTTGGGGCGCTGCCAAGCCAGGATATTTACTATATTTCGAATAGTGAGATTAGATTATCAGTTACAATGATACCGGGCTATTTATAATACAAGATACGTAACTCTAATAGGAAACAAATTATGTAACCTTAAATGAAAAAGGATTAGAATCCTTCAATCTCCATAACTCAACACTCCTTTTAAGTAAGTAACACGCAAAAAAATAATACGTAATTTCAATAGTAGCGTCGACCATATCAAAATAATAAAAGTGGTGTTTAAGATTTTTGGAAGCAATTGAAATTAAATTGTTAAAAACAATTGGTGATTCGAAAGGCTAAAAACAAGAGTTGAACAATTTAGGAAGATCAAAAATGAGAAAACAACCAAGGCATTAGCACATATAAATTAGTTATTTATATGTATTAATATTATTCTTCAAATTATAGACTATTATAAATGTGGAGAAAATTTCTTATTAATCACTACCAGATCTCTCAATGATAATAATTTTATATTCAATTAATAGTTGCCTAACTATGTCTATTCAAGAATCTAATTAAAGAACAAGCATTAAAAATAAAAAATTACTCAATACAATTGATTTACTATGGACAATTCCTATTCATATGAACCTTAGTTTAATTTTTCGTCAGAATATTAACTTAGGCAAATACGCAAATACATGATGATTAACACATGTATGGAATAAAAGTGCAAAATCAAAAGTCTTAGCAACAAACATAATTAATATGAAAAGAAGTTTGGCTTTTACATTACCTTAATTTAATGAATTCGTTCATACTCATAGCAAAAGAGAAAAACTAGAACTCAATTGCATAATCATAAACAAAAAGAAATAAAAACTAAATAAACTTCCTATTACGATTGGCGACGCCTGGATGTAAACTTCTTTGGCGCCTATGTGTGAGACCAAAGTGGCATTCTGACATTTCTTGCAAGCCTAGACATGACGAAATCTTGCGCCCACGCATGATGGACTGAATTTGGAGGAGAATTTATTTTTCGTATGTATTTTCGCATTTTCATGAGTTACCTTGATCCAACATCTACATTTACTAATCAAATACATTAATCACATATGAGGTATAACTCAAGCGTTAAAATCATATAAACTAGCTATAAAATAGGCTCTAAGTACATAAACTTGACTCTTATCAACGCTCCAGACTTGGCATTGATTGTTCTCGTGCAGTAAAGATGTACAAAAAACTTTGAAGATCAATCTGAGCGGAAAACAAAAAGAAAACTAACTAGTTGATTTTCATAGAGTTCACGAGTGCACTTAGCACGTGCTGCAAGCCCATAACTTGTAAGTTACTCCAAAATGACGAATTTTAATCACAGAGTTTAAATTATGATCTACCCACAAAATCCATAAAATTCAACATAAAATCAACCAACACAACTCATAATAACCAACAAGGAAATAGTTACACAAAATGTTTAATAGTTATGTTCAAACGTATAACATATATCTTAATGTATGCTTATGGTAATACCTAGAGTCAAAATGTGTTCTAAAGAGTATAGTGATTTCAAATTTAAGATATTATAATAACGTGGCGTCCTTTCTAAAATTTGCAACATATTTTTCATATATATCAACCTTCACTAAATCATAAGCACCAAGTTTCATATGTAATTTCAAATCTCTTTGATTTCTATGACTTCCATCTAATTTTAGCACTTCAACATTTATGCAATATCACGTGATTTTGGATTTAATAAGATGAAAGACCATTAAATCAGACTAATAATTAACAACTGAGATCGCAAGATGATTAGACATAGCCTCATAGAACGACTAAGAAGACACCACCGTGACACTTGTTTCATACCAGGCGTGCTTATATAATCATTAGAAAAATTCATGCTTTCTCATTGTGGAAAAATATTGAACAAGTGATGCATTTATCTAGAAATATTTGGTCTAGAAATATCTAGTGCTTCATTAGTAATTTAGTACAAGTGTATTCTAGAGATATCATGGCTAGTACCTTCATATGTAAATCTAGAATCTACACTAAAATATTTTAGGGGAAGTGTGATGTCTTAGAATAGCATTTAAGATTAAATTCTCATATATACATTGAGATGCTCTTTTAGTTGAAGTTAGTTACATGGTGAACGAATTTCAGAAAATAGTTTTACGTCTTGAGCAATAGAGTTGCACTAGCACGTTCCTTACTAAAATGTAACTAGTTAAGATTTTATGTATTGCACTCTTTATAAGTGAACCTTAGTAATAACTTCATTGCCTTTCACTATTAGTTATAATGCATAACAATTAGAAAGTAATTATATAGGTGACTTGTAAACTCCATGTGAAAATATCTTTTCTTCCAATAGGATTTTTTCAAGCCATGTGATAGCATGCAACTTATCAAGCCTCAATGTAAGCAAAATATGATTGGTTCATGTTGCTCTCCTTAACTTAACCATTAAGTAATGAGATAATCATACAATAAATTCCACCAATCAAATTTAATCCTTTCAAAAAATGCAAGCTTCCTTAGGAAGCTACTTATGCTGGAATTTGGCCTATATATATGCATCTTCTCCTCATTTTAAGGGAACAACCCAAAAATTGAGAAGAAAAACTTCATCTAGGTAAGGACCTTTCTTCTACATGATTGGAAATGGTTATGATTAATGTCCTACATACAAGTTTTGCTCAAATTAGATGTAGTTTATGTCATTATGTGTAAAACTTGCTAGAAATTAATAGTAATGATTTATAGTTGTTGTCCTTAAGCACTTGAAATGTTAGAATTCATATTTCTATCCAAAGGTTGCTGTTTTTCTTCAAATATAATGTTGAAATTATTAGTTCTTACCTATAGTTGCTATTTTTAAGAGTAAAGTATGCTGAAATTAGTAACTCTTACCTATATTTGCTGTTTTTAAGAGTAAAGTATGCTGGAATTAGTAACTCTTACCCATAGTTGTTGTTTTTAAGAGTAAAGTATGCTGAAATTAGTAACTCTTACCTATATTTGCTGTTTTTAAGAGTAAAGCATGCTGGAATTAGTAACTCTTACCTATAGTTGCTGTTTTTAAGAGTAAACTATGTCGAAAATGAATAATCCTTACCTATAATGGCTGTTTTGAAGTTTAAACCATGCTGAAAATGGGTAAACCTTGACTATAGTTGATGTTCTTAGGTATAGAGCGTACTAAATTGAGTATTCCTCACTTGTGATTGATGTCCTTAATGATTCCTTGAACTTTAGAGGATATTTCTCCTTTGATAGAATGGCTAACCAAGATTAAAAATAATTTAGATGAGAATACTTATAATGAAAGGATCAGTCTTGTAGGAGTTCGATTCTCTCTTTGATTGAATAAGCGACAAATTGTCAAATATTAATTGCTCTTGAACTCACTTGATTGAAACACTAAAGATTGAACTAGTGTTTGTGTGTGGGCCCAAATTGAGGCATGGATATGGTCATGTTCGGCTGGACAACGGTGGTTGTCGGTCTTAAATGTTCACGCATATCCATTATCCTAGCCCTCTCCTGTTCATGAGACGGAGTGATCCATGACGGGCGAGGTCATTGATTGGTCTAGCATATTTCTGGGATATGCTCGCAAGTAGGCCAACTTGCGTGGAGAGATAAGAATTGATTGTTAACGGGACATAAGGTTGACGGCATCAACTTATCACCTCTTATTCATCTTATACTTTTCCTATGTGAATTGATACAATTTATTATATTATGAGAATTCTTTCGAATAATTCTTGATATCTGGCATGAATGGATTAATTAGTTTCATGTGCACACACGGTCCTTACTGAGCATTAGCTCATGCCTTACGTATATATTATAGGTGAGGTAGAAGAACCAGGATGGAACATGATGATCAAGTGAGAAACGATGCTACATGTACCTTTGTTCATAGTGTAGATACCTTTGTTAAGTTTGATCTTGTATGTTAAGTTTCAGGAGGCTAAGTTTTTGTTGTAGTTAACTAGATCCTATCTGTATATGTTAAACCAAACATTGTACCATATTTTGTCTTAGTTCTACCTTGTAATTATCTTCCGCTGTTTTATTTCTTAAAGAAAAAGCCATAACCAATTACATTTTTATCATAGACCTAGTCTCGTCTTAAGTTGAATATAATTAATTAATTCATTTGGGGCATGATAGGAAGCTTCCTATGTAAAATCTAGATATTATACCAAGATATTTTGGTAGATAGCTCAAGACACTTGAGTGATCTAGAAAGATCATTCACCACCTATAAATAGGACTCTCTTGTAAACCATTTATACCACAACAACAACAAGCAAGCACACCAATCCAATCTAATACAATCTACACTATTTTGGAGATACGTACTCAACTCTCATATTATACTCTATATTCTTCACATACCACACTACTAATCTTCATCTACTCACTATACTAAAATACCTCCAACATACTAAACACAAATATATTCACTTCTAATTTCTAATAAGTGGTACCAGAGCTTGTTCGATCAATATCGGGCGTTATGGCATCTTCATACGTCTACGAATCAACTCCAATATTCAGTGGGAGCAACTATGACTATTGGAGTGTCTGTATGAAGACTTGCCTTGAATCTCATGATCTTTGGGATATTGTTGAAGAAGGAATCACTATGCCGGAAGAAGGTGATAAGAAAAACTTCAACCGAGGTACGTAAGAAATTAAAGCAACAAAATGCTAAATCCCAATATCTTCTTCAACATTCCGTTAGTGATAATATTATGTCAAGAATTATTCACACTACTACTGCTAAAAAAGCTTGGAATATCCTTAAGGAGGAATTTCAAAGAAATGTTAAAGTTAGAACCATTAAACTACAAATTTAAGGAGAGACCTAGATAATTTAAAAATGAAAGGTTCTGAAGCTTCAAAAGGTTCTGAAGCTTCAAAAGACTATTTCTCAAGGATAATGGAAATAGTCAATCAAATGAAATCATACAGAGATAATATCCCGGATGAGAGAATCATACAGAAGGTCTTAATCAGCCTTATCGAGAAGTATGATTCAATAGTAGGAGCAATTGAAGAGTCAAAAGATTTGTCAATAATGTCTATCGCGGAGCTCATGGGTTCTCTTGAAACATATGAGCAACGACTCAATAGGCAACACGAGAGTTCACTGGAGAGCGCTTTTGAATCCAAACTCAACGTTAGAGCCTATTATGTTAAGAAATGGTGGGAATTATAAACAAAGAAACTTCATTAATAAGGAGAGCAAATTAAACTTTCCACCATGTGGTATTTGCAAGAAGACAAATTATTTGGAGAAGGATTGTTATCATCGAGAAAAGTCACAATGCAAAATTTACAAAATGTTCGGGCATGTGAAAAAGAATTGTAGAAATAAGAAAAATCATCAAGCCAACTATTCTGAAGAATAAAAATAAAATGAGCATCTATTTTATGCATGTCACTCAGCTACGGATACAAAAGAAGAAGATTGGTACATCGATAGTGGGTGTAGCAACCACATGGCATCCAAGGAAAATATCTTTCGGGAGCTAGATGCTTCAATAAAAACAAAAGTTAAGATGGGCAACGAAGAACTGGTGGAGACAAAAGGAAAAGGTACCATTGCTATAGAAACAAAGGTACGCGATTTATTAAAGATGTTCTCCTTGTACCACAACTTATGTTGGCCAAATGATGGAAAATGAATGTGCTCTATATTTTGAGAAAAACTCTTGTCGAATTTATGATATGAAAAATAATCAAGAAATTGCCGAAGTGAAAATGAGAAATAACAGAAACTTTTCCATTCAATGAAAATATCCACAAAAGGCAATGATGGCTCAACTCGAGATACAAGTCTATGGCATCAAAGATTAGGCCATTTTAACCTAAATTCCTTGAGACTACTTCATCGGAAAAATATAATAAGAGATTTGCCACTACTAAATGAAAAAGAATGTGTATGCGAAAGATACATGATTGGAAAGCAACACAGACAACCATTTCCAACGGAGAAAGCATGGCGAGCAAAGGAGATATTGGAACTAGTCCATACAGATGTCTGTGGACCAATGCCCACACCTTCACTAAATCAAAACAGGTATTTCGTACTCTTTATCGATGACTATAACAGAATGACCTGGGTATATTTCTTTTAAGAAAAATTAGAAGTTTTAGGAATCTTCAAGAGATTTAAGAACTTTGTGTAAAATCAATGTGGTTACAAAATCAAAAAGTTGAGAAGTGACCAAGGCACAAAATATAACTCTAAAAAATTTGACAAATTCAGTGAAGATGAAGGCGTCGAGCATCAACTAACAGTGGCCTACACTCCACAACAAAATGGAGTGTTAGAAAGAAAGAATCGGACTGTCATGGAAATGGCAAGATCAATGATAGCTGAAAAAGACTTGCCAAAAATGCTTTGGGCGGAGACAGTCTATACTTCAGTCTATCTACTAAGTAGGTGTCCAACTAAGGCAGTTCGAGACAAGACACAAATTGAGGCTTGGTCAGGACAAAAACCTTCAGTCAAACACTTAAGAGTTTTTGAAAGTATTTGCTATATTCATGTTTCCTCAATTCACGTTCCCTCAGTCAAACTGCAAAATTAGAAAATAAGATAGAGAAATGCATCTTCATCAGTTACAGCTCTAAAGCCAAAGGATACAGAATCTACAATCTTGAGATAAAGAAACTGGTTATAAGTCGAGATGTGGAGTTTGACGAGAAAGCTTCAGGGAATTGGGATAGTGAAAATATAAAAAAGAGAAAAGCAACTACGCCACTAGAAGTAGTCCCAGAACGAGAGGAACAACGTCCACCAACGCCAAGATCCTCGTCGCAAGCCGCAACTTTATATGAATCCAACTCCTCACCAGAATCTCCACCTCTAAGGGAAAGGTCTTTTGCAGATTTATATGAATCCACTAATATTTATGAAACATGCAACTTTTGTTCTTTGGAGCCACACCAGTATACTGAAGCTTCCAAAGAAAAGGTGTGGATTAAAGCAATGGAGGACGAGATAAAAATTATAGAAAAGAATAAAAATGATAGAAAAGAATAACACTTGGAAGTTGGTAGATCTTCCAAGTAACATGGAAGTTATTGAAGTCAAATGGGCATACAAAATAAAGTTAAATCGTGATGGTTCAATACAAAAGCATAAGGCGAGACTTGTCGCAAAAGGATATGCTCAAATAGCAGGCATCGACTATACAAAAACATCTCTCCAGTTGCTCGGATGGACACAATTATAGCACTTATTGCTCTTACAGTACAAAAGAAATCGAAAATCTATCACCTGGATGTTAAGTCAGCCTTTCTTAATGGAGACCTAAAAGAAGAAGTTTATGTGGAGCAATCAGAAGGATTCATAAAAGAAGAAGGTAAAGTTTTTTGACTAAACAAAGCACTTTACGGGCTCAAGAAAGCACCATGAGCCTGATACAGCAAAATCGATGGATACTTTGCTCGTCAAGAATTCAGGAGGAGCAAAAATGAGGCCACACTCTATATCAAATCCCAAGAAAACAATGATATTCTGATCGTTTCTCTCTATGTTGATGACTTAATAGTCACAGGAAACAATGAAAAATTAATTGAAAAATTCAAGAGAAACATGAAGAACACATTTGAGATGAGTGACTTGGGATTATTATACCACTTCCTCGGTATAGAGATAAGTCAAGAAGAAAAAGGTATCTTCCTATCATAGAAAAAGTATACCGAAGATATGCTAAGAAAATTCAAGATGCAAGATTGCAAGTCGGTCGTTACTCCTCTAATTCCAAACAAGAAGTTCCCGCAAATGCTACAAATTATCGAAGCTTGATTGGGAGTCTATTGTACTTAATAGCAAAAAGACCAGACATCATGTATGCTACGAGTTTGCTATCTAGATTCATGGAAAGTCTGACTGAGTCACACTATGGTGCAGCAAAAAGACTCCTTAGATATCTGCAAGGAACACTTAACTACGATATTTGGTACAAATCGAGCTCCAACTCAAGGATCTTCGGATATACTGATAGTGATTGGACCGGATCTCAAGATGATATGAAAAGTACTCCAGGCTATGTATTCAAGCTCGGTTTGTGCATTTTCTCATGGGGATCAAAGAAGCAGAACTCAGTTGCACTATTATCTGCAAGCTGAATACGTTGTAGCTGCTGGAGCAGCATGTCAAGGAATATGTCTCAAAAGAATATTTGAAGATATGAGTGAACTACAAGACTCAGCAATAGAGATCTACTGCACATCTATCGCAATGGCTAAAAACCCAGTATAACATAATCGTACCAAACATATCGATATTAAGTATCACTTCTTGAGAGATATGTCCAAGAAAAGGGACATATTGAGATGAAGTATTATCCTACAGAAGAACAGCTTGCAGATATCTTTACCAAGGCATTACCAAGAGATATATTCTAGTTTCTACAAAAAATACTTGGAGTCACCGATAAATGCATCAAGGAAGAGTATTGCACAAGTGATGCATTTATCTAGAAATATCTAGTCTAGAAATATCTAGTGTTACATTAGTACGAGTGTATTCTAGAGATATCATGGCTAGAACCTTCATATGTAAATTTAGAATCTACACTAAGATATTTTAGGGGAAGCTTCCTATGTAGAATCTAGATATTAAAACAAGATATTTTGGTAGATAGCTCTAGACACTTTAGTGATCTAGAAAGATCACTCACCACCTATAAATAGGACTCTCTTGTAAACCATTTGCACAACAACAACAAGAAGCAAGCACAACAATCCAATCTAATACAATCTACACTATTTTGGAGAGACGTACTCCACTCTCATATTATACTGTATATTCTTCACAAACTATACTACTAATCTTCATCTATTCACTATACTAAAATACCTCCAACATACTAAACAAAAATATGTTCACTTCTAATCTCTAACAGAGAATCGTAGGTTTATGTTACCTCATTTGTACTTTGACTTTTAATGGTTTTCTCAAACTTTATTTTAGTGTTGCTACTTTAGCATATTACCAATAGACATGAACGATTAAACAATACGGTATGTCTATGAAAGCAGCTATATATGGTATGGAAAGTGTATTTGTCTCACATGTATCTTGTATTTATAAGCCGACCAATTATGTCAAAGTGTTTTAAACATAATTGTGAAAACATAGAGTTGTTTAGAAGTCAACTCTGCTCTTAAATGTTAAAATGACGTACAAAAGACATGTTGACTTGTGTGGTAAAAGAAGTCTACGGTATAGCGAGAAGGTAAATTGTTATATATCCTTAACCGGTGTATAGCTCGAAACTCATTATATTATGCTTGCTGGTTACATGATCTATTTACTCGTATATTATTGTAAATACATCTTTATGACACTAAAGTATGTTTAGTCCTAATGTGCGAGCGAGAGATGTGGAATATCAAATACAGTTGTCGGTCACCTACTAGGCTGACCTTACATGTTCATTTGAATGTTTGAAAGTTGGGGGAGTAGTTTCTGGTGAAGAAAATTCCTAACTCCTACTCATTATCCTCCCCATTGTATCAAAAATAATACATGATAATAACAAATGAAACACTATAACTAAGTTTGTTTATGTTTTTCAGTTGAAAATTTAAATTATTTTTAAAAATGCGTGCTATGAAATTTTGTGAGAGAATGATACGTGTTTTTTATGTTTTTAGAAATGGGTTGAAAATTATGATATATGTCGAATTATTAGTGATAGGCTGATGAACTATGATGCACAAACATGGGACACGGCGCACGACACAACACAGACACAAAATATAGTGTTTCAAAAATATTAGGACACGACACGACCTCGATATTGCTGATAAAATATGTGTATATATATCATATACATATATATGTTCATTAATTTATATTAAAATATATAATTTGGTATTTTCATTCTAATTTGAATATGACTGGTTAGAGAAATAAACTATAAGAATGACTATTATACATTATAAATTTGTATTTGATTTGTAAAATTATATATGTTTGAAAGAAAAATAAATACTTCAGTTTTTAAAATCACAAAAATTAAGTGAAATAACATCAAATGTCACAGATAATGCATACATAGTAGACATACCCTCTAACTGCGATCATTACAGTATTCATATTTCATTTTTTTATTTTATTTAAGCAAATAAATTTATTTTTATATTAGAGACGATGTCGGAGAGTGTCGGTCGAGTGTCGTATCCGATCAGGTGTCCGACACGACACGTAATTTTGTGAAATATATGTGCATCAGAGTTGATGAATGATAGGTAAAATGATTGTGTTAGTTATACTTATAATATTATATGAATAAAATAAATAAATAAAAAATATAATATGAAAGAGAAAAAGAAATAATATGTAATAAATGATTTTGATTGGTTAATGTGTGAACCAATGTATATATGATTGATTTGTGGTTATATAGGGGAATGAAAAAATAAAGTTGAAAAAATGTGAATTCAAATGAAAATTTGATGTATTACATTTAGGGGTGGCAATTAGGTTGAATGGGTTGGGTTTGGGTCGGTCCATTTGGGTTGGGCTCAAAGTGGGTTTGGTCCAATGTAAAAAAATATGCATTATAGTTTGACCCAACAAAGACTCAAAGTGGACCCAATAAGGACCCCATTATGAATCAAAGTGGTATAAGGAGTTGTTGTAGAGTGTGAAATGTAGATTATTGACTAAAAGTGGAGAATAGGTTGGACCCAAATTGGGCTCAATTTAAGACCCAATTGGATCCAAATAATATTAAAAGCCAACCCAGTCGGAACTAAAATGCTAAAATGTTAAGATCCAACCCATTGAAAACTCGAAATGTTAGTTTGGTTTGGGTCCAAATATATGTATGGACCCAAATTGCCACCCCTACTTACATTTATATAGAATTTTGTGATCAAAATATTTGAAAATGAAATTAGAAAATATAAACAAAAATAGAGAGAAAATATAAAGTGTGAGATTTTGGGTGTAAACATTGATAAGGATATTTGCCTTTTGAAGTACCTAGATTGTGGACAGTTTTCCCTTTCTGGTGATGGAGATAATAGATTGATCGAGATAATAGATTGATTTCAAAGCAAAAATTCATATAGAACACACTTTGACTCAACCAAGCAAGATCCAAATTGTGTATTTGGTTATTTTCTAAAAATCGTATGTTATACATGATTTAGTCAAATAATCGTGTAGATGATTCCTAAAGACTATGTTCGTACTACAAGCTGCCTACGTACCACTCAAGGAGATCAAGTCTGACGTAGTTCTAATTATAGATTGATTCGTATTTAGAATAGCTCGTAGGTGTTGGAAACATCCGTCCCCACAAAGAGCATTATTTGTCTTATTTATAGGTTTCTAAACAACTGTTCATGAGCTGACTTGTAACCTAGATATTGGCTGCCACTTGTCGTTCAACTGATGGCTAAAGGATTATTATATCAATTTATATGGATGGGCTGGGCCTCTTTATATGACGTATTCTCTATTCATGGGTCCAATCTACAGTATTGGACTCATCCTTACTATTGTTTAGTGGCCTCGTATACGTCATCTCGTGTCATAGGGGTCGTCCTGCCCACTAGAATGATTACAGTGGTACAGCGCATCTCGTATATAATCATCTCGTAGATGTTGCATAGTGGGCACGGAAATTCCTCGTATCAATACATAATTTTTTCCATCCGTTCCGCATTCCACGATCGAGAACCGTAGAGGCTATAATCTTTATTTCATTTTTTGTCTTTCAGTTTTTTTGGTTTCAGGCCTAATTGTGTTTGATACCAAGAAATTAATCAGTGTTTATGACACTTTTATATATATATATATGTTGAACCACATTTTTAGGGAAAAATACATTTTTCGTCCCTAAATATATTTTCAATCACAGAATTGGTTCCTCATATTACATACTCGACTGATTTGATCCATTAACTTATATATGTGGAAAAATTTAGTCTTGCCATCAATTTACTGTTCGAAACTAACGGACTTGGCATGTGTGGCACACATGAAGTCCATTTGGAGGAAAAGTATTAATTGCTGGCTGGGAAATTGCTCCAACTACCTACTTTGACCATATTTGACTAGTTTTCACACATTTTGACCATCTACCATCATAAATTGGTAACTAAATCAATTTTTATTTCCCAAACATCATTTTTCCCTCCCCAAGTAACCACATCATCTTTGCATATATTGTATTCTGATGAAAAAATTTGAATTTAGAATAGAATTCAAGCAGAATACAACATTTTAGGTGGATAAAAAATTATCTAAGATTTCTCAAATACTATACAATACTTCAACGATTTGAAATTAATTGTAGCATCGAACTATCTAAATAATTTCAATATGTTTGTTGTTATGTATGAATTTAAAACCTTTTCACATTCAAATCTATGAATTTTATTTGTCACGAATCTGCACCAAAACTCCTTAAACAATACTTTTTAATCTCAGTGTAATTTCTAATTGAAAGATCTGGACACTAACAAATTAATATACACAAAAAATCCAAATTCATTATTGCTTAATTTCTTTTCAAAAAAATTAGGAAAAAATGATTTTCAGGAATAAATATTAATTGTTGTACTAATTTATTGTGGTAGGTGGCCAAAATGTGTGGAAACTGGTCAAATATGGTCAAATGTAGGTAGTTGGAGCAATTTCCCTGCAAAAAAATCGATATTTTCCCCCTTCAATGGACTTCACGTGCACCACACATATCAAGTTCATTTGTTTCGGATGATAAATTGACGTTAGGGATTAAATGTGTCGACATTTTGTATGTTGAGGGATCAAATGTGTCAAGTGTCTAGATCAATTTTGTGATTGGGAATATGTTTAGGGACAAAAAGTGTATTTTGGCCCACATTTTCCGTTTCTTGATATTCATCATGTCTTGCTTATTATGAAAACTTATCGATCTAGCTTTAGGTATAATAATGGACAAAAAATGTTACAAGTATATGATGCTTATAAAGCAATGAACCAAAGAATCAAGCATCTATTCCACTCGTTAGTATTGTGGCTTAAAACACTCACCAGGGAATAGTCCCCTGAATCTCTTGAAATCGTTGCAATATTCATATATCATATAATTTTTCCTGATCCACTTCATTTGGTTCTGTTCATAGGAAGTTAGGTTGTTGTCGTATTTGCAAGCTCGGGCCCTGAAACGATGTAATTTGGCTATGAATGGAGCTTTTTGCCAATTAATCTTTACAAGCCCTCCTCTAGTTGCCCAGCTATCTGCATTCCAAATGCTGGAGTACACTCTCATTGCTTGTTGGTTTGGGTATGGAATCGTATCGTTTTCATAGTTTTTGTATACTCTTATTGGGATCTTGTCCACATACCATCTGAATCAGTATATATATATATATAAATGACATCTAAATTTAATTATAAATGGACTATAATAATTTAGGAAGAAAAAAAACTTACACAACGTGAGAAGGGTTCCAATGTATGGTGTAGTTGTGGAAATCAGCAGTGGGATCAAACCATGGTTTAAATTGCTCTTCTCTGCCTCCACATCCTTGTGTAAATATGTTAGTCTGGATAGTGTATGGTTCTCCTGATATGTTTCCTAGAAACTCAAAGTCTATCTCGTCATGCTTCTCACCACTAGAATACATCTGGATTCAAAATGTCGAGATTATATATATGCAGTTCAACAAAACAATTAATAAAATTATGCACTTACATAGAATGCTGTGACTGTTCCAGCTGAATTTCCAGGAACCAGCTTTATTAGCATTTCAATGCTTCCAAATAGAAATAAATTGTTTGATTCAATTCCAGAACCTAAAAATGTTTAATTATTTGAATTATTTTTGTACATTGATGATGCATACTAAAATATGATAATTAAGAAAATGAGTATGATCTTTTTAAAAGAGCAAAAAAAGAAAGGATTGGCATATATATATATATATATATATATATATGTACCTGAAGTTTGATCAAGGACTAATGTGGCATCATCATCCCCAGTTTCCAGAATGGTAGAATGTCGAGCACCCCAGTTGTAATGTATGCTTTTATCCAAATTTCCCTTCACAAAACTTCCCATTACTGACACAAAAAATAATAATCCCATTTGAAAACCCATCAGAAACACAACTTTTTATTATTCCTCTTAATTTCTACTTTGGAATGGAGCTATAGAGAGGGAGGTAAAACTGTACTCACACCAGCAAAATTTGATTAATTGTATAATAAACATGCAATTACAGTGCAGTGTTGACTACCTAAATATTATATACTTTTCTCAGACCAACTATTAATTACTGCATTAATTAGTTTGCGTTTCTTTTACTCGATGTTAATGGAGAAGCTTAGGGATCCGTTTGTTTAGGATTTTGAATTAGAATTTCTTTTAAAAATTTGTAATACGAAGATTCGTGTAAAAGTGGTGTGTTGTATGATGTGTTTGTTTATATTATTAAAAATTAATAAAAGTTTATTAAATTTGTTAAATAAATACTAATAGTTTGATATATGATGTTTTCCATAGTAATGTTAGTTATCTATATACTAATTATTTGAATAAAATATATATTAAAATTTGTAAAATATGAAAGATGGATAGAGATAATGATTAGAATAAATAATTTGATTGGTTTGTGTCAAATGATATTTCTGGCCAACAATGGTCCAAGATGCGGTCACCTTTACACAAACATTGCAAGGAGTGCCAATTGCATTCAAATTCGATTTACAAACACCTCCCAATGGAAGCAATTAAAATTGCTTATCCATTTGATCAATATGGAATTGACATCCTAGGTTCAACATTATTATCGTGAATCATCACCGCATATCGTAGCATACGAATTTGCTTTAAAATAAAATTAATTTGACTGCAGGACCATTTACACCAACTCAGGGTAGAAAAAGTTCATTATCGTAGTTGTTGAACATTTCACGAAGTGGATTGAAGCTGAAGCAGTGGCACGAATAACTGAAACTGTAATCATAGACTTCATCAGGAAGAATATAATTTGTCGACTCGGTATTCCACGAACCTTGATATCTGACAATGGAACACAATTTAATGGAAAGGGTATTACGAGTTGGTGCAAGGAATTGAAAATCAACCAAAATTTTACTTCGGTGGGACACCCTCAAGCAAACGGTCTAACAGAGGTGGCAAATCGAATTTTGTTGCAGCAATTAAAACGAAAGTCGATGGTATACGAGGACGATGGGCAGGTGAATTACCTGGTGTACTCTAGGCATATCAAACAACCCCTCGATCATCTACAGGTGTGATGTGTGTAAAACCCGCAAGTACACGGCTTCCATGTAGTACAAAAGATATCGTTCCCACGAGGACTGAATAATTAAGTACTAATTCTTCAAATATCGGTAATCTAATCCTAACGAAATGATAAGATAAACCGTAAAGAAAACTAAACACAACGTTAAATAATTGGTTTTGATTATACATGATTAGCAATTCCGAAATTAGGATTCTTCGCGACATACATTATCGTTCCAATCATAGCATCTACTCAGTTACAAATGCCACTTATGAAGGACATTATCCGATGTTACTTATTACCTTCTTTCAAAGCATAATAAATATCCAAGTTAATTAATCAACTACTTTCGTGTTGATTAGACTAAGGTCAGATTCATTAACCTCTGTGATAGTGTATCGATTTCTCAAAAAACCTAAAACTACTTTTCGTGATTTAGATTCCTAGGTTTGAAAATTAGGGTTCCGATTTTAGATGTCACCTTTTAGAATTTTCATCTAATATCTATGCACATCTAAATATGTGGCTAGCAAATTCATTCAAATCATAAGCGAATGCGATGTAATGTCAAAATTCTATAATTCAGGCTGATAACATATTGTCGGGCTATTCCTGATTCCAGAATAAAATGGATTACTCCATAGATTCGAAAGCACAATCAACAATAATAAACATAAACATGATAAATAGATAAGAATTAGAAGAGATTAAAGGAATAAACTCGATAAAACCCGTTGTGAGAGATATGTTTACAATCACGTTTGAATTTTGTTCTTCGATCTCTAATCTTTATAATCCAAATCAAGAAAATAAAGTTTCAACCCTAATACAATATTTTTAAGGGGTATTTATACCTAAAAAAGGAATAAATCAGGATCCTAAACCCGCGTTTGAAACGTCCCGCGTTTAAATGCGACGTTTAAACACTGGCGGTTGTGTTTTTCCTCTGTTTTGGGTCGCTCATTTGACCATCTTTCTATTCTAATTTGACTTTGGCGTCTTCTACAAAGTTGTATATCTATGTCTCATATTTACAACCCAATGGATTTGGATGCAATCGAAGTTGTAGAACTCAAGTTCTGGTCTTTTTACCAAAACTGTCATATTGGTTCGAAAATGAATATATTTTGTAATTTTCGCGGCATCAAACGTTTGAATCGGATCTTGTCTTCTTCACAAAAATTTTAGGTAATTGTCTTAGATTTCTAACCGTATAATAATCATTAATATTGGAGGTTTGTAACTCAATATATGATTTTATTTCCGAACAACACCAATTTACCACCTATTTTACGTTTCTTCGTCATTTTCTTGAAGTTAATGATTTTACCCTACAAATATATAACAAATCTATAAAAATTTATGAGGTATGAATGATGATAGAAAATGATATAAAAATGACTAATATTAGGCTAGAAAATACGTATAATCGAGGTTTATCAGCGATTGATCGTCCTCGAGTAATAAGTATCATTGAAAACGAACAACTAGATTCTTGCAACAATCTAAAAACACAAAAAGCTAACTAGCTCACTTTCATAGAGTTCACGATTGCACTTAGCATGTGCAACAAGCCTTTAAACCTTTTAGTTACCCCAAAAGGACGAGTTATATTCTCGTGAGGGTTTGCATTTTGATATACCCATAAAATCTATGGAATTCAAGCTAAATCCAAATAATACAACTTATAAAAATTAACAAAAGACTAATGGCATAACACCATTAACAATTAAGCTCAAACGTATGTACATATCTCTCAATTTTGCCACATATTAACACTAAGAGTCGAATTAACTTCCAAAGTGGTGCATGCAATCATAAGCATTATAGTCGAGTGGCATCCTTACCAAATTTTGGATATAAACCCAATTTTTATCAACTTTAATTATTCAGAGGCATAAAGTTTTATAGGCAGAAATACACGCTTCAAGATTAAAGCTTTTAAGCATTTTTGACTTTCTACACAGTTACGTGTGGATTTATGTTTAACTCATTAGACTATGTGCAATGTTTTCCCTTAGGCTTTCTATGACACCCATGTAACGAGTTTTGGGCCAACGACTCTGAATCTATAGAGCTTTAGGGCGTTGCGTGTCGAGACACTCCTTTCGGACTTAATCACTCGAGTGTCAAAGGCCACGAAACAAACTAGATCTTTATTTGAGGTAGCTTAACATTGTCATAATATCCGACACATAAATATTTTCAAATTATAAGCATTCATTATGAAGCATAAATGTGACTATGAAACCTTATACCTTGTGAAAACTTTAGCATAGATTGTGTATAAAGTGTCATCTAAAGAAACTAATCATAATCTTAGGTCGACATGAGCAAAAAACCGAGATATGCTTGTTCCATTAGTCAAGATTATATATTGAAGTCATGCCATATTTCTTAAGTTAATTCTAGCAAGTTATAAACATTAACAAGCTAGAACTCATAAAAAAAATTGTGCATGTTACATGAATAGCTCAAATGCCCCAAAACAAATTGTTCATGTCACATGAATAGCTCAAATGCCCCAAAACAAATTGTGCATGTCACATGAATAGCTCAAATGCCCCCAAACTCAAACGAAACAAATCATACAATATAGATATGCTAAGTTGAATTCCACCCCCCAAATTTGAACTATAACATTGTCTTCAATGTCATCACACATAAGTTGGGAAAAGAAAACTTAACCTAACGAAATGTTGAAAAACATGATCGAATACGCAAAGAGAATTTTCGTTCCAAGTAAAGGTGGTGCATCATCTTTATCATCCAATGTAAGCTACTCATGTACCCTGTGCGGCAAAACAAAAACAAAACATGCAAAGATAATTTTTTTCTTTTGGTTAAATATAAAAAAGAAATAAAGAAAGAAAGAAAGAAAAACACAAAAAAGAAAACACTTGGTTTGCCTCCCAAGAAGCGCTTGTTTATAGTCATTAGCTTAACTTTACCATGTTAACTTAGTTTGGTAGATCTCGTATTGGACCCGACGACTTGGCAATTCTCCAATCGACTTTAGAATCTCGATTTCTACGGAAAGAAAGCCCAGGTAACGGTCGAGTAGAAGAACTAAATCGTTCTTTTTTGAATTTTTGTCGAAGAATCTTTTTGTCATGCAATACTTTCATACCTTCCTTGTTAATCCTTGCACTCTCATGCGCATCAAACTTTAACTTGTCTAGCTCATGACTTCGAAACTTTCTCTCCTCTCTAGCGATGCTTGATGTCAATGGTAGATTTCATCAAACATTCGAGCAATATCAGTGATAATTTCATACCTTCCTTGTTAATCCTTGCACTCTCATGCGAATCAAACGTTAACTTGTCTAGCTCATGACGTCGAAACTTCCTATCCTCTCTAGCGATGTTTGATGTCAATGGCGAATTTCCCTCAAACATTCGAGCAATATCAGCGATAATTTCATTTTCCTCCTCGATCGAGCCACCACTCACCAGTCGTGCTTCTAATGGATCATTATAGTGGTGCCTAACAAGCTTGTCCTTACTTATTTGATTAATCTCGTCAATCCTGTAACAAGAGTTCTCGAGAGAGCGGTAAGCAACAGATTTACATAGACTAAATTCAACTCTCTCATCCCCAATACTTAAGGAAAGCCTTCCATTTTTTACACCTATGATGGCTCCTGCTGTAGCAAGGAAAGGCCTACCAAGAATAATGATAATTTGAGAATCCTCCTCCATTTCGAGAACAACGAAGTCTGTAGGAATAAAGAACTTACCAACCTTGATAGGTAAATCCTCCAACATACCTACCAGATACTTAACAGAACGCTCAGCTAATTGCAAAGTTATGGTGGGAGGCTTTAAATCGTCGTTTCCAGCTTTTTCACCACAGACAATGGCATGAGACAAACACTAGCTCCAAGATCAAACAATGCATGATTTAAACTTATGTTACCTATTATGCATGGAATAGAAAAGCTACCAGTGTCTTTAAGCTTAAGGGGTAATTTGTTTTGAATTATCGCGTTGTACTCCTCAGTTAAAGCCACGGTTTCATAATCCTCTAGATTCTGTTTGTTAAAAAGAATTTCCTTCAAATATTTAGTGTAGGAAGGCATTTGTGCTAGTGCATCGGTGAAAGGAATATTAATATAAAGCTTTTTCAGAACTTCTAAGAGACTTTTCTCAAAATTCTGCTTCCTTTTCCAATTTGTGCTTTAGACGTATTCTGTTGGAAAAGTGAAGTATAAGTCAAACTCTATTTGATATAATATACTTACATCAAGTTAGATTGGGTAGTCGTGAATAGAATGACTCAATTATTCTTTTATGAAACTGCTTATCTAACTTTGCCATAGCTAATCTTTGAGGGAAAGGTACGAGTGGCTCATATGGTGGTGGAGGGACATATAATGGTTCTTTTTTGCTTTCATCACTTGTATTGTCTTTAGGGTTTTGGGATGAGATCATTTTTGACCTTTTCAGTAGACTCAAGTTCACTCATCCTATTAGGCATCTTTGAACCTTCATAATTGCTTCCACTCTTTAACGTAATTGCGTTAAAATGTTCCTTTGGGTTTGTCTTAGGTTGTGCGAGAAAGGAACCTGAAGTCATACTTGAGTTACTAGCTTGTTGTGCAATTTGAGTTTCTAGCATTTTATTGTGAGTTGCTAAAGAATCGACCTTAGTTGCTAGTTACGTTGCATAATTCACTATCTCGTTTTGTTTAGTTTGGGCAACTATAAAACTCTCAAGAAGGGATTCTAAGTTCGATTTTTGTGGTGGAACGGGATTGTAAGGCTTCTGTTGGAATCCAGGGGGCTTCCTAAAGTTAGGATGTGGAGCTGCGTTTTGGTTTGGCTTGTACGAAAAATTAGGGTTATTCCTCCAACCAGGATTAAAAGTATTTGAAAACAGGTTCATTTGGTTGAAGTTATTCACAAAGTTGGCTTGTTCCATAGAGGGATCATTAGGTACATTTGCTAGTTGACACTCTAATGCAACATGCCCAACCATACCACATATTTCACACATAGGAACTGGAGTATTGATAGAATTAACATGCATATTCATCTAATCTAATTTCTTAGACATGGCTTCTACTTGTGTAGAAAGTAAACTAATAGCGTCAAGATCGTACTTACCTGGTGTATTCTGTGGAATCGATCTTTCGCTTGACCATTGGTAGTGGTTCAGTGCCATATCATCGATTAGATCATAAGCTTCGTCAACACCTTTGTTCATCAGAGATCCTCCTGTTGCTGCATCAACAAACATCCTCGTATTCTAGATCAAACCATTGTAGAATGTATAAATTATGAGCCACTTCTCCAGCCCATGGTGTGGGCACAGTCGTAGAAGATCCTTGAATCGCTCCCAAGCTTCATATAGCGATTCATTGTCTCGTTGAGCAAAAGTAGTGATTTGGTTCCTCAGTTGTGTAGTCTTGATCGTGGGAAGTACTTCGCTAGGAAGCACTACATAAGTTGATCCCACGTTCTGATGGAACCCGATGGTATAGAGTGTAGCCAAACTCTCGCCTTGTCTCTCAGTGAGAACGGAAATAATCTCAGCCAGATGGCATCCTGTGAAACCCCATTCATCTTTAGAGTATCGCAGTACTCTAAAAACATAGACAAGTGGATATTTGGCTCTTCAGTAGGTGCACCCCCAAACTGGTTCTGCTGAACCATTTGCAGAAGAGATGGCTTGAGCTCAAAACTGTTGGAATCTACAGTAGGTCTAGTGATGCTAGAGCGAAGGATTTGCGCATTAGGTGCTGCAAAATCCTTCAGAGACTTCACATTTACTTTTGCGTTCCCATTTGCATTCATGTTTAGATTTGCATTAACATTCACGTTTGCATTCTTTTCAGCCATTGCTGCTCGTTTCAGTTGAGCTTGTTTCAGCCTTTGTAACTTTCTCCTTGCATGAAAAGTTTTTCAATTTCCGGATCTAGCTCGATAGGGAAATCGAAGCTGCTTTGCATACAAGAGAAAGATAGAAATCCTGAAATAAAACGAAAAACAAATATTAAAAACTAAAAACAAAATGGCTTAGTCTCACTAAAATCTGATAAAACTAATATTAATTATTCTAGTCCCCGACAACGGCGCCAAAACTTGATGTGTGTAAAACCGCAAGCGCAGGACTTCTATGTAGTACAAAAGATATTGTTCCCACAATGACTGAATAATTAAGTACTAATTCTTTAAATTTCGGTAATCTAAGCCTAACGAAATCATGAGATAAGCTGTAAAGTAAACTAAACAGAACGTTAAATAACTGATTTTGATTATACGTGATTAGCAATTCCGAAATCAGGATTCACCGCGACATACGTTATCATTCCAATCATAGCATCTACTCAGTTACAAATGCCACTTATGAAGGACACTATCCGATGTTACTTATTACTTTCTTTCAAAGCATAATAAAATACCCAAGTTAATTAATCAACTACTTTCATGATGATTAGACTAAGCTCAGATTTATTAATCTATAGTGTATCGATTCCTCAAAAGACATAAAACTACTTTTGTGATTTAGATTCCTAAGTATGAAAACTAGGGTTCCGATTTTAGATGTCACATTTCAGAATTTTCACCTAATATCTATGAACATGTAAATATGTGGCCAACAAATTCACAAGCGTTAATTTCTAAGAATTCATAAATGAATGCAATATAATGTCAAAATTCTATAATTCAGGCTGATAACATAGTCGGGCTATTCTTGATTCCAGAATAAAATGGATTACTCCATAGATTCGAAAGCACAATCAACAATAATAAATGTAAATATGATAAATAGACAAGAATTAAAAGAGATTAAAGGAATAAACTCGATAAAACCCGTTGTTGAAAGATCTGTTTACAATCAGGTTTGAATTTTATTCTTCGATCTCTAATCTTTATAATCCAAATCAAGAAAATAAAGTTCCAACCCTAATAAAATATTTTGAAGGGGTATTTATACCAAAAAAAGAATAAATCAGGATTCCGAACCCGCGTTTGAAACGTCCCGCGTTTAAACATTGGCGGCAGAATTTTTCTGCCCCCTGCGTTTAAACGCCGGCGGTAGTGTTTTTCCTCTATTTTGGTTTGCTCGTTTGACCATCTCTCTGTCCGAATTTGACTTTAGCTTCTTCTCCAAAGTTGTATATCTATGTCTTAGCTTTAGAACCCAACCGATATAGATCCAATCCAAGTTGTAGAACTCAAGTTCTGGTCTTTTTACCAAAACTTCCATATTTCATTCGGAACAGAATATATTTTGTAATTTTCGGGCCTTCAAACGTGTGAATCGGATATTGGCTTCTGCACAAAACTTTTAGGAAATTATCTTATCTTTCTAATCATATAAGCATCATTAACATTGGAGGTTTATATCTCACGATATGATTGTATTTCCGAACAACGCCAATTTACCACATATCTTATGCTTTTTCGTCATTTTCTCGAAGTTAATGATTTTGCCCTACAAACATATAACAAACCTATAAACATATATGGGGTATAAATCATGATAAAAATGATATAAAAATGACTAGTCTTATGCTAAAAAATACGTATAATCGAGGTTTATTAGGGTGGAACACCATTTTGTCTCGTATATGAGTCCGAAGTAGTGATCACAACTGAGATGAATGATGACAGACAAGGTAGCATCGTACGATTCAGCGCTAAATTCGGGACAACGAGATTTTAAAGTTGATATCATGGAAGAAGTACGAGATCGAGCCTATGCTCACATTTTACGACATAAGAACACTATGATCTATGCGTATAACAAAGTGTGCAGTTTCGAACATTCAAGTGGGTGGTATTGAAAAAGGTATAAGTATAAAAAACAGTTCGAAAACTAGAAGCCAATTGGGAAGGGCCATACAAGATTGTCAAAGTTACGAAGAACATGACCTACAGATTACAAGATCTATAGGAAAAAGAATTATCCCGACCATAGAATTTGAATAATCTACGTCAATTCTATGCTTAAAGAATGTAAAAAACAAAACTTTCTATGATCAAATTCGTGTGAAATGATGTAATATGCATTGGAAAACATCACGTAAAGATTCTACGATGTCAAAACATATGAGCATAGAAAGATTCTACGATGTCAAAACATGACGATTCTCACATATGGTAAAAAATAAGATCAAAAACATCAATAATACGATGTGACCTGTATATATTAAATACCAAAATCATCATCAATCAACTAGTTTAAATACTTAAGGTAAATTGTTTACTCGTTCAGCTTCATTATCATTTGAAATGATAATTACACCAGCATCAGAGTCGTCACTTGAAATAAGGTTGTCCAGTGCAGTGGCAGTATCAGTGGAGGGGGGGTAAACCTCGGTCAATCAACAGTAGCCTCCAGTTCCCTCATGAAAGCAGGGTTTGCTTGAGTCTGTTGAAATCCATGCTTCTCTACCTGCACTGCATCGATGATTATCTTAAACTCAGGGAAATTAATGAACTCTTCCACCTCGTCAGGAGTAAGAAATGGTCGAATTATGTCCTTATCCCCGTATTCAGCCTCAAAATCCTCTATGTTAAAGCCAGGAACAAGGCGTCCAACTTGTTTCAAGTAATCCAGGGCCTTGTAAAACCCATCTACATGGTTGTTCATAGCCTTTGACATCATCAGGTCGTCCAGATGCTCTGACTTAAGGAAGTCCTTGATAGCTGTACGATGAGCCTCCTGTAATAGCTCCTTTTGACGCGCTTGGAATTGAGGAGATGCAAGGTAGATCCTTACCCCATCCTGAGAACCTAGCTCGTAGGAATGCCTCTTTTTTGTATCAAGGCAATTACGAGCTAAAATCAGTTGCTTTTGTCGTTCCAAATCATCGACCTTAAGCTTATTGAGTTCTTGTTGCAGTTGTATGATCTTCAATTTTTCAGTGTTAAGATCAGCCTCGAATCTTTTGCGTTCCTCCTAACTCGTGAGCAATTCAGCAGCCACGCCATCCTTATAGTCCTTTAATTTCTTCTCGAGCTCCACACACTTGTGCTTGTAGTGGGAGCAAGTCATTAAAAGTTGATGATTGCACAGGTTCATCTACGATAAAACATACCAATTAGAAATATATGGATGAAAGTGGAAAATTGGAAATATAATAACAGTTTGATAGTAGCATACCCGACATGAGAGGGAAGCAACTTCTTTCTCATTCCAAGGATAGGTGTGCTTTAGAAGCATCATTTTATCATGTGGCAACATCGAGTGACTAAATAATTCCATAGCAAGATCACCACTCTTGTCAAGAAGAATGATGCTTCCTCGTAAACACGAGGCTGAATGTTGAATGTTCAAAGGGTACATTCGAAATCTAGCGGCGGTCGCTGAACGATATTGAGCTCCGTAAAATCAGAAAAGACTAATGATTCGAGCTTGTTCAGAACCTCCATCATTCCCCCCTCCTCACTCATATCATACGAACCAGGGCCAGGGGCAATGACGCTTGGACCAGCAGAAGAAGATGCCACCGAGGAATCATCAATACGAAGATGCTTTTGAATCCGAGGATTAGCACGAGGGGCCCTGTGTGGTGGTGGGGCAGCAGCGACGGTGCTTGGGGTAACAACGGGGCTTGGAGTAACTGCAGCTCGAGGACGAGCGATGGGAGTAGAAATAGCTTCTCGACCACTACTCATGATCTATGGTTATCATTATCTATTATTCTGATTCCACGAGTACTAGGTCGTGGTGTCTTGGTAGGTCCTCTCGGTGAAACATCTGATGTCTCTCATACGAGCAATACGAGAAGCCATTGCTACCAAAATACACACTCGTTAAAAACGAAAAATGCAAGAAAAATGCAAAGATATATAGTAAAATAATCTACCTATATCAAGGATAAGCTCAACATCAGCAACAATAATTCCACATGCCCGTAGCAAAGGCTCGGATACTAAGTCGGAGCTATAATACCAATCTAACAAATTTCAGAGTTCATTTCCAGGAATAGTGGGAGGACCGACCCTTAACCTACTAGGAATGTTTAAATTCCATTTACGAGGCATTCTCCAAGGTGCCTCGTCGGGCGTGGCAATATAAAATTATTTATCATTCCATGCCCCGTAGGAGGCTTTAGGAGAATCATGTACTCGACACCCCTTATGCAGGGAAGGATAATAAAACCGAATTCGGAGATTGATTTACACCGATTTACACACAAAAGTTTATTTAAATTTTGGATATTTGGTTCGCAATTATGTGGATAGGACGAAGGACCCATTAGATATAATGATCTAAGAACCCAACGTATAGAATAAGAATCACCCCAAAATCGATAATCTAGTTTGATCTTATATAGAGCTTGAAAACCTCGACCCGTTGGCTATAGAATTAGCCAAGAACCTCGATATGTTGAACGCCAGGAAAATTCTAATTGTAGTCCCACCCGATAGGGCCATTTTCATGTTAGTCCTGTGCTTTATGAGTGTTTAGAAAGTATCCCAATAATTCTGATTTTGTTGCAAACTAGGTCCTATAGCTTTGTCAATGTTCATCATTAGTCCCATAACTTTGTAAAATTTCCAAGCTAGTCCCATAACTCTGAAAAAGTTCAAAACAAGTCCCATCTCCGTTATCTTTTCCGTTAAAGTTAACAGAAGTCTAAAAATAGTCCCATAACTTTTGACAAATAGGGGAAAATTACATCTTTTCTTTTTTTAACTTGATACTTAATACAATTTTGTCTAATAACCACGAATTAGGCCCAACATGCTTCCGAAATAAAAGTAAACATGCATAAATTCATACCTCTGTTTGACCTCCTTATTGCCAGGTATTCCAAGCCTCCGGTTTGACAGACTCGCTCCAACCACTCGATCGCAGATGATGGTTCGTGAGTCTTAGCTCCTTCAGCAATATAAAGCACAACCCTATTTCGTTTCCAACCTTAGGGCATAGGAGGTATTACAGGATAAATGTTTATTTGAAGTTCTGGGAAACAAGTTGAACAAAAGCCTCAAACTTTTATTGATGAAATAAAATTGAAATTACATAATTATATTCTACTCCGCTATTGGAGGAGATATCTTTTTAGCCTCTCATATGAGGACTTACAAATTGTGGGAAATCCCCACACACTCGAAATAAAATATTACAATAAAGGAAATGATATTATTCTTAGAAGACTATAGACTTGGAAAGGGAATATGTTGAGAAGAGTTGGAGAAATTTTCTAATGATCTCCATCTGCTTCATTACTTTCCTTTTTATAGCCTTCCGCGGCGGATTCCAAAGGCGGATTCCAACTTGTTTTAGTTTTGAATACGTCATTGCCTACATATTCACTTTTGTTTTTGTCTCCCACTTGCCTTGAAAGGTCATGGTTCTTTGATAGGTTGAAGGGTCATGGCTTTTATTGATTTATTGCCCGTGACCCATTCTTGTCTTGATGTGGGTCATAGCCTTTATTGGTTTATTGCCCGTGACTTGTCCTTGTCCTGATTTCGCCATTACATTCGTCATCTTTCTCGTCTTTTACAACTGTTTTTTTTCCAGCTGTTTATCTCAAAATTACATTTTTACAATTGTAATTTTTCTATTGAGCCTAATTTAATTAGACTCTCCTCTGCCTCTTATTACATCTAAGAGTTTTTACCGAGTTTTGTGAAAACCCCTCCGATAGCTTGTCTTTTTACCCTTGTCTTTTTACCCTTGTCATGTTTGGCTTCGGGATTTTCTTTTGTAACTCTGATCCTTCTTGTTCCGCATAAGGGTTTGTCCTGGAACTCACAACTTGGGCATATGCGCTTATGCCATTGCTCAACATGCATCATGTTGCATGCCTTCTTCTGTGTGTTCTTTGTTGCGGGTAACTTGTTCTTCCAAATTAACGTCCTTTTCTGTTCGAAAAGATTTTCCGCAAATTCGGTACTTTTTCCAATCATAGAATTTAACAGGAATTTTCCATTTATTTTATTAGAAAAGATCTTAAATGGATACTTGACTTTGTCCATCTTAGTTAGACAGGCCCAAAATCCTCAGGCTCTTTGGGTAGAGATTTCATCTTCACTAATTGAGACGACTTAGAGTGCTTCTCTTGTTTCGACCTTAACTTTGTGGAAGGCCACCATATCGGGTCTTTGTAGCTTCATGAAATGAAATGCTGGATGAGACCCTTTTCCTGCTATTTCTGAAGCTAATGATAAATTTTTTATCTCCAGAACATCTCCTCGTTTTATATGTGGATTCTTCTGCCATGAGTCATACACAGCTCCACTAATCCATACCGGTAATTTAGAAATTTTCAAAAAACCTGGTGCCATAGTATGTATTGAGGCAAGTGCCCCAAAATCATACCATTCTCGGACCTCGTTGGGTTTAGATCCTTTGAGCATCCAAACCCTGGGATATTTCCCTAATGTATCAATCAGGGTTTTTCCAGTATTAATTTCTTTTCTCGAGACCAGTTTCTCCCATGATCTTTGGTAAACCTGCCAATGTAAATTAATTTCATTAGTATTAACCTTAGAGGTGTCTGTCTGTGGCCTAAGGTTAATCTCTCCTTCTTTTATCCCAGAGGTGCCGGGTTGACTTGAAGCCACTGGAAATTTCTCTTCATGTAGTTCTATTATTTCCCATTTATCAGAGTCTGATATGGGACTTGTGCAAGTAGTATTTGAATCTGCCGCTCCAGGTATACAACCCTGTACTCTAAACGCAGGGTTAGAGGCCCGCTCTCTTAATTCTCGGGTCATCGCCGAAGTAGATGCCTTTCGAATTGGTTCTTTCAATGCCTCCCACAAGGAATCTGAGGCATATATTAAACTCCTGATTGAATTCTGGACAGTGTCCAGATTAACTCATTGTATTTGTTCAGCTGCCTCACCGTTAACTGATAGCTGGCCAAAATGCTTATCTAGCTCCTCAAGGTTTTCCCTGAGATGCTTATACCTTGTAATGATGGAATCCACTTCATTTGTTTCCATCTCTTGTTAGGAAATCTGCAAGAGATTTCACAATGATATGATGCCTATACCTTGTAATGATGGAATCCACTTCAGCTATTTTCATGAGATTTCACAATGATAATATCAAAACAATAATATTGACATTCAGCTTGCTACCTCATAATACGAGCCTTTTCTATTTTTGATTCTAATTTATTTTTTAGAAAGCCTTAACATTCGTATTATCCATTTTTAGAATAAACTTCTTTGCTAGGAGAAATAATGGCCATTTTTTAAAAGTCTTCCAAACAGCAAAGAATTCCTTTTCATTAATATGCCACAGTGTGGCTTGTTGTTCTGTGAACAACCCTCCTACATATCTACAAGGTTCTTCCTCTGTAGTAGTCTTTTTCACTAGTACGGCTGCCCAATGAAAATCATTAGCGTCTGTATAAACAACTAAATCATCATTATCTTGAGGAATTGCGAGTTTTGACAAGTTACTATAAACTTGTTTGAGCTCGCGAGTCCTTTGAGTGTGAATTTCTTCCCACTTCCACTTTGAACTTTCTGTTTATTTTAAAATAGGTCAAAAATCCTTTCTGTATTTTGCAAGGTTCTTGATAAAGATTCATGCGAAATTAACAACTCCTATAAAACTTTGAAGCTATTACCCAACAAGATATCTGTTCCAGTATCATGAAAGTAAATTGGAGGCATTTTTACCTTAAACCAAGGTGTTCCAAACGCTCCTCCCATCATGATTTTTGTTTCTCGTTTACCTTTATTGAGTATAAGAATTTTCCTCAAAAAATCTCTACCTGTAATAATAGGTAAGGTTTCCATAGCATTGCTAGGAAAAACTCCGGGCTTTGCTGTGAAAATACCTGAACCAGAATCAATATACGGAGAGAAATATTCTGTCTTATATTGATCATTAACAACACCGATGAAAATGTATATAGAGAAATGGCTAGTCATTCAATTCTGATGAGATGACCATCCAAACTGAATTCCATACCTTTCCCTTTTCTGCCCCAAGGTTTATGTTCTTCAAGGAAGCTTAAACCCAAGGTAACGATCCATTGCTTTTGTCCTGCAAAACCTGATACAAATACTTCTTGGCCCGCCATTTCTAGCATACCTTCATATTTGCCAATGGCTGATTGCTACAAATGATATAATTCATCACAAGGAAAGTAATTTTCTCTTTCCGTGATGTCAAATAAAACCTGCACTTCTTTCCAACCTTCGGGACATCTAATTTTTATATTATCCACCCTAATGGCTTGCGGGGTTGAGTCATGGATCAATTCTTTTCCTTTTAAGGTTTGTATCCTCTCATTTGAGAAGGACATCCGGCTATTAAATTTCATCCTTGTA
This sequence comes from Verbascum thapsus, assembly GCA_963669365.1. Taxonomy (NCBI): domain Eukaryota; kingdom Viridiplantae; phylum Streptophyta; class Magnoliopsida; order Lamiales; family Scrophulariaceae; genus Verbascum; species Verbascum thapsus. Next base: position 11,476,732 of record OY770115.1, on the reverse strand, counting down.
CTAAGTGTTCTGGTTAAGGCATGATGGTCTTTAATGATAATGTCGACCCCTCCAATTCTAGGTATTTGAATGGGATCTGGCGTCATTACCTTAGCAAATTTCTTGAAAATCTGAGGAATTTAAATATACTCTTTCTGTAGGAAAATATCCGAATGATGTGTGTTGGAAAGTGCATATGCTATTCTATATGTTATAGAATATGGTTATATGCAATTCTCGGATGAATATCAAACATAAGTTTTCCTGCATATAAATTTCCTACCATTGTATCAAGGCAACCATCTCTTAGGTTATTGATTATCCTATCCATTATTGATAAATGGATTTCCGAATCAATTTCTTCTTTGAAGTTAGCTTTTATAACTACTTCAATGGCTCCTATATGGATCCATTTCATAGTTACTGCAACTTCTTCTCGTAGCTTACTTAATTCTTCAAGAATTTCTTCTTTCGGAATTAATTGCATATCCATCATGTCACGCCCTCGGACAGGGGCCCGCGGAAGATGACCCTTTTTTTTCGTAAATGTTATGGTTTTTTGAAATAATAAAAATACATCTTTTGAAATAAAACAAATCATTTTTCTTTTACAAACCAAACTCTGTACATAAACATAAGTTTGTTTACAAACCATAACATAGCGGCTATTTAAACAAAATCAGAGTTCTTGAGCTACAAAATGCTCAAAACACGGCATATGAACATAGCTCTATCTGACCGCTCGGGATGCTTGGACAACCTTCACATATATACATGATCATCACCTGCATCATAAGAATCTAATGAGTTAATGGCTCAGTAAGAAGAAGCTGAATTATAACAATATATCACGTAGCACATAAGACAGTCAATAATGCATAGTTTATTTAAAACATTATCTTTCCTCTGGGTACCCTGGAGGTATGGTATTCGACTGATGATGATAGGCGTCTGTTTTCGGAACCTGTTCATAATTGGCAAATAAAAGAAGCATCACGGGGGTTTTCATACCGACCTTTCGGCCGATGATATTAGCCGCTAGCTCCAACATATATCGTGGTTTTATCTATCTTGGTTTTTACACCTCAAGGTATTCATAATTGGCGTCTGTTTTCGGAACCTGTTCATAATTGGCCAATAAAAGAAGCATCACGGTGGTTCTCATACCGACCTTTCGGCCGATGATATTAGCCGCTAGCTCCAACATATATCGTGGTTTTATCTATCTTGATTTTTACACCTCAAGGTATTCACCACCCTCTGTTGGGTTCGCCGGTCCCTCCCGCGTCCCGTGCCTACCCGACCGCCAATCAAATATCAAAACTCTCTTTTAAAAACGTTTACTTTCCATATATATCAATATAATGCAACATAATCACGTGTACTTCAACATTTCACATCAAATAACATTCATTTTCATTATCACATATAATAAATCATAAATCATCAACATTTAACACAATCGGCACATAATCCATTCATTTCAGCAATTAACTCACATAATCATAAACATGGATAATATGATTCTTATGAAGCAGTAAACGAACACTTCTTCTTACCTTTTGTCGTTAGTAGTGAAATCGTTAACGGTAACGCTACTGGAAGCTAGCTATAGACTTCTTCTAAATTCTAGTTGTTCAATAACCTGAAAAACGATATATATACAATACCTAAATACGATTTTCGACTAATATTCTAAATTCACCAATTATATTGAAGAAACTATAAATAAAATACTTACTTGTTACGAGTACGTTGATTCACCTATTTTTCCGGAATTTTTCTAACCTTTTTCTCTATTTTTATTTCTCTTTTCTTCTTTTCCCTATTTCTTTATGTTTTGTTCTCTATACACTCTCTTTTGTACTTAGAAAAGACTATACATATATGTATATATAAGCTAAAGCTAAGACCATACATATATATCTAAACTAAAGATGAGTCGGTTTTGAAAAAGTTGTTAGCTTAGTGTCAAATTAGATGACTAATGTTTATAATATATATTATTATAATGTTATGAATTATTTGCAGCTGCTAGCTTATTACGTGTTATATATTTATACGTTATATTTTCTACGTGTCATGTATTTAAACTAATCGGGACATATAGGTAACACGTAAGTGACGCGTAGTGTGTAAAACATATTTATCCGATAATTAACCGGAAGTTTTAATGTACCGTATTCGATCGAAACTCTGAAGTTAAGCATGCTCGTACGAGAGCAATAACAGGATGGGTGACCTCCTGGAAAGCAGCTCAATTTTTCATTCGTTAATGAATTAGTGATAAGTGCTAGACGTCATGCCTGCTTAATCTAACTCGTTAATTGTCTAAACGTCGTGCCTGCTTAATCGCCATTTCTACTTAACTAGTAGGGGATGCTAATTAAATTCATTTTAAATGCACATATGACATAAATAACACATAAGCATTTTCGTAAAATCATGCTTTTATCTTATAATTAGCAAATACTCATATTCGTGCAGTCATGCCATTCATATGCAGTAAATCAATAAATGCTAATTATATGACATGCTTATTGTTGGCCAGGTGTGAGATCATTGGGCATTACAATCATATCCCCCTTACGAAAATTTTGTCCTCAAAATTTGACATACCAAAATAATTCAGGATATTTGCTCCTCATTTCTTCTTCCCTTTCCCATGTAGCTTCTTCTACTGCATGATTTCTCCACATAACCTTCACCAAGTTAAGATTTTTGTTTCTCAATTGTTTTACCTTCTGATCAAGAATCTGCACTGGTTTCTCTACATAGGCTAAATCTGAAGATAACTCGAATGGCTTGTAGCTTAGCACATGAGAAGGATTTGAAACATATTTCTTCAGCATGGATACATGGAAAACATTATGAACGCCAGTTAATGAAGGAGGTAAGGCCACTCTGTAAGCTCTATCCCCAACTCTTTTGAGAATTTCAAACGGACCAACGTATCTCAGACTCAGTTTCCCTTTCTTCCCAAATCTCATGATTCCTTTCATTGGAGCAACTTTCAGAAACACATGATCTCCAACAACAAATTCTAAGTCTCTTCTCCATATGTCTGCGTAACTTTTCTGTCTACAATCGTCGTTTTTTCAACAACAACTTTCCATTTTTTCACGTATCTTCACGTAACTTTTCTCCAACATCAACTTTCATTTTTTCACGTATCTTCACGTAACTTTTCTCCAACAACAACTTTAATTTTTTCACGTATCTTCTCTACAATCGTCGTCGTTTGCTGTACCAATTCTGGACAAAGTAATCTTCTTTCTCCAAATTCATCCCAATGAACCGGAGATCTGCATATTCTTCCATATAACGCTTCATAGGTGCCATTCCGATAGTAGATTGATAGCTATTGTTGTAAGTAAATTCCACCAATGGCAGTTTTGCATCCCTACTTCTTGGGAAATCTAATGTGCACGCTCTTAGCATATCCTCAAGTATCTGAATAACCCTCTCTGATTGCCCATCACTCTGTGGATGAAATGTCGTACTGCATGCAAGTTTTTTTCCCATGGCACTATGCAAGCTCTTCCAAAATGTAGACGTGAATTTAGGATCTCTATTAGATACTATAGAAACAGGTTGTCCGTGTAATTTGACTATCTCATAAATGTATTGTTGAGCGTACTGATCTAAATTGTATGTCGACTTCACTGCAAGAAAATGAGCTGATTTTGTTAATCTATCGACAATCACCCATATGGAGTTGTACCCCTTATGAGTCCTCGGTAATCCCAGCACAAAATCCATAGTAATATGTTCCCATTTCCATTCTGGTATCGGTAGAGGCTTCAATAAACCTGCTGGTCTTTGGTGTTCAACCTTAGCCTATTGACAGGTCAAACATTCTGCTACAAATGTTGCTATATCTTTCTTCATACTAGTCCACCAATAATGTTCTTGTAGATCTTTATACATCTTTGTACTACCGGGGTGTACTGAATAAGGCTTAGCATGAGCTTCTTTCAAAATATCTTCTTTGATTGCTTGATCAGATGGAACGCATAATCTTCCTTTGTATTTCATAACTCCATCATCGGAAATTGTAAATTCTGTCTTTTTCTCTTCACCTATCTTTCTCTTTAACTCAGTTAAATATACGTCATTTTTCTGAGCTTCGATGATTCTGTCATGAAGTACAGGCTTCAACATCAGGGCTGACAAATAACATACCTCCCCTTTAGGTACAATTTCAAGTTCTAATTTCTGCAAATCTTATAGTAATGGTTTCTGTGTGCTATGGAAAGAAGACATAGATTTTCTACTCAACGCATCAGCTACCACATTTGCTTTACCAGGATGATAGTTAATCACACAATCATAATCTTTCACAAGTTCCAACCATCTCTGTTGTCTCATATTCAGTTCTTTCTGGGTGAAGAAATACTCCAAGCTTTTATGATTTGTGTAAATCTCACACTTTTCACCATACGAGTAATGTCTCCAAATCTTCAGGGCGAAAACGACAACGGCAAGTTCCAGATCATGAGTTGGATAATTCTTTTCATACTCTTTCAATTGTCTTGATGCATAGGCAATTACCTTCCCATTCTGCATTAATACAGCACCCAAACCATTTTTTGAAGCATCATTGTATACTACGAATCCACCAGTTCCAGTTGGAACAGAGAGAATAGGAGCTGTAGTCAATCGATGTTTCAACTCCTGAAAACTCTTTTCACAAGCATCGGTTCAAACGAACTTTACGTTCTTTCTTGTTAATGTCGTTAGCGGAACCGCCAATTTTGAGAATCCCTGAACAAATCTTCTGTAATATCCTGCCAATCCCAAGAAACTCCGAACTTCTGAAACAGTTGTTGGTGTTTGCCAGTTATTCACAGCTTCAATCTTACTTGGATCAACTGATATTCCATCCATCGATACCACATGCCCTAAGAATACCACATGTTCAAGCCAAAATTCACATTTCTTGAATTTAGCGTATAGTTGTTTCGCCTTCAAAACTTGCAAAACAAGTCTCAAATGTTCTTTGTGTTTCCAGTTATCACGTGAGTATATCAGGATGTCGTCAATAAACACAATTACGAACTTGTCAAGAAAAGCCTTGAATACCCGATTCATCAAATCAATGAAGGCTGCAGGTGCATTGTTAAACCGAAAGGCATTACTAGAAACTCGTAATGACCATACCTCGTTCTAAATGCAGTTTTCTGTATATCATCCTCATTGACCTTTAATTGGTGATAACCAGAACGCAAATCAATCTTCGAGAAAACTGATGGCAAATCAAACAAATCATCTATTCTGGGAAGAGGATATTTATTCTTTATTGTTACCTTGTTCAGCTCTCTGTAATCAATGCATAACCACATAGTTCTGTCTTTCTTCTTAACAAACAATACTGGAGTTCCCCAAGGAGAATAGCTCGGGCGAATAAATTCCTTATCAAGTAAATCTTGCAATTGCACTTTCAACTCTTTTAACTCAGTTGGGGCCATTCTATACGGTGCTTTAGAAATAGGGGCAGTTCCTGGCACAACATCAATCACAAATTCAATTTCTCGATCTGGTGGTAGTCCTGGTAAATCATCTGGAAATACTCCTAGAAATTCTTTGACCACTTCTACATCTTCTGGCTTTAATTATGTCTCAATTAAAGTATCTACCACACTTGCCAAGTATCCAGCACAACCTTTATTCAACATCTTTTGGGCCTTTAGCGCAGAGATAACTAGTAGAGAAAATGAGCCTGAAGTACCGCTAAACATAAATTGATCTTTTTCGTGTGGCTGAAAGATCACAATCTTCTTATTACAATCGATGGTGGCATGATATTTGGTAACCCAATCCATAACCAATATAACCTCAAAATTCGAAATTGGTAAGACAACCAGATCAGCATAAAGTACTCTGCTACCAATCTGAATAGAACAAGCCCTCAATACCTGATTAGAATCCATTTCTTCCCCCAATGGAATGGTCACACTATAACTTATTTTCAGCAAGTCTGGCATAATGCCCAATTTTCTCACAAATTTATTTGATACAAATGAATGTGTAGAACCTGAATCTATCAATGCAAATGCAGGCATTCCAAAAATCAAAATAGTACCTGAAACAACTGAGGGGCCGAGTGCGTCCGAGGCGTGGCCGAGATTGGCCTCTGCAACGGCTTGTTCATTCGTCATCAAGTAAACTCTCCCCTGCACTTTGTTCTGAAGGATTGGACAATCCTTTGCAAAATGTCCAGGCTTCTTACATTTGAAACAGTTATTTGAACCCATTCGACATTCCCCAAAATGATTCCTGCCACATATATTACATCTCGGCCTTTCGACTTCATTGGAGAACTGTCCAACTCTAGGACGCTTGTCAGCATTTCTTTGGATTGGTTTTTGCTCTGGCTTCTTCCATTGTGTTGGATTTCTCGGGGTGAACATTTGCCTCTTTTGTTGATAAGATTTTTGAATTTCTTTTTCATCAAGATCAGCCATCAAAGCTTTATCCACAATTTCTCTGAATTCAGTAGCTGAAGACATTCTCACATCTCGTCTAATCTCAGGCTTTAGTCCCCTCGAAAAGTGATCGATCTTTTCAGTGTTATCCCTCGCGATATAAGGCACATATCTGCAACCCTCTTCGAATTTTCTCACATAATCACATACGGTCATGTCTCCCTGTTTCAGCTCTAGGAATTCTTTAACTTTGAGGGATCTAGCATCTCGAGTGAAGTATTTGTCATAAAAGATCACTTTGAACCTCTCCTATGTTAGTGTTTCCATATCCACAGCAAGGTTTGCTCCTTCCCACCAGATTCTCGCCTCTTTCTTCAATAAGAAGATCGCACAAAGAACCTTATCAGCGTCTTCGATACGCATGTAGTCAAAGATGACATCTAACGATTTAACCCACTCTTCTGCAACTACAGGATCCGAACCACCATAGAAGTCAGATGGTTCCATCTTTCTGAACTTTTAGTACACAGCCTGTGGATTTTCTGGACGAGCAGGAGGTGCATGAACTTGGTTATTCTGTTCTTGAGCTCTCTGCTGCATATCTAATAACTGCTGAATCTGCTCACCATGCATTCTGGTTTGTTGCTGTATCATATTAGTTAGATTATCCACCACATTGTTAACACCCTCTTCGGCACCCGTTGCTTTACGTTTCGGTGGCATGATTTCCTATATATTGCCCAATTTATCCCTTTCACCAGCCAATTATGAATGCACAATAATGACAATAATATGTATTAATCAAACATATAAAAAACATAAGTTTAAAGAGTTGACCAAGTTTCCCCAGCCAGAATATGTTCATATGCCTTCTTCTGTCTTCAGGAAAGACTAAACTTCCACTCTAATACCAAAAACTGTCACGCCCCCGGACCGGGGCCCGTGAACGATGACCCTTTTCTTTCGTAAATGTTATAGTTTTTTGAAATAATAAAAATACATCTTTGGAAATAAAACAAATCATTTTTCTTTTACAAACCAAACTCTGTACATAAACATAAGTTTGTTTACAAAACCATAACAGAGCGGCTATTTTTCTAATGTTCGGTTTGAAACCGACATTCTTGAAAATAATTCAGAAAAGTCTGAAGCATATCTCCTTCACTGTACTCAGTCTGATTCGGTTGAAGATCCATCAGAATCTCCTTCAATTTCTTCCTCATATACACTTTTGTCTGAGGGGAAATTTTTGAATTGGTAGATAGGTACCAAATCGCCATAAAAGACTGCATCCAATATAACAGCCGTAGCCTCAAATTGGCGTGCTTCTCGCTTTAGCGGACAATCTGAGTTGATATGTCCATTTGCTCCGCACGTCCAGCAGTTACAGTCTTTGAAACTTTCATTAGCTCGTGTGTGAGCTCTTCTGAAAGTTCGTCGAGTTGGGGTCCGGTCGTTGGATCTTCTATCAGTTTGTCTAGATCCATGTGAGGAAGCCCTCATAGGTCCTTGCCGTTGGCCCCATTTATAAGATCGTCCCTTAGTTTTGGAGCACCATGATCTTCGTCTAAACGAAGGTTTATTTCTGTAACCTCTGTTGGTGTTACTCTCTTTTTTCCTCTTCTTCTTTTGCTCGCTCGTTTCCTCCATAATTATTGAGAAATCGTTGTTTTCGCAACAGAGAGGAGTTCTCTACATCTTTCCTCTCAACTTCTTCATATTTTTCTGGAGTGAAGCTTGAGCACACCAGTCCTTTAATTTGTCATTGAGGAAAGACATTCTCCTGGCTACCGAATCCAACCGGCCTTCGGGCACCTGATAGGTTTGTATCAGCATTTCTCGCCATGGGCTGCAAATCTTGGCAAAGAACAATGGTGCTGCTAACTCCGTTGGGGTATTTGTGAAACCAATAGATATATTCATCTATTGCACAAATATTTTTTAATTCCATTCCAAAGAGAACTTGCATGTTCTCTCTGGTTTTCTCATAATTACTTTCATCGAAGTATCCATCTCCGATGAAATGAAGCTTTATAAGCCTTCCGAATCTTCTGCTATGGTGCTTTTGGATTCTCTGGCTAAAACTCCTTGTTTGATCGAGTCAGGTGTTTGATCCCATCCCACCTTGACTGATCCTTCTAGACTCAACTCTATCAATCTGACGAAGTTTTCTTTGTCGAGTTCAAGAGTGGTGGTCGCTATTTTCATGGAAGCTACTCGTTCATCGATTATCTTTTTCAATATTTCGGAAATCAATGACATCCAGATTAAGAATAGTTTCATAAGGGTGCAAGGGCTGAGACATTGTCCTAGCCAATGGTATATTTTGTGGTACCCTTTTTGGATTTCTCTATGGATTCCCTTTGAGATGCGTTCCAACGAAAGTTGGAGTTGCATTAGTGTGGAAATCCACACCCTCGCGCATCGAGCTATCCTCTGGAGGATCATTTGATGTGATACTTCCTTCCGGGAGTGGTAACGCCGGTGGCACCATAGTTGTCACCTCGTTAGGTTTAACATTAACTAAGTCTACCATCCCTAATTGGGAGAAAGATTCAGCTAATTCTTGTAGATCAGATAGATCCACTCGTGAAACTTCCATCAATTAATCATTTTGAGGATTTCAATAATTCTATCTTCTTGTGTTTTGGACCGTAGAATTTCCGTTGCCTTACCTTTCTGGTGCAAAAGGGGTACTGGCCCAAAAGTATCATGAATGCGGTCCATATTGGAAGTACCAATACGACCCTTCCGTTTATCGCTTAGATCTGAAACTTCTTTTTTCAGATCAACTATTGAGTTCTTCAGATCGGGGAGGATCTGTAATATCTCATCCTTCTTTTGAGTTAATTGCTCTATATTCATAGGTAGATAGATCAACCTATGACCATAATCTTGAACCGTTTTTTGAACTTCTCTAAGATTTTGGATAATCTGATAGGTATCAGTTTCAGTATCGATTTCTGTCCATGTCGGACAAAATTCTCTCTTTTTGTAACTCGTTGAACATTTGTTCGAATGTTCCATTCTTGTTTAAATCTCCTCCGTTGGAGAGTAGTGTAATAAAATGCAATAATAATTAATTATTTCATCAATAAAACCTAAGACTCTTATACCATTTTGCGGATAGATAACAAGATTGTGCTTAAGTTACAAATTTCAAGATTTAAATGTAATTGTCCCCTGAAGAAGCACATTTTAAAATATTTTAACGGAAACAATCATATGGGACTAAAGTTAAAATCCTATGGGACTAACGTTGATTAACGGAAGGACCAATTTAGTAAAATAAACGATTATTGGGACTATTTTTAGAATTTTGTAAAGCTTGGGACTAACATAGAAATCGACTTATCCTGTGGAACTACAATTAGGATTTTCCCGTTCAACGCCACAATATCGTGCTCAAGAATCTTTATAAGTTCTCAAAAGAAAATACTGTCACAAAAGATAGTAAATTCAAAAGTAATTTTCATACTCAAACTGATCTCTATTTTCAAATGGTTACATGTCTTATTTATAGGCTACAAATGACTCCTAAAATGCCTACATGCATGAATACATCTTGAAAACACTTTTGACCACATTTACTTCACTCAAAGACTAGTCAAAGACTCCACTAGGTTCTAGGACTCTTCTTAAATAGTTAATTTAATACATTTGACTATCTTTAAGAGTTATTCTTCTAGGCCTTTAGTGCATGGACAAAAATGATCCTGAACTTGGGCTTTTAATTTGGATATGATACAAGTCCAACTCTTCATTAAATTTTCTGCCCATGCACTTGAATAATATTCATTAATTATTCATTAAATTTTCTGCCCATGCACTTGAATATTATTTGTCCCATTATCGAAACCATTTGGGCTCTATCTTTTATTTCGGCTACAAGAATCATCATGGCTTCTTTAATCTTCTTAGTTCTTGTCCTTGTAATCGGCCCATCTTTCACGATCAATGAATCAGTTCTGTTTGCATGGATTTGCATGGGCGGATCTCCATCATTCCCTTCCTCTTCAAAAAAGATTCTTCCTCAAATCTTGAACTGAATTTCAAAATATTTGTATATATATATATATATATATATTTATTTTCGTTTTCGTCTTTTTATTGAACTCTTGGAATAAAACAAATGATATTCAGATCAATACCAGATTGCTCTGATATTAAACTGATGTGGATAAAACCAAGGACCATTAGATATAATGATCTAAGAACCCAACGTATAGAATAAGAATCATCCCAAAATTGATAATCTGGTTTGATCTTAAAGAGCTTGAAAGCCTCGACCCATTGGCTATAAAATCAGCCAAGAACCTCGGTATGTTGAATGCCACAAGATCTTTTGATTAGGTTCTCAAAAGAAAATACTCTCACAAGAGATAGTAGATTCAAAAGTAATTTTTGTACTGATCTCTGTTTTCAAATGGTTACATGGCCTATTTATAGGCTACAAATGACTCCTAAAATGCCTCCATGCATGAATACATCTTGAAAACACTTTTGACCACATTTACTTCACCAAGACTAGTCAAAGACTCCACTAAGTTCTAGGACTCTTCTTAAATACTTAATTTAATACATTTGACTATCTTTAGGAGTCATTCTTCTAGGTCTTTAGTGCATGAATGAAAATGATCCTCAACTTGGGCTTTTAATTTGGATATGATACAAGTCCAACTCTTCATTAAGTTTTCAGCCCATGAACTTGAATAATATTCATCATTTGGCCCATTATAAAAACCACTGGGGCTCCATCTTTTATTTTATATACAAGAATCATCATGACTTTTGAATCTTCTTAGCTCTTGTCCTTGTAATCGACCCATCTTTCCTGATCAATGAATCAGTTTTGTTTGCATGGATTTGCATGGGCGGATCTCCATCGGCAATTATAAACACACATGAGCACAATAAAATATACAAGGTGATGGTAGGAATTCGGTAATAATTGTGAAGGACAAAGCCGAACATGGTTCAAAATTTCTACGATGGTAGGGTGAAGTGGAAATTGAAGACCCGCCATTAGATGAGCTATGTGGAACATACAAAAGTTGGGAGGAGGAGTATGGATACGATCTATAGGCCTTGGAATTAAAAACTGGAATTCAGGGGTATATGATATTTCTTTACAATTTGATATATACGACTTCCACTTATTATTGATTGTATACTCAACCACTTAACCCTTTCGCTCGCACGATGTGTAGAAGCAAAAACGTCGTCATTCACGTTATCCCCCCCACCCTCGAGATCAATAGGTGGTAACGACGCCAACGCACTCATGGATGACCTACCACTTGAACCACTAGACTCTGAGGAATGAACATTAGAGACGGAATTCAAACTACCTTCTAAATGATCTATATCTACAGATCCTACGACATCCACAGTCTCATCTAATCCCTCATAGTCCATGATTTAGCAAAATTAAATAAAGTACTAGGGGAGAGACCAAATAATTGAGTCGTAGAAGGTGGAACTACACGTCGTATGCAAGTGTACGAGTCTTCAAATATCATTTGCTCTAGAAATGAGTCTAAATTAGAAAGTGATGGATGCGGTAAAAAGAATTCAAAAAATGGCATTATTTATACTTAGAATGTAACGCCAAAAGGAACGGGCCAGATTGGCCCAGATTATCTATATTCTAATTGTCACACCCCCGGACCGGTCCCGGGGATGATGACCCCTTTTCTTTTGTAAATGTTATGGTTTTCTGAAATAATAAAAATATCTTATAAAAATAAAGCAAGCCATTTTTCTTTACAAAATCAAACCCTGTACAAGAATAAAACGTTTGTTCACAAAATCATAACAGAGCGGCTATTTAGACAAAAATCAGAGTTCTTTGAGCTACAAAATGCTCAAAACACGGCATATGAACATAGTTCTGTCTGACCGCTCGGGAGACTTGGGCAACCTTCATATATATACATCAGTCACCTGCATCATAAGAATCTAATGAGCTAAAGGCTAAGTAAGAAGAAGCTTAGTATATAGCAACGTTACATGTAGTACATAAGACAATCAATAATGCGTAGTTCATTTAAAACATTATCTTTTTATCTTGGGTACCCTCGAAGTATGGTATTCGACTGATGATTATAGGCGTCTGATTTCGGAACCTGTTCATAATTGGCCAATAAAAGAAGCATCGCAGGGGTTCTCATACCGACCTTTTGGCCGATAATATTAGCCGCTAGCTCCTTCATATATTGTTGTTTTATCAATCTGGGTTTTTACACCTCAAGGTATTCACCACTCTCTGTGGGTCCGCCCTCAAGGTATTCACCACCCTCTGTGGGTCCGCCGGTCCCTCCCGCGTCCCGTGCCTACCAAACCACCAATCAAATACCAAACCTCTCTTTCGAAAACGTCTTCTTCACATGTATAGCAATTTTGATGCAACATAATCACATTTACCTCAACCTTTCATATCATAAAACATTCGTTTGCAATATTACATGTAATAAATAACACTTAACACAATTGGCACATAATAACACATCAACATACATATGCATAACATGCATGATATTGATTCTTACGATGCGTCAAGGAAAAGCTTCTACTTACCTTATGTCCTTAGCATTGAAATCGATAACGATGCAAGGTAGCTATAGTACTTCTAATTCGAGTTGTTTAATAACCTGTAAAATGAATATATAACATACCTATATATGATTTTTGACTGATATTTTAAATTCACTGATTAATTCGAATAAACTATCGGTAAAATACTTACTTGTAACGAATATGTCGATTCGCCTAACTCTGTTTACACACTACTATTCGGTTCCTATTTTTCCGAAATTTCTTCTATTTTTCTTTCTTTTTCTTTCTCTTTTCTCTCTTCTCCCTATTTTCTTTATGTTCCTCTCTTTCTTTTCTTGTTTTGTAATTGGAAAAGTGTTATATATATAGTTGGAAAAGTAAGTCGGCAAGGAAACTTCAATCCTAAGCTTGGTGAACCTTTTTGATATATAAATTATAATATTCATATGAATTATTTGCAGCTGCTAGCTTATTACATGTTATACATTTATACGTTATATTTTCTACGTATCATGTATTTAAACTAATCGGGACATATAGGTAACATGTAAGTGACGTGTAGTGTGAGAAACATATTTACCCGATAATTAACGGTAAGATTTAGTTTACCGTATCCGATCAAAACTCTAAAGTTAAGCGTGCTCGTATGAGAGCAATTGTATAATGAGTGATCGTCCTGGGAAGCAGCTCAATTTTTCATTCGTAATTAATTCGTGATAAGTGCTAGACGCCATGCCAGTTTAATCTAACTCATTAATTGTCTAAACGCCGTGCCTGCTTAATCGTCATTTCTGCTTAACTAGTAGAGGATGCTAATTAAATACATTTTAAATGAACATATCATATAAGTAGCACATAAGCATTTTCGTAAAATCATGCATTTATCACATAATTAGCAAGTAATCATATTCATGTCGTCATATCATTCATCTGTTGTCATCTATATAAATGCTAACTATATGATATGTTTATTATTGGCCGTGTGAGAGATTATTGGGGTATTACAATTATAACTTCCTTATGAAAAATTTTGTCCTCGAAATTTGACATATCTAATTTACCCCATTCATTAGCAAAAGAATGCGCAACAATGATAATAATATACATTAAAAAACATAAGGAAACAAACTAAAAAGTTGACCAAGCTTCCCCAGGCAGGATATGTTCATATGCCTTCTTTTGTCTACTGGAAAGACTAAACCTTTACTCTGATATCAAAAACTGTCACACCCCCGGACCGGACCCGAGGATGATGACCCGTTTTCTTTTATAAATGTTATGGTTTTCTAAAATAATAAAAATATCCTTTGAAAATAAAGTAAGCCATTTTTCTTTACAAAATCAAACTATGTACAAGAATAAAACGTTTGTTTACAAAACCACAACAGAGCGGCTATTTAGACAAAAATCAGATTTCTTTGAGCTACAAAATTCTCAAAACACGGCATATGAACATAGCTCTGTCTGACCGCTTGGGAGACTTGGGCAACCTTCACATATATACATCAGTCATCACCTACATCATAAGAATCTAATGAGCTAAAGGCTCAGTAAGAAGAAGCTCAGTATATAGCAACGTTACACGTAGCACATAAGACAATCAATAATGCATAGTTCATTCAAAACATTATCTTTTCCTCTTGGGTACCCTCGAAGTATGGTATTCGAGTGATGATGATAGGCGTCTGTTTTCGGAACCTATTCATAATTGGCCAATAAAAGAAGCATCGTAGGGGTTCTCATACCGACCTTTCGGCCGATGATATTAGCCGCTAGTTCCTTCATATATTGTGGCTTTATCTATCTTGGTTTTTACACCTCAAGGTATTCACCACCTTCTGTGGGTGCGCCGGTCCCTCCCGCGTCCCATGCCTACCTTACCACCAATGAAATACCAAACCACTCTTTCGAAAACGTCTTCTTCACATGTATAGCAATATAATGCAACATAATCACATTTAGCTCAACATTTCATTTTAAAATAGTCGTTTGCAATATTACATGTAATAAATAACACTTAACACAATTGACACATAGTAACACATCAAAATACATATTCATAACATGCATAATATTGATTCTTACGATGCGTCAAGGAAAAGCTTCTACTTACCTTATGTCCTTAGCAGTGAAATCGATAATGATGCAAGGTAGCTATAGTACTTCTAATTCTAGTTGTTTAATAACCTGTAAAATGAGTATATAACATACCTAAATATGATTTTTGACTAATATTCTAAATTCACCGATTAATTCGAAGAAACTATCGATAAAATACTTACTTGTAACGAATATGTCGATTCACCTATCTCGGTTTACGCACTACTATTCGGTTCCTATTTTTTCAAAATTTTTTCTATTTTTCTTTCTTTTTCTTTCTCTTTTCTCTCTTCTCCCTATTTTCTTTCTGTTCCTCTCTTTCTTTTCTTGTTTTGTAATTGGAAAAGTGTTATATATAGTTGGAAAAGTAAGTCGGCAAGGAAACTTCAATCCTAAGCTCGGTGAACCTTTTTGATATATATATTATAATATTCATATGAATTATTTGCAGCTGCTAGCTTATTACGTGGTATACATTTATACGTTATATTTTCTACGTATCATGTATTTAAACTAATAGAGACGTATATGTAACATGTAAGTGACGCGTAGTGTGAGAAATATATTTACCCGATAATTAACGGTAAGATTTAGTGTACCATACCCGATCAATACTCTAAAGTTAAGCGTGCTCGTACGAGAACAATTGTATGATGGGTGACCATCCTGGGAAGTAGCTCAATTTTTCATTCGTTAATTAATTCGTGATAAGTGTTAGACGTCATGCCTGCTTAATCGAATTCGATAATTGTCTAAATGTCGTGCCTGCTTAATCGTCATTTCTGCTTAACTAGTAGAGGATGCTAATTAAAAACGTTTTAAATGCACATATCACATAAGTAGCATATAAGCATTTTCGTAAAATCATGCGTTTATTACATAATTAACAAGGAATCATATTCATGTCGTCATGTCATTCATATGTAGTAATCAATATAAATGCTAACAATATGATATGCTTATTATTGGCCGCGTGAGAGATTATTGGAGTATTACAATTATAACCTCCTTACGAAAAATTTCGTCCTCGAAATTTGACATATCTAATTTACCCCATTCATTAGCAAAAGAATGCGCAACAATGACAATAATATGCATTGAAAAAACATAAGGAAACAAACTAAAAAATTGACCAAGCTTCCCCAGGCAGGATATGTTCATATGCCTTCTTTTGTCTACAGGAGAGACTAAACCTTTGCTCTGATACCAAAAACTGTCACACCCCCGGACCGGACCCGGGGATAATGACCCGTTTTCTTTTCTAAATGTTATGGTTTTCTAAAATAATAAAAATATCATTTGAAAATAAAGCAAGCCATTTTTCTTTACAAAATCAAACCTTGTACAAGAATAAAGCGTTTGTTTACAAAACCATAACAGAGCGGCTATTTAGACAGAAATCAGAGTTCTTTGAGCTACAAAATGCTCAAAACACGGCATATGAACATAGCTCTGTCTGACCGCTCGGGATTCTTGGGCAACCTTCACATATATACATTAGTCATCACCTACATCATAAGAATCTAATGAGCTAAAGGCTCACTAAGAAGAAGCTCTGTATATAGCAACGTTACACGTAGCACATAAGAAAATCAATAATGCGTAGTTCATTTAAAACATTATCTTTTCCTCTTGGGTACTCTCGAAGTATGGTATTCGATTGATGATAATAGGCGTCTGTTTTCGGAACCTGTTCATAATTGGCCAATAAAAGAAGCATCGCGGGGGTTTTCATACCGACCTTTCGGCCGATGATATTAGCCGCTAGTTCCTTCATATATTGTGGCTTTATCTATCTTGGTTTTTACACCTCAAGGTATTCACCACCCTCTGTGGGTGCGCCGGTCCCTCCCGCGTCCCGTGCCTACCCGACCACCAATCAAATACAAAATCTCTCTTTCGAAAACGTCTTCTTCACATGTATAGCAGTATAATGCACCATAATCACATTTACCTCAACATTTCATATCATAAAACATTCGTTCGCAATATTACATGTAATAAATAACACTTAACACAATTGACACATAATAACACATCAACATACATATTCATAACTTGCATAATATTGATTCTTACGATGCGTCAAGGAAAAGCTTCTACTTACCTTATGTCCTTAGCACTGAAATCGATAATGATGCAAAGTAGCTATAGTACTTCTAATTCTAGTTGTTTAATAAACTGTAAAATGAGTATATAACATACCTAAATATGATTTTTGATTAATATTCTAAATTCACTGATTAATTCGAAGAAACTATCGATAAAATACTTACTTGTAACGAATATGTCGATTCGCCTATCTCGGTTTACGTACTACTATTCGGTTCCTATTTTTCGGAAATTTCTTCTATTTTTCTTTCTTTTTCTTTCTCTTTTCTCTCTTCTCCCTATTTTCTTTCTTTTCCTCTCTTTCTTTTCTTGTTTTGTAATTGAAAAAGTGTTATATATAGTTGGAAAAGTAAGTCGGCAAGGAAATTTCAATCCTAAGCTTGGTGAACCTTTTTCATATATATATATTATAATATTCATATGAATTATTTGCAGCTGCTAGCTTATTACGTGTTATACATTTATACGTTATATTTTTTACGTATCATGTATTTAAACTAATAGGGACATATAGGTAACATGTAAGTGACGCGTAGTGTGAGAAATATATTTACCCGATAATTAACGGTAAGATTTAGTGTACCGTATCCGATCAAAATTCTAAAGTTAAGCGTGCTCGTATGAGAGCAATTGTATGATGGGTGACCGTCCTGGGAAGCAGCTCAATTTTCCATTCATTAATTAATTCGTGATAAGTGCTATACGTCATGCCTTCTTAATCTAACTCGTTAATTGTCTAAACATCGTGCCTGCTTAATCGTCATTTCTGCTTAACTAGTAGAGGATGCTAATTAAATACATTTTAAATGCACATATCACATAAGTAGCACATAAGCATTTTCGTAAAATCATGCGTTTATCACATAATTAGCATGTAATCATATTCATGTCGTCATGTCATTCATATGTTGTAATCAATATAAATGTTAACTATATGATATGCTTATTATTGGCCGTGTTAGAGATTATTGAGGTATTACACTAATTATCCAAAGGATCGTAGAGCTCGACGGTTCATATGACCATACACATGGCATAATTACTGTGGTGTGGGTTACGAGACATTGCCATTATTACTAAAGAGTCATTTCTTTATAATAACTTTATTAACAAATTAATATGATGACTTTATTAATAATGTGGGGGACTTAGTGATATAGTGAATGAGGCTCGTACCCTCAATGTCGTATAATTCAGTGTATTAGACCACATGCTGGTCGTAATGTATGAATGTGCGCATACGACCTCCTACCTATTGAAGATTAGGAATATTTACATTAAAAATCCCTAATTAAGAAATGGTTATTTAAAAAACACAACATAACCCGCGTGTTATTAAGCGACCGAATCAAATATATATGCAA
Organism: Verbascum thapsus; assembly: GCA_963669365.1. Taxonomy (NCBI): domain Eukaryota; kingdom Viridiplantae; phylum Streptophyta; class Magnoliopsida; order Lamiales; family Scrophulariaceae; genus Verbascum; species Verbascum thapsus. The sequence goes on along the minus strand of OY770115.1, from coordinate 11,458,191 downwards.
CCCGGATAATCTAACATACTCATATATGGACACGTGTACGGTATTACATCTGTCACCTCAACATCCGTACAACATGTAAATTCTATAAATAAGACTCATTAAAGACAGGGACGGGACTTTTGGAGATTTAATAGTTAATCCGTGATTAATTCTACGACGTAAGATCCGATAGTACAATCCCATTCTTATTACCGAGCTAAATAACTCGTAGACGACCAAGTATAACACATTGAACTACGTTTAGACTTCATCCTTAGGAAAAGGACGTAAGTAGCTCAGCGAATCTGAGTGCAATCTAATAATATTGTACGACCCATTTTGATTAGATACGAGGCTCGGCTTGATTTAAGTTAACCCGTTTTGATGAGCTAAATCAAATGTAAATGATGATTGAAATATCGTTCAATAGGGACTGAAATGGTAGGTTGCAAAAAGATGATCTTTGATGAAAACAGTTTGTGTTTAAGGTAATTAGGCTCGGTTTGTGTTTACGAAAATGAACTTTGAGTTTTTTGTGGAAAACATTTATTATAAAAATTTGTGTAAAAACATTAAATTTTTTAGAAAGTTTGGTTGTGTTTCAAGAAATTGTTGAAAGTTGTCTACATATAAAATTGATTACACTAGATGAAAATTGTGTAAATTTGTTCTTAAGCCTATAAAGTAAGGAAAAAGACTAAATGGATAATTGAATTATGGTGGGCGAGAGAGAGTAATGTGATTGGAAACTGAAATGATGAATGATGAATGATGAATGATGAGTAGTTATATATATATATATAATTTAAAATCATGGTATCTTCTATAAAATTTGGATTGATGTGAGCATTTTTATTTTTTTGGTAATCCAAATAAATGTGATCCAAAAATTACAAACATACAAAGGTTTAGAATTTCATAATCCAAAAACTTGAAAAATGAAATTGAAAAATATAAACAACCAACTTCCTACATTTTCAAATATAATTTTCTATTTTTTGAAAAGAATTATATGGAAATAACCATTAAAAATTATTTTCACAAAAACTCATAGGCTTTGTTTGTTTTTTCCCAGGAGGGTGTTTTGGTAAGATTAGATGGTGAAATAGTTTATAGGAAAGTTGTGTATCTTGGTGAGAATGTATTTGTTTTTATTTTGATAAATTGGGCTTGTTTCTTTGTATTTTTAATTTACCTTTTTATTTTTATTTTCATCTGAGAAAGATACACTTAGATAGTACTCATCTTAAATCAAAATATTCTTATTTTTATTTTTATTTTTACGCTCTCAAAAAAATTCTATCACTTTTCAAAACTACATTTAAGTCATTTTTCTCTAACTTTTGTTTTATCATTTTTCTCTCTTTTTTATTTTTCTCTATAACACTATTTCTCTTATAATTACTTTCATTATTTCATAAATAATGATTACCAACAAATTTCAAAAAAAGTAACCAAACACATCTATCTTTTCCACTTTTTTATACAAAAATAAAAAAACGTATTCCCCATACATTTTTTAAATGTTTATAGAAAATAAATGAGTAATACATCCAAACAAAATCTTAATATTTTATATTGTTTTTACAAGAATTTGTATTAATTAGTTAATAATATTAGAATGGTTTTTCAATGATATTGTGATTTGTTTTGTTATAAAATAGACAACAAATAACTTCGAAGGAAAAATCATGAATAGATTTTTTTTGAATAGTTGGGTTGATAGTTAGTTAACGAAGGAAATATATATTGTAGTAAAAAGTTTAATGATTGTATTATATAAGTATAATGTGTGTATATATATATTGTAAATCATGCACATATATAAGTTATTAAGAATAGATAATAGATAGACCAAAAGCGTGTTTATGTTTATTAGAGTGTGTTTTGGCGTTGTTGTATAACGGCTAGTCCAGATAGCTATATATATAGTTGTTAGTTTGTTCTGCAATACAGTTGTTCATATGAAATGAATGAATACAATTTTCTTTCCCATTGTTTTTCTTTTTCTTTGCATGGCACCAGAGCCAGTCTTCGTAAAGAACAAGATGATGATCTAAAATTGCAGAAATTCTGCAATTTGTTATTTATTTTTGTTTTTCGATTTCACTCCATTGAAATCTCCCTGATCTTATCCCCTTTTTTTGCAATTTTTTATATCGATCTAGTGCTTTTTGATGTGGATAGGACGAAGGACCCATTAGATATAATGATCTAAGAACCCAATGTATAGAATAAGAATCTCCCCAAAATCGATGATCTGGTTTGATCTTAAAGAGTTTGAAAAACCTCGACCTATTGGCTTTAGAATCAGCCAAGAACCTCGGTATGTTGAACGCCACAAGATCTTTCTCAAGAATCTTGATAAGTTCTCAAAAAAGAAAGACTCTCACAAGGAGAGATAAGAAATTCAAAGGAATTTCGTACTCATTATGGATTATTATTTTCAAAGGTTTACATGGCCTATTTATAGGCTACAAATGACTCTTAAAATGCCTACATGCATGAATACATCTTTAAGACACTTTTGACCATAATTACTTCATTCAAAGACTAGTCAAAGTCTCCATGAATGTAGACTATATCCTAGGACTCTTCTAAACACTTAATTGGTACATTTTGACTAACATGAAGAGTCTTTTTTTTTTTGTCTTTGATACATGGACGAAAATCATGCATTTTAATAAATTTTGACTAACTTGAAGAGTCATTCCTTCAACTTGGGCTTTTAATTTGGATAAGAAATAACAAGCCCAACTCTTCATTAAAAATTCAACCCATCAACTTGAATAATATTCATCAGTTGGCCCATCTTTCACTATCAATGAATCAGATTTGTTTGCATCGAATCCTCGAATCTTGAACTGAATGTTGAAGTAGTACGACTTGCTAATAATATCACTAATATATATATATATATTTATTTATTTTTCGTTTTTGTATTTGTTTTCCCCTTATTTTTTTTGAATTCTAGGAATAAAAAAAGATATTCAGATCAATACCAGATTGCTCTGATACCAAACTGATGTGGATAGAACGAAGGAACAATTAGATATAATGATCTAAGAACCCAACGCATAGAATAAGAATCTCCCCAAAATCGATGATCTGGTTTGATCTTAAAGAGCTTGAAAAACCTCGACCCATTGGCTATAGAATCAACCAAGAACCTCAGTATGTTGAACGCTGCAAGATCTTGCTCAAGAATCTTGATAAGTTCTCAAAAAAGAAAGACTCTCACAAGGAGAGATAACAAATTCAAGGGAATTTCGTACTCATTTTGGATTATTATTTTCAAAGGTTTACATGGCCTATTTATAGGTTACAAATGACTCTTAAAATGCCTACATGCATGAATACATCTTGAATACACTTTTGACCACATTTACTTCACTCAAAGACTAGTCGAAGTCTCCATGAATGTTGACTATATTCTAGGACTCTTCTAAACACTTAATAAATACATTTTGACTAACATGAAGAGTCACTTTTGTAGGTCTTTGATACATGGACGAAAATAATGCATTTTAATACATTTTGCCTATCTTGAAGAGTCATTCTTTTAGTCCTTTGTTGCATGGACGAAAATAAGCCCAACTATTCTTCAACATGTGCTTTTAATTTGGATATGATACAAGTCCAACTCTTCATTAAAAATTCAGCCCATGAACTTGAATAGTACCCATCATTTGACCCATAGTAGAAACCACTTGGGCTTCATATTTTATTTCAGCTATAAGAAATATCATGGCTTCTTTAATATTCTTAGCTCTTGTCCTTGTAATTGGCCCATCTTTCATGATCAATGAATCCGTTTTGTTTGCATGGATTTGCATGGGCGGATCTCCGTCACTTTTTTTCTTCCGCGTGCGCTTTCTTGATATTCGATGGCAAAATCAATAGGATTGGTGACACAACCTGAGACATCAGGACGAATTGACACAACGAAGATCGATATCCACGATCCATTATACCTCCACCCATCCGATACACCAAATCTTGATTTTGTTACAGAGATATTGAAAGGTGCGGAGAATTACAAGGTATGGAGCAGAGAGATGCTGGTGGCGTTAGAGGCAAAGAATAAGATCGGATTTATCACCGGTACATGTAAACGACCAGATGAAGATTCAGATCTTCTTCCAAACTGGAAGAGATGTAACGCATTGGTGAAATCGTGGATTCACCGCTCCATCTCACGCGATTTGATGCATGGAGTTGTATACACTGAATCTGCTTGCCTGATTTGGAACGATTTAAAAGAACGGCTTGATCGAGTGAGTGGAGCGAGGATGTATTCTCTTTATCGCCAGATTAACACAATCACTCAGGGTACTCACACTGTTATAGAATATTATTCCAAGATTCAACATCTTTGGGATGAATATGAATCTTCGATACTTGTTCCATCGCTTGTGATTTTCTCGTGAATATACGGATTATTGCATACAATTGAAGATGATGCAATTTCTTATGGGGCTCAACGAATGCTATAACAATTTGAAGTCTCAAATCCTCATGATATCACCCTTACCATACAAAATCAGGTCTACTCCATTATAAGCAATGAGGAGGCACAAAGAGGACTAGGTGCACAAATTGTGAATGTGGATACATCTATTGCATTGTTATCCAAATCTATTGCGTTGTTATCCAATTCTGGTCTCGGTAGGGAAAACAAATCTGATATGTTTTGTGATCATTGTAACACTACGGGACACACAAAGACAAGTGTTTCAAGATCATAGGCTATCTCCCTAATTGAAGTAGGGTAGGTAGGCGAGGTGGCGGAAGAGGTCGCGGTACTGGAGGAGGAGGACGAAGTTCTAATGTTGGAAATTTTGATGCTGATTCCCAGGCCAACAATGTTAATAATAGTAGAGATAATCCAAACACTAGTGGTTCTAGCAATAACCAAGATCATGTTACTGCTCCATCTACTTTCACCACTCAGCAAGTATCTCAGCTTCTAAAATTAATCGATGGACAGAATCATGACAATACTGCTCATAATGCTGGACCATCATGTACTCATATGGAAGGTATGAGCTCTTCTTACACTTCTCTGGATATACTTGATAATGTTACCTGGATTATAGATACATGGGCAAACCAACATATGTTGGCCAATCCTAACATGTTAAAAAACAGTTTCCATCCTTGTACATCCAAGAATACTGTGAAATTACCTAATGGGAATCTTAGTACTGTCCCACACACTGGAAACATTCCCTTGGACACAAAATTATTTTTAAAATACGTTCTTTATGTCAAGGAGGTCTTTGACTGCTTATGCTGTTAAACTTGGAGATTCATTAATATCTTGGAAAGTGAAGAAGCAAAATACAGTGTCTAGGACCTCAACAGAAGAAAAGTATAGAACTCTTGGAACTACTACATGTGAAGTCCTGTGGTTGTTAAGCTTATTTCAAGAGATTGGAGTCAATATCAAACTCCCTGTAGCAGTGTTCTTTGATAGCAAGTCTGCAATGCAACTTGTAGACAATCTAGTCTTCCATGAATGGTCAAAACATATCAAAGTCGACTGCCATGTCATTCGAAAAAAAATTCAGAAAGGATTGATTGCCACTTTTTTTGTTTCCTCTGAGGAACAGCCTGCAGATATTTTGACAAAAGCATTGGGGAAGCAACAATTTGAGTACTTGTTTGGCAAACTTGGTGTCTTTGATTTGTACCAACCACCAAGTTTGAAGGGAAGTATTAAGAACAGATAATAGATAGACCAAAAGCGTGTTTATGTTTATTAGAGTGTATTTTGGTGTTGTTGTATAACGGCTAATCCAGATAGCTATATATATAGATGTTAGTTTGTTTTGTAATACAGTTGTTCATATTAAATGAATGAATACAATTTTCTCTCTCATTGTTTTTCTCTTTCTTTACATAAGTATGAGAATTTTATGTAATATATACTATAATATATGCTAGACGTTATTATCTAAAATATCTTAAACTATATATAACGTATACACTCTTATATTATATATTTATTATTACATACATGAATTTATTATATCACGTATGCATGCGCATTGAAAAATCTTGTTCTTTGAAGAAGAGAAAAAAGTAAATGAAATAGTCAAAGAAAAAAAAAGGTTGACCATGGTTTTTTTTTATTTTCCATCGAAAAGTTCGAAAAGTTTCAGTTTATCAAATTAGTGAAAAAAATTATGAAATAGTTTCGAAATTACAATGTTTCCAAGGAAATCTTAATATTTATAGGGCTTAATTGGATGGAATATCCATCTCTGAAAATTATTTTTCATGATAAAAGTAAGAAAAAAAGATTTTTAGGAATAAGAAATATGTTGTGAGATGTGTGTATGAAAGAAAATTTTAAGAGAAAAATATGTAATGATTATAGTTGATGTGATATTTTTTTTTTTGTTGTGAAAAAATTATTGAAATTATTATTTAAATATAATTTATAATAAATTATTTAGTCAAAATCGTTGATTTAGATGTCAAAAAATAGTCATAATGGATCTTATTTTAAACGTTGTATTATTTTACATTAGAATATGTGATTAATTTGATTTTTGGAGTTGAAAAATAGTCGGAAAAATCTTACAAATCGATTGTGTGAACTGTCAAATCATGAATAGTAAGAGCAAAAAATTTCTCTTCTCTTGCAAAAATTTCTTCAAAATTGTCTAAAATTTTGAGAGAATTTGTTGAAGAATTTTTTTGCAACAACCAAACAATTGCAACTTTATAGAATTTTTTGCTTTGAATAAATTTTTTTTGGGATGAAGTTGTCATCCAATTAAGCCCTATATATTGTTTCCACTAAAACTTTCAGTGTTCCCGTAATTTTCACGAAACACTGAAAGTTTCCTAATTTTTTTCAAATGGAGTTTAATAGTGAACGCAACGCTTTTTTTTTTTAAGAAAAAGAGAAGATATGAAAAGATTTATAAATCTAACAATCTACTAAATTAAGTCTAAAATAAAATAAAATAAGTTATTAAATAATTAATCAACGAAATCATATCACAATTTTGTTTATATTCAAATATGCACATAAGAAAACATAAAAAAGCTAAGATATTACAATTTTTCTTATAATGATAATATGTTTTATTAAATGATTGATTTTACAAAAATGAACATAATTTATACCGCCAATTATAATATTATATGAGCAATTTTTTCTTTTAATAATTTAAAAATATATACCATAACACTTTATAATTTTGTATTTTACTGATTAAGTTTTTTGAACTTTGTCGATTATATGTTATTAGAGCACCAAGTTTGAATCCAATATTATCACTTAATTCGTTATTGAAATTTTATCAACTATATTGGTGTACATGTATAAATTTTGACATACAATATTAATTTTTTAAAAAATAAATATAGATAGCATTTGGTGTTTTTCATACTGTTTTTGTCTTCTTTCTCGTATTTTGTAAGTTTTCTCCTACTTTTTCAAAACGTTTTTAATTTTCACTAATACGAAAATTAGATTAGAAACAAAACTTTGTCCCTTGAGATTGGCATGTGTTCACTTTTCTAGATATGTCAGTGATGGGAAAGTTGCCAATTTTTTTATGGATGATAACTAAATCAGAAAAAGTGAAGATCCGCACTCATTCCGATGGGATCTGGAATAAATCTTGAAAAATGGAATCGGGTCCTAGTATATGTATTAAGACCGAGTCCGGCATATAATCTGGCATATACTTTTTTTAAAATTTAGAGTTGATTTTATCAACTTAAATTTGTACTTGTTGAGAATTAATTTATATTTACATTAAATATCTCTCTTTTATGTAGTATTAGTGTTTATATATTGTTTGGTTTCAAATGTATTTGTGAGAACATTACATCTAAAAAAATTAAATTGCTATTTATCCGAACCCGGCAAAGACCCGTCGAGACTGGGATGGGTCAGGATATTTGCCGGGTCTAGTACAAATTCGGATCTTAAAAATTATGAACGAGGCGGATCTCGAGTCTTGCATTACCCGTCCCATTGTCATCTCTAGTTTTTGTTATAAAAAAGAGAAGTTGTTTAGTTCTCTATAATTTTTTATTCTAAATCTTTGCTTTATCTTCTATTACACATATTTAGATGTATGATATTTGTTAAAATATTTACACATTAAATATACTTTAATAAATGTATTTGTAAATTACACTTGTTAAACATCTAAATATATGTGGAATACAAAGATGAAATAAAAAATACACATGTCAAACATCTAAATATATATGGAATACAAGATGAAATAATAAGTACTATCTCGTTTTCAACCGTTCGGCAAACCACATTATTAAAGAGTTGAGATTATGGCAAACCGAATTTTGACATGCTCAATGAAATCCAATTTAACCAAATTATTTTATATGCTATATATAGTATGTATTCTTATCGAATTCCTAGTTATATGTAAAAAATCAATTTGAGTCCAATGAATCAAGTTGAAAACAAAAGAATTATTTAGGAATCAATCTAGCCCAAAATTAGTTTGATTAGTTGCAACAAAGAATTTGAAACCATATATATTACCGCTCACCCTATAAATTAAAGTGAATTATACATGTGTCAGTTGGAATTACATAGTTCCATTTTTGACAAATAGTCAAAGATATAGGCTGAAGTATAAAATAAAACAAAGAATTGGATGTTTCTGGACCAATTAATCTATAGAAGAAAAAAAAAAAAGAAGTCTCTAAGGATAGTCTATTGTTATGTATGTCCTAATAATGAATCAATCAGTATTGTGACTTAAAACATTCACCAGGAAATAGTCCATTAAATCTAGTGAAATCTTTGCAGTAAGTATAGATCATAGTCTGATTTCTGAACAAGTTCATTTGGTCAATTTGAGCAGAAGAGAGTAGTTGGGTGTATGTAAGGTTTAGGGGTGTAGCGGAGAAACGACGTAGTTTGGCGACAAAAGGGGCGTTTTTCCAATCGATTTTGACAAGGCCTCCCCTGGTTGCCCAACTATCACCATTCCAAATGCTGGAGTAAGCTCTCATTTCCTGTTGGTTGGGATATGGAATCGTCTCGTTTTCGTAGTTTCTGTAAACTCTTATCGGAATCTTGTCCACATACCACCTGAAACAATACATATATATATATATATATATAAATGGCATCTAAATTTAATTATAAATGGGGACTATAATAAGTTAGAAAAAAACTTACACAACATGAGAAGGGTTCCAATGTATGGTGTAGTTGTGGAAATCAGCAGTGGGATCAAACCATGGTTTAAACTGCTCTTCTCTGCCTCCACATCCTTGTGTGAATATGTTGGTTTGGATACTGTACGGCTCTCCTGATATGTTTCCTAGAAACTCAAAGTCTATTTCATCATGCTTCTCACCACTTGAAGATAACTGCCAAATGAAATTACTACAATATTGATAGAGTTTCAAAATAATCCTGTATTATTCTTTTTTGCAATTCCACAAATAGCATGGATACGAATAATACCATCTGACTTTCTACTAACAATAAATTCTCAACATTAATCAGAAACTGGATTTTCGCGTGGATATACTAACGAATGTCATAAATTTTTAACAAGCGAGACTAAAATGCACAGCACAAATGTACCTTCTAATCTTTCTGACTAATTTTATATTTATATAAATAACGGACTAAATTTGTAATAACACATATCCTACGGGACCAAATACTACAACTTTCCCTAACAAGTTAAATATTAACAAGAGATATACATACATAATATGCTGTGACAGTTCCGGCAGAGGGTCCCGGGGCCAGCTTGATTAGCATCTCAAAGCTTCCAAATAGAAATGACCCATTTGATTCAATTCCAGAACCTGAAATATACAAGTATATAAATTATTTGATTGAGGACATTTACTAATTAAGAAATAAGGTAATTAACATTGACCTGAAGTTTGATCTAGGACTAGCGTAACATCATCATTATCATCATCCCCTATGACTAGAGCTTCAGAATGTTGAGCACCCCAGTTGAAATGCACCAAATTTCCCTTCACACCTGATTTCACCCCTGTTCGGTTCTTGGGTTTTGATGGAAAAAAAATGAGAAAATAAATTATAAAGTAAACGAAGCACACATAAATATAATCATTTTGTTTTCCTCACCAAAATCCAAAACCCGAACATAGCAGAATGGAAACCCACTACCGAGACCAAAAATGCCATCCATAAAATACGAAAATTTACCATTTCCGTATTTTGGAAATTGAACAGAGCGATAAAAAAAACACTTAAGGAAGAAGTTGAACTAGATATAATTCAAAGGATAAGTAAGAAGGGTTTTTTCTATTTAAAGAAAGGTCTAAAGTGATATTGCAAAGAAACCCCTGAACTATATAATATTTATAGTTTGAAAGGGTAGCATGGAATGGGGGAATTATTAAATGCATTGATTTGTACGCGTTTCCTTAATTGGCGGATGTGCATGAGACTAATGGAAAGATATAATTTGTTGCCAATGCCAGCTATGCACATTTGGCCTTTTTGAAACCTTGATTTAATACAAGGAAGGATACAACATATTTAATATTTATCATCATCTTCTTTATCAAATTCTTTTTTTATTATATAAAAGCCAAAAAGTTTATCGGAGGTACAACTGAGAATCGATTATAGTTATAGTTTTGTATACCATGTCTTATGGGTTGTAATTTATGATGAAATAAAAATATGAGAAAACCATGGTAATCAAATTGACAATTATAGGCCAGATGATAGAAACCTGTGGATGTGCATTTGACAGTTGACTTGTGTTTTGTAGGGGATTTTTTAGACAAAGTGTGCATTGACTATTATGTTAATCAATCTTTTTCTATGTTCTAATTTTAAAAATATATTTGATAAACTATACATTATTTTTTAATTTATCAAAATATTATAATTAGTTGAATAATATAGTACTAAAGTAAAAAGTATTCATATACTGAAACTCCAAAATAAAATACTAAATAAACTAAGGTATTAAATATTCAAAAGTAAACATTAATTTAGCTAAATTAATATTTACTAAATAAACATAAGTCATTAATTAAATTATATAAATAATTTCTGATTTTATAGTATTTTAAACTTTAAGTAATAATTTAATTAAGTGTATAATATAAAAGAATAAATATTAATTGACATGATATATTAAATTAATAATTATAATATGTCGTAAAACACATAAGGTGTTTTGACTATGTGATTTAATTATTTATAATATGTCTCAAAATAAAATGTGTTTAAAGATTAAATATTGATAGATATGTGGATTAGATTCATAATTATAATATGCCATAGAACATAGAAGATGTTTTGATCATGTGATCTAAAAAGTATATATAGTATGTCTTAATCGGTGTTTAAAGAATAAATATTGATTCACATGATAGATTAAATTACTAATTATAAAATGTTGTAGAACATTCAAGGTGTTTAATGTGATATGCCTCAAAATATAAAGTGTTTAAAAAATAAATATTGATTGATATGATATACTAAATTAATAATTATAATATGTCGTAGAACATAAAAGGTATTTCGACAATTTGATCTAAAAAATATTTATAACATGTGTGATTATTGATAAAAAAAGAGTTTCATGACAATGTGTTTGAGATTTAACTTCGGATATCTCCAAACGATACTTATGCAGCCAAGTAAGGCGCTTGTAATAACAATTAGCAACCAATATATGACCACTTGGTAAAAGAAAAGAAAAGAAAGAAATATCATGTTAGGAATATGATCGACTATTGTGAATAAACGCGAGAAAGAAAAACGATAAAAACACACGAAATTGTTTACCCAGTTCGTCAAAAGAATTTTGACTACGTCTGGGGACACTACCAAGCCAGGATTTTCACTATATTTCGAATGATTAAATTACAATGAGAATAGGCCTATTTATAATACAAGATACGTAACCCCAATAGGACAAGGATTACGTAATTCTAATAGGAGAAGAATTACTAATCCTAATAAGAAAAGGATTACAGTCCTAATAGCAAAAGGATTAGAGTCCTTCAGGCTCCATAACTCAACAATCTCCCACTTGGAGACTGAACTCAAAAGTAATCATCTCTTGATCTTCCATCCAATAGCCCATAATGGTCCGGCAGTGCCTAGCCTCGCTTCTTAGTTACTGAGGCCAATTGAAGCCATGCATAGCTTCAATTTCTCAAATTTGACACTCTTAGTCAACATATCAGCAGGATTCTCATCACCTCGAATCTTCATTAGCTGCAAGATCTTCTTTTCCAAGAGATATCTTATGTAATGATACTTCAATTCAATATGCTTAGTTCTCGAATGAAACGCTGGATTCTTTGCTAAGTGGATAGCACTCATACTATCACTGTATAGAATACTATTCTTTTGCTCCTTCCCCAATTCACTCAAAAAACCTTGCAACCATACCATCTCTTTACTAGCCTCAGTCACTGCTACATACTCAGCTTCTGTAGTAGACAAAACCACAACTTTTTGCAACTTTGAAGCCCAAGAAATCGTTGTACCACCCAAAGTAAACACATATCCCGTAGTACTTCTACTTTTATCAAGATCACTTCCCGCTAAATCAGCATCGACAAATCCTTCCAATTCGACACTTTTGCCTTCAAAACATAAGGCTTTCTCCGTAGTACCACGCAAGTATCTTAGGATCCACTTTACCGCTTCCCAGTGTTGCTTTCCCGGATTTCCCATAAACCTACTAACTACTCCCACTGTATGCGCAATATCCGGTCTAGTGCACACCATCGCATACATTATGCTACCAATTGCCGAAGCATAAGGAGTCTTCTTCATGTAGGCCCGATCCTCATCACTACTAGGCGAGTCTTTGTTAGATAGCTTAAATTGGCTACCAAACGGAGTATTTACCGGATTTGCATCATGTATACTGAACCTTTTCAAAACCTTTTCGATATACTCAGCCTGCGAAAGATACAACTTTCCTGCCAACTTATCCCGATTAATTCGCATACCCAAAATTTGATTTGCCTCTTCTAAATCCTTCATAGCAAATCGCTCAGACAATTACTTTTTCAACTTGCTCAATTCTCGAGCACACGACCCTGCTATTAACATGTCATCAACATACAATAGCAAAATAATATAACTATTGTCAAACCTCTTGAAGTAGCAACAATGATCGGCATTGCAACGCACAAAATCAATCTCATGCATGAATCCATCAAACTTCTTGTACCACTGTCTAGGAGCTTGTTTCAAACCATACAAGCTCTTCTTGAGCTTACACACTAGCTCAATGTTACCTTCAGACGAGTACCCTTCTGGTTGCATCATATAAATATCTTCTTCAAGATCACCATGAAGGAATGCCGTTTTTACATCCATCTGCTCTAACAACAAGTTTTCTGCAGCAACCATACTCAACACCAATCGAATAGTAGTCAGTTTCACGACAGGAGTAAAAACATCAGTATAATCAATACCATATTTCTGCTGAAATCCCTTCACAACCAGTCTCGCCTTGTAACGTTTGCTTCCATCCGCCTCTTCTTTAATTCTGTAAACCCACTTGTTATGCAGAGCTTTCTTTCCCTTTGGAAGCTCAACAAGTTCCCAAGTATCATTGGACTTTAGAGAGTTCATCTCGTCATCCATCGCAAGTTTCCACTTGTCCCCATACTCACATTGACTAGCCTCTGCATAACATTCAGGTTCACCACTATCAGTCAACAATACGTAATGTAAAGAAGGCGAATACCTATCTGGTGCATGACGCTGTCTGTTAGATCTCCGCAGCGGAAGTGTCGAAGTACTCGGTTCTGCCTCAATAGCTACCTCATCATTCTGTGTAACTTTACTCCCACCCAAGTTAGAGATATCCAACTCAATAACCTCGGGATTTTTAGCCTGAGTACCCATATCATCAATTTTCGGTGCTTCCAACCTATCTTTGTATCGACTACGAATTATCTTACGATTCTGTTCATCCCAAAATCTATAACCGAATTCATCACCACCATATCCAATGAACGTACACTTGACAGATTTAGCATCTAATTTACTTCTAGCAGTAGCATCAATATGAACATCTGAAACGCACCCAAATACACGAAGAAAGGACAGATTTACCTCCTTACCACTCCAAGCCTCCTCCGGTATGCCATTACCCAACGGAGTTGATGGTCCTCTATTAATCAGAAAAGCAGCAGTGTTAACTGCATCAGCCCAAAACATCTTCGGCAACCCGCATTTCAATCGCATACACCTAGCACATTGATTCAATGTCCTGTTCATACGTTCTACAACCCCATTCTGCTGAGGGGTTCCTCTCACAGTCTTTTCCATGCGAATACCGTTCAGATCACAATATTCCTTAAACTCAGCGAGTTCATATTCTCCACCATTATCAGATCTCAAGCACTTCACATTCAGACCTGTTTCGTTTTCTACAAGAGCTTTCTATTTTCTAAAAGCGTCAAAAGCGTCAGATTTATGCTTTAGAAAATAAACCCATACATTTCTCGTGGAATCATCGATGAAAGTCATGTAGTATGACGCACCACCAAGAGATGTAACTGGTGCAGGTCCCCATAAGTCACTATGCACCAACTCTAACTTCTCGTTCTTCAAGGTCCTGCCTCCTTTCGAAAAACTCACCCGTTTCTGTTTTCCGAATATGCAGTCCTCACATAAACCAACATCAACTGTTTTGAGGCCTGACAGCTTTCCTTTGGAACAAAGCTCCTTCATCCCCTTCTCGCTCATGTGGCCAAGTCGGCAATGCCACAAATCTACATCACTGTTTTCTCCTGCGAGAGAAATACAATCTTTAGTATTGGATGTCATATATAATGTACTCTCTTTATTACCTCGAGCCAGTATCATGGCTCCTTTGGTTATCTTCCAGGTGCTGCAACCAAAGGTCACAATGTATCCAACATCATCTAGTTGCCCTGCATAGATCAAATTCCTTTTCAGGTCAGGAATGTGTCTCACATCACGCAACTGCAATACGCTGCCATTCGAGGTTTTGATTCGAACATCTCCCTTTCCCACGATTCTCAAAGGCTCATCATCAGCAAGATAAACCTTCCCGAAATCCCGGGAAGTATACCGTTCCATTATATCAGCATCACTACAAGAATGGAACGATGCTCCAGAATCCAAAACCCACGATTCCAATGGACTGCTCACGCTCAATATCAAAGCGTCGCTAATGTCTTCAGTTGCTGCATTAGCTGATTTCCCATTCTTCTTCGGTGCTGTGCACTTGCTTTTGTAATGGCCAAGTTGTTCACAGTTCCAACACTTAATCGAACTCAGGTCTCTCCTCGTCTTACTTTTTCCTCTCGATTTTGACCTACCCCTGTTCGAATTCCTTGATTCCGATCTGCCTCTATTTTCTGTATTCAGAACTGAACCCGAAGTTATACCCGATTCTCTCCTATGAATTTCTTCACTAATAATCAGATCTCTAACTTCGTCAAATTTCATCTTCTCTTTCTCTGCTGAAGCACTAATAGCAGTAACGGTTCTACCCCAACTTTCAAGTAGAGAAGATAACAGAATTAGGGCTCTAACTTCGTCATCAAAATCGATCTCAACTGAGCTCAATTGGGCCGTAATCAGATTGAACTCATTAAGATGCTCAGCCACCACAGAACTCTCTGACATCTTTAAGTTAAAGAGACGCCGCATCAGATGAACCTTGTTCGCCGCTGATGGCTTCTCGTACATGCCTGCTAAAACCTTCAGAATACCTTTGGTGGTTGTCTCTTTCGTCGTATGGAACGCAACGTTCCGTGACAGAGACAAACGAATCACACTCATCGCTTTCCTGTCAAGTACCTTCCACTCTTCGTCTTTCATGTCCGACGGCTTATCACCAAGGGGCTGATACAAATCTTTACCATACAGGTAATCTTCGATTTGTATCTTTCAGAACCCAAAATCAGTCCCGTTAAACTTTCCAATCGGCGTTTTTCCTTCACCCATCATATTCGCTCCCACTCGACCTGGAGCTCTCGATACCACTTGTTAGGAATATGATCGACTATTGTGAATAAACGCGAGAAAGAAAAACGATAAAAACACACGAAATTGTTTACCTAGTTCGTCAAAAGAATTTTGACTACGTCTGGGGGCACTACCAAGCCAGGATTTTCACTATATTTCGAATGATTAAATTACAATGAGAATATGGCTATTTATAATACAAGATACGTAACCCCAATAGGACAAGGATTACGTAATCCTAATAGGAGAAGAATTACTAATCCTAATAAGAAAATGATTAGAGTCCTAATAGCAAAAGGATTAGAGTCCTTCAGGCTCCATAACTCAACATATCAAACCTTGACTTCAGCCGTCTCTACATGAGCAGTGCAATCTTGTTCAGGATCATTTCCTTTGCGCGCGGTTTACATTTATACTTGCTACATGGCTAAAAAAGGAAACTCATATTTTCGAAAATTGTTGATTTTATAATATTTCTCCTTAAATTATCAAATGTAATGCTTGAATATTTCTCCACTTTCCTTCGTTTTTATTTAATAAATATTGAAAAAAATTAAAGAAAAAGGAGAAGAAAATAAAATAAAAAATAGTGTATCATTTTTCCAGTTTCTTTTTTATATCAATTTTTGAAATTTTTATCCCACATAAACTTATAGAAATTCTAATTACTTACCTGAAATCAAATTGTACTTGAATCCGTACTAATAATCTAGGACATCAATCTTATAGATCAAAATGTAAGAAAATATATAAATTGAACAATTTTTATTAATAAATTTTCCTATATTTATTCCATGGCTTCTGTCCTGATTTTCGCAAGAATCAGGGACAATAATGGAATGTACAATTTCAGGTTATGCACAAGAAAAAATATTAATATTATCGTGGAAGACTATAATTTGGTGATCAATATAATTACCAATGCCGCATTTAAAGCGTCTCCCCCTTTTTTTTGTACACCAACACAAACAACTCTACTTGTTCACGATTTTTATTAACAAGTTTTTTTTTAAATTATTTTATAAGTTTTCTAAAATGTAAAATTCATTTTACCAAGACATAAATTTTATATTATTTAGATTATTACACTTACTTACATATATTTTAAATCCAAGACATACATTAATATAATTTTTTTCATTTTAAATATTTACCAATCTAATTATAATCTAAAACCTAGAAGTGAGACGTTAATAAATCTTTTTCTGATTCAATAATTTTTTACTTTCTTACTTGGCATTTTAAACAAATAATTAACATATAATGCAATGTACTTCTAATAATGGAATATAATTTTCTATTTCATCTATTATTCCACATATTTAGATTTTTGACACATATAATTCACAAATATATTTATTAAAAGTTATTTAATATGTGTAAATTTTTTGAAACGTGTCAAATATTTGTGGGTCAATGGAAACATGGTGGGCGGTGGCCTATAACTGACATTGTCCAGGTTCCTGGCTCGCATAGTGTAAATTAGAGCACGCTAGCTTCTTAATATCCATTCTACACTCCTTTATTGACACTATTTAAAAAAACATATATTGTACCATAATAATGACATACTCAGAGACATTTTCAAAAACAAAATATAAAAGAAAAATACAAATACCTAACAAATACAATGGTAGATTCAATCACATTTAGAACCAAGTCTGCATATGCATATGCATATACGTACGGACTTGGATCGATATAAACCCAATTTTATGAGCAAGTGTCAAAGCCCACTTCATACCTCCAGCTCTTGTGCATGCAATTTCAATATCAAGCCCAATAACAATAAATCATAAGCAACCACCACGATTTACAATATTACTATTTAACAACTGGACTGGACTGGACTGGACTAAATTTGATCAGATAATGATAATTAAAATAAATGTACAATATTACATGTATAATATATTATTTTAATTAGTTATAATATTTTTAATTGTTGTTTATATACATAATAAAACATAAATAGATATATTGCATTTTGGGTTATTGTAGGTAGGGGTGTGCATCGGTTCGGTTCGGTCGAAAACTTAACCGAAATTTCGGTTCTCCAAAATTACAAACCAAAAATCGAACCAGAATTCGGCTCGGTTTGGTTAAAGAATTTTTAACCGAAATAACCGAATCTCAAAAGAAAAAAGAAAGAAACATATGGTTCGGTTCGATTTTTCAATTTTTTTGTAATTTCAATTTTCAACCTACTCTTTTATATATATATTTTAAATTTTATTAATATATATTATTTATTAATTATATATAAATTAAAATAATAATTAATATATATTATATATTTTGGTTTTCGGTTTGGTACGGTTAACCGTGCCTAAAAATCGAAATCGAACCGAAAATCGAAACTTTGAAAAAAGAAAAACCAAAAACTGAATTCGAAATTTTCAATTAGTTTCAATTTGGACTGAATTGTCGGTTTTCAGTTTGGTTCGGTCCATTCGCT
This sequence comes from Verbascum thapsus, assembly GCA_963669365.1. Lineage (NCBI taxonomy): Eukaryota > Viridiplantae > Streptophyta > Magnoliopsida > Lamiales > Scrophulariaceae > Verbascum > Verbascum thapsus. The sequence goes on along the minus strand of OY770115.1, from coordinate 11,439,766 downwards.
TGATTTTGAATACCCCTAATTATTGTTAAAAATTGTGCTATGTTTATTTATATTTTTGAGTAAAATTTTTAAAATTTTCTCGGGAATTGCGTATTATCAAAGTTTGTATGAGAATTATAGTTGTTTGTTTATGTTTTAAAAATAGGTTGAAAGTTGTGAAATATATCAAAATCAGTATTGATAAGTTGATGGGTGATGTAGAATGATTATTTTAGTTATTTATATAATAATTAATTGAATTAAAAATAATGAAATATAAATAAAAAATTGTAAAGTATAAAAGAGAAAGATGTATAATGATTATAATGAATGATTTGATTGGTAAATGTGTGAAATGATGTATATATTGATTGATAGGTAATATATAGTTAATTGAAAAGGTAGAGTTGAAAAAATGGTAAATTTGGATGAAAATTTGATATGTTAAGTTTAATTTAAAATTTGAAATTTAAAAACTAAAAAATGAGACTTGAAAACATAAACAAACATAGCCTAAGGATTTCCAAGTACTTTTTACCTTAGAGGAAGTTATATGACACTATGGACTATGGGTAAGTGTGAAAACCAAATTACACTTTCATTAATGAGGACCATGTCATTAACCCGACGATAAAAGTTACAATATCCACATTCTATTGTTTTAATCTTCACTTTGCATTTACTTTTGGATCTATGGGGCAAATGAATGAGTTATTTGGATTTGAGTTGGTTTCAAATGTTGGTTCTTAAATGAATTTGGTTTTCTATATTTTTATGATGGTCCGATTTTAATTTAAAAGGCAATTATGATCAATCCAAAAAGAGAACTATGATCAACCCAACTCAAATTCTTATATGTTTTTCCTTGTAGTTTGTATTATTGTCAAATTTCTAACTATTATGGGACAAATCAATTTGAATCTATTGAAATTCATTACAAATAATATACAAGATAAATAATTATGCTAAAGTAAAAAAATAAATCATTAAAATTTTCAATTATTTAATTTCTATATACCAAAACGAAATTATGGATATTACTGTAATTTCCATAAACTTACTACTTCAAACTATACTAGTACCCTGTACCCATCTTTAATACCTTACTCCAATTAAAAATCGGTTTAGGTAAAGAAAATAATTATGGGGTTACTGTTTCTTTCATTAAGTAGGGGGTAAAAAATAAAAGAACAAGATGTATGATTATACCATTATTAAATTAAAGAGTAGCTATCTGGGGATCATAAAGAGGAAATGGAGGATATATATATTACTCTGGCATTATATAAGGAATCCGATGATTAAGCATAAAAACTCACATTTTTTAATGGTTAATATTCGGTTTAAAGAGAACCACAAATAAACAATTAAAAATGTTGAATCCAATAAAAATAGTTATTCATTGGTCTCATGTATGTATTAATATTATAATGATGTGATGTGATACTTGTAACATGTAACAACCAATTTTCTTTTGTCTTTTTTTCTTTTCACTTTCAATTTTCCATTTCTTTAATTCTCTCATTGGAAGAGGACAAAAATAAAATAGAAAACTAAATAAAACATGAAATATTTTTTTAGTTTCCCCAATAAAATATCTCTGAACTTTGTATCATTTGATAAATCTTTTTATAATAAGTCAGGTCCAATCAAATTGATCTATTTAAAATTGTTAGATAAAAATGCACTGTGATAAAACAACATATTCAATAAAATATAACGGACCGATTCCATCTTATAGGGTTATCCAAACTCTAAACTCTAATAACAGGCACAATCAAGCTACACAAGTTTTGCCACTGATATCGGTGTGGGCAAGTATATATCGTGATTGTGTATGTAATGCACTAAACTTAGTCGACAATGATGGCCAAGTAATTTTTGTCCATATTATTATTATAAATAAATCCATAATTGACTAGCTTTATCGATTCATCATTCACATTTTCTAAAACAAAAGGTAAATTAAATTGTTACGCAATCAATATAATAAGATATCTAATCCTTAAGTAGCAAAACATGGCACTGTGAGGTGTTGAGTTTATTTCAAATACGAAAAGTATTATTTTACGTCATGGAAAATGAACTATAGACAGAAAAAAGAAACTGTTGGAAACTTGATTTAATTGAAAATATTGTTTTTCTTATGACGAATTCAATAATTTTGTTTGGGCTATTGCTTTTAAAAGGAAAAGGATAGAAATTTATTGCCCTAAATCTTGGAACTTCATAATAATTATAATAAACGATAAGTTGCAGGTATACATGAACCCGTGAGAATGGATTATACTGGAGCGAAGAGAGAAAAGAACATAATTTGCTTGTATTCACATTTCACAACTGAGGAATATTACCCCCTTTAACTGATAAATTTTGACATAATTTTTAACTATCCCATCATAAATCATAATTAAATCTTTTGATTTCTACAAATATTTAACTACTATTAAAACTTAATATAAAACTTAGCCATATAATCTAATTGAATCACTTAAAGTAAGCCATATACTCTATGACAGTGCAATTTCGATAATTAAATCACATTGTATATACATCTGTGTATTAATACTTATATATATATATATATGTGTATGTATGATATAAGTCATATAAAAATAATATTAAAAATCACATGGACTTGATCACATAAAGCTAACAAATAATAGAATTAACAAGTAGGGAATATGAGGAGAGAAAAAGACAAGAAGAAATGTGTTTGATTCTTGGAATGAGATGAGAAAAGTTTGAATAATAAAAGAATTGAGATGGGAATAAAAAGAGTGTAAATAAAAGACAAGAAGCCTCCCGACAAAGATTTTAGCAGTACGGACCAGACATCCCATTCCTTAATATACTCTCACTCATTTCCATAAATAATTGAATTTACTCATTTACATATTTATAATTCTCTCAAGTTTCAAGGTTTTTTTTTTGTTTGTTAGCTCTATCATGCCTAAAAAAATATAATTAGAGATTGTTAAATCACATTATTTAATTGTGAAACATTCTTCTTGTTATTCTTTATAGCATGTAATATTCCTTTGCTTGTCATTATGTGGATTTAATAAGTTAATTAATTTCGTCCATGAAAATTTTTATTCCCTTTGTCAGAATTAAATGCTTTGTTGCTATCTTTTCTAAAATTTGATGATGGATGTTATATAGAGTGGCTTAAATAATGGATTTTGAAATAATTGTTATATACTTATAATAACATAGCAAATCTATGATTTGAAACGTTTTGTATAACAAGAAATGTATAACATTAACACATATATAATTATACTAACAAAAACACATCTTGATTGTTGTGACCATTCTCTTGGTATAGGCATCTAGAAACCCTAGATTTGACCATTTCAAATTTGTATCTTCTTGTTAATTCACATACACGATACTGATTTCAATGGAGTCAACCTAGTGTACAACATTAGATGACCCTCCAATGTCGATTTTATTAGAATTTACCTAGTACAGAATAACCCTCGTCTCATGTAGGTTCAAGAGAATAACGTTAATAATTAAAATAAATAAGCAAGAGGTTGAGCAAAGTTGGATCAAAATGAAAATGAAACTAAAGAAGTATGGCCAAAGTGTTTCCCAAATTTTCTTAATTTGTCAAAATGACGGTCAGAGTAACTTTGTTGAATTATTATTCTAATTTACATTGTCAGATCATTACAAATCTAATTTATGTTTTGCAACATTTTACCTTTGTGTTCCTAAGAAATATCATATTATACTCTTTATGTTGTAAAAATAGTTGATTATCTCTTTGTATCTTCAAAAGAAATATTCAGCTCTACTTCTAACATTCATTAAATTAAACAATTACAAAAATTACTCTTATACATATTGTAATCTATATTCAATATATTTAATTTTCGCTTTATTTATTTTCCATTAATCATCAAATTGATAGTATAAATATATATGAGTAACATATAATATTAGTAGCATGTTCCTTCAAAGTATACAACACAAATCATATACATATGTTCATTGTTTATAAATATTGTTACTTACATTTTAAAATAAAATTATATATATTTATATATATAAGTATGTAATGATGTTTAATATGTTTAGCAATGTAATATGTGAAATTTTTCTTCATGACACGCTAATATCAGACATGCCATATGAGATAATTTTAAAGTTTATAGCATTATTTTGTTTTGTTTTCTCTGTTTGGAATAACATAATACTGTATAGAATGTAATAAAAGAACTGTTTATGTCACTTCATTTGAAATAAAAATATATTACTAATGAATATATTATGTGTGTATTTAATAATATCGCATCAAATAATTATGAAATAGGAGAAAAAAATGAATAATAAAATACTATCCGCATTTTTAAAGAAATGACATAGCTATTTTGTATTCCACTATATATGTAAAGATTGTAATATTATGTAAATCACGGTTTAAAGTGGAATCTTTTTTTTTTCATGATCCAAAAGTTTTGAGGTTCCGTTCTTTTATGAACTTAATGTCTATATATATGGTGAGATAATTTCTTATTGGTCTTATCAGAATTTACACGAATCACTTTTAGTCACATATTTTTTTAAAACATTTTTAATTTAGTCTATCAAATCTTTCTTTTAAACACATTATGCATATTTTAATGATGGGACAAAAGTGTAAAATTGATTCCAGCTGAACAAAAAATGTAAAAAAAAAAAAGACAAAATGATTGGAGCGTATATCAATGAGACTAATTTTTTTTTCATTTTTTTTTTTGCAGTCTATAGATATAGTTTTTGTTATTAGCTTCATAGTAAAAAGCATGGTGCAACTATATGCAGAGATTAACCAAATTAATGGGATCTTTTTATTGCATTTTTTTCGTTACAAGGTATATGATTTAGGTCGATTTTGGGTTATCGATCTGCCCCAATTTGAGCTGTTTCGTATGAATAAAGATGGTGATGTGGTATTGAGAATATACTCTGATACCAAAATGCAAATGATCAAGTTTAAAATAGTTCATATATTTCAATTTTATATATTAGGTCGTATTCGTAGAGTTATACGATGTATAGAGTTGTTTGGCCGTATATATACGATACTAAGTAGTCCCAATTTGTATATTCGATTATAATTCGAGTTTATTGTCAAAGTACTACTGAATACTATGCTAGCTCACGAGATTTTAGAATAAATCATGAAGAACAAGTCATGTATTGAGAGGTGGTGTTTATAAATATAAATATTTTACGAATTTGATAACAATAGGTAAATTATACAAATGATATCATGTGGTGCCTATGAATAGTCAGGATCTAGACTCGTATCATGAGTTGAATTAACCCGGATCACTTGAAAATACGTGAATCTTATAGCATACTGCAAATGTGACATCTTTAAGAACCTTCGTGGAATTAACATGGAGGCTGAAATGCAATAGAGTTTAGGGCCGTATTGCAAATAAGAGGGTAATATAATTTTGATACATGAGTAATTACATAAAGAAATCTGAGAATAGCATCCCTTGAATTATAGACATTTAAAACCACACACTCATGTTTTGTAATTTGATATTAACCTTCATTCCAATTTATCTATTAAATTTACTGAATTATAACTAGAACTCCCAACCTTTTAGAGCTAAAAATATTGAACATCACTAATAGAGTGTGTTGGGAAAGATAAATTAAAAGATTTCATTGTTATCACCTTATTAATATAAAACTAAAGCATCCAAAATTTTATATTTTTCTAGATATATAAATTTAATACTCCTAAAATTTAAATATTTGTAAATAAATTCTCTTTGGTAATTATTTACATAGGTTCATAGTTCATTTTCATGGTAGCTAATTAGTAATTACTAACATGTTGATCTGATTTGACACCAAGTCCACTGTGGAAAGCATGCAACTGTTTAGGGATTCGGGGCACGAACTTGTAACAATTTTTCTTTTTAGGAAATTATCAATAAAATATGTCAAAATTTTTAAAGGAAAATTACTAAAACATCTAAATAAATTACAAAAGAACCATATGAAAAATATTTTTCAATCAAAAATCATTCTACAAACTCTTCATTCTAAAAACCTCAAAAGTTAGAGTTAATGAAAATTCTTATTTCTTGACTGAAAAATTGACCAGTTGATTTTTTAATGAAAATATTTTATATTAAATTTCCCAAACTCATAGATAGTATAATACATTTTATTTTTGAATATTAAATATTTTTAAGTTTTTATATAATTTTATTTTTATTTAGTATGGTATTATCTAAACATACATTTTTAAATACTTAAAATGATTAAAAAGATATGAAAATTTTAATATGAAAACCATAACTAGAAAAACTATCAATATAAAAGTTGTAATTAAATAAATTTCTACCACAAAATTTTTTAATCTATAGGTAGAAAGTTAACAGTGTTTTAGTCCATAAATTTATTGATCCTAAATTTTGGGATTATTAAAATGAAAGGATGGTGGAATGAGTTTTTGAAATTGAAAAGTATTTTTATGGGTTCTTTGTTCAAATTTTTATATTAAAGGTGTATTAGTAAATTTTCTAATTTTAATATAATTTAGATATTTTAATAAACATAAATACCTATCATTTACAAATTCTTGTATATGTTCTTTTATAAAAACTATAATAAAGCCAAAGTAGAACTCTGAAGAATCTTTTTTTAATTTAAAATTCTATACGTTCAAGTATTTCATATTTTAATAAAATTCAACGACTTTGACTTTCCAGATTTTTGTTAATTATTTTATCGCTGTATTGCATCAAATAATATACACTAATTAAGAATTGAAATTATCTAATCTATAAATTTTATCTAAGGTCTAGTTACTTATAACCGATCTTTATGTTTAACAGTTTCAGTCATGTATAAAGTTTGGATTGAAAACCTAATATTGCATCATTTCAGGGCGAATTCTTCAATAATGATGAAAATAAAAGTGCAAACAAATTTATCAGAAACAAGGAACATGATATATGGTATTGCAATAATAAACTTCAGTATTTTTTGTCTCTAGGTATTATCTTAACCTTAGTGTGTAAGTAAAATTTCCGTTGTTTGCATGTATTACTATGGAATTATGTTAATATATATTGCGATTTGGTTTCTTCAACTTTTTTGTTTCAAATTTATAAGTTGCCTCAATTTTAAAAAAAATACTGAATGACAATGACTTTGTTTTATGTATGACACGTAAATGAAATGAAACATAGATATATTTTCCAAATATTTTTTTGTTCAAAACAATGATTTTGTAAACGAAAAATAAACATATAGTCTGATACTTTCATTTTTCAATTCCTCGTTATTTTGAACTTCCTTGATCTAATCTTAATTGTTCAACTTCTTCTCACTCTTAACTTTGATCACTTAACTCTTAACTCTATCTCAGTATAACTCATATTTTTTGTTATTATTATTATCACTATTAACTCTGAAATTTAATTCTAAATCGATTGGATTCTAATTCTATATTTTTAAAAATACTAAACAAGAAAGTAATTTTTTTGAAATAATAATTATAATAATATATTTTGTTATTATTATTAAAAAATTATTTCTTGATGATTTATATATTCGTTTTAGAAATTACTAATTAGTCTTCAATATATATTATTAATAATTATACTACATATTTTTCATATGAGAAAACTATTAAATATCTAAAAATCATAGGCAGTGATCAATCATAAATTTGAAGATATTTCAACTTTTTTATCTTCTAAGAAATTTTAGTGGTTGTGATAGTTCATGTTAATAAACGTTATTAATACGTCATTCATCAATTTAACTATAATACCAACTATTCCTTATAATTAGTGAAATATAACTCAAAAAATACTATTTTCATAATAAATTGAACAATGTATAATTAAATAATTTTATGAAAACTTACAATAATTCTTAATATAGGAACATATAACAATTTCAAAATTTTATTTTTCTATACGAAGTCAAAAATATAAAATATGCATGTTAGTATAACACATGAAGTTAGTAAAATTTCATGTTATTCTTATATTTTAGCTCTATTGAGTTTTTAATAATATTTTTTTAATAAAGCTGTAAATATATTCTATGTCTTAGCTATTTTGAATCTTTAACGATATTTAGTTTGAAATATTTCTTTCAATTGTAGAAACCACTTATATATGAAATACTGTAAAAGATAAAAAAAACCTACCAATAATACTCCGAATAATTGACTCATATTCCCAACTATTTTTCAATTGTCATCAATAACTGTTACCTCTCATATTTTACAAAACTACTCTAGACCTCAAATCCTTTCCTCTATATAACAATATTCGAAGTACTTAAACTTAACAATTCGTATTATAAAATTTACTAAACTGAAAAGTTCACAATATTAAGGTTTGTATTTGTCGTAAATCAATGATAATTTAGTTAAAAATTATTAATATTAATATTTTTTCAATTAAAAAGATTAAGACTGGATATTTGAGATAAAAAAATATTTGCATTGATTCTTTGGGTATAAAAATATATTTTAGGAATGTTTTAGTAATTGATTTAAAATTAATTATGTAGAAATTGGTAATAAAATTCTTAATCGGTTAAATGCTCCAATGAATTAAAATATATCTCACGTTTTGAACGACAAGTAAAGATTTTAAATCTTCTTTTATCTAGCTCCAATCAGAAAAATATTTAATATACTAAATAACATGTCCACATTAATTGACTATATCTTGTATTCAATTTGAAGATGATATTTAACATGTTAAAGAGCAATATTATTGATTAAATTTGTGAACTAATTGAATATAAAACTAATTTTTCACATGATCTTAACTATGTTACTTCATTAAATAAATCATGAGAATGACAATATTTGAATACATAAATTATTTATAAATTTTATATTATTTTAAAATTACTTTTGAAGATTTTTAATGTTTCAATGCATAAAACTAGTTTTCACATTCGAATGCACGTGTATTACTAATTTTTAACGCCCTATGTTGGTCCCAAGTGGCACACGAAAGGGTCTAGACTCTGAAATTATTTTTAATTTTAAAAAATTTCGTGTTCAACGCTTAGTTGCTATCGCTGAGGAAATCCTACGCTGACATGTCAACTGGTTTTTTTGGCTCAAAGACTTTAATAGAGTTAAGATTAACTTAGACAAAGTTATGAACGCTACACTCATGTGTTCTAGTGTTCAACGCTTAGTTCAGGGTTAATATACAACAAAAAGGTTTTAATCTTTGTTTTAGCAAGTGTTAAGCGTTCAATTTAATTGTATTAATCTTGTGCAATATGGATCACTTAATCGCTTCATTATATAATATGAATGAATAAGCAATATCAATAAAGTGATAAGGAAACATAAAGAGATAGCAAGGTTCGTTGGGTATTCTCCAAACTACGTCCTCCTCCTCCTCCTCCTCATGAAGAAATTCACTATGATTTGAAGAATCATAGACTCCTCCAACACAATGAATAAAAAGACTAAGTCACTTGGGCCCCTTAGCTACACAAGCATCTCCTTCAAGATCTTTAGTGGTGTGCTTCAATCACTCAGAAATAAGCAGATATTTTTCTTCTTTCTCACTGAGTTTGAAATGAATGATGGAGTTTTTCACACAGAAAGAGATTAGTTTGTTTTGATAAAAGATCAAAAAACTTAGATTATATCCACTAAGGTTTGGTTCTTCTAAGGAAGAGATGAGTGAATATTTGAAATGGATATTTTGGGATTCGAATTTCGGAGAATGAACATCAATAGGAATAATATTGAAAGCTTTTTCAAAACATTTGAATGAATAAGATGTTTTCTAAGGTTTGTCTTTGCTCATATAAGATCGATAATTTTTCGAGTCATTGTTTTTTAGGGTTTGTTAAGGTTCTATTTATAGGCAGTGACTGAAATATATCCATTTGGACCATTCAGTGTGCACGTGAGAATCACTCACTAAAAACATGTCAGAAGGATGGTTGGTGAATCCTTGAAATTCTAATGCAAATGTCAATCTGTTTTAATCTGTCGCATGTTGACACCCGGTGCATAGGCGCTGACCGTACTTACACGTTAATATCCATATTCATGCTTTTGATATGCATTAAATGCATTTTCAAATAAATGCTCGTTGAACATTAAATGCATCAGAGATGGCATTTAATATTCAGTCGCTTATTGACGAAGTACTTCAAGTATTTGGCGATTCTTTGACGTAGGTTTAAGTTGTCGCTCACAGTTGGTGTCGCTTGCAGAAATACTTGACGTTTCAATTAGTTATCTTCTTGTCACTTAGATCGCTGATCATTAACCTCTTCACATTAATAGACTCACCTAGAATTCTACTAATGCTACAAGCGTTCAATTTCAACAATACAAAAAGACAAAGAAAAACACAAATACTAAAAATTACAACTCAAACATCTTATCCATTGTCCAAATTGTTCTATGATATACAAAACTTACACTTTTCAGGTCTAACAATTTTGCCTATATCTTGTACACACTTTGATAAACATGAAATACACTCATTAAACTCGGTCTAGTATATAATTTTCAGTTTATAATAAATTTCACTATTTATTTATTTTTAATTGAGAGTTATAATAGCACCTTTTTCCCCACTTTGGTGATAAAGCAAAAGCATATAGTAGAAAAGAAAAAACATAAAAAGAAAGGAAGAAAGAAAAAATAAACCTAATAAAGAAAGGAAAGAAGGAAAGAGATGACAAAAGGTACTCAAATGCCCATCATTCATACTTCCTCTCTCCTTTCTTGAGTCCCCTACTTAATCAAGTGTAGTAGAGACCCTCAAAAAGTTTGAAATACAAAAGCCATATTCATCAACTCTCAACACAAAGAAGTAAAGTGAAAGTGAGAGACAAAACAAAAAAAGTCAAGTGAGAAAGTGAAAGAGGAGATAATAACTTTCAATCTTTCAACTTAAGGTTGAACAAAAAAGATAAGGATTTAAAGCTATGAATCAAGGTATTGTGCAAAGCTCAACGGCGCAACAAGTAGTAGCGGTCGGCAAAACGGGGTGGTGGAGCATCAACAATATGAGGCCTCCTCCTAACCATCCTCCACAACACTACCTAACACCAACTACTTGGAATATTGCTCATAGCCAAGAGCTTCCAGAGTCATGGAGCCAACTACTCTTGTACATTCATTGAACTACTCTTTTTGTTTTTATCATGCAGTACCCTTAATATATACTAATTTTCAGTATAATCATTTTTTGCTATTTATTCTTATATATATGTGTGTGTTTGAGGAATAGTTATTTGTTACTTTGTTATGTAGAGGAGGGTTGGTTGGTGAAGAGGACAAGACTGGTGGTTTAAGCCATAATATTGAGGCCAAAAAGTTGGAAAATTGGGAAGAACAATTTCTCAATCATCAAACCTCAAACATGAGTAGTTGTGTAGATCAATTCCAGGGGACTAATTGTTGGTCTAATTATTCCATCATGTCTGATTCATCTCCAAAATCATGCATCACTACTATGACAAATAACATGTTGAATTTCTCCCATAAATCATCTCAGGGCAAGCATCCACATCAAGATCCTTCATTTGAGGTTTGATCTTTATCTATTAGGGTTTAACTTGTGGGGAAAAACAAATATATATATATATATATATATATTTAATTAGTCTAATCATCTGGCCTAAGACATGCTGATTTTAAGTGTGTATATATATATATATATACATATAGAAAGAGTTTTCATCTCTTGAGAGACTACCAACACGGTATATATATACCAGCCTTTCATACTACTTTTTTCCGTATCTGATTTAGAAAATATTGACATATTAAATCTATTGAAATTAATTAATTACAACAAATTTTTCCAAAATTAGAAAAAATGAATGAAAAAATGGTACATAAACGGTGATACATCTCACTCATGAACTATTTAAGCCTATCAATGATGTGGGGTTGAGGCTGCTAATTTATTAATTCCAGAAACAATCAACTGATTAAATTGATTATAGCAAGACGTACTTTGAATTATTGATCCAGAATAATATTTTCCTTCTGAAAATGAATTATTTATCATTTTTACCCCCTTTTTTTTTCACTTTTTTAAAAGTGCAACAGCACTTCAACAGGTGGGGCAGCCAAGAAAGCAAGAATTCAACCTTCATCAGCCCAATCTACCTTCAAGGTTAATAAATTGAACTCCTTGTATATTGTTTTTATTTTTCTCAATATTTATCCTTTAAGCTTATCATTTTTGGAATTTAACTCTTGTCCTTGTTTGATTGTTTTTTATTATTGCATGCTTATTCTTTTGTAGTATCTCTTAGCTTAATTGAGTCCACACACAATAAAGAGAATATAAATGACTCATCTATTTATGATCATACTGGAATTAATTTGTAAACAGGTGAGAAAAGAAAAATTGGGTGACAGAATTACTGCCCTTCACCAGTTAGTTTCCCCATTTGGCAAGGTAATTATTTAAACTCCAATCAAAAAATTTATTAAAATTTCAATAAATAAACATTAGGGTTTGCTTGTGCTATTTATTTATTTTTCTTATTTTGAATTTTTTATGCAGACTGACACAGCTTCTGTCTTGTTAGAAGCTATTGGATATATTAGATTCCTTCAGAGTCAAATTGAGGTGGCATTTCTATATATATATATATGTAATATATTATATATTTATATATATATATATATATTTATTTATTTTGCAAATTAAATTAGTGATGGCAATTGCTTGAGTTTCAGTGTTGTTTCTGAACATTCTCCCTTGAATAACGCAGGCCCTAAGTCTACCCTACTTGGGCAGTGCATCAGGAAACATGCGCAACCAACATCCTGTAAGATTTAATTTATTTCTTTAATTTTTATTTCTTTTCAATTAAAACCTAACTCAGAATTTAGTGAAAAAAATATTCTATACCATCAACACATAAAAGAGATTATTTATTAGGAACTATATCATGGGTTAATGTAAAAAATTATCTCAATTTATACATTCAAGCCATATGACTTTTTGTGATACGAAATTGGGTATATGCTATGATCTCTATTAGCAAATTAATTAGTCACAAAGAATTACATAAAAATTATCAGTTTTCAAATTAACACATATTCAACAAAATAGAAGTGTCTTAATAACTTAGTGACGCAATATATCTGTGCTATCACTATTAAACTCGAAAAATTTACGACAACAACATGTACGTTTTCATCAATTAATATATAACTAGTAACAGCTTTGACATGATTAGTTGTTATTTTAAGACTATATAATACGTATTCCATTTTATGTGCATGTGTATATGTTAAACAAAGAACAAGTAAGCATGTGAATATGAACATACAAAATTCTAATTTATTGATCAAAAGAGCTTAAAACCTTACAGGTTGAAAGCGAGAGGAATTGTTTATTCCCAGAGGACCCTGGTCAGGTATGCTTTATTGGATCCATTCAAAGCTTAAAGACCTATTATATATTGTCTCTCTTTTTCTGCTGAGAATTAAAGTACTCCAAAAAGTACTGTTTTTCCAGCATATTTATCAGATTTTTACTAATATTATTATCTAATAAAATGGTTTTACGGAAAACTTTAGGTTAAATTACATACACATCCGTTACATGAACTAAAATAAAATGTTACCCTTTGTTTTTGAAGTGGTTTGGATGTAATCTGGAGTTTTTGGTAATTTGAAAAATCTCAGAGACTTACCCAATAAATTAAACGTTTGTTATTATATCCCGAAGCTTCAGTTAGGTTATGAATTTAATTAATTCTCCTTCTGATGATCTCTTGTAGCTGTTGAATGAAATTAACTGCATGAAGAGGAAAGAAATGTCTGAGATGGTACTAAATTATTGTGCTTTTAATTTATTAATTAATTATCTCTTTTTAATAACATAGGGTTAATATATATTTTTTGTGTGTTATTTAATTAGGTGTCTGATGAAGAAGAAAAGAAGGACTTAAGGAGTAGAGGACTATGCCTGGTCCCAATATCATGCACACTTCATATGGGGAGTGAGAATGGAGCTGATTACTGGGCTCATGCTTTTGGTGCTAATTTTCCATGAATTAATTAATATTGCATGTACTAGAAATTAAACTTCATAAAATGATATAACATCATGAGCAGTCAATCTGCTAACTTAATTCCAAGGTTGATTGCTTCTGATGCTATGCATTTTATTGATCAGATTAATCAAATCTGCTGATTAGCAGCTTATGTTAATGTTATTGAATCAACTCTTTTGTTCATTATTACCAGCATATTAGTTTCTGTTATTATAGAGTGCATGCAAACGGACAATCTTTATCAGTCTGTAATTAAAGACAATGTCTAATATTTAATTACCCGGGTTTATGTGTGCCACCATAATATCGTATACATGAACAGTTTTATTTTCGTTAACAAGTGCACGAAATTGTTAGTTTGATCACTTGCCTTGTACGCAATCAATAGTAAAATTAACGACTCGTGATTGTACCATCACAAACAGAAGTTTCATCATATTTCAACGGCTGTGGCCAAAATTACGTCAAAATACATTATATGGGACTAACATTGTAAGTTTTAGACAATAGGACTAAATTGCAACAAGCCATATCATATGAAACTAATATTGCACGCCATATCGTTTGTAAAATATTATGCTCACCATCTGTTATCAATATATTCATCTTTAAGATTCCCCTAAACTTGATAACCTTTATATAATTTTTCAAAATATTTCCAAGTTACAAAATTTAAAGTGGATTCTCCCTAAATTATTTGAATTTGTACTACTATAAAAATGTGCATATTAGAAGGTGTTTCCATTATTACTCTTACTAGAGTAACTTACTAAATAATATAAAAAATATATTAATTATGTATTTATACACTTCTATAAAAATATGAATATTTTCCAGTTCTGTATTACATTATTACCCTTAGTTTCATAACTTACTAAATAATATAAAAATCAATATGTTAATTATATATATATTTAAGGATGGGTATTACATGATGTTTCTTCCAGATATTAGATTACGACCCTTACTTCACTAACTTAAGAAATAACATAATGATAAACATATTAATTATATATATTTTCAGGATAGATATTAGAAAATATTTCCTCTTATTAGGATATTGTATTAATTATTATCTTCATTTTTAATTTACTAAATAAAATAAAAATAAATAATACAAAAAATAATATCCAAACTTCACATACTTGTTGAATTTTGGGAGATTAATCTTCTTACATGACCATGAAATCTGAAAGGTCCACCTTTGCCTCAAACTCATAACTCATGAAAGCTTAAACGATCATTTTTGTTGAATGTTTAATGAATGGTTTACCAAATATTTTAAAATTGAAAGGTTTAACAAATGTTCTAAAATTGGATAGTGAGAAGTTTTCAACACATGTGAAAGAAGTTTAAAAGTGTAATTCAGGTTGGTTTAATGGGAGACTTTACTACACAATTAACAAAGTTGATGATTTTAATAATAAGGTTAAAAAAGTAAACTCAAATTGAAAGAAACTCCTTTCAAGATCCATATAATAATATGAATATTAGAAGGTGTTTATCATTTGTATTACATATTACTTACTTGAGTAATTTATTAAATAAAATAAAAATAAATCAATATCTATACTCTACATATATTTTACTATAAAATGATGGATACGAAAGGTGTTTCTTTCCATTGTGATTTTACATTATTATCATATTTTAGTAACTTATCAAACAATGTTTAAAAAATTGATATATCTATATCTATATCTGTACTTCTATAAACTATGGATACTAGAATGTGTTTCTTCCGATTGTAGTATTCAAGGTTCAAAGTTTCGTTTCTAACATAAGTTTCGGGTTGTTAAATATTAGAAACGTTTCGGAAATATTTCAGAAAAGTAGGAGAAAACTCGCAAAAACGAGAAAAAAATAAAAACAATGTGAAAGAAAGTAAACAACTATCTTTATTCATTTTTAAACTAATATTTTGTTTTTAAATTTCATTTCTAAACATCAATATTTTGTTTCAAAATTTAAACAAGTATACCAATAGTTGATAAAAATTTCACGAACTAAGTAATAATATTGGATTCAAATTTAGGGCTCTTACAACAAATGAATTTTTATCTTCTATTTATTCAACTCCTCTTCCTCAATGTACGATGGTGATCAACTTGATTTAACAATCGTAATCAATTATCTAGAACATTTTTATCTAGATATTTACGAAGACTATTCTAAACATCTTTTGAAAATTTTCTAAACATCTTTATTCATTTTTAAAAATCAATCTTTTGTTTCAAAATTTATACAAATATACCAATAGTTGATAAAATTTTAAAAACGAACTAAATGATAATATTGGATTCAAATTTAGCACTCTTACAACATATAATCGACAAAGTTCAAGAAACTTAACCTATAAAATATAAAATTATAAAAATATTACGGTATATATTTTTAAATTATTAAAAGAAAAAATTGCTCATATAAGTATGTATTATGTTGTTTGTTAAAATAATTATTTAGTAACCCATATATTGTTATAAGAAAAATTGTAATATCTTAACTTTTTGTGTTTTTTACGTGCGTATTTGAATATAAACAAAATTGTCTATGATTTCATTGATTAATTATTTAGAACTTATTTGATTATATTTTGAACTTAATTTAGTAAATTGTTAGATTTATAACTCTTTTCTGTTTTTTTATTTTTTAAATTTTATTCACTATTATGCTCTATCCCAAAAAGAATTAAGAAACTTTCAGTGTTTCGTAAAAACTATGGAAACACTGAATGTTTCGATGGAAACAATGGAAACATTACGAGTTTCCTTGGAAACATTGTAATTTCGAAACTACTTCATAATTTCTTTTCGTTTAGTTGAAAAATGGAAACTTTTCAAACTTTTCGATGGAAAAGAAAGAAAATTAGAACCATGGTAGTATTACATTATTACATTACTTGAGCAACTTACTAAATAATATAAAAATAGATAATATAAAATAAATGAATTAATTATATATTTGAATATGGATATTATAAGGTGTTTCTTCAATTGTGTTATTAGTTACATTATTACCTTAGTTGAGTAACTTACTAAATGATATAAAACAAATATAAATAAAATATATTATTATATATATTTAAGTGTCTTTAGACAATCCTGGGTAATTTGCACATTGCACCCCGAGATTAGGCTAATTAGGCAGTCTCCACCCTAAAATTGTAAAAATTGCAGTCTCCACCCTGAAAATGCAATAAGTTTGGCACTTTGCACCCCGACCATATTTTAGTTGATTTCTTAATGGGCAAAATCGGAAAAAGAAAAATAAATAATAATTGGTAGTTTGGAATTCTTTGATGTCGTGTTATTCTCAAAATGGGTTCCCACAAGTCTCGGTTAATCTTCTCCCTCAAGTAACGCAAAACGGGTTGCGACCCGACCCGGTTTCAATCACGACGGTTCTTGCTGCAGTTTCGCAGATGGCAGCTTTGCTTAAAGGAAAGGCCTTACACGGTTACTACATACGTTTCAAGATTCCCGGAGAAGTTCAACTCGACAACGCCTTGATCGACATGCACATCAAATCCGGATGCTTTACGTGGTGACGTGGAACTCGATGATTTTGGGTTATGGGTCCCACGACGAATGCGACAAAGCCATCGAGTTGTTCCATATGATGATGAGAGATTCGAAAACTACACCCGATGAGATAACATTCCTCTCACTCATCTCATCTTGCAACCATTGTGGCTTTATCGACGAAGGTCTAAGTATATTTTCGTCTATGAAAGAACACAGGATTGAGCCGAAAATGGCGCATTACGTAAATATAGTCGATTTGTTGGGTCGAAATGGGTGTTTAGACGAAGCTTGTAGATTTATAGAGAATATGGGCATTGAACCCTGATCGAAGCATTTGGCTCTCGTTGCTTTCTGCTTGTCGAGTTCATAAAAACGTCGAACTCGGTGAGTTGGCTGCGGGGAATCTAATCGAGACCGAGCCGACTCGGGGCAGTAATTATGTTCAATTGTTGAATAATTTGTATGTAGAAGGTGGAATAGAGGATAAGGCTGCAAATTTGAGGGCAATTATGAAGAAAGAGGGGCTAATGAAAACCCCTTGGATTGAGGTTAAAAATAAGGTCAAAAAGGCATCTGCTATCACACGACGTGATTCCAGGAAACTCACATGTGGTTCACTTGAGCTAATCCCAAGAACTCATCAATCTCTCTATTATGAGCATACTGATTAAGAGTCCCTTGCACACTTGACCCATAATTGTGAAATACATTTATCTGCTGCATATCATCTCTTACCATACTTTGTGCAGTAATGATATGTTGTTGTGCTGTAAGATTTGGCACACTAATTAAGCTTCTCCCAACAGGAGATGGTTTTTAATTGGATGGTAAGAAGCTGTAACTTACATGAATTCAACAAGCTGGTGATTTAATTATCGCATTATTATTTATTTGAAATTTTATTTTTCTTTTTCCGATTTTGCCCATCAAGAAATCAACTGAAATATGGTCGGGGTGCAAAGTGCCAAACTTATTGCATTTTCAGGGTGGAGACCGCAATTTTTATAATTTTAGGGTGGAGACTGCCTAATTAGCCTATTCTCGGGGTGCAATGTGCAAATTACCCGACAATCCTCTATTAGTTAATTTATATTCTCAGTATAATATCTTTTACAAATATTATAAATAATCAACCAAGATGGAAATTATGAATTAGCAGAAGAAAGCGAAATAGTCACGACCAATTACTTGATTTTGTACAATATTATATTTCCAACATATATTAACCAACTTTTCCTATACCTCTATTAGAAGTCTAAGATTGGTTAACAATGGCGGTTCTTCTTTAAATACAAAACACATGGATAAATTTGATGTATAGCCTTGAAAGTTGCACTCATTTAACATATAGCCTTCAAATAAATAAAATATTATTTTTTATTTATTTTACCCAATTTTATGGTGAAAGGACAAAAGTGCCCTTTTAAAAAATATTTTACATTACAAAAGAGAAATTTAAAAAAAAAATCAGAGAAACCATGGGAGAAGGGGAGAAAGGGCTTAAAAACATAAGATATTATACACTCCAAAATTGGACTCTTGGAATTTTTGAAATTATTCACTAAATTCTTGCAAAAACTTTCCTATCAAGAGTCTCGTATATGCAAAGAAAAATTGAAGATAGTTAACCTCAAAAGTTTGAGAATCAACTCCAAAATTGGGACTTTCATCTCAAATCTCATATTTTTATATAAACTTTGTTGTTTAAAGATTATGTTTCATTTTTAAGAATCTTAACATAAGATATTATCAAAAATATGTTATTTTGACTTTTTTTAACTAAAAAATCGTAAAATTTCATGGGGAAGACGATGAACAGTATTAACAGACCGGTGTTTAGGTTAACCGTTCTATCCAGTCGGTCCAATCGAACTTTTACAGTCTTTGGACAGACATATCGGTCAGATCGGTAGACCAATCTTCCCAGTCTGCCCCCAATTTTCCTAGTTTTTCCAATTGGCTCATATGTATTTCTTTTTTTCTTTAAAGAAAATGTTTGAGATTCCTTATATTGCTAATATGATGTTGAATGGAATAAAAGAGAGGATAAACCCTAAATCCTAAAAGACTTAAAACACTTGCAATAAAATGCCGACTAGGACGATTGGCATACCAGTATAACTGGTCGGCCAATACAGATAAAAAAAAGTCACAATAAATGTCCGACTGGGAAGACCGGTAATCCAGTCGTCCCAGTCGGCTAACCCCTAAACCCTCAAAGACTTAAAACACTTGCAATAAAATGCTGACTAGGACGATTGGCATACCAATATGACCGGTCGGCCAATACAGATAAAAAAAATCACAATAAATGTCCGACTGGGAAGACCGGTATTCCAGTCATCTCAGTCGGCTAACCCCTAAACCCTAAAAGACTTAAAACACTTGCAATAAAATGCCGACTAAGACGATTGGCATACGAGTATGACCAGTCGGCCAATATACATAAAAAAATAACACAATAAATTTCCGACCGGGACGACCGGTATTCCAGTCCTCCCAGTCGGCCAATGTAGAGACTCAAAATACTTGCAATAAACATCCGACTAGAAAAATTGGTATATTGGTCTGATCGGTCGGCTGGTACATGAAAAAAAACATGATTATTAAGTTTCAATATGTATTGCTTTATTAATAACATTTATTATGATATATAACAAATTAAGTTTTTTTTAAAGAAATAATATGATGGATTACTTTTCAAATAACAACTTATTTTAGGTTCTAGGGTTTAGGGTATTAGGGTATAGGATATAGAGTTAATATTAATTCATAATAACAATATAATTGAAGATTACACACACTTAGCTTGATTCTGAATGATACATTGAAAATTCAATTAGTCCCCTGGTAGTAGTAGATTGATTACGTTATATTCAAGAAATTTTTAGTACTCTTAATTTAACATCTATACTTTTTTTATGTATTTATAAGAAACTTAATTTGTTCTTTGTTACAATATACTAATTGGTCTTCAATGCATTGGCATGACTAGTAATTATATAGAAGATTAGCAATAAAGTTGTAAGAATATATATATATATATATATATATTACTCCATAACTTATTTATTATAATCATTACACAATGGTCATAACGTTTAACAATCTTCTCGGTCGTTAGATTGAACTTGGTCCATTAGTCAGTCCAGTTGATAATTTGTTTAAATGTTTTTTAGTCTTTGAATCCGTCGACTGGGGCGACTAATATGCCGATTGGCCTGATCGAAACTTTATTACAAGGATTTTGGTCTCTACATCGACCGACCGAGTTAGATTGGTCTACCAGTCAATCAAGTCGGTAATTTGTTAAATAATCTTTTAGTCTCTGAATCAGCCGACTAGGGAGACTGATATGTCGATCGGCATTATCAAAAATTTATTTCAAGAATTTCGGTCTCTACATAGACCGACCAAGTTACACTGGTCTACCAGTCAGTCCAGTCGATAATTTCAAAAATTCATTTGTCATTTCATGTCTCAAGTTCCTCATTCTTGATCAATTCGACATATAAAGCGCTTCTACATTTTAATGTATTACAACGATTCAAAAATAACATTTAGCTTCAAAATCATTTATGATATGTATCGGACTTGTGACGTTATGAATCAAAGGAATATAACTCAATTTTATTTTCATAGTTATCCGGTCCACCTGATTTTTTTTGCATATACGATCATGAAGCTCTGAAAGTTTTATCTTGTTTGGGTCATCTAGTATTAATATGCTCATCGTTTGATCATTTTTGATAATCATTCATATGACTTATCCTCTCTTTTGTTCCATTCACCATCATATCGGTAATATAAAGGATCTCAAACATTTTCCTATCAGAAAAAAAAAAGAAATACATATGAGCCAACTGAATAAACCTAGAAAACTGGGGCAGTCGGACGTGTCAGACTGGAAAGATTGGTATACCGACCTGACAGTCTGTCCAAAAACTGTAAATGTCCGATTGGACCGACTAGGTAGACCGGTTAACCTGAACAGCGGTCTGCTTATACTGTTCATCGTCTTCCTCACAAAAATTTTAGGATTTTTAAATGTAAAAGTCAAAAGAACACATTCTTGATAATATCTTATATTAATAATCTTAAAAATGAAACCTAATCTTTAAACAATAAAGTTTATATAAAAATATGAGATTTGAAATGAAAGTAACATTGGAGCTAATCTCACTACAACAAAAATTGGTTTTGGTTACACTTGAAAATGTAACTAAATATATCATATAACTACACTTACACAAAGGTCCCGTTTTATCTTAGTGTGATCGAGTTGGCCGTAGTCTAAAGTTACTATTATGCATGAAAGTGTAACTCATTATAATGCATATGGTCACACTTAAAAGTGTAAGCCTTTTGGCTTTAGTCACACTTTCAAATGTGACATACAAGTTTTGAAAATTAATAAGACTACAATTTCAAGTGTGACAAAAGATAGTTAAAGCTTACATTCTAAAGTGTGGGGAAATGTTAATTAAGACTACACTTTCAAGTGTGACAAAAGACACTTAACAACTACGTTCTAAAGAGTGGCGAAATGTTACTGAAGATTACATATAAAAGTGTGACTAAATCATAAGGTTATACATGGAAGTGTGACGAAATGATACCTAAGATTACATATGGAAGTGTGACAATTTCCACAACTTTAGCACGCCTGCTCGATAAATAAAATAATAATCTAAATTGATTTCAAATCCTACACTTCCATAATATATCATTAAAAGATACCAAGAACATCCAACTAAAATATATTTCATTAATACCAACTAAAATTTAGTCAATACCATAACAATTTGACAATTATCATCCAAAACACTTAATCCTATTATCAACAAGTACTATACCAAAAATACTAGACTTCAAAAAACAACTTTAATCCATCTTCATGTCTCAGTCTTCAGCACGAACCACCTTTAATTCAAAAAAAGAAGAAGAAAAAGACAACAATCAAAGACAAATTTAACAATTCTTTTTGGAATGTTAAAATTTCTCTAAAATGCTAAATTGAATTAAAAAACATACCAATGATATTGGCCAAGCAACAGATATGCCTAGTGCATCTCCAATGGTTTGGAACCACTCATAAGGTCTTATTAGATCCTCATCTCTCTTCACAGCCACATTCACATGAACTTCACAATAATTTTTTCCCAGAACTTGACCACCAACTTGGTTGTTGGGCTCCATACTCTTTAAGAATCCCTTTGCTACAACTTCATTTTGATTCATGATGCTCAAAAGATCAACCGAGCAATTAACCTAAGTCCAAATCATCACACAAAAAATATTTTAAATTAAAACAAGACCTAAACAACCAATACAATCATCAAGCTAATACTAAGACAAAAACTAACAAACACCATCCTCAAGCTAATCATACACGATAAATAACATCAACCAACATCCAATATAACATAGTATCTATGTACTAACAACAACTACCTATAAACAATTTTAAACTCATAGTGTATGAATTTAATACTTACTCGAATTCTGGTCATCCCTAACAAAAAATCAACAAAATAGAAAACAACTCATTTGTGATAGGTTAATCTTGAATAATAAAATAAATGACATGATCGATAAATTGAAAAAACTACTTATTTCATATATGTTCAAATGCTACGTATTTCATCAAAAGTGACCGAATATAAGGAGTCTCAAAAGTAGTTTGAAACTTACTTGGGATTGGCACTTCATTAGTTTGAGAATTTTCGGGGAGATGCATCAATGATTCGTTTTGGAGAGCATGCTTGAGGTTTCGAGTTCTAACCATCTCTAAACTGTCCAACACATTTCAAAGAGGCATTAAACAACTTTTAATGTTAACTAAAATACTTTTTCCTCAACTATCACATCAAGTAGATATTATGATTAGAATGGTTTATAAGAGCAATGCAAAAATAATGAATTCAACATATGTTTGAAAATATGAATTCTACATACAATTTATGCAATTACACATATAACAACATATTTATGCAATTAGCATAATACATGACACACGAATTGTACGTGAGGAAGAAAATCTATCTCAATATTCTTGTTAACAAAACCATTATTAAGAAATACATAATATACTTGTTATAGAAATCAGAAACACATACGAATTGGTTCTAATGTCATGAGACAACATAATTAAGTCCTTTTGACACATAATGTGAACCGGGATATGGTTTTCTTTGTCCAAATCAGTGGTATCAAAACAGAAATTTCTTTCTACATGTTGGTGAATAGCTTTCTCCTGTAAGGAATCAAACAAGGTGCACTAGTAAGATATATTTGTGAGTGAGGCTCATTATTAAAAAATTAGCACTAGTTATCGGATATGATATCCTACATGTATGTAAACTTCGAGGAATAAGCAAAATTCGTGCAAAATGTTCTCTATACCCAACTCCTTAAACCTCAGTCTTCAGAATTCTAGTTACAGAATCAATACAAATAGGGATAAACTCGGCTTTACCTTCTACAAAAAGAAGGAAAATTTCATGATCTTCGTCCCTCGAGTTAAATCAATCACAAACTAAAGCTTCATTTTACATTTCTAGTTTTTGTTTATATCATTTGAAACATGAAATTTCCTTCAAATGTATAATTGTTTTTCTTTTGCAAGAAAAAACTTATCAAGCTCATAAGAACACAACATACTAACAAATCACAAAAATCAAGAAAAAAATAGAAAAGTATCTCAAAACACATCCACCTGATTTCATTTTACTATTTCTTGGTACTAAAATTTACAAATGTCATAGACTTTCAAAAACTACAAGTGCCATAAAACCTGCAAATGTCTTCCACTTTAGCCCATCTAAACGCAGCAATACTTTTTGCATTCGCAGGGGTTTTCCATAACAATAGATTTATGCAATTAGCATAATACCTGGATATTGTCAAGTTGGAACTTCAATATTGTGTGGAGGGTTACAGAAAATTCTTCTATAGTTGGAACCCTCTTCTGCAGCTCTTCATATTCCCTTTGCCATAAAGCACAAAATCATAAATAAAATCATAACTAGCAAGAAATTACGTAAATAAAGGATCTATATTCTCCAAGTGCAAACAAAGTTGCTACACTAGAATCAGAAGATACGTAATATCTCCGGGTGAAAAAAAACTCATTGTGAATGAATGAACTTATTAAGAAGATAAAAAATAATCTTGCTTCAGGCGAGCGGAAAGCAAATCTTCATACAATTCAGTCTATTTGTGCTTCGAAAACAAAATGTTGTACAAAACTAAAAAAAATAAGCCTGATACATTAGCAATATGCTTCATGAATCTAGATTATGAAACACCAGTTGTGAAGCACCTCAATAGACATATATATATATATATATTCCAAAGAGAGGAGGCACAATCATTTGAACCCTTATAAACGACAGTTGAATTATACCTGAACTGAAGAGGGTAGCACAGATTACCTCTTTGTGAGACAAGACACCCTAAATTTGAGATGAAAAATTGGGGGAAAATTTGAAGAAGAAAATGGGGAAAAAGACGTGAAGGTATATGGGTGGGGTTTTAGGGATTCTAAAAATCAGATTTGGATTTATTAGAATTTGAACTTATTTTTTGGCCAAAAAATTAGATTTGGGATTCCCGCCTGATATTCCCACTTGAGTGAGATGTTCTTTATTTTATAAAAAATTATAAATAAAAAAAATAGTTATAACTACACTTTTAGTTAAGTGAGATGATAGAGTATTTATGCTTACACTTTTAAAAAAGTGTAAAGAAAACATATGTGACTATAAATCTTTTTTTTTTGTAGTGTCTCTTAAACTCTTGAGGTACTATCTTCAATTTTTCTTCCCATGAGTTTTGGAAATCCAAGGCACATTGAATGATGGTTGGAATTTAAAATGAGTTTGTTAATGATCAATGGAAATGTAAGAGAATGGAATATAATTTGAAGAATACTGATTTGGGTTTTTTGTAGAATATAATTTGTTTTAAATTTTAAATTTTATTTTTTATTCAAAAGGGTTTCTTCTACCTATTTTATTTTATATTTTCTTTTATTCAAAAGGGTATTTTGGGCAATTCAACTTTTTATTTAGTAAGCAGGCTATGCCATTTAAATATGTCAAAATGAAGGCTAATTTTAAAATAAAATGTCAATTTAAGGCTATTTGGCTAAATGCCTCCAAAACACATAATGTATACATGAATACTCATAAAAATTGTTATGAACATGGTATGAATTTTTTCCATCAATAAATGTGAACTGATGACATAAAGTCATAGAATACATTTATAAGTAGAACAATGATAAATTTGCAAAATCCTTCATCATTTTTTCTCATTTGGTAATTTCATCTTCTTTAACTGTCCTTTTCCTATTATGTATGTGTTTGTGTATAATATGCATATTATTAGCAAGTCACAATCGCTCAGATAGATATAGAAGAAACTAAACTATCTTTTCTTTGTAGAGCTCATTGACATTATGTGTTCTCTAATTAGGTTAAATAATTGGTGTAATATTTGCTTCATCTTTTTCTAATGATAATTTCTTGAGGCTTATCCATCTATTCAATATTTATCCTTAAATTCAAAAATTCAAATATAACGCCAAACAAGATAAAAATGATGAACCTACATTAGTCATTATAATTGTTATTAAGTTTATATATTTTACGTGCTTTCACGTGCAACTCACATAAAGTTATACTAGTATCTATCTATGAGGCATTTAGAGAAATAGCTTTAAATTGACATTTTGTTTTAAAACTAGCCTTCATTTTGACATATTTAAATGGCATAGCCTTCTCATTAAATAAAAAGTTGAATTGTCCAAAATACTTTTGAATAAAAGAAAATATAAAAGAAAATAAGTAGAAGAAACCCATTTGAATAAAAAATAAAATTTAAAACAAAATATATTCCACAAAAAACCCAAATCAATATTCTTCAAATTATATTCCATTCTCTTACATTTCCATTGATCATTATCAAACTCATTTTAAATTCCAACCATCATTCAATGTGCCTTGGATTTCCAACACTCATGGAAAGAAAAAATGAAGATAGTTACACCTCAAGAGTTTGAGAGATTAGTTCAAATGTTACTTTCATCTCAAATCTCATATTTTTATATAAACTTTGTTATTTAAAGATTAGGTTTCATTTTTAAGATTATTAATATAAGATATTGTCAAGAATGTGTTCTTTTGACTTTTACATTAAAAATCATAAAATTTTTGTGAGGAAGACGATGAACAGTATAAGCAGACCGGTGTTCAGGTTAACCAGTCTACCTAGTCGGTCCAATGGGACATTTACAGTTTCTGGACAGACTGGTTAAATCGGTATGCCAATTTTTCCAGTCTGACACGTCCGACTGCCCCCAATTTTCCCGATTTATTCAGTTGGATCATATATTATTTCCTTTTTTTCTAATAGGAAAATGTTTGAGATCCTTTATATTATCGATATGATGATGAATGGAACAAAAGAGAGATAAGTCATATGAATTATTATAAAAAATGATCAAATGATGAGCATATTAATACTAGATGACCCAAATCGGTCGGTCGATGTAGATGCCAAATTCTTGCAATAAAGTTTCGATTAGGCCAATCGGCACATTAGTCTCCCCGATCGACTGATTCAGATACTAAAAAACATTCAAACAAGTTATCAACTGGACTGACTAGTGGACCAGATTCACTCTAACGACCGAGAAGATTGTTAAACCGTTATGCCAATTGTGTAATGATTATAATAAATAAGTTATGGAGCAATATATATATATATATATATATATTCTTACAACTTTATTGTTAATCTTCTATATAATTACTAGTCATGCCAATGCATTGAAGACCAATTAGTATATTGTAACAAAGAACAAATTAAGTTTCTTATAAATACATAAAAGAAGTATAGATGTTAAATTAAGAATACTAAAAATTTCTTGAATACAATGTAATCAATCTACTACTATTAGGGGACTAATTGAATTTTCAATGTATCATCCAAAATCAAGCTAAGTGTGTGTAATCTTTAATTACATTGTTATTTTGTATTAATATTAACTATATACCCTATACTCTAACACATAAAACAAGTTGTTATTTGAAATCAATCATATTGTTTCTTAAAAAAAAACTTAATTTGTTATATATCATAATAAATGTTATTAATAAAGTAATACATATTGAAATTTAATAATCATGTTTTTTTTTCTTGTACTAGTCGACCGGTCAGACCAATATACCAATTTTCCTAGTCGGATGTTTATTGCAAGTATTTTGAGTCTCTGCATTGGCCGACTGGGAGGACTGGAATACTGGTCGTTCCGGTCAGAAATTTATTGTGATATTTTTTATTCTATATTGGCCGACTGGTCATACTGGTATGCCAATCGTCTTAGTCGCCATTTTATTGCAAGTGTTTTAAGTCTTTTAGGGTTTAGGGGTTAGCCAACTTGGACGACTGGAATACCGGTCTTCCTTGTCGGACATTTATTTTGACTGTTTTTTTTATTTGTATTGGCCGACCGGTCATACTGGTATGCCAATCGTCCTAGTCGACATTTTATTGCAAGTGTTCTAACTTTTAAGTCTTATGGTTTAGGGGTTAGCCGACTGGGATGACTGGAATACCGGTCTTCCCAATCGGATATTTATTGTGACTTTTTTTATCTGTATTGACCGACCGGTCATACTGGTATGCAAATCGTCCTAGTCGGCATTTTATTGCAAGTGTTTTAAGTCTTTTAGGATTTAGGGTTTATCATCTCTTTTATTCTATTCACCATCATATTAGCAATATAAGGAATCACAAACATTTTCTTCCAACAAAAAATGAAATACATATGAGCCAATTGGAAAAACTAGGAAGATTGGGGGCAGACTGGGAAGATTGGTATACCGATCTGACCGGTACGTCTGTCCAGAGACTGTAAAAGTCCGATTGGACCGACTGGGTAGAATGGTTAACCTGACCACCGGTGTGCTAATACTGTTCATCGTATTCCCCATGAAATTTTACGATTTTTGAGTTAAAAAAAGTCGAAATAACACATTTTTGATAATATCTTATGTTAATATTCTTAAAAATGAAACCTAATCTTTAAATAACAAAGTTTATATAAAAATATGAGATTTGATATGAAAGTCCTAATTTTGGAGTTGATTCTCAAACTTTTGAGGTTAACTATCTTCAACTTTTCTTTGCATATACGAGACTCTTGATTTGAAAGTTATTGTAAGAGTCCAAAAATTTCAAGAGTCCCATTTTGGAGTTTATAATATATTATGATTTTAATCTTTTCTCCCCTTCTTTTTCCATTGTTGTTTTCTTTGTTTTTTGCTCTTTTAATTTCTCTTTTGTGATATTAGATATTTTTTAACTTAAAGGGCATTTTTGTCCATTTACCATAATATTTAGTAAAATAAATAAAAAGTAATATTCTTTTTATTTGAAGGTTAGATTTTAAATGAGTGCACACTTGAAGGTAGACATGCCCAAACCGGAACCGGAACCGTGGAACCGAACCGGTTCGAACCGTGGTCAACGGTTCCGGAACCGTTGACCACGGTTCCGGTTCCGGTTCCGGAACCGTAACCGCCCCTAGGCGGTTCGGTTCCGGTTCCTCGAAAAAAGGAACCGGAATCGGCGGTTAGAACCGCCGGTTCTAACCGCGGTTCCGAACCGTCGGTTCGAACCGCCAGAACCGGCGGTTCTACCCATTTTTTTGGAGCTTTTTTTTGAAAATTTGAATTCGATGGTTGAGATTAAGTGTCCGTTTGAAATCAATGGTTGAGATCAAGTGTCCGTTAAATATTATGTTATTTACGATTTTACCCCCAAAATCACCTATAAATAATCCTCATTTGTTAATATTTTTCCTACACCAATCTCAATTCTCAATCTCTAATTCTCAATCTCTAATTCTCTAGTTTGTTCAAGTTCAATTTTCAATTCCATATTTCCATCATATTTCCACTTTTACCGTTTTACGTCACCTTTTACTTACTAAATCAATATGTCGAGTGCTCGAGGATCATCATCGTCTTCCAAATCCAAATTTTCCCGACTCTTCAAACGAGGATCATCTTCTTCACACCCACCCCCACCCCCACCCCAACAACCTCAATTTGATCCTATCGAAATCGATTTGGAGAACGTCGAAATTGATCTCGAAGGGGATGACGCCGAAGTTATTCGACAATTTATGGCGGAGAATCCGCATATTTCTTCTCAAGAGGAAAGTGGACCACCACCACCCCCGACTACCGAAACACATGGTACTAGTGGTAGAGCTCCGAGACCACCAAGGGAGCCAAAGAGTTCAATTTTCGCCTATCACATGACGAGAATCGAACTTCCCCAAGAAGCGGGAATGCCGAAGTCGTTCTTGGTCCAATGCAACTATTGCACAAAAAATTACACCTTGAGGTCCGGTGGAGGATATGGTTCTTACAAGAAGCATCTCGAAGTCCACCATCCCGACAAATTGGGCATTGATCCTACACAAACTCAAATTCGAGGTACTCCTAGTGGTAGTAGCTCGCAAGGTACGGATTCTTCTTCCCCTCTCTTTCGTTATAGTGAAGCAAACGCCCGTCGCCATTTGGCAAAATTTGTTTGTGCAACACACCAACCTTTCAACTTTGCCGATAATGAATTTTATGAAGATTTTGCAAAATTAGCTCTTAACCCGTCGGCTAGAAAAGTTTCACGAACCACACTTACACGTGAAATTGCAAAAGTTGTTGGTGAATGTAAAATTGTTTTAATAGGTACGTTTGCTTCACTACAACAAAAAGTTTCAATATGTGCGGATATTTGGACCGATAATTACCAAACTAATTCGTATATGGGTGTTACTTCCCATTGGATCGATGATACATGGACAATTCAAAAACGTTTAATTGCATATAGGTATTTTCCAACACCACATAATGCAATTGGAATTGCACATAAAATTTTATCTATTCTTCAAGAATATAAATTGCAAAATAAAATTTTTTCGATTTCATTTGATAATGCTAGTGCCAATACGGCATCTTTGCCTACTTTGATTGATGCATGTCAACCTAGTTGTGGGGGGAAATTTTTTCACATTCGGTGTTTATGTCACATTCTAAATCTTTGTGTTCAAGATGGTTTATCATGTTTTAGTGTACACATCACCCCTATTCGGGATGGAATAAAATTGATTATGCAACACCAAAATTTGTTAAAGAAATGGTCAAGATTTTGCAAAATCAAAGGAAAACATCCGAAAAAATTTGTTTGGGATGTCCTCCACCGATGGAACTCAACTTATAAAATGTTGAATGATTCTTATGAATACAAAGAGATTTTGTGTGAGTTTTTTATACAAAACGAAATAAACAATATTCAATTGTTGCCACAATCTTGGGATAGTTGTGCAAACTTAACTCAACTTTTAAAAAATTTTGAAAATGCAACAAAACAACTTTCCGGTTGCTATTATCCCACTTCACCCCTTGTAGTTGATCATTGTGTCAAGATTGCGCTTATATTTTCTCATTATGGTAATGACCATATTTTAAGTGGCCCTATTAACAATATGAAAACAAAATGGGTCAAATATTTTTATCAAATCCCGGATGTTTTTTTAATTGCTAAAATGTTAGATCCTCGAATGAAAGAGGAAGGTCTACTTGAACTTTTGAAAATGTATTATGAATCATTGTTATTGGATATTGATCCCGCAGATGTTGTCGCTAATGCGAAAAAAGTTTTTTATGACTTATTTAAAGAATATAAAATTCAATTTGGTGGCGAGTCTAGTAGCGAGTCTAGTGATGTTAATTATTCTAACCAATCTTCTTCTTCCCAAAGTACTATTAATACTCTAGAAAGGTTTGAACGTTTGTACGAGGAGCGATCCTTAAAAAAGCCATGTGGGTCTTCGGGAAACAACACATATGGCGAGATCGATCGATATTTCTACACCACCTTCGAAGAGTTGGATTTCGCTCACTCCAACTCTCTTTTGAGGTGGTGGCATAGGAAATCCAAGGCGTTTCCGATCCTTTCGATCATTGCAAAGGAGATTCTTGCCGTCTCGGCATCAACCGTCTCCGTTGAGTCCGCTTTTAGTATCGGAGGCAACATGTTGGACGATCGACGATCACGATTAACGGTTGAAAATGTGGAAAATCAATGTTTGCTTGAAGATTGGACAAAGGCCGAAAAAAGACAACAAGAGGAAGACTTCGACGAGGACGAAGAGGGAGATTATGTCCCGTGGGATTGTTCAACCGGTTCCTCCGATGGTGATGGACTTGGAGACAATGCTTGATCAACAATTGAATTGACATTCGAAAGGTAAGAAAGGTAAGAAGAACTACGTGGGCTTTGATTCATTCACTAGACACTAATGAATGATACGTAGGCAATTTTATTTTAAGTTAAAAATTAGTCACTAATTTTTGACTTAAAATAAAACTCAAGCCCGTTTTTTTTTTCATTTTTTTCCCAATATTTCGTTGTAAAAATTGTATCGTATGATTTTAAAATTTAGCTTTAGCGGTTTAGGGTTATATTGTAAACTTTGTATTGTTTTAAATTTGTTAATAATAACAAAATTGTTTGTCTATTGTTCAATATTTTTAATATTTGTCTTATTTTATCCGATTTATTTTATAAACATTGTCCAAAATAAATTTAAACATAATTTTTTTTTTTAATATTAAAAAACGGTTCGGAACCGGAACCGCCCCGGAACCGTGGAACCGGGAACCGAAACCGGTTAGAACCGGAACCGGTTCTAACCGGTTCGAATACGGTTCCCGGACCTCCCGGAACTAGAACCGGCGGTTCCGGAACCGGAACCGGGAACCGTAACCGTTTGAACACGTCTACTTGAAGGCTATATACCAAATTGTTCTTCTATCTATATCTATATTATTATAAAAGTACGGAGATGTTTCTTTCTATTATAAATTGACACTTCTATCCCCAGCTATCAACTATAATAGTACAATTTAGTATTCCTAGAAAGATCATTTATGACCACTATAAGTATTTAAACACTAGACAACCTTTTATTAGTAACTCAAACTAAATAAGAAATGAAAAAAAATCTCCAGCTTCCACACCAATAACCTTGTTGATGTATTAATATTATATTATGTGGTTGTCAATTTCATTTGAAAAATAAGCTAAAGCATCATGTTGGTGTGTTTTCAATTACTATTACTAACAATGTATTTTACAAAATATTTTTCATAATGAAAAAACTAGATGGGCATGTGTTTTCAACTACAATCACCGTAAGAGTTGGTCTTATGATTACCGTTGACATCATTCTATTAAATCAATGATCAGTCTTATCCTTTCAATTTATAATCTTACTCATGAAAATATATACATATAGCAAATCAGCCAATAGAGAATTTTTTTTTATTGATCCGAAAATTTTAGAAAAAGATACACCTATCATGCATCATGGATCAACTTTCATTTCTTCAACCATTTGAATATTATGGAGGTAATTTTATTTTAAATTATGCATCGTATAAAGCAATTTTCGTTGGACTGGTTATACATGATGTTATAATGTCAATTGAAATAATAGCTATTTAGAGTTTCAATTCAAGAATTATCATTTCAATACACAGATTATGTGATTATATATATTATATATTTATTGACATAAACTTCTTTTAGCGTCATCAAGCTTAAAAGAGTTAAGTTTTTTATATGAATATTATTAGAAATATTATATTCTTTTTATTATTTATATATTTTATATTTAGATAGATTTAGATATATTTAGTTAATTATTTATATAAGAAAAAAAGAATAATATAGATAAGGAAGATATCAATTTGGATTGATATCCTTCTTTTATTAGATTCCCTTTTATTTGAGAAGTTTACTTAGTTAACATAGTTTATTTTAGTAGGAAGTAGATTTGGGAAAATATCCTATTATATAGGATTTTTACCCAAATTAAGATTCTTGTTTTTGCCTATAAACAGGCTACATTTTTCATTAATAAAGTAGAGAATATTTTTGAATAAAATTTGTGAGTTTTAATTCTCGTCGTACTTTAAGAACGTTTTTTTTAACTTATCGTATTTTACATCCGCGACGTTCGTTCCCGACTTATCAAATAATTTTTCATCCCATTTGTGGCGTCATCATAATTTCGTTCCGAGGTTCATGTTCGTTGACTTCATCAGGTTGAGATTTCTATACCGAGGTTCGTTGTCGTAGTCGGATTCAGGTTAAGGATATTCATCCATCTATTCAACTTGTATGCAAATTCAGATCTTGAAAAATTCCGGAATGAGTCAACCTATCGTGGGAAGATTCATATTAGATGGTATCAGAGCTACATTTGCCAGTAGTTTGTGGAAGGCCCTACAGTCAGTTATCTCCCATTTGAGATAGAAGTCTTTTCTATTTCAAATAGAAAATATCTTTATATTTGTCTTTCTATATTTTTTTAGCTTTTTTGGATTCTATCTGAAAATTATCTTTTTTTGTTTACTTAATTTTCGTACGTGTGGGTCTCGTTCCGAAAAAAAGTAAAAAAAAAAAAAAGAAAAAAAATTATTTGCAGATTGACATTAAAATGTCTGAGGAAAGCTTTCCTAAATATATAAAAGGAGGGATTGACATTAAGTTCCTCATGGAAGAGCTAAAGATTGAGATGAAGATGATAATAAGAATCGAAGTAAAGCCCAGCCATGAGAGGATAGATCAATTTGAGAACCCTCGAGATGAATCTTTTCACTATGGGTTGACTCATTGTGGAATTTTCCAAGATCTGAATTTGCACACAAGTTGAATGGATTGATGGATATCCTTAAGCCGAATCCAACTGCGACAACGAACCTCGGTATAGAAACCTCAACTTGATGAAGACAACGAATACGAACCTCGGAACGGAATTATGATGACGCCACAAGCGGGATGAAAAATCGTTTGATAAGTCGGGAACGAACGCCACGAATATAAAATCCGATTAGTTCAAAAAAATGTTCTTAAAGAATGACGAGAGTTAAAACTCACAATTTTTATTCAAAAATATTCTCTACTTTATTAATGAAAACGTAGCATATTTATAGGCAAAAACAAGAATCTTAATTTGGGTAAAAATCATATATAAAAGGATATTTTTCCAAATCTACTTCCTACTAAAATAAACTTTGTTAACTAAGTAAACTTTCTAAACAAAAGGGAACCTAATAAAAGAAGGATCAATCCAAATTGATATCTTCCTTATCTATATTATTCTTTTTTCCTTATCTAAACAATTAATTAAATATATCTAAATCTATCTAAATATAAAATATAAAAATAATAAAAAGAAATACAATATTCCTAATAATATTCATATAAGGTTTTGTACAAAATGTTTATGCTGATATTTAGTATTAGTCAATTTAAACTTTACATTAATGATTAGGTCCTTAGTATTAATCTTAATTTTATGTGAAAATTTTATTTACTTTTTGGATGTATATTTTATGTGAATGTGGACATTTGCTTAAATATTTTCTTACTGCTTTGCTCTAGTTTTTCAGTCTTAAAAGTGTCTCAGCTTTTAAAAGATTAGAAATAATCAATGACTTTGTTTGATACATGACGTGTTGATGGAAATAGACATAAATATTTATCCTTTCAAAAACATCTATCACGAAAATTAATTTTTAATCCAACAAATAAACATATATAACTTATACGTTAGAACTTCCCAATTTTTTAATTCCTCATCTTTAAATCTAATCCAAAACCACACCCTTATTTTTCAGCTTTATTTTTATCAACACACCTTAAGTCCAATTTAAAATACACTTAAATGTGAATTTAATTTTAAGGAATGATACTGTATAGTTTATTATTTTAATGAAAATTTTGTTTAACGTTGATGCGCTGTTACTTTAGAAAGTATCAAAGTATTTTATTGAGAATATAAATTAAGAGATTGAAGAATCAATATCTCCGGTATATGATATGGATCTTTATATCTTGTATTATTCTAAGGAAAAAATTGTTCATAACGAATACTTATAGGAAGTTAAATCTTCCAATTTTTTTAAACTCGGTTCAATGCTATTCATGGATTATGTACTTCGTCTTGAGGATACAATAAATTCATAAAAAAGAGAAGCTTTTTGATCTCTATTTCAACTCAATCTCCTAATTATGGAAATATAAATCAAGATACACTATGTCCTAATAAAATGAAAATGTAATATTAAATATACTTTTTGTAGATAATACCATGATTCTTGATATATGTTATACTAACAACTTTAAAATTTCTATTTATTTTCTTATAAGAGGTCAAAAGAAAACTAAAATGACTGAATACAATATTATTTTGAAAAACATTATAGTCTTTTACTACTTTAACGAAAAATATCGCCTCTATTATAATTTTAGTTTCTATAATTATTTAAATGTCGTATTAAAAAGTAAAAATATGTCTTAATTAAAAAATTTACTATAAAAATTGGAAGATCAATAAGTGAAAACAATTCAACAATGATGACATGGTTTCTTAGAGATTATACAAATTTCTAATTATAAAAGATTTTAATATGAAATTGAAGGATCAATATCTTTAATGTATGCATCTATATCTATAGTCATATTGCAGTAAAACAGTAGTTATATTGAAAAGTGATTTGAGAATAAGCAGTCAACAAAATTTAGGGGTGAAATTAACTTGAGAGCTATTTTTTGTTTGGGTGGAAAGCGTAAAAATATCCTTTTGGAGAGCAAAATGTAAGTTTTAATATTTTAGTTAACTACCGGTTAAATCACATATGATGAAAAGACAATACTTGAGAGCTAGATTTCATGAGGGGTGTAGTGGGGAACTGAAACTGAAAAAGTATACATTAGAGTACCAAAAGTGAATTTCCCTTCAACTGAACATAAGATTTACAAATTACAAATTTGAGAATTTGGCATATATCAAGTGAAAGTGAAGAACTTTAAAATGAACCTGTATTCTCACGTGAAAATAATTTTTATATAAAGTAAAATATAATTATGAAATAACACAATACTTATGTAAAAATTTATTTAATTTTTCAAATACTATCAAGCTTGTTTAATTTATTTGCTTCAAGAAGAAAAATGATATTAATATGTCTTTAGGTTGAATTACTCTTTTTTCTATCTATTGAGTCAACAACTACTCTAAAACTACGTTAAATACCATTCACATTTTAAACGGGAATTATGTATAGTTTAGAAACATAGACATTTTTTTTAATTTATGCCATTGATTCTAACTTATTTTAGAAAAAATAGATTAATTTCTAAGCATATATAAAAGTTTTATTTGTATATTCAAATATATGAAAATTATTATTTTATAAACTATAGATGTGAGCTTTCAGCAAACTATAATTTTAGGTTAAATATTTTCATAAATAATTTAATATAAATGTAAAAAAATTAAAAATAAAATTATTGGAAAGGAAGAAACATTAGAAGCTATTTTTACAACATTAAAAAATAAAATTAGCAAGTTTCGGTAGCTGAAACGAATTATTACAACATTAAAATAATTTGAAGCGAGAATGCAACTTTTCACTATGTTCTCTATTTAAAGAAGTAAGTGATGTGGCTCAAGGATCATACAATTCGAGTTTAGAAGATCGAGTCCAAGTTCCAATTGGGCCCATCACAAGATCAAGAGCTAAGAAATTCAAGGAAGTGTTAAATGGGCTAATCCAAGAAGTATGGGCTCAATCAAATACGTTGAGACCCATTGATAAAGTTGGGCCAATAGAAATAAGGGCTATCAATTTATTATGCATTCTAGAAGATCCAACATGATGCAAGTTGCCAAAAAAACAAAGATGAAGAAATTCGAATTTACATGTTACATATAAATTCGAATTTAATGTTTCCTTTTTATTAGATTTTCTTATTGTTTTAGAATTCTACTTAGTTAGTAAGTCTTATTCTAGTTATTTCCTTTTATTAAGTTTCCTTTTTGTGTTAGAAGTTTATTTAGTTAAGAAGTCTTTTTTTAGTAGGAAACTAGATTTGGGAAAAAATATCATTTTTCTATAAGGATTCTTACCAAATCAAGACTCTTGTTTTGGCCTATATATAGGTCACGTTTTTTCATTAATAAAGACATCAGTTTTCATTAAAAATTCGTAAGTTTAATCTCTCTCGTTCGTTAAGAACTTTATCGAACTTATCGGTGAAATCTCTGTGGCGTTTATCCCGACTTATCAAACGAAAATCCATACCGTTTGTGGCATCTCCATAACTTCTTTTCGACGTTCGAATTCATAGATTCCATCGGGTCGAGGTCTTCTATACCAAGGTTTGTTGTTACTATAGAATTTTGGGTTAGAGAAAATCCGTTCATCTCATCAACTAAAAATCGTTCTTGGGAAAAATTCGCGTGAATCAACTCATCTTGAGAAGGTTCGTATCATTTGGCACCAGAGCCAAGGTTGTTTCTTATCAAAACCAAAGCTCAACCTTGTTCTTTTTCGGTGCAGTATAAAAGATATCGTTCCCACGAAGACCGAATAATCAAGCACTAGCCTATCAATAATCAGTAATCTAAGCCTAACAAAAACACGAGATAAATTGTAAAGAAAACTAAACAGAACGCAAGAAACTTGATTTGAGTTATATATAATTGGCGATTTCGGACTCAGGGTTTACCACGACATACGTTATCAATTCAATTATATTACCAATAAAATTACGATCGCTACTTATGAAGGACACTATCCAATTGTACTCGCTACCTTCTGTCGAAGCATAACAATATACCCAAGCTAATTAATCAACTACTTTCGTGATGATTAGACTAAACTCAGATTCATTAATCTCTATGATAGTGTATCGATTCCTCAAAAGACCTAAAACTACTTTCGTGATTTAGGATCCTAGGTTTGAATACTAGGGTTCCGATTTAGATGTCACCTTTCAGAATTTTCACCTAATATCTATTAACATGCAAATATGTGGCCAGCAAATTCCCAAGCATTAATAATCAAGAATCCAAATCATAAGCATATGCGACGTAACATCAATGGTTCTATAATCTATATCGATAACATATTATCGGGCTATTCCCGATTTCAGAATAAGATAAATTACTCCATAGATGCGGAAAGACAATTAACAATTAATAATGTAAACATGATAAAAACGACGAGAAATAAAAGAGATTAAAGAAATAATTTCGATTAAACCCGTTGTCGAATAAATCCGTTTATAATAATACTTGAATCTCGTCTCTCGATCTCCGATCTTTACAATTCAATTCAAGAAAATAAAGTTTGAACCCTAAAATAATGTTCGGAGGGGGTATTTATACCTAATCTAAAACATAAACTCGAATTTGGGCCGAATATGGGCTTTCAACATTCTGACTTAAATTGGCGCGCGTCTGTACGCCTTACAAACTGGCGTTCGTACGCGGATTAACACGGCGTCTGTACGCCGTGTTATGTGGCGTCTGTACGCCGTGTTGTCTGGCGTTTGTACGCCAAATCACCCAATTCTCTGCCCTCGTTGTCTGTACGCCATTTAACACGGCGTACGTACGCCGTGTATTTGCAACTTTCAATCAAATCATTCTCGATTTCAGTCTACAATTGGTATTTTCCTTTTGCAACATAGAAATTCCGTACGGCACGCAAAAGTGACATTAAACGCATTTGCGGGATAAAAATATGATGCAATTCTATAATAAACGTGTCGAATGAATGATGAAAATTGCGTAAAAATGAGGTTTATCAACCCACCCAAACTTGCTTTTGTTCGTCCTCGAACAAATAGTAAATAAAAAAACAAAAAGAGAACTAAAGATAAACTCATTTTCGTAGAGTACACGATTGCACTTAGCATGTGCAACAAGCCTTTAAACCTTTTTGTTACCCAAAAAGGACGAGTTATAGTCTCGTGAGGGTTTGCAGATGATGTACCCACAAAATCAATGAATCTTT
Source organism: Verbascum thapsus (assembly GCA_963669365.1). Lineage (NCBI taxonomy): Eukaryota > Viridiplantae > Streptophyta > Magnoliopsida > Lamiales > Scrophulariaceae > Verbascum > Verbascum thapsus. The sequence continues at coordinate 11,400,246 of OY770115.1, read as the reverse complement.
GCTAAATCGAAATGTGATGCAATCGTACAAAAATCGACGTGAGCTAATGACCCGACATTTTTAGAAGAAGAGCATGCATTCGCTTAGTCGTTGGTTACATCACACCACAGAGTTAAACAAGCTTCTAGAAAGCACTGAATAAAGCCATCTTTAAGCATTATAGTCGAGTGGCGTTTCTAACAGATATTGAGTGGCGCCCATCTGTACCAACTGGTCTAACAGATATTAAGGTCTAACTGGTTCACAGTATTGAGCTTTTAGCATAAGTCACTTGTGCAAACGATATCATACTTAACAGGATTGTGCAATGTTCGTTCTCTTAGACTTTCTATGACACCCGTTATCGAGTTTTGGGTCAACGACTCCCAAGCTAGGTAGCCATACGGTGTTAAGTTTTTAGAGACTCCTTCGGACTTAATCACTCAAGTGTCAAAGGTCACAAAACGAACTAATCCATGCAGTAGCAATTCTATATGTATCATCTTTCATTCATTTTTTTTTTCCGAATTGTGCCAGAAGACGTTGTTCTAAGTTGGTAGACTTGGAGGCCACTACCTATGTGTTTCAAAAACGGGTGATCCACTCAACTCCTATGCCGTGGACTACTACATATTAGTGACTAGCCAGAAAATTGTAACTAAGCAGATGATATCGCCGACAGAAAAGTTAATGCGTTATATGCATTAAAATGTCCGGCTTATTTGTTCGAGTCAATCGTTGTAAGACGATCACAAAGATAAAGCTATTCATCAAAGTAAAAGTAAAAGTGTAGTGCTAAGAAAGCATTCAATCGTTGTGATGAACGTGTGTATGTATGCATGCGTAAAAGTAAAAAGGGACGTAACCTTGTCAAGAGTCGAGACGATCGTTCTGATTCTGCTAGGTATTGTGTCTATAGTACTGTAGAAAAACAGAACGCCAGGACTAGAAAGAAAATAGACTTTTAGATTAATCATGTTTGGCATTACATTCTATTCTAAAGTCTAAAAGCATAAAAACATAAAAACGAAAGGAAAACTAAAACCTAAAACATAAAACATAAAACATAAAAAAGGAAAAAGAAAAGAAAAAGGAAAAGAAAAACTCAAGTGAGGCGAAAGGCGGTCTATGGTCTCTAGGCGGCATCGTCGGGGTGGTCTGTCTGTTCATTCTCAAAATCAATGTTTGCAATGAAATCGTCGACCGGGTCGGTGGTAGTGGGGTTGCTGGGAGTGGGGTTACGTCGAACATCTTCTTGGCATTGCCACGCTCTAATAGCCGCAATATCTGACTGTATGGTACCCATATCTATCCTAATTCCCACAATGTCAGTCTGCATGGTGCCCATACCGGTTATAATCCCTGCGATGTCGGTTTAAATTTGAGTGAGCAGCAGGTAGTATGGGTCTGACGGAGGAGGTGCTGGAGCGCTCGAGCTAGTCCCTACATCCATCTGTGGCAAGTCAGGCGGTTCGTTTGGCTATCGTGTGCGTTTCTGCGGAGGGGCTCGTGCGCTATTAGTATAGGCGAGATCCTCGCCGACGTCCTCAAAGATATCATCGGGGAAGACGGGGACGCCACTGTGTGCGCATAGTAGATGAATAAGCGCGGGGAAGATCAAAGGAATCTTCCACCTCTCCGAGTCCTATCCCACTTCGGCTGTTAAGCGTGCGATAGTGTCGCAGAGGCTATCATGGATTATGCTTGCCTCTTGTATTACTTTCCCATTGAGTATAGCCTATACCAGAGTTGCCCGAGCGCGTGTTACCTCAGAACGGTTCATCGTGGGCATTAGTCGGTAGCATATGAACTCGTACCAAAATAGTGCTACCGAGTTGAGGTCGGGTCGGCGAAGCGTGGATCCGTTTCTAATCCACTGTGTGTCCTCAGTCGCCACTGCTTTAGTAATCTCGAACAGTAATTGTGGGGTCGGGTCTTTTAACAGTTCTGAATATTCGCTGGGGGTGTCGACATTTGGCAAGTGTAGTACATGTCGTATGATGTGAGTAGCGAAACTGACCTCGACACCCCTGACTTCAACTGTGCGATAGTACCTATTCGGTCCGTATAATTTTTCAGCTTCTACGCAGCTTGCATAGAACTCTTGAACCCACGTGATGTTGAGTTTAGGTAGTATATTCGAGAATCCTTTCCAATTATAGGCTGTGGCTGTGGTCCGTATTGATTTGGGGTTGGTGAATAGAATGGCTCGTTCCTTTAATATTGCGTGCGACATCAGACATCGCCAAGTCGTCTCAGTTTCCGGTGTTTCAAACCGAATTGGCCTATCTGTTTCCCGTTCCTCGGGTCAACTGCGAGAAGAGCTCACCGAAGCTTTACCCTTAGATGGATTCTTAGTTCTAACCATTTTCTCAAAATTTCGGCGGAGTAACGTTTGATTTTCAGTGACCAAGTCCTCGACAAACTCAAAACGTAACCCAGTCAACGAAACAATTCACCCAATCTCAATCCAACTTCGATCACGATGCAAGTATTTTCAGAATTCAACAATTCAAGCAAACCAACCAAATACAATCCCCAAATTCTCAATTCACAATTCAAAACCAATGTTGACTAATCCCAAATCAAATAGGTAATGATCAATTCTTGCTAAAACGAAATGCTATACCATAAAGTTATTTCAATTTGATTCAATCAACTCACAATGTTTTCAATTTTCGCCCAAAATCATAAACCCTAGTACGATACTCTTTGATTCAACAATGCCACGATAATTCGATGAAAATAAGCGTATAGGTACCGAGCCAATTCTCTTCGGAGCAAAGCAAGTAAAACTATTCCCAAATTTCACACAAATTTTCGCCCAAAATCACAAACCCTAGCTTTTAAATCACAAACCCTAATTTCGAAATTGAATGAAGGGTATAAGCTATCTCTTACCACGATGTTGATGTAATGCTCGAATTTCCGTAGTTGGGTGCGATTCTTTGATTGTCGTAGCTGTTAAGAATGTAAAATATGAGAGATGGTGAGAAAGGGATCGAGGGTTTTGAAGAGCAGAGTGATTTTGGAAATAAAAGAAAGGGAGGAAAGAGAGGAGTTTTAAACTGTTTTACGACCCGGCGTACAGACGCCGGGTTATTCCACGTACAAACGCCAAATACACGGCGTACGTATGCCGTGTGTTTTTGCGTCTGTACGCAATAGGTTCAAAACGCTCTGCCTCCATTGTTTGTACGCCATTTTACATGGCGTACAGACGCCATGTAAATTGGCGTACAGACGCCGTTTATTTTGGCGTTTGTACGCGAATCTTGCAAAAGTTTCTGCCTCAGTTGTCTGTACGCCAATTTACACGGCATACGAGCACCTTGTAAACTTGCATACAGACGCAGTGTAATGTTGCGTTCGTACGCGTATTTGAATAAAAGCTCTGTCTTCTTTGTTTGAACGCCATATTACACTGCGTACGAACTCCATATAAAACTCGAAAAATAAAAGTAAAAACTCGAAACGAAAAAAAACAAAAGGAAAGAAAGATAAAATGAAAACAAACATAAAGGATACGTTTGGGTTGCCTCCCAAAAAGCTCTTGTTTTACGTCTTTAGCTCGACGTTACCATGCTTAATTCATTGGGTCTGATCGAGCATCGCGGAGGTTTGACGTGATAGCTTTTTCGATCGGTTCGCCCGCGATGTAATGCTTGAGTCTTTGTCCATTGACTTTAAAAATCCCCGTTCCTTCGCTCCAAATATTTACGGCTCCGAATGGATATGCTGTTTCGACTACAAATGGTCCCGACCACCTTGATCGTAATTTACTCAGAAACAGTCTCAAACGTGAATTGAATAATAAAACGAGATCACCCTTCTTAAATTCTCGTCTGTGAATCTGTTTGTCGTGCCATTTCTTCGTTCGCTCCTTGTAGATCGCGCATTCTCATATGCATCTAGTCTTAACTCGTCAAGCTCATGTCACTGTAACATTCTTCGCTCACCAGCATCTTTAAGATCGAAGTTTAGAGCTTTAACGGCCCAATATGCCTTATGCTCGAGTTCTACCGGTAAATGGCAAGATTTGCCATAAATAAGACGAAAGGGTGTCGTACCTATCGGGGTCTTGAAAGCGGTGCGATAGGCCCATAAGGCGTCGTCTAGCTTGAGAGACCAATCCTTTCTTGATTTTGAGACAGTCTTTTCGAGGATTACCTTGATCTCTCTATTCGAAACTTCTACGTGACCACTAGTTTGGGGATGATATGGTGTGGCGACTTTATGTGTGACCCCGTACTTGGTAAGTAAAGCCTCAAATTGGCGCTCCCTAAAATGAGTACCTCCGTCACTTATTACTACCCTTGGACACCGAATTTAGGAAAAATAATCTTTTTAAATAATCGGGTTACCACCCTCGAGTCATTTTTTGGCGAGGCAATCGCTTCAACCCACTTCGAAACATAATCCACCACCACAAGTATAAACTTGTTACCACACGACGATGGGAATGGTCCAATAAAATCAATTCCCCAAACATCGAAAATCTCAACTTCTAGAATTGTATTCATGGGCATCTCATTACGCCTCGATATATTTCCCGTTCTCTGACAACTATCGCATGCACTGACAAAATCTTGAACGTCTTTGAACAAAGTAGGCCAATAAAACCCTGATTGAAGAATCTTCGCTACCGTCTTGGATTTACTAGCATGACCCCCATATGGTGAACTATAACAGTGAGTCATGGCACTTATCATCTCATCTTCTGGTATGCATCTCCTATATACCCCGTCTGTACAGTGCTTGAAAAGAAGAGGCTCGTCCCAGTAGTAATGCTTAAGGTCAGTGAAAAACTTCTTCTTTTGCTGATAACTAAAATCGGGCGGTAAGATCCTACATGCTAAGAAGTTAACGAAATCAGCGTACCATGGTGCATCTATCTTAGTCACTGCATAAAGATGATCATCAGCGAACGAGTCATCTATCGGTAGTGTCTCTTTATTCTCATCTTCTCTAAGTCGGGATAGATGATCGGCTACAGTATTTTCTATCCCCTTTTTATCCCGAATCTCAAGATCGAACTCTTGCAATAGTAATATCCATCTGATAAGTCTCGGCTTTGCGTCTTTTTTACTCAATAGATACCTAATCGCGGAGTGGTCTGTGTAGACGATGACCTTGTAGCCAACCAAATAGGAACGGAATTTATCGAAAGCGAAGACTACAACCAACAGTTCTTTCTCGGTGGTAGCATAATTCATTTGAGCCTCGTCTAGTGTCCTACTAGCATAATAGATGACATGCATCTTTTTATCCTTTCTTTGGCCCAATACTGCCCCAATTGCAAAATCGCTTGCATCGCACATAATCTCAAAAGGCAGATTCCAGTCCGGCGGTTGAACAATAGGAGCGGTAACAAGTGCTTCTTTCAACCTACAAAAAGCATCAGAACAATTATTATCGAAATCGAAAGGAACATCTTTAGCAAGTAAATGAGTTAAGGGCTTAGTAATTTTAGAAAAATCCTTAATGAATCTCCGGTAAAAACCGGCATGGCCCAAAAAACTCCTAACGTCCTTCACACAGGGAGGTGGTGGCAACTTCTCCATCACTTCCAGCTTTGCTCGATCAACTTCAATTCCTCGTTCAGATACGAGGTGTCCTAACACAATGCCTTCCCTAACCATAAAATTGCATTTTTCCCAATTTAAAACTAAATTGACTTCTCCACATCTCTGCAACACTCGAGAAAGATTAGACAGACAAATATCGAAAGTGGTGCCATATACAGAAAAATCATCCATAATATTCTCAATAAGATCAGAAAAAATAGCCATCATGCAACGTTGAAAAGTAGCAGGTGCATTACACAAACCAAAAGGCATTTTCCTAAAAGCATAAGTGCCATAGGGACATGTGAACGTGGTTTTTTCTTGATCATTAGGTTGGATAGGAATTTGATAAAATCCCGAATACCCATCTAGATAGCAAAAGTGTGAATGATTAGCTAACCTTTCAAGTACTTGATCGATAAAGGGAAGGGGAAAGTGATCTTTTCGAGTTGCCGTGTTCAATTTCCTATAATCTATACACATTCTCCACCCAGTGATTGTTCTAGTAGGAATTAATTCGTTTTTCTCTTTTTTTCACTACAGTCACTCCTCCTTTCTTAGGGACTACTTGTACCGGACCTACCCACTTACTATCAGAAATAGGATAAATAATTCCAGCATCTAGCAATTTTAAAACTTCTTTTCTAACTACATCTTGCATAGTAGGATTTAGTCTACGTTGATGTTCCCTAGAAAGTTTAAAATCATCTTCCATCAAAATTTTATGCATGCAAAACGATGGATTAATCCCTTTTAAATCATCTATAGTGTAACCTATGACTTTTTGATGCAACCTAAGGACTCTAAACAATTTATCAATTTCTTCCTTATTCAAGTCAGCATTCACAATCACAGGATACATAGAATTAGGTCCAAGAAATTCATACCTTAGTGTCGAGGGAAGTGGTTTTAGTTCTACATGGGGTATCGAGTTGAATTCTTTGCTTTCTTTGGGATCTTTGCCCAACTCCTTTACTCCAATGGCATTGACTGGAACCGGTGGATTTCCCTCTAGAAGACGAGCGATATCCGCAATAGCTTCGTCTTCATCTCCCGTTGAACCGTTGTTCACTAGGCAAGCTTCCAATGGATCACTGTAGTAGTATTTCGTGAGCTTGTCTTGAACTAGCCGGTCCACCTGATCAACTATACAACAAGAATTCTCAAAAGAAGGGTAAGCAACAGTTTTAGCTAAATTAAATTCAACCTTCTCGTCCCCGATTTTCAATGATAGCCTCCCGTTCTTAACATCTATAATAGCACCAGCTGTGGCTAAGAACGGTCTACCAAGTATGATGGGGATTTGAGAATCTTCCTCCATCTCTAGAACGACAAAATCAGCAGGAATAAAAAATTTTCCTACTCTAATCGGTACATCTTCTAGCATACCTACCGGATAGTTCACAGATCTATCAGCTAAATGCAGAGTAATCATAGTAGGTTTTAACTCACCCATCTCTAACTTACGTGAAACAGAAAGAGGCATAAGGCTAACGCTAGCACCAAGGTCACACAATGCATGATCAAAACTCACGTTACCTATTACACATGGAATCGAAAAACTACCGGGGTCTTTAAGCTTAGGAGGCAATTTATTTTGAATTAATGCACTACACTCTTCAGTTAAAGCCACGGTTTCATAATCCTCAAGTTTTCGTTTGTTAGAAAGAATTTCCTTAAAAAATTTAGCATATGAGGGCATCTGTGTAAGTGCATCAGTGAATGGAATATTAATGTAAAGCTTTTTCAAAACATCTTCAAATTTTTCAATCTGCTTATCTAATTTTGCCTTAGCTAATCTTTGAGGAAAAGGTACGGGTGGTTCATATGGTGGTGGAGGAACATAGACAGGCTCTTTTTCACTTGCATCATTCGTTTTATCTTTTGAGCTGTCAGGGCTAGGCGTTTTTTCTTTTTCGACCCTATCAGTTAACTCAGTCTGACTCACGTCTATAGGCATCCTAGGACCTTCATAATTAGTACCACTTCTTAAAGTAATGGCCTTACAATGTTCCTTTGGGTTTGTCTCGGGTTGACCGGGAAACGAACCAGAAATCCTATTCGAGCTGCTAGCCTGTTGTGCAATTTGAGTTTCTAGCATTTTGTTATCAGTTACTAAAGAATCTACTTTTGTTGCTAGTTGCTTAATTGCATCATCTACCACTTCGTTTTGTTTGGTCTAGGCTACTACGAAACTCTCAAGGAGTGACTCTAGGTTCGATTTTTGTGGAGGAACAGGATTATAAGGCTTTTGTTGAAATCCCGGTGGTGGCCTAAAATTAGATGGTGGGGCTGCGTTTTGAGTCGGCTTGTATGAAAAATTGGGTGATTCCTCCAACTAGAATTAAAAGTATTTGAAAACGGGTCGTTCTTTTGGTTGAAGTTATTCACAAAATTGGCTTGCTCTATAGAGGGATCGGTTGGTACACTCGCAAATTGACACTCTAAGGCAATATGACCAACTGTACAACATATTTCACACATGGGGGGTGGGGTAGTGACAGAGTTAACATGCATATTCATGGAATCCAGCTTCTTAGACATAGCCTCTACTTGTGCAGAAAGTAAAGTAATAGCATCAATATCGTACTTACCTGGTGTCTTTTGTGGAGTCGATCTTTCGCTTGACCACTGGTAATGGTTCAATGCCATATCTTCAATTCAGTCATAGGCTTCGTCGATACCCTTATTCATCAGAGCTCCTCCAGCTGCTGCATCGACTGACATCCTCGTGGTGTAAATCAGTCCATTGTAGAACGTGTGAACAATGAGCCACTTTTCTAGTCCATGATGTGGGCACAGTCGGAGAAGATCTTTGAATTGTTCCCAAGCTTCGTATAGCGATTCACCATCCCGCTGGGCAAAAGTAGTGATTTGGTTCCTCAGTTGGGCAGTCTTGCTCGGGGGAAAGTATCTTGCTAGAAAGCACTGCATCAGTTGATCCCATGTTCTGATGGAACCCGATGGTAAAGAATGTAGCCAAGCTCTCGCCTTGTCTCTCAGTGAAAACGGGAATAGTCTTAGCCTGATAGCATCCTGAGAAACCACGTTCATTTTTAGAGTGTCGCAGTACTCTAAAAACATATACAAGTGTATGTTTGGCTCTTCAGTAGGTGTACCCCCAAACTGATTCTGCTAAACCATTTGCAGAAGAGATGGCTTGAGTTCAAAGTTGTTGGCCTCTACAGTAGGCCTAGCGATGCTAGAGTGAAGTGTCTGTGCATTAGGTGCTGCAAAATCCTTAAGACATCTCGCATTTGCGTTCGCGTTCCCGTTTGTAGCCGGGTTTGCATTCGCGTTAGCGTTTACATTGGCGTTCACATTCACGTTCTCTTCAGCCATCATTACTTGTTTCAGTTGAACTTGTTTCAGTTTTTGTAGTTTTCTCCTAGCACGAAAAGTTTTCTCGATTTCTGGATCTAGTTAGAAATCGATCTTGCTTCGCATACAAGGGAAAAACTGAAATCCTGAAATAAAACAGAAAAATAAAAATTAAAAGCTAAAAATAAAATAAAATAGCTTAGTCTCACTAAAATCTGATAAAAACTAATATTGACTATTCAGTCCCCGGCAACGGCGCCAAAAACTTGATGTGCCTAAACCGCAAGCGCACGGCTTTGGTGCAGTACAAAAGATATCGTTCCCACGAAGACCGAATAATCAAGCACTAGCCTATCAATTATCAGTAATCTAAGCCTAACAAAAACACGAGATAAATTGTAAAGAAAACTAAACAGAATGCAAGAAAATTGATTTGAGTTATATATGATTGGCAATTCCGGACTCAGGGTTTACCACGACATACGTTATCAATTCAATTATATTACCAATGAAATTACGATCGCTACTTATGAAGGACAATATCCAATTGTACTCGCTACCTTCTGTCGAAGCATAACAATATATCCAAGCTAATTAATCAACTACTTTCGTGATGATTAGACTAAACTCAGATTCATTAATCTCTATGATAGTGTATCGATTCCTCAAAAGACCTAAAACTACTTTCGTGATTTAGGATCCTAGGTTTGAATACTAGGGTTCCGATTTAGATGTCACCTTTCAGAATTTTCACCTAATATCTATTAACATGCAAATATGTGGCCAGCAAATTCATAAGCATTAATAATCAAGAATTCAAATCATAAGCATATGCGATGTAACATCAACGGTTCTATAATCTAGAACATATTATCGGGCTATTCCCGATTCCAGAATAAGATAGATTACTCCATAGATGCGGAAAGACAATTAATAATTAATATTGTAAACATGATAAAAACGACGAGAAATAAAAGAGATTAAAGAAATAATTTCGATTAAATCCGTTGTCGAATAAATCCGTTTACAATAATACTTGAATCTCGTCTCTCGATCTCTGATCTTTACAAATCAATTCAAGAAAATAAAGTTTGAACCCTAAAATAATGTTGGGAGGGGGTATTTATACCTAATCTAAAACATAAACTCGAATTTGGGCAGGTCTAAATCTTGAGATTCAAAATGTAGTCGAGTTACAGCACTACGTGGAGTTGGATGATATGGTTCAGATGGCAATAAAGGTAGAGAATCAACTCAAGAGGAGGGGTAGTAGTCGTCCTAATCCAACCACGTGGAAATCGAACCGGCAAGGGCCAAATCCACCTGCTTGGAAACCTAACCAATGGAAGAAAGAGGAAGTCCAAGCCCCATCAAAATCGAGAGTTGAGCGAAAGCAAGGGACTCCCATCCATGAAAACGTAGGTACAACTGATATTCGCACTCGTGACATTAAATGTTTTAAATGTCAAGGTAAGGGTCATATAGCCAGCCAATGCCCGAACAAGAGGGTAATGGTTGTGCGAGACAATGGCGAGATCGTGACTTATGATGAGGAATCCGACCAAGGTGACATGCCAGCCTTGGAGGATGATTCAGAGGTGGAATATCTAGCCCCCGATGCACTGACACTTGTTGCTAGGAGAGTTTTGAGCTTACTTACACAAGTTGTCGAGGATGAGCAGCGGGAGAACATTTTCCACATAAGGTGTTATGTCAAGGATAAGGTATGTAGTGTAATTATTGATGAGGGTAGTTGCACTAACGTGGCTAGTACATCGATGGTGGAGAAATTGGGGTTACCTATCTTGAAACATCCGAGGCCATATAAATTACAATGGCTGAATGATAGTGGTGAGACAAGGGTTACAAAACAATTGTTAGTTGCATTCCGCATCGGCAAGTATGAAGATGAAGTGTTGTGTGATGTTGTGCCAATGCAAGCTGGACATTTGTTACTAGGAAGACCGTGGCAATTTGATCGACGAGTGAAGCATGATGGCTTCACCAATAAGTACTCTTTTGAACTAAAAAGGCGCACCATTACGCTTGTACCATTAACTCGTAATCAAGTCTATGAGGATCAAGTAGTACTACAAAAAGAGAGCGAACAAAGAAAAGAGAGTGAACAAACACGAGAGCAAGAGAGGAAAACTAAACACGAGCGAAAAAAAAAAGAGTGAGGCCGAAAAAAATAAAGTGGCCAATGAGGTAAAAATTGAGAGAAAAATCGAGAGTTATTTTTGCGAGGAATAGTGAGGTCAAGCAAACTTTATTTACAAAACAGCCAATGATTGTACTTATGTACAAAGAGGCTCTTTTAGCCACTAACGATCTTTCTTCCTTGCCTAGTTCTATTACATCACTTTTGCAGGAGTTTGAGGATGTTTTCCCGAGGAGACACCACTTGGGTTGCCTTCAATTCGCGGTATTGAGCACCAAATTGATTTTGTACCCGGCGCGACGATCCCGAACCGCCCATCATATAGAAGTAATCCCGAGGAGACAAAGGAGATTCCGGCAAGTAAGTGAGTTAATGGCGAAGGGGCATGTGAGGGAAAGTATGAGCCCATGTGCCGTTCCAGTTCTACTTGTTCCAAGGAAGTATGGCACTTCACGAATGTGCGTTGATTGTCGAGCCATCAATAACATCACGGTAAAGTATCGCCACCCTATTCCTAGGTTAGATAACATGTTAGATGAGTTGCATGGTTCATGTGTGTTTACTAAGATAGACCTAAAAAGTGGATATCATCAAATTAGGATGAAAGAGGGTGATGAATGGAAGGCTGCTTTTAAAACAAAACATGGGTTGTATGAATGGTTAGTTATGCCTTTTGGCTTGACTAACGCTCCTAGCACTTTCATACGACTTATGAATCATGTTTTGCGTGCATTCCTAGGTTGATTTGTTGTCGTTTATTTTGATGATATACTTATTTATAGCAAACACTTGGATGAGCATGTTTCACACTTAAGGTCGATATTGGAGGTTCTTAGAAAAGAAAAATTATTTGCCAATGTCAAGAAGTGTACTTTTTGCACGGATAAGCTTGTGTTTCTTGGATTTGTTGTTAGTGCGCAGGGTATACAAGTTGACGAGGAAAAGGTGAGTGCAATAAAGAAATGGCCTAGTCCTACGAGCGTAGGTGACATTCGAAGTTTCCATGGACTTGCTATCTTCTATCAAAGATTTGTGCCTAATTTTAGTAGCATAGCAGCACCACCCACTGAGGTCATCAAAAAGAGTGTTGGTTTTCGTTGGGGGCGAGGAACAAGAGCATTTCAAACTCTCAAGCATAAGCTTACAAACGCTCCACTCTTATCTTTACCTAATTTCTCAAAATCTTTTGAAATTCAATGTGATGCTTCTGGTGTAGGTATTGGCGCAGTTCTTCTGCAATAAGGAAGACCAATTACATATTTCAGTGAGAAACTCAATGGCGCCACGTTGAATTATCCAACTTATGACAAGGAGTTATATGCGTTGGTTCGAGCATTGGAGACTTGGAAAACACTACTTATGGACTAAAGAATTCATCATTCATACCGATCATGAGTCCTTGAAGCACTTGAAGGGGCAACACAAACTGAACAAACGACATCGTCGTTGGATGGAATTTATTGAGACGTTTTCTTACGTCATTCGATACAAGCAAGGTAAAGAAAATGTGGTGGTTGATGCCCTATCTCGAAGGTATGCACTACTTTCTACACTTGATGCAAAATTATTTGGTTTTGAGCTTGTTAAGACTTTGTGTGATAATGATGGAGATTTTGGTGAGGTCTACAAAGCATGTGAAAAATCTGCGAGTGGAAAGTATTATAGGCATGATGATTTTCTTTTTCGTGAAAATAAGTTGTGCATTCCTATTTGTTCATTACGTGAGTTACTAGTTCGTGAGTCTCATAGTGGGGGTTTAATGGGGCATTTTGGCGTCGCTAAAAATTTAATTGTTCTACAAGAGCATTTCTATTGGCCACACATGAAACGTGATGGAGCAAATTTGTGGTAGATGTGTTACTTGTAGGCAAGCAAAATCTAGAGTGCAACCTAATGGTCTTTATACACCTTTACCTATTCCTCATGCACCTTGGGTTGATATTTCTATGGATTTCGTACTTGGTTTGCCTAGAAGTAGAAATGGTACAGATTCTATTTTTGTGGTTGTGGATAGGTTTTTAAAAATGGCACATTTTATTTCATGTCACAAAACGGATGATGCATCGCATGTTGCTAACTTGTTCTTTAAAGAGATTGTGAGATTACATGGTATGCCTAGAACAATTGTGTCTGATCGTGATGCTAAGTTTTTGAGCTATTTCTGGAAGACTTTGTGGTGTAAGTTAGTTACTAAGCTTTTGTTTTCTACTATTTGTCATCCACAAACTGATGGTCAAACTAAAGTGGTCAATCGAACGTTGTCAACATTGTTAAGGGCCATTATTAAAAAGAATATTAAATCATGGGAAGAGTGTTTACCGCATGTTGAGTTTGCTTATAATCGATCTGTTCATTATGCTACTAAGTTTTCTCCTTTTGAAATCGTAGATGGTTTGAATCCTTTAACTCCGTTAGATTTAACTTCTTTACCTTTGAGTGAGCAAGTTAATTTAGATGGTAGAAAGAAGGCTGATTTTGTCAAGATGATTCATGAACAAGCAAGACTTAACATTGAACGACGTACGGAGCAATATGCCAAACAAGCTAACAAAGGACGTCGCAAACTCGTGTTTGAACCCGAAGATTGGGTATGGTTGCATATGCGTAAAGAACGATTTCCACCACAACGTCGTTCTAAATTACTTCCATGAGGCGATGGGCCTTTCCAAGCTCTAGAGCGCATCAATGACAATGCTTACAAGTTGGATTTACCCGGTGAGTATAATGTGAGCGCTACTTTTAATGTTACTGACCTAAGTCCGTTTGATGTAGGTGACACTTTGGATTTGAGGTCAAATCCTTCTCAAGAGGAGGTGAATGATGCGGCTCAAGGATCATACAATTCGAGTTTAGAAGATCGAGTCCAAGTTCCAATTGGGCCCATCACAAGATCAAGAGCTAAGAAATTCAAAGAAGTGTTAAATGGGCTAATCCAAGAAGTATGGGCTCAATCAAATATGTTGAGGCCCATTGATGAAGTTGGGCCAATAGAAATAAGGGCTATCGATTTATTATGCATTTTAGAAGATCCAACATGATGCAAGTTGCCAAAAAAACAAAGATGAAGAAATTCGAATTTACATGTTACATATAAATTCGAATTTAATGTTTCCTTTTTATTAGGTTTCCTTATTGTTTTAGAATTCTACTTAGTTAGTAAGTCTTATTCTAGTTATTTCCTTTTATTAAGTTTCCTTTTTGTGTTAGAAGTTTATTTAGTTAAGAAGTCTTTTTTTAGTAGGAAACTAGATTTAGGAAAATATATCCTTTTTCTATAAGGATTCTTACCAAATCAAGACTCTTGTTTTTGCCTATATATAGGTCACGTTTTTTCATTAATAAAGACATCAGTTTTCATTAAAAATTCGTGAGTTTAATCTCTCTCGTTCGTTAAGAACTTTATTGCACTTATCGGAGAAATCTCCGTGGCGTTCATCTCGACTTATCAAACGAAAATCCATACCGTTTGTGGCGTCTCCATAACTTCTTTCCAATGTTCGAATTCATAGATTCCATCGGGTCGAGGTCTTCTATACCAAGGTTCGTTGTTACTATAGAATTTTGGGTTGAGGAAATCCGTTCATCTCATCAACTAAAAATCGTTCTTGGGAAAAATTCCGCGTGAATCAACTCATCTTGAGAAGGTTCGTATCAGTAAGTAACATTGATATTCTAACTTTTAAAATATATTGTGTCTGTTGTATGGTGGTGACCCTTAATCTTCGATGATTTCCTATAAATGGGTAAGTATGCAGTTTTTCTCTTTAATTGCACATCAATTTCTAACAAAATGCATGTGCATTAGCACATTGCAATTGGTTTTATACTGTGGTACTATTAGAAATGCCAAAATACAACTTTGAAATAAAATAAAACGTATTAATAGTTCATCTATTCAAATATTGTCAGCTTTTTTTTAATTTATTTGTTAAAGTAACATAGTTAAGATCATATAAAATATTGATTTTATGTTAAATCAATTTTTACATATTTAGCCAATATGGCTCTTAAACAATATTAAATATTATCTTCTCAAATAGAATACAATGTATAGTCATTGAATGTGAACTTGTTATTTAGTGTATTAAATATTTTTTTATTGCAGCTAGTTCAAAGAATTGAAAAGAAAGTTGAGTAGTTTGTAAATATTCTTCTCTATTTAAAAGCTTAACTTGTCACGCAAAATATAAATATTTTTTCATTAACTAAATTTAGGAGCTTTTGACCAAATAAAATATTAGATTACCAATTTTCTCATAATTAATTTTAGAAAAATTACTAAAACTTTTTTTGACATATTTTTATACCCAAATGACTAATGAAAGTATTTTTTGATCTAAAATGTCCATCATGTAATCTTTTTATTTGAAAGAAAATTAAAATTAACAGTTTTTGGACTAAATTATCCTTGATTTGGATTAATAGAAACCTTAATGCTTTGAACTTTTTAATTTGATAATTTTTATAATATAAATTTTATTTGTCAATCTTAAGTATTTCAAATTTTGTTATATAAAAGCCAAATGATTGGAGGTCTTAGAGTAATTTTCTAGAATGCGAGAGGTGACAATTAGTGATGACATTTTTACAAGAGCCGTAATAGAAAAATTCCAGTTTTACAAATTTTATGAAACATAATTATTAAAAGTATTATCAAAAGCTTTTTTTTAATCTTTTAGAGTATTTTATATAGAAGTGTTTTTCACAATTGAAAGAAATATTTCAAAGTAATTATTGCTAAAAACTCAAAAGCCCTAAGATATAGAATTTATTTAAAGGATTATTCTAAAGAAATATTATCAAAGATCAAAAGAGTTAAGATATAATAAAATAACATGAAATTTTCACTAACTTTTATATATTATACTAACATGCATATTTTATACATTTGATTTCATATAGAAATATAAAATAAAATAAAATTGAAATTTTTATGAATGCAATTATTAATAATCACTATAAGTCTTGAAAGCTGATTTCACTTGATATTCTTTGAAGTCTTTCAAAATGCTTAACAATAAAAATTATGATTTGGTGATACTAAATAAAAATAGAAAGAAATACACTTATGAACATATAAATTATCATACAAATATGTATTAATATTTTGTGAAAACATATCAAGAACTATCCAATATGTATGGTGAACATTTTTGATATGTACCTTGTGATCGATATTTTGTTTATTATTTTACATACACAAAAATTTTAACGCCTCAAATCATTCTAACAGTTTCCGTTAAAATATTGAGATCGTTAGATAGTAGTAACTAAGGATGTAAAAGATTAATTGGAATCTTTGAAAATATGGATGATTATATATAAAATAAGACGATTAATGTTAAGATAATGAGTGTGGGGAAAAAGTGTTGAGTATAGAAGATTTGTCACTAATAGAGAAATATATAGATATTCAAAACAATGAGGATTGATCATGATACGATAAGATACAGCGTGACTATGATCCATTAAATTTGGCATAACTTTTTGATAATTCTAAGAGCTTATTATTAAAATATTTATGAAAATGTTTCAACTTTAAATATAGTCGAAAGCTCATATGTTCAGTTTATGAAAAACATAATTTTATATATTTGAAGATATAAATAAAGTTTTTGTTTATGTATACGTGGAAAGACTACCACAACTAATTGTTTTCTACAAATAAGCTAGAATTGAGGACATAAAGTAACGAAAAATGTCCATGTTTGTAATCTATGCCAATTTTTTAATTAAAATGTGAATGATATGTAACATAATTTTTTGAGTAATTATTGACTAAATAGAAAGAAAAAAGAAGAGTAATTAAACCTAGAAATAAAATAACCTAGAAATAAAATGCTTTATATTTTTGTGTTATCAAAACTATATTTTAGTTTTACGAGATCTTTTATTTTATAAATACTATTTTTACGTGCGAATGCACATACATTTTACTAGTATTTATAAATAAAATTACGATGATTCTTTACAAATCATTAACATGCCTGATTCTATGCAAATATAGCCATGGAGACACAATCCATGATTGCTATACCTAATACACAATTGTGTCTACATATGATGTATATATGAGACTTTATGTAATGCAATAATAACACTTTATAGCCAAAAAGGTTGCCAATAGAACTAACATTTTATATAATAAGACTCTTATTACATAATATTATTACGAAGAGATACACGAGAAACTGTTGCAAGGAGCATAGAGTGAATTCTCAGTTTCTTGAATCAATCACAAATGTGAAGCATGCTAAGGCAGTTCAGAAGGGACATAACAAAATTATTGTCGAAGACAATGGTGCTCAAGTGATTAAGAAATTACAAGCTAAGTTTTCTGATTTGTATAGTAATGGTTCATGGACATTAAGGCTTTATTTGAATGTGTTCCCACTTATTTAGCTGTCATTTTAAAAAATATATGGAGAATATGTTTTTCATTTTTGTGTGAAAAAGTGAAAAATGTTAATTTATTTGGTTGTATTTTTTAAATATGGAGTTGGTGATTGATTGGTTAAAAATAATAAATAGATAAATAGTATTGGGCTTGATGACTGACACCTCTAGAAAACGAAGCAAACGCGACGGGCGTTTCGCCCGTCGCCATTTTTTTTAAGTTTCGCGACGGTATGGCGTCGGTGAAATTCCAACCCGTTTTCTTAAATGGGTTAAAAATAATGCGACGGTATGGCGACGGGATGGCGACGGTACGATAAATAAATAATTTAAAATTTTATTTTTAAACCATTGGCGACGGGATGGCGACGGTATATACTAAAATATTTTTAAACAATTATTAATTTAATATAAATATATTTTAAAAATATGGCGTCGGGTTTGCGACGGGCTTCAAGAAATAATTATTATTATTTGGCGACGGGATGGCGACGGTATATAATAAAATATATACAATTATTAATTTAATATAAATATATTTTAAAAATATGGCGTTGGGTTTGCGACGGGCTTCAAGAAATAATTATTATTATTTGGCGACGGGATGGCGACGGGATGGCGACGGGATGGCGACGGTACGATAAATAAATAATTTAAAATTTTATTTTTAAACCATTTCATTGACTTACCGACGCCATACCGACGCTATTTTTATTTTTAAAATAAATTAAATATTATTATTGATATATTTTAGGATAAAATATAAATATATATTATTGGTTATTTTATACCGTCGCTATACCGACGTTAACTACTATTTAATTTTTAAAAGTTTTTTATTATTAAGAATTTTAGAAAATATATTTAAACGTTTGCGTCGGTATGGCGACGGTACGATAAATAAATAATTTAAATTTTATTTTTAAACCATTTCATTGACTTACCGACGCCATACCGACGCTATTTTTATTTTTAAAATAAATAAAATATTATTATTAATATATTTTAGAATAAAATATAAATATATATTATTGGTTATTTTATACCGCCGCTATACCGACGCTAATTACTATTTAATTTTTACACCGTAAGGATTAACAACTATCAAATTGTCAATCGTAGCCGATAATTGAACTATAAGTCGACACTCGATATACATATTATATATATATCACGAGCCCGTACTATAATACGTAGTTCGTAAATACTATGCGTTGTAACGATTTCTCTAGTTAACTTAAAGTAATAATCACTAACAAAATTTTCTTTTCTTTTTTATATTTTGCATAATTAAATGATTAGTCACAACGACTAGTAGTTCACTAAATAATATTTTATTTTTGTGTCACATCTTACAACTACCAATTACAATATATAAGTTCAAATTTATTTAGGAGGTGATGAATTAAGTTTTAAACAATTTTTGAGTGAATATGAAATGAAAATGAAACGAACAAGTACCTAAAAATAAATTGAAAATTACTTTTATTTTGAAAAGCTTGAAATTATTAATTTTAGAGCAAGTTTGGGAAGAAACATGGAATAGAGAATCAGTAAATATTTGTGAAATCCTAATCACCATGAGACCAAAATATTAAGTGGGTGTGCAAGATCATTTGTGGAGCCGTCTGATGAAGAATGGGCAATTATTGGTGAGATAACTATGTAATAAAGAATAATTTATATACTTAAAAATTTAAATATAAAAATATATAATAAATAATTATTGTGAAAAGTTGTCAACCATAATAGGAATTTTATATCCCTAATACACTTGACATTTTATACCAATTCTTACAAGCTAAAAAAATATAAAAAATGATAAATAAACAATGAATTGTTTTAAATGATTGGTGAAATAAGTGAAGAACTCACTCATAAACGAATATTAATTATGTTAAGAGAACATTACTTTTAAATGAATATATATATATATATATATATATTTGTAAGAAAGGTGTGATTAGAAATTTATATAAGATATTTGACTGATATAAACTCAGGATCATACAATCACTTTGAAAATTTTCACACTCCCGCTAAATAGTGGCGACGGGATAGCGTCGGGATGGCGACGGGATTTAAATTTTTGAAAATTTTCACACTCCCGCTAAATAGTGGCGACGGGATAGCATCGGGATGGCGACGGGATTTAAATTTTTGAAAATTTTCACACTCCCGCTAAATAGTGGCGACGGGATAGCGTCGGGATGGCGACGGGATTTAAATTTTTGAAAATTTTCACACTCCCGCTAAAAAGTGGCGACGGGATAGCGTCGGGATGGCGACGGGATTTAAATTTTTGAAAATTTTCACACTCCCGCTAAATCTTATTAGGCGCCATATTCAATTTTTTTCACAAATAGTGGCGACGGGATAGCGTCGGGCTGGCGACGGGTTTTAAATTTTCGAAAATTTTCACTCCCGCTAAATTTTCGAAAATTTTACAAATTGTTACTCTATATAAAGCCTCATATTCACAACTTCCTAATCCAAATCTTCAATCTCTTCTTCCATTTTTCATTACATGTATCATCTAATATTTTTATTTATATTTGTTATATTTTGATTTTAATGTGCACTAATATGTTGTTGTTTTGTTTAATTGTGTAGGACAATTAAAAAGGGTAATTACGAATCAATCCCTTACAATTCAATTTTGTTTTTTAATTATTCATTATGATATGAATTCTATGTATTAATATTCTTACACTTTCTATTATGAATCCTAATTTTTTTATATTTCTTATAGGAAAAATTGTTAAATACAAATAAAGAGAAAAGAAAAGGTATGTATTATTTTTTTTAATTCGTTTTTAAGGCTTAATGTTTATTATCAATTCCAATTCTTTTTATTCTTGATGTATTTTGCTATATTCTTGATTTATTATTTTTGATGTTTAATCTTTTAATGTTTGATACATTTGAATCAGTGCAAGAGGTTGATATCTCCAATTATTGATGAAATTCTAAAATTGCAGCCGGTTGCTCGATATGTTGCAGCAACCCGGCTGCATATTTTTTTACAAAATTTACCAGAAACGCGACGGGATTGCGACGGTCTTCAAATGTTTGAAGACCGTCGCCAACCCGACGCCAAATTATTATTATTTGGCGACGGGATGGCGACGGTATATACTAAAATATTTACAATTATTAATTTAATATAAATATATTTTAAACATATGGCGTCGGGTTTGCGACGGGCTTCAAGAAATAATTATTATTATTTGGCGACGGGATGGCGACGGTATATAATAAAATATATACAATTATTAATTTAATATAAATATATTTTAAACATATGGCGTCGGGTTTGCGACGGGCTTCAAGAAATAATTATTATTATTTGGCGACGGGATGGCGACGGTATATAATAAAATATATATAATTATTAATTTAATATAAATATATTTTAAAAATATGGCGACGGTATTGCGTCGGTCAATACCCGGCCAAAACCGGGTCAAGTGTTTAGGTAGATGGCGACGGGATGGCGACGGGATGTATTTTAGCGACGCCGAAATTGCGACGGGTCGATACCGACGCGAACCCGTCGCAATTTCGGCTTTGGCGATGATTTAGCGACGGTATCGGGCGTCGCGTTTGCTTTGTTTTCTAGTAGTGTGATGAGTTAGAGATGGGTTATAAAGAGATTAAAAAATGGAGAGAAAAAGGTTATGAAACAAGAGAGAGAAAAGTGATGCGAAATGTAATTTAGGAAAAATGATTTAAACTTACTCAAAAGATAAAGGTCAAAATTAAGAATGAGAATACTTTTAGTCAAAAATAGTATAAAGTCATGTGTATCTTTATTAGGGATGGCAATGGGACGGGTTTGGGACGGGTCATGCAAGACTTGAGACCCGTCCCGTTCAAAAATTTTAAGACTCGGACCCGTCCCGGACCCGGTCACTATCCGGACCCGTCTCGGACCCGGTCATTTCCCGCGAGTCCGGGTCCTACCCGTCCCGGACCCGGTACAAATTCAATTTTTTAATTTTTATCTAAATAAAAACATTCAAAATAATATAAATACAACCAAACGAATTTAAACTCTAAACACACATTAAAATGCAATCAAAAAACTTAAAACATTTATACGAAAATATGAAAACTCATTTAATTATCTCCAAATTCAAAAATAAAAAGAAATATCCAATAAACATAAAGGAAATAGAAAAACTAGAAGGTTTTCGTAATAATTTATTCATCGAGCATCGTGTGACATGCATCCAAACCTCTAAATATTGAACAAGTATCTAAAAGAGATAGATAGATATAAGATAATATTAGTTTTAGAATGTTATAGTGTAATATGAAACTATTAAAGTATCAATAGAAGTTAACATACCATTTGTTTCATTCCACAACCGAGCACACATCAAAGAATTATAGAAAATAGAATTGGGGAATTGGGGATTGGGAATTTGGGATTTGTTGGTAGAAAATAGAATTATAGAAACCCTAATATAAATAAAATTAATAATATTATATATATATTAATTAAAAATTATAATAATATTAATACGGGACGAGTCCGGGTCGGGAACGGGACGGGTATATGGCTAGACTCATGTCCCGTCCCGGACCCGGCCGGGTCTTAATATTGATTTCCCATTCTCGGACCCGGTCCCGTTTTTTTGGACCCGGACCCGGACTCATCGAGACGGGTCCGGGACGGGTTTCAATATTTCTCGGTCCCATTGCCATCCCTAATCTTTATCTCCCCTTATTTTTCTCGCAACAGTTTCTTTTCTCTCATTTTTATCTTTTTTTTCCTGAATCATTTCATGCGCACTGGATGGACAAGATCCTAATTATAATATCATAAGATATTGCAATTCTAGTTTCACTCACACAATTTACAAAATTTTAGAAAATGACACAATATTTCATACTAATTGCATTATTAATCATTTTTCAAATAATATTAGTCTTATACTTTATTTTTGTTATTAGAGCATCTCCAATCCACGTTATTATAGCGTGAGTTTAGAAGCAATTGGCGCTAGGTGGGTATCCAACCCAACGCTAAAATGACGCAGCAATGGCATTTCTGGCACAGCTGTAAACCCTAATTTTTTATTTATATTTTGAAGTTTAAGCTTTCATTTTTTAGTTGTTTTCTATTTAACCTCTAGTAAGCTTATGAAGTTTGAATTATTTTCAATTTAGCCTTTAAAAGTTTAATTAATTATAATTATATCATGTTGATTATATTTTATTCTATTACGTATTAATTTTAGTTCATAATTAAATTATAAATAATTTTGTTTATTACAATAAATGCATATTTTATTATTAATTATTTTGAATTTTTTGTGTGAATTTTATTTTTATTAAAATATATAAAATAATCTTATTTTTGTGAATTTTACAAACAAAATATATTTCTTGGGTGAAAATGCATATTACGTAAAAGTGTCGGGTTATATTTGTAAAAGATTGTAAAATTATAGAAAAGATGGGGAAAAATAATATTCTGGAATATTCTTTTTTGGTGCAGTGAATAGTGTTCTGGGTTTGAGTAAATTTACTATAGCAAATTGGTGCAAAATCACTATTTGCATTGAAGATTACATTATAAATTGCATTTTCCTCCTTTGAATAAACAATATGTACTAAACAACCCTTAAACAAATAATATTCGTCTCTTACCCTCCTTAAAATAATTTACAAATTGAAAAGGAGAACATATAAGTTTAGCCAGGATGTTTGTTAAGGTGTATTTTATACACGTTTCACATGTTTGAAATTGCGTTGTTTGTCAAGTTTTTACTCCTTATTACATGGATTTATGCTTTTATTGGTATGTTAGGTATTTGTATGGAGAAGGGATGAAACATGTGTCAAAAAGGCTTGGAAGTGACGAAGTTTGAGTTGGTGCACAATAAAAGGGCAGCATAATGGTTTGCAGAATTAAGCATGCCCACGCTTAATTCCCATGACCAAACTGCCGAGGAACACAAAAAATGTTGGAATTCAAATTATCTGCTGGAGTTCGAATTTTCTGCTGGAGTATTTTGTTTCCCAATCTTTTGGGATTATTTTCTTTTATTTATGGGATTTTATTTCCCTTTTAAAAATTTTAGCTTTGGTAGGATTTTTAGAATCCTATTTTAGTCAGTTTCCTACTTTGACTAGAACTCTATTAGGTATAAATAAGTGGAATTTATTCCACAATAAGAATCTGGGTTTTATTTTTGTTTTCTTGAGAGATTGTACACGTTTTTTTATTATGTGTTGCTAAACACATTTTCTAGCCAAGGCTTAATCGATGTTTGATTTCTGTAATTCGTGAGATTTAATTGTGCTTTTATATTTATTGTTTCTTTAAGTATTTACTTTTTCTTTGCGGTCGTTGATAATATATTTCATTTGATTAGGTAACTTGATCAACTATTTAATTGTTAAAATTATATTAAGCTAATTAGGACCCAAATCCGTAATTGTTTGGTTAAGCCTAATATTTGTAGCAATTAGTGACAACGATTATGGAAAAGTTTCCGATTAGTTGCTATGGGAATTAGTAATCTAGTTTAAATGAACCGAGCTTACGTGTTTGTTAACTAGAATTGGTGTCTTTCTAATACATGAATGATATCGATATTCTAAATCGTAAGAGCTTGTTTAGGGTTGTCTAATCGGTAAGAGGAGTAATCAAAGAGCTTGTTTTGATTATCGAAGACTTAAGGAAAGACTAGGATATTAGAGCTTGTTAATAACTAAGCCAATTTACATAAAAACATTGAACCATTATTGCATCAATGATTGAGTTATAGAATCAATACTGAGATAATTCGAAGGCTAGAATCCCCAATCTTATTGAATTCGAATTAAACTTATTTGCGATTTTAGTTTACGTCTTTTGATTTTATTTTAATTAAATCCAAACCCTCCCTTTTAATAGATATTAGTAATCTAGGAATTAAATTTACATCATTCCTTGAGGATCGACCCTACTTGTCACTATTTAAAATCTTTCCGAGTAGGTAATTTATTTTTGTTGGATTCGACACCCACCAAATTTTGGCGCTGTTACCGCGGACTGGTGCTAATGGATTTATTTTTTTTTTGTTACTAATATTTTTGTTTAGTGTATTGTATCGCTAGATCTCATCATATAGGTGAATTTTAGATCAAGAAAAGAGTTCAACGTCTATAGAAAAAGATCATGCAACATTCTTAGATGCCATGACTAACAATCAAAGGACTTTAAGGGAGTTGGCTATGCCAAATTTTAACGAGCAGCCTTTTTACATTCAATATCCTACTTTTGAAGTTGATTTTGAATTAACATGTAAACTTATTTGATTTTTTCCTATTTTCGTGGTTTTGTAGGAGATGATCCTCATAAACATCTACAAGAGTTATGTTAGGAATTTCTTTGTTAGAAGTTTTGATGATGACAAGATAGGACTTAATGTTAGACTCCTGAAAATGTAAGTTTTGTTTTTCATAGAAGAACATGTATCAAGCAATAGGATGTTTATCGAGTTGTAACTTTTTTGTTTGTCCTTTTAGTTTTGCTAGTCTTAACGCTTGAAGCGTTAGCGAAGAGGTTTGAAGAATCAGCAAGAGCGAGCGACAATCAGAAGGTCATCCATGATATCAAATATCTCAAGCGACATCGTTCTACAAGCGACAATCTATGTTCAAGACAACGCTGAGTTATTGATAACTTCCATTATAAGCAAAATTGGATATCAGATGTCATCTCAATGCATTTACTGTTCAACAATGCATTTAATGTTCAACGGGCATTTATTTAAATGCATTTAATGCTTATCAAAGGCATTTAATGCATATACTGCTGATGGAGTACGGAGAGCACCAAACCCATTGGATGTCAACATAAGATAACTACCGCAGTCTGAACAACTACAACAATATATCCGGGATTCACCAACCCATCTAACCTTTCTTAGCTGAAAAACTACACGCGCCTCAAAATGTATCTAATGGATCTTACAAATGGTCTCAACGGATGTAATGTATGGTCTCAACGGATATATTAAAAAACCTGTATATAAATATAACTTCAAAGAACAAGACATACAGATTCGAACAAGTGAGAGAAAATTCACGAGCTTAAATGATCACATCCTAAGTCGAAATAGTCTCTCGATTCTGAAGTTCACCCTTAGAAAACCGAATCCTGAGCATCCATTCAAAATGATATTTCTCTATCTCTTTCTCAAGAAGAATCTGAACTGAAGAGAGTATCAACTAAGTTGTTTGACCTTAGCCAAAACAAACAAACCAATTTCTACGTGAAATTAGCTATCCTCTATTTCAAACTGTGTGTGAGGAAAGTTGTAGGGATTATCTGCAGTATTGCTGTGTGAGAGAAGCAGATCACTAAAAGTGTTTTTAGAGGCAGACGCTTTTGTAGCTAAGGAGCTCAAGACATTTTAGTTTGTACATTGTATTGGAGAAGAACAATATAGTGAATTCCTTTGTGAATCGAAGAACAAGGACATAGTTGGGATTACACCACCTAGCGAACGAACCTTGCAAATTGTCTCTTGTTTTACTTATTGCTTTGTTTATGTTCTTTATTGCACATCTATTTAAATTTAGCAATTTAGTAGAAATTATATGTTCCATAAAAGAGTTAGTAAAGTTCTTATATACATCTATTAATTGTGTCTATGCCCAACATAAACAATGCAAAAGCCAAATACTCTGACTACATATTCCGCTGTGCACTTCACCGTGAATCTAGGTTCTGACTACTACATCACTTTGTGGTTCTCTCAACCGATTCTAAGTTAAAATTTCTTACTTTGTCTTTGTGCTCAAGTTCCTTTCAGATCATTACTGAAAATAAGAATTTACCTTTTAATAAAAAAATGTTAAATAAAAAAAGGATTAGGGTCTATTCAACCCCCTTCTAGACCCTTGTCCAAACCACTTGGGACCAACTAGTGGTATCAGAGCGGGGTGATTTTGAAACTTCAAAGTTTCCAGGCCTAACATCTTGTTCAGATCCGTGTTGTGCAGAAATTTTAATATTTCTATATTTTTACTTTCACATCTCAAAATGGCTATTACTAAGGCTCCAAAGTTAGTTGAAACTAACTATGATTCTTGGAATGTTAAAGCCTTCACATACCTCTGCTCTTGTGATAACGAAATGGGTGACGTTATTACAGATGGCCCGATTAGAATTATGAAGGTCATTACTAGAGCTCCGGATGAAGCTACACCGGATGGATATGTTGAAAAACCTAAGATTGAATGCGATGCAAATGAGCGGCATAGAGCAAACTTAGACAATATCGGTCGAAATGCTATTTATATTGCAATCGGTGACATGGGATAAACTCTTGGAGATTGCCACTGATAAGTTCAATCACTTCAAAATGATGCCAAACGAGACATTGGATCAGCTGGACACAAGGTTCACTGCTCTAGTCAATGAGCTTGGATCAGAGATGAGCAACAAGGCATTAGTGAGTAGAATTTTCAGAAGTCTACCCACGAAGTTTTTGATCAAAACTACGGCTATAAGGGAGATGCAATCACTAAGCGGAGTAGATCGAACTCCAGAAGATGTCTTCTTTGAACTTAAAGATTATGAGTTCGACATGGGATCGGCAAGTGATGCGAATGACTCGATTGCTAAAGCTGATGCATTGGTCGCGTCCATAAAGAACAAAAGAAAATTAAAGTCGTCTGATGCTGAAGAAGATGAGGACATGATGGCCATGTTTAACAAGTTCAGGAAGTTCTACAAGTCTCAAAGAATTAGAAATCAGTCCAGTCTGAAGAGTCAGAACTCCTATCAGTTGCCTCCTCCTCAAGCTCAACAGTATCAACCTTTGAGCTTTCCATATCAAGCGACTCCTCCTCAACAATCACTCCCTAATGTGATCTCTGAGTCACGAGGTAAATCAAGAATAACAAATGAAATGAAGATGAAAACTAATCTTTGTTATAATTGCAGACAACCAAGACACTTTCAAGTTAACTGTCCATATCCAAATGTTTCAAGCCTAGCAAGCAGGATCATGTGGATAGAAGGAACTTCAGGAGCAACCTAAGAAAACAAGGTTTGCTTGCAGAATCTGAACCTATCTTTGTACCTGATGATGATTTTGAATTTTCTGATGAAAGCGATGAGGATTTGAGCGATTCAGCACACATATGCCTCGTGGCTAAGAATGATAAGACCTTTGGTGAATCTGCTGAGTTACCTGAAGTTACTGCTGAAAGAGGAGTTTGGTACATTGATAGTGGATCATCACGTCACATGACTGGATCCAAAGATTTCTTAATCAACTACAAGCATACCAACAGTCCCAATATCATATTCGGCGACAACTCCAAAGGCAAAACTAAAGGTATAGGTACTTTACATAAAGGAAATATTATGATTAGTGATGTTTTCTATGTTGAGGGTATCAAGCATAATTTATTAAGCATTCGCCAATTCTGCTATAAAGGCTTTAATATTGATTTCTCTAGTGACTTCTGCTATATAAAAGATGCTAAGACCAATTCTATTAAGTTGAAGGAAAAAAGAACGAACAATATATTCTTGGTAGATTGGGATTCACCTTCTAACAACAATCCTATGTGCTTCGTTGCAAAAGACAATATAGAAAAAGGTTGGTTGTGGCATAGAAGAATGAATCACCTCAACTTCAAAACAATCTCTCAACTTTCAAATTTAAATCTTGTGGAGGGATTACCAAAAGGCCAGTTGCATAAAGATCGCATATGTGACGCTTGTTAGATAGGTGAGCAAAGTTAAAACATCTTTTAAAAGAAAACAACATCTGTCAACTAGTCCAATACTCGAATTACTTCACATGGACTTATTTAGACCGGTACAGATACAAAGTGTGAGTAGTAAGAAGTATACGTTAGTGATAATTGATGATTTTTCTAGATACACTTGGACTGAAGCTCTAGTATCAAAAGATGAAACTTGTGGCAAGTTAACACATCTTATTAGGCAGCTTCAAAATTCAAAAGAATTAAAAGTAGCCAAAATAAGAAGTGATCGAGGAACTGAATTTACAAACCAATTTGTTGAAAAGTTTTGTATAGAGAATGGAATTCTTCATGAATTTTCAGCTCCCAGAACACCTCAACAAAATGGAGTTGGTGAACGGCGAAACAGGACCTTGAAAGAAGCACCTAGGACAATGCTTGCAGAGTCTAAGCTACCTCAACAGTTTTGGGCTGAAGCCATCAGCACAACTTGCTACACTCAGAACCGGTGTATGATTAAAAAGCAACATGAAAAGACTTTATACGAACTATGGAAGGGAATAAGCCTAACGTTTTCTATTTTCATATCTTTGGTTCAAAGTGTTTCATTCACAATAATGGATCTCATCAACTAAAGACTTTCGATCCGAAAGATGATGAAGGTATCTTTCTAGGATATTCAAAGAATGGAAAGAACTTTCAAATTCTAAATAAACGATTGTCCAAAGTTGTAGAATCAATTCATGTTGTATTTGATGACACTAACCATAAGCCTAGTAAGGTAACATCTAACGATGAAGGAATAAATGATCAAAATCATCAATCCTCATTACTAGATATTGAAAATTCAAGTGATGAGGAAGATGAGATCATTGTACCAATTCTAAAAACCAAGGCCTCTATGGTTCCTGATGAAGAAAATGTCAGAAATGCTGATGTTTGTGAGGAGAACCATCATCAAGAGCATCTTCTACTCGAAAACTTGGAGACTCAGTTGCATATCGCTAATGACCCTACTTTATCCTCATTATCTTACAAACCTGACATGAAATGGTTAAGGGATTATCCTCCCAAGCAAATCATTGGTAATAGAGAAGCTAGTGTTAAAACACGATCAGCTACTCTCAATGAAGCCATGTTTGCTAGTTTTCTATCTCAGGTAGAACCGAAAAAGGTGGATGAAGCGTTAAACCATCAAAGTTGGATTGAAGCCATGCAAGAAGAATTCAATCAATTTGAGCGATCTAAAGTATGGACGCTTGTTCCCAGACCAGTTCATCAAAGTGTCATAGGTACTAAATGGGTCTCCAGAAACGAAATGGATGAAAATAGAACAGTCACTCAAAATAAAGCGAGACTGGTTGCTCAAGGATACTGTCAAGAAGAAGGAATAGATTTCGATGAAACCTATGCTACTGTAGCAAGACTTGAAGCAATTAGAATATTTCTAGCATATGCAGTGTTCAAAAAGTTTATGGTATATCAAATGAATGTGAGGAGTGCATTCCTAAATGGTAAACTTCAAGAGGAAGTCTATGTTGAACAACCTCCTGGATTTATCAACGCTCAGGGCAAGAAATTCGTTTATAAGCTAAACAAAGCGCTATATGGGCTAAAACAAACTCCCCGAGCATGGTATGACACTCTCTCTATTTTCCTTATCAGTAAAGGCTTTTCAAAAGACAACGTTATTCAAAATTACTGATAATGAAGATATTCTTCTCGTTCAGATCTATGTAGATGACATTATCATTGGTTCTACTAACTTTTATCTTTGTGAAAGATTTTCCAAAATGACGCAAACCTAAATTAAAATGAGCGTGATGGGAGAACTTACCTTCTTCCTCGGTTTACAAGTTAAAGAACTCTCAAATGGTATTTTCATCAATCAAATTAAATATACTAGAGACATGCTTAAGAAATTCGGTATGAAAAACTCTTCAAATTCCAACATTCCTATTAGTCAAACGCTTAAGTTGGACAAAGATGAAAATGACAAAAAGGTAGATGTAATCAGTTATAGAGGAATAATTGGATCATTACTTTACCTCATTTCAAATAGACCTGATATAATGTTTTCTGTCTGTATGTGTACACGATTTCAGAGTGATCCTAAGGAATCACACTTAAACGCTGCAAAGAGATTCTTAAGTACCTCAAAGGAACACAAAATGTGGGACTTTGGTACTCAAATGAATCTCATTTTGAACTAATTGGTTATTCAGACGCGGATTTTGTTGGATGCAAGATTGATTAAAAGTACAAGTGGTACATGTCAATTTCTTGGAAACAGATTGGTTTCATGGCATAGCAAAAAGTAGCAATCAATTGCAACATCAACTGCGGAAGCAGAATATGTAGCGACTGGTAGTTGTGTGCTCAAATCCTTTGGATGCGACAACAACTTCGTGACTATGGTATAACTCCAGGCCCGACACCAATCTTCTATGACAATCAAAGCGCTCTTGCCATGACTCAAAATCCTGTACTTCATTCCAGGACTAAACAAATTGACATCAGGTATCATTTCTTGCATGACCATGTTCAAAAGAAAGATATCAAAATGCATTTCATTGGTACTGAAAAGCAACTCGCTGATATCTTCACCAAAGCGCTAAACGAACAAGGCTTTCTCACTTTAAGAAGTGAACTAGGTATAATCGAACTTTATGTGTAAACATCATATTGCATCATTTTTTTTAGGCATTCCTTTTAGGGGAACATTTTTTTTTATTTTGCTAAAACCTTTAGATGCATAAATTTAGGGGGGAACCTGAGTTTATACGTAGATAAAGTGTAGATTATCGTCAATGACAAAAATATTTTTCTTTATGTGTATGCATGTCATTAATGCTTAATCATTTTAAAGAATCTCTCTAAGTGACAATATTTACCTTTGTTCCAGTAAATATTCGAAAAATGATTTACAAAAATTCATGCATTTGTTTTAAAATATATTAGTGACAACCCTAGTAGATCAAACGTCTCTATATTTGAATCTCATGCGCTCACTACTTGATATATCTGAACAATGACTACTCAATAGCTCTTGGCAGGCGAACGCATGTACCTAAGCTAAATACGTGTCGATGTATTAAAGGCTAGTACAACAAACGTTCAATATGCCAAACGTTTTGTTTAAAGAAAGTAACTACATCCATGCATTGAAATACACAGTAAAATGTCTTTTTCCATCGTCAGAATTAATTGAAACATCATCTCTCATTTAATAAGTACTTGGGAAATATATATTTTTTTGTGATCTTATTCTCTTTCTTTTCTTTCTTTACCATTTTTTTGTTTATAAATATGAGCAATTGTAGAAGGATAGTTCATAGTATTTCAAACTCATGTTGAGGCTCTCTGCAAATAACTTTCTCATGCTTTATATTCTTAAAAGCAAGGTTTCAAGAAATTTTGGGTCTTCTTTCATAACCTAGTGAAAACACTACCAACATTTTCTCTTGAGCATCAGTCAGAAATGTTAGTCATCTGGGCTAATGTTAAGGAGAAACCTTCTCAAATCTCCACTGACATAGTTCCGAAGTTTTCCATTTTCCTTCTCGGAAACTTCAAATGGTTCTCACATTCATCATCTTCGATGAAAGACGAACGGATGGATGTGCGCGCAGTGGAAGCTAGCATGACCCTCTCCACCTGTCCGAAGGAGTCGATGAAGAACTAGTATCCCGTCCTATGTTGCATATACAAATGGATACTGGAATAACACAAGGTACAATGGTTGTGCTGTTAAACACATAGTTCATAACCTTCTTATTTTATCAACTTTTGGTAGAAACACTATGGTGTTGATGATATCAAGAAGGGGGAAGAAAAAGAGGAAATGAAAAAGGCTTAAGGAGGCCAATAAGGAAGACTTCGGTAACAGATTTGCAAGTCTCTCCTCTATCTTCTTTTTGTCTCATTTGTTCCTCTGCAGGAAAGGAGAAACTAGGAGCAACTGTGAAGTGGACTTGATAATAGCTCTTTGTCACAAGTTCTTCTTCTTCTTTGTTTCTTCCTGTTTTATGTTTTTAGTTTTTGTATGCTCCTTGTATCGCTGATAGAATCTGTTGTAATATGTAGCATTAGCATTATACTCTGTTCTTACTTGTAAGATCATTCAATGAGAATAAATATTTCCTTGCTTAAGCAATTTTTTTTTGCGATACAAACTACAAAACACTGAACTAAAACGAACGCTAACTACTAACAGCTAACTGCTAACCTTCCTAACTTCTTATCTATCTGT
Organism: Verbascum thapsus; assembly: GCA_963669365.1. Lineage (NCBI taxonomy): Eukaryota > Viridiplantae > Streptophyta > Magnoliopsida > Lamiales > Scrophulariaceae > Verbascum > Verbascum thapsus. The sequence goes on along the minus strand of OY770115.1, from coordinate 11,367,842 downwards.
TATTCTCATAACTTTTTATCGCTGATTTACAACTCTATTCTTGTGGTTACTGCTCTTAAAATTATAAAAGAGCTTTTCCTTTCCAAAAGGTTGAATGGTCTTGACATCATCAAAAAGGGGGAAACTCTTAGAAGTATTGATGATGACAAGATAGGACTTAATATTAGACCCTTGAAAATGTAAGTTTTATTTTTCATAGAAGATCATGTATCAAGCAATAGGATGTTTATCGAATTGTAACCTTTAGATTAGGTGTTTTTTTATTTGTCCTTTTAGTTTTGCTAGACTTAACGCTTGAAGCGTTAGTAGAATTCTGAGTGAGTCTATTAATGCGAAGAGGCTTGAAGAATCAGTAAGAATGAGCGACAATCAAAACGTCATCCGTAATATCAAATATTTCAAGCGACATCTTTCTATAAGCGACAATTTATGTTCAAGACAACGCTGAGTTATTGATAGCTTCCATCATAAACAATTGGATATCAGATGTCATCTCAATGCATTTAATGTTCAACGAGAATTTATTTAAATGCATTTAATGCTTATCAAAGGCATATAATGCCTATACTGCTGATGGAGTACAGAGAGCACCAAACCCATTGGATAACAACATAAGACAACTGCCGCAGCTGAACAATTGCAGCGACATATCCGTGATTCACCTAATCTTTCTGAGCGGAAAAACTACATGCGCCTCAGAATGTATCTAACGGATCTTACAAATGGTTTCAATGGATCTAATGTATGGTCTTAATGGATATATTCAGAAACCTGTGTATAAATAGAACTTCAAAGAACAAGACAAACAGATTCGAACAAGTGAGAGAAAATTCACGAGCTCAAACGATCACATCCTAAGTCGAAATAGTCTCTTGATTCTAAAGTTCACCCTCAGAAAACCAAATCCTGAGTATCCATTTAAAACGATATTTTTCTATCTCTTTCTCAATAAGAATCTGAACTGAAGAGAGTATCAACTAAGTTGTTTGACCTTAGCCAAAACAAATAATCAATTTATGTGTGAAATTAGTCATCCTCTCTTTCAAACTGTGTGTGAGGAAAGTTGTAGGATTATCTGCAGTATTTCTGTGTGAAAGAAGCAAGATCACTAAAAGTGTTCTTAGAGGCAGACGCTTGTGTAGCTAAGGAGCTCAAGACATTTTAGTTTGTACATTGTATAGGAGAAGACTATGTATGACTCTTCGGATTCAATATAGTGAATTCCTTCGTAAATCGAAGAAGAAGGACGTAGTTGGGATTACACCACCCAACGAACCTTGCAAACTGTGTTTCCTATACTTATTGCTTTATTTTTGTTCTTTATCGCACATCTACTTAAATTCAGCAATTTAGTAGAGATTATAGGTTGCATAAAAGAGTTAGTGAAGTTCTTATATACATCTATTAATTGTGTCTCTGCCCAACATAAACATTGCAAAAGCCAAAGACTCTAACTATATATTCAGCTATGCACTTAACCGTGAATCTAGATTCTGACTACTACATCACTTTGTGGTTCTCTCAACCGATTCTAAGTTAAGATCTCTTACTTAGTCTTTGTGCTCAAGTTCCTTTCAGATCATCATTGAAAAGAAAAACCTGCCTTTTAATCGAAAAAGGTTAAATCAAAAAAAGATCAGGATCTGTTCAACCCCCCCTCCTTTAGACCCTTGTCCAAACCACTTGGGACCAACGAGTTCCATGTGGTATGTTCAATAATGAAACCAAATGATGTCACTGAAGATCAAATCAAGTTTCGAGCCTTTCATTTTTCTTTAGCAGACAAAGCTAAGGATTGGTTCTACAATTTATAATTTGGTTCAATCAATACATGGACTCAATTGGAGGCACAATTCCTGGAGAAATTCTTCCCTGCCTCCCGCATTGCGAACATGAGAAAAGAGATTTGTGGGATTAGGCAAATAATTGGAGAATACTTTATATGAGTATTGGGAGTGATTGAAGCGATTGATCGCTAGTTGCCCACATCATCAGATGCCCGAACAACTTCTCATCCAATATTTCTATTAGGGGTTATCTATGATGGATAGGAACATGGTAGATGCTGCAAGTGGAGGGGCACTGATGTACAAAATCTCACTAAAGCAAGAAACTTGATCTCCAACATGGCTATCAACTCCCAACAATTTAGCATTCAACACGATTATGCACCCAAAGAGGTGAGTGAGGTAAATGTAAATTTACTTAGTCAACGCATAAATGATTTGACATCTCTTGTTCAAAATATAGTTGTAGGTAATCAAGTGAAAGCATGTAGGCTTTGTTCAAGAGTTGGGCATACCACTGAGAGGTGTTCTACACTTCAAGAGGGGTCATGTGGAAAAGCTTATGATGCTGGATTTTTGGGTATTTCACAGAGTAATTACAATCCATATTCCAACACTTACAATCCAGGATGGAGTGATCACTCCAATCTGAGCTATGCTCCACGACCTCCTAGCTATCACGAACAAGGTCCACCAATTCCTCAAATGAACTAAAAAACAGATATGCCTCTAGATGAAATGCTTAAATCTTTGATGACTAACACTCTACAATTCCAACAGGAAAGTCAAACTGCAATCAAACTCCTGTAGAATCAAGTGAACCACCACTGTGAACGAGCTGGTCTCACAAAACTCAAGCAAACACTCCTCTCAAACTATTGGGAATCGAATGCAAAATGATAGTGAACTCACTGTAAGGAGTGAAAAGATGTTATCAAAGTGTAAGCCATTTGTGATACCTCCTCCGTTTCCTGTTCATTTTGCTAAGTCTATACGTGAGGTGGAAGGTGAGCCGAAAAAGAAAAATATTGAACATCAACTCGTAAAACCAACAAAGACATTTACCGAACAACCCAAGCTCATTGACATAACTCCTCCAACATATGAGAAGGAAGATGAAGAATATGAGATTTTTAGGGAAGTTGAGATCACTGATGACGAAGAGATGGATATAAAAGATGAATCTCCAACATTTGAAAAGGAATTACCTCCAAAATGCAAAGACCCAGGTATGTTTATTATCTCTTGCAAGATAGGTGATGTGCAATTTGAGAACATTATGTTAGACCTTTTACCGTCGTAAATATAATGTCTCGATCTATTTGTGAGTCTTTGAATGTGAAAAAGTAGAGAAAAACGACACGATTATACAATTAACTGATGGTCTTATGTCACAACCCGAAACATTGCATTTCATTACATCCTTTTAACATGTACAATGCATTTCAATAGTTCATATTCATGCTTAAAAGTTTGGTGCCACCTCGTACTTTCCACCTCATGCTTAGACTTTTAAGCAAACACCACATCTCCTTAACAGTTAAGTCACCAAATGCTTTTCTTGTCCCAAAAAAACTAGAAGAATCTATATTAAATACACTATAAATTATAGGGCCGAATTAAAAGATGGATATCATGTTTAGTGGGCTTAATTGCCCATTTCATGGAAAAATTGCATTTTTGGTACATTAATGTGCCTGCACGTTTATTTGGTACACTAATATGGGGGTGGCATTTTGAGTACACTAATATGGGGCATATGTGATAATTTGAGTACAAATTTCACCGAAAAATTCAAATTTGACTGGATTAGGGATTTTTTACAATTTTGACCAAAATTAAGCAAAATAATTGTTTTATTTTTTTTTTTGGGAGGGGGGGGGTTACCAATTTTGACTATTATAAATATTATAAAATTTGATTTTACCAAATTGACCCTAACCCCATTTAGTTAATTTTTATTTTCTTCATCAAACTCTAGAATCCCATTTTAGTTAATTTCATCTTCATCAAAACCCTAGAAACCCATTTTAGTTCATTTCATCTTCTTCATAAAATCCTAGAACCCCATTTTAGTTAATTTCATCTTCTTCATCAAAACCCTAGAACCCCATTTTAGTTAATTTCATATTCTTCATCAAACCCTAGAACCCCATTTTAGTTAATTACATCTTCTTCATCAAAAGCCTAGAATCCCATTTTTCCTTATTCTTTGATTTCTTATTTCTGGATCGATATGGAGGTGGTGGTGGTGAAGGCGGCAGCGGCAGTGGTGGCGGCGATAAAAACGCGGTGACGGGTGGTGGTGGTGGAAAAATTAAAGAAAAATAAAATATAATTTTTTTAACAAATAGTTAATTTGAAAATAAAAGAGAAGAAAAAAGTCAAAATTAATTTTGGTCAAAATAGGTCAATTATTTTTTATACATGCTATTCTAAGTCAAAACCCCCCAAATTCAGTCAAAATTCTCAAACTTGGTCAAAATTAATTAATTTTTCAGTGAAAATCGAATATTCCGACCAAGATCGAATATTCCGGAAAACTTTATACTTAAATTGCCACACATACCCCACATTATCTCATAATTTATAATTTGATCCTTGTATCATTTTGTTTTTACAAAATAACCCCAATTGTTTATGAAATATGGGAAATATTGCATTTTTTGTACACCAATATGGCCTGCACATTTATTTGGTACACTAATATGAGGGGGGTCACAATTTGGTAATTCTAGTTGAGAAGAAGAATATTAGTATCTTACACTTCATGCTTTCCTAAGAGCTACATGGATTGATAGATTTTCTCCACATCTCATCCTTATACATCAAGGACACCTCATGCTTCACCTCTTCATCTTATCATGCCCCCATGTGTCAACAACAAAAGAAACAAAGAACAAAGATAAGAAGCCAATTCTTGAGAAGGTGTCTTCCCTGATACCCTAATTTCATATTTATGAGTTATAACCGTTCATTGCAAAAGAAACAAAGATACCGTTCATTGCAAAAGAAACAAAAATAAGAAGCCAAAGGCCTCCTAAACATTAAAACAAAAACGTAGCTTGCGCAGTGTTGGGAGATTGTAGTAAGGTCAAACGACATCCAATTTAGTGTTTCTTTCTTCCCAAGAGGTATAGGAACATGATGGAAGCTTTGATTTTAAAATATACATTCGGATAAGCTCAAAACGTGTGTTCGAATCTCCTGCATAGAGCCAAAATATGCAACAATGAGTTTTTGCTATCTTTAAAGATGGACCTGGTTCTTTCATATACCTATGTGATAGGTTATTAAATGCTAGTACAACCGACGTTCGATATCCCAAATGTTTTGTTTGATGAAACTAACTGTGCACGTCAATCCATGCATTGAAATTCACAGAGAAATGATTTATCCCACCATCAAAATTAATTGAAACGTCACATCTCATTTAATCTGTACTTGGGAAATTCTTTTTGAGATCTTATTCTTTTTTTTTGTCTCGAGACCGTAAGTCTTTTTCTTCTATAGATATAAGCATTTGCAGAAGAATAGTTCATTTTATTTCAAACCCATGTTGTGTCTTCAAAGCACGGTTTCAAGAATTTTTGGGTCTTCTTTCATAACCTAGGGAAACACTACCAACATCTTCTCTTGAGGATCAGTCAGAAATGTTAGTCATCCAGGTTAATGTTAAGGAGAAACCTTTTCAAATCTCCATTGACACAATTTTGAAGTTTTCCATTTTCCTTCTCGAAATCTTCAAATGGTTCTCGTATTCATCATCTCCGGTGAAAAATGAATGGGCAGATGTGCGCGCTGTGGAAGCTAGCATTACCCTCTCCACCTGTCCGAAAGAGTCGATAAAGAACTAGTATCCCGTCCTATATTGCAAACACATATGGATACTAGAATAACATGAGGAACAAAGGGTGTGATTTCAGTCACAAATCCTTTGAACCTTGTATTTAATCAACTCTTGGTGGAAGCATTATGTTGTTGATGATACCAAGAAGGGGGAAGAAGTGGAGGAAAAGAAATGAGGCTCAAGGAGGTTAAAATGATGTTTGCTAATATATTGGCAAGTCTCTCCTCTGTGTTCTTTTTGTCTCTTTTGTTCATCTGTAAGAAGAGAAGTATCTGGTGAAGTAGACTTGATAATAGCCTTCTTCACAAGTTCTTCTTCTTTGTCTTTTCCTGTTTTAGTTTCTAATTTTTGTATGCTCCCTGTATCGCTGATAGAATTTGTTGTAATATGTAGCATAAGCATTGTACTCTGTTCTTACTTGTAAGATCATTTAATGAGAATAAATGTTCTTTTACTGAAGCAATTTTTTTAAGCGATACAAATTACAAAAGATGAACTTTAACGAACGCTAACTACTAAAAACTAACTCTGCTAACCTTCCTAACGTATTATCTAACTGTTATACACATATCTTTTTATCGTTGACTTACAATTTTTTTCTGTGATTTTGCTCTTAAAATTATAAAAGAGCTTTCCCTTTCCAAAAGGTTGAATGGTCTTGGCATCATCAAAAAGGAGGAAATTTTTAGGAATTTCTTTGTTATAAGTTTTGATGATGACAAGATATGACTTAATGTTAAACCTCTGAAAATGTAAGTTTGTTTTTCACAGAATATCATGTATCAAGCGATAGGATGTTTATCGAGTTGTAACTTTTAGACTATGTATTTTTTTTGTTTGTCCTTTTAGTTTTGCGAGTCTTAACACTTTTAGCGTATATATAATTCTGAGTGAGTCTATTAATATGAAGAGGTTGAAGAATCGGCAAGAGCGAGAAACAATCAGAAGATCATCCATAATATCAAGTATCTCAAGCGACATCGTTCTACAAGCGACAATCATCTAGTTCATCTGGATAGCTTCCATCATTAAGCAATTGGATATTAGATGCCATCTCAAAGAATTTAATGTTCAACGGGCATTTATTTAAATGCATTTAATACTTATCAAAGACATTTAATGCATATACTGCTGATGGAGTACGGAGAGCACCAAACTCATTGGGTGTCAACATAAGACAATTGCCGCAGTCTGACAAATTGCAGCAATATATTCGGGATTCACCAACCTATCTAACCTTTCTGAGCGGAAGACTTACACGGCCCTCCGAATAACTCTAACGGATCTTACAAATGGTCTTAACGGATCTATTCAGGGACTTGTGTATAAAAAGAACTTCAAAGAGCCTTTCTGCAGAGAATGAGAAGAACTTCAACAAGCTTAATCATATACATCTTAAGCGAAGAAGAAATTTCACGAGCTTAAACGAACACATGTTAAGCATAAATAGTCTCTCGATTCTGAAGCTCACCCTCAGAAAATCAAATCCTAAGCATCCACTCCAAAGATATTTCTCTATCTCTTTTGAGAAGAACCAAATCGAAGAGAATATCAACTAAGTTGTTTGACTTATCCAAAACAAACAAACCTATTTCTATGTGAAATTCTCCATCCTCTATGTCAAACTGAGTGTGAGGAAAGTTGTAAGATATCTGTAGTATTTGTGAGTGAGAGAAGCAGATCACTATAAGTGTTCTTGGAGTAGACGCTTGTTTAGCTAAGGAGCTCAAGATGTTTTAGGTTTGTATATTGTATTAAAGAAGACTCTGTGTGAATCTTCAAATTCAATATAGTGAATTCCTTCATGATATCGAGAAGAAGAACGTAGTTGGGATTATACCACCCAGCGAACCTTGCAAATTGTGTCTCATTTACTTATTGCTTTAGTTCATTCTTTATCGCACATATTTTTAAAATTCAGTAATCAAGTGGAGATTATATATTGCGTAAAAGAGTAGATAGAAATTTTGCTAAATATTTTATTAATTGGGTCTCTGCCCAACATATTCCATAGCCAAAGACTAAACTATATTTCCGTGGTGCAGTTAACTATGAATCTCAGTTTAGATCATTACATCACTTTGCAGTCTTCATAACTGGTTCTAAGTTAAAACTCTCTTTCTCAGTCTTTGTGCTCAAGTTCTTTTCAGATCATTATTGTTAAACTGAAAAGAAAAGAAAACTTGTCTTTTAATTGTAAAAGATTAAAAGAAATTTAATTTAAATCAAAAAGGATCAAGGTTTATTCAACCCCCTTCAAGACCCTTGTTTAAACCACTTGAAACAAACAATGCCCATAGAAGAAAATTTCATCTACTAGAGATAAACCAACTACAGATAAGAGGGATAGGTTTGTAAAATGGAGATAAACCAACTACTGATAAGGGGGATAGGTTTGTTTTTATTCACCAACTACTGAGATGGTGAATGAGGATGAAAATGAAGGTTGTGAAGTTGTCCTTGCCGCTTATTCGTGCCTTCATTCTGCATTTCCTCTGCTGCTTCTTTATCCTAAGAATTTAATTTTGTATTTCCATCATTAAAATGCTAACAATTTGTGATGGTGGTGGATGAAAATTGAGTATAATTTAAATTCATATCAATTAAAGTCAAAATTAATCGAATATTCCGACAAAAATCAAATTTTCAAAGAAATTTGTATTTAAATTGTCACATATAACTCACATTAGTGTACTCAAATTGCCATCCCACGTATTAACATAAAAAAAATGTGCAAACATATTAAGTATACAAAAACTACGACTATGTTTGGTTTTGTTTTGGTTGGTTATTTTGGCGAGATTGTGTTTCGTTTTATTTTGATATTGATTTTTGGGTGAAGTTTTTGGTGAGATAATGTTTTTTTTTTTTTTGTTTCTAAAGGGAACATAAATTATTGTAGCAGTCAAATCGTGTAAGCTTTTGTCTGTTAGTAATTAATTAGTGAGTTGAAAATTATAATATAATATTAAGATTGTAATAAGTTTTATATATAGATGAATATTTATATGTATATTATAATAGTTAGTTTTTATATATATTATATATTTTTATTGATATACATTTTTATTGATGTCTAGAAATAAATTATTATATATTTATTTTTATTCTATAGATATATTATACAAATGTAAGAAATTTATTTATCGATAAGAATGTTAAGAAATTTACCGAAATATAGAATACTATTAAATAATACTTTTAGTCGTGTTAAAATTGTAAAATAAATAATATATGACTGTTACAATTTGCTATTTTCATATATCCAAAATAAGTTTAAAAATTATGTTGTTTAAATAATATAAAAGTATATAGATTGTACTCTTTCTCTTGAACAATTGACTCACATTTGTAATATGTATACTCATATATTTATGTATTCATATGTTACATGTATAATTAAATAAGTCAAATTATCACAAAAAATTCTTAAAAAAAGTTAATAATATAATCATAGCAATTATATGTGAATTTTTTGTCCCGTATTAAACTAGCTAGGCCATAAAATTTTATTTTTTAAAGTCTTATTCTTTTTGTGGCCTAGTTAGACTCAAATTATTTTGATACGCATTACAATTTTTAGACTATTAAATTATTACATAGTCTAATTGCCCCGTATTATTTTTGAATTAAATTCTATGATTACAGTCTAATTGTTGCTTATTAATTATTAATATTTATTAATTTTTTATAAATATTCTTATTTAATTGCAAAATAATAATAATTTGTAATTGGATGGTTGGAGTATGTAATTATGCATAGAGATTATATCAAGTGTTTGAAACTATAAAATAATTTGTAAAAAATGCTTAGATAGTGAGAGGAGAGAGAGTGTTATTAATAGATGGGACAAATGATGTGTGATTAGATAAGAGAAAGATATAAAACAATCATACTTTATAGCCAAAATCAAATTTGGCCAAATATTGCTTTTTTCTCTTGGTCCAAAATCTTACAAGCCAAATATAAATTGGCCAATATTTTGGTCCAAAATGAATTCAAAACAAAACCAAACATAGCCTACAATTTTCCTTTGTCCATACAACTAGTATGTATTAGTAATAAGATATTTAGTTATCTAGACTCATCAATACAACTAGTATGTATTAGTAATAAGATATTTAGTTATCTAGACTCATCAATCAATAATTTTTGATTACCAACTAATTGAAATTAATATTATATATTTGGCCGGCCTAACTACATTTGGCGCCATCACTATTGAGTCTTGTCGATTGCCACATTATATAATAGAGCAAAAAATCTCTTACAAGGCCAACCATGTCTACCACCACCACCACCTCTGCCGCTGAAATCCTCCACCACACGGCCGCCTTCCTCTCCCAAACGCACGATCTCATCATCTTCCTCAAACGACCTCATCATCATCATCTCATGAACCTCGCCTCTCAAACTCTAGAAAACGCAATCGCCACCACTAGCACCTCATCTCTCCGCCTCGTTGAAAATCTCCTCCGTCCCATCTCCACTTCCAATCCTGCTTTCTCTTCCTTTCTTCTATCCATTGTTCATCATCTCCGAAAACGTCCACTCGAAGCCTCTATTAGTCTCCTCGACATGTTCCATGCCGATCCCACATTCGCCAGACTTGAAATCGCCCCATTTTTGTTCGAAAAGCTGTTTCTCCTTCACTTCATGCCTCTGCTGGAATGGTACAACCAGCAGAGATCTGTTATACTCTCATCTTACGATGACCCATTAATGCTCATGTCGAAAATGAGCGGGGATCAAACCTCCGCCCTCAAGGATTTGGAAACAGACTACCAGGAATTGTTAGATCAGAATTGTAGAGTGTTTGTCCACTATTTCAAGGCTGTTCTTCAAAACAAAGATGGGGATCAATTCATCGTTCCACCACTAATACTACTGCAAAAGACTGCAACTCATGATGATAGGCTTCTTAATGGCGAACAAGAGCATATCGGAACCCTCCAATTTGGGTCGGCTAACAGACGGTATAATGTAATGATTTATTATCTTTTCTTATTTCTTTTACTTGGATATGAAGTTCCATTGATTAGGAGTTACAAAAATTGTATCTTTTTTTTTTTAGCCAAATTGTGATTCTTGAATTATATTATTAGGAGTTTAGGTTCATACCAAATTATCTTATAACCCTAGCCAAAATCTATGTCCAAATTGACAGTCAACCCCACATGATTTGTTTGTCAACATCTTTGACCGGATTTTTTTTTTTTTTAAGAACTCGCTCCGCACAATTTGTAATATTTTAATTTTTCTACTCAATATCATTTGTCATTTAAGCAGAAATTCATCCTAAAAACATGTCAAAAATAATAACCAGTAGGCATATGGATCTAATCATTAAATTTTTATATAAATTTTATTAAGACCAAATGTGATATATTTTAAAAGTTATAGTATTAAATGCACTAAGATTAAAAAAATTAACTTTGAACAATATCATTGAATGAAAAATGTAATTTGCTCATTAGGAGTTGCATATTATATTTATCCGGTGGGAATCGATGTTAGCCTTTTGTCCATATTTTATGAAAGTCTTCATTCTCTATATATATTATTGTTGTTATTCGGAAAGCAAAAAAGGTCCGTCTTGTTTGTATCTGTACTACTTATTTTCGACTTTGACTCTGTCAAGATAAGAAATTGTAGCAGCAATGACTTTGACATATTCTTATCATAATTAATTGAAAAATTCTAAATTAAGAAGGAAATAAATTATTCTCTCTCTTTTAGGGGAAGGTCTACTAATTGGGTTTTGATTGTTTATATATGTATGATAACTTGGTGCAGCCAATATGGGGTGAAGGAGATGAATTCAACAGCAACAAGCTTCTATCCAAGTTGCCATCTTTCTTACCTCAAAGAGTTTCTCCTAAACTCCTCCTAAACCAAACATCCTTAAATAATAATAATAATAATGACAACTATTCCTCCTCGGATTCTGAAGCTGAACAAGAAGAGGTAAATCGATATCAACAATAAACTTTTCATGGTCTGTCTGATATACCGATGATTTGAAAATGATTGTCCTGTAGGAAAAGATCAAGGCAGTAGCATTGATATCCCACAAACAAAACCAACCTCCTCTTTCAGCAGAAGATTCGGAATGGTAGGAATCTTTTAATTAGCACTACTAGTCTTGTTATGGGATTTAATATCTGGTTTCTGGTGCTTATTCGTTTCACAACATTGTTGATTTATTATCAGTTGTTCGATGGAAGACATTGATGATGTTGTAGGAAAACATAGTACAACACCCAAGGACTTTGTATGCCCCATAACTACACACATATTCAATGATCCTGTGACTCTTGAGACAGGCCAGACTTATGAGCGAACAGCCATTCAAGAGTGGATCGACAGGGGGAATTCCACCTGTCCTATTACTCGTCACAACCTCAATATCACTCACCTTCCCAAAACCAACTACGTGCTTAAGCGACTCATCGCAAGTTGGCAACAGAAAAATCCACCTGTTAGCCCATCAGAGCCGATAATGCCACCGGTTAAATTCATGCCAGTTTCGTCCAATAGTGTCATAAGCCAACCAGCCACCATGACTGAGCTTAGACTCGCGATTACTGACCTTTGCACATCTGAAATCTTGAGAAATGCTGAGCTGGCAGTCCTCAAAATCGAGGAAATCTGGAACGAAGCAAATATTGAGGTAGAAATTCAGTTGATGCTCGTTAAACCTCCTGTTGTTAATGGTTTTATGGAGATACTGTTCAATTCTGTCGATAAAAAGGTATTGAGGGAAACTATTTACCTACTAACCGAGCTTGGATCGAGAGACGATAATGTTATCCAGACACTGACTAGAGTTGATTCAGACGTTGAATGCGTTGTTCAACTTTTCAAGAAAGGTTTGATGGAGGCTGTAGTTTTGGTTTATCTGTTAAGACCTTCGGATGCTATACTCGCAGAAATGGACATTGTGGATCAACTTCTGGAAATGCTTAGTAACGATAACGATGATGATGGTTTGGTGAAACTTTATGTGAAGCCAAAAACAGCTTCGCTTATTATGCTTCAACATATTCTTCAAAGTTCCAACGAAGCAAGTTCAGTTAAAATCGTTAGAAAAATTGTTTCGACGAAAGCAATTGAGAAAATTATAGCTAGTTTACGAGGTGAAGAGGTGAAGGAAAAGATTGGTGTTGTGAGTATCTTGCTTAGATGCATTATGGAGGATGGAAAGTGTAGGAACATAATTGCTGAGAAAATCGAATTAGCTCCAATTTTAGAGTGCTTTATTGAAGTGAATGATGAAGAAAGGTTTGAGATAGTTCATTTTCTTTCGGAACTAGTTAAATTGAACAGAAGAAATTTAAATGAGCAAATGTTGCATATATTGAAGGATGAAGGTAGTTTCAGCACAATGCATAGACTTGTTGTATATTTACAGAGTGCCCCTCGTGATCAGTCTCCGATAGTTGCTGGTCTACTTTTGCAACTTGATCTTGTGGATGATGAGGCACCGAGAAAAATGAGCATATACAGAGAAGAGGCTATTGATACACTAATTTCATATCTAAGAAATTCAGAGTTCCCAAGTGCACAAATATGTGCTGCAGAGACAATTCTGTCCCTGCAAGGAAGGTTCTCTTATTCCGGGAAATCACTTTCGAGGGCCATTCTCCTCAGACGTGCAGGGTTTGACACGACTTACAGGGCTTTCATGCGTAAGGATCAGCGTCATACTCAACAAATCATCACGGTTAGCCACCTACCTTTATTTAATTATAACACAAAATTTGTTGATTATCATTATAAGTCTTTTGTTTTGGTAGGAGGAAGAAGAAGAGAAAGCGGGTGAAGCATGGGAACGAAAAGTGGGCTTTGTTCTAGTGAGCCATGAATTTGGGCTAGTGTTTGAGGGTTTAGCAGAAGGGCTTAAAAGTAGTAAATATGATGAGGAATTGCATTCAATATGCTTCATGACAGCTACATGGCTCATATACATGCTCTCCATTCTCCCTGACACTGGTATACGAGGGGCAGCACGTGTATGTTTGCTACACCATTTCGTCTCTATTTTCAAATACAAAAACACCACCACCGAAGATAGAGCCCTCTCTATGCTTGCACTCAATACTTTCATCCGCGACCCTGGTGAGTGAGTAGTTATTAATTTTTCATTTCAATTTGAATGCAAATCATTCATTGGTTTTTTAGCAATCTCCAATTAAATTTCAGAAGGATTGCAAGATGTGGATATGAAGGATATTGCAAAGGGATTGAGGGAGCTAAAGAAATCCTCTACAATGGCATTTGAGATGCTAAAACTCCTCTCAAAAGAGCACGACAATAGTGGCGTATGTAGTGTTTCTTCTTATATAGCCATATTCTTTCCAATCCAGACCAACACAATATATGATTTATGTTTGTCGGTGCAGGATATTTGGACACATAAACAATTAAGTGAAGATGATTGCAGTATAAGTGGAGAAGTTGTCACAATAACTTGCTTCAAAGCAAAAATCTTCTCTGGCCATTCAGACGGAACTATAAAGGTCACTACTAACTCTTAATTCATGAATAGATGATATATATATATATATATGTATTATTAAACTTAATGACTCGAAGGTGTGGACTAATGGAAGATCAAAGCAGCTACGCCTTGTCCAAGACGTTCGTGAACATACAAAAACGGTTACTAGCTTGGAGATGCTACATTCGTCACACAAACTTTACAGTGGTTCACTTGATAGGACTGTGAGGGTATGCTTCTTCTTTCAACTCCTTGAGTTAAATTTTTCGAAATTGCACTCACAAAACAAACACGTATGTATTTGCAGGTATGGTCTGTAACCAAAGAAACCATTTATTGTGAACAAATTATTGAGATGAAGGATCAGATAAACAACCTTGTAGTTGCTAATACCATGGCATCTTATATTCCTCAAGGACCTGGTATCAAGGTTCAATAATAATAATAATAATAATAATAATAATAAATATATTGCATTTTTGTCACAATTTTTACCTTCATTTCTCTTCTTTTTTTTAAGTTCATGTATGTCTACTTTTATAAGGTCTAATTTATGTAATTAACTATAAAATTTATTATTTTTAATATCTTCCTCTTGGCTGTTGTCAGGTACATTCATGGAATGGATCCTCTAAATTACTCAATCAACAAAAGTATGTTAAATGTTTGGCACTAGCACAAGGGAAATTGTATTGTGGATGTCTGGACAATAGCATTCAGGTAAGGGAAATTTACTAAAACAAATTCTTAAAATAAACTTTTCTATCAAGAAAATAAAAAAAATCAATGTTAATATTTCTCAGTCCAAATAAACCATTACACCAACAACCTTGTAATAAAACAATCAACGTTTAAGGTTATTAAATTTAAGGACTAATTTTCAATGGCCTTCTAGACTATTATTTGATCAATTATACTTTTCCATACAAATTAATTTGTTTAGAAGTTTTGTATTGATAATTGATATCAGTAAGATTTTAATTTCAAATTCTCTGATATTTAAATCTTCTTAAAAGTTAAAAAGGGGTATGTTTAGATAGTTATCATGTTAGAATCAAAAATGAATTGTTCAATAAGTATTTAATAATAAAAATAAAATTCATATTACACTGATTTATCAATTTTAAAAATTCATAAGGATTTCTTTTTTTGATAAATATATCAGTTTTCCAATTCTCAACATAAAACATGAAGGATAATTTAGCTCAAAGAGTTATTCATCTTATCTTTGGAATTTTTGAGATTGAAAAATGTATTAATAGATTATATGGAAAATAAGTTTGTTTTATAAGGGTTTTCATAATTTTCCGAAATAAATATGATTAAATAGTTCATAAAGGTGATAGAGATGACTAAAGATGGGAATAATCGATTAGTTTTACCTGGAGATCGATGCAAGAATCGTTCTTCACCAACACAGAATTAGGGATCAAGACTGAATTGCCAAAAAGTGTGTTTTTTCTGTCTAATTGCAACTCAAGTTCCTGCTCTCCTATTTATTTACAATTCACGTTTTTACCTATATCAAAAGGACATATATTCAGAGTAAGAATGCTCATATTGGACTTATATATTTTGCAGGAAATCGATTTGGTGACAGGAACACTTGGAAATATACAAATTGGGTCCAAAAAATTGCTAGGGAAATCATATCCCATTTATGCGTTGAAAGTAAATGATGGACAAATATACTCATCTGATGGAACAAATGTAAAGGTAATTTTTATGAAATTCGAACAATGAAAATTGTAATACTCGGTTTTACTTGTCAAGTAATATTGGTGTGATATTACTTGGTTTAATACTCGGTTCAAGTTTTACTCAAATAGTTTTAAATATTAGATATGGAGCAGTTCAAACTATAGTATGGTTGGATCATTGACATCAATATTGGACGTAAGGACTATGGCTGTAAGCTCAGAACTTATATATTTGGGGTGTAAAAGTGGAATTATTGAAGTTTGGTGCAAAAAGAAGCATAATAGAGTAGAAACACTTGAAATTAATTCTACAGCAAAAATTCTTTGCATGGCTATTGATACCACTGAAGATATGTTAGTCATAGGGACATCTGATGGAAAAATTCAGGTTTGGTTTCAATTTATTGGGATTTTATTAATCAGTTTATATTATTTGTATTAATCAATAGGAAATTGAACTTGTCAATTTATTATTTTTTTTTTTTTTTTTTTTTGCAGACATGGGGACTGAGCTGAAGGGAATTATTAGAGATTAAGGAATCAAGCTTAGAATGAACATAACATTTTCCAATAACTGAATGTAATATATGAACATATAAAAAATAACTTTTAGTGCCTATTTATTACATATAAAAACATTATATTTATAATTTATCTGCAGATAACGACTTTTGTGTTAGAATATGGAGAGAAAATAATTAAAAAACTTTAGTGAAGAGAGTGGAGGAAACTTGTATTTTATATTTCAATGTAACTCCATTTTTTTGGATGATTACAAATGAAAGACAAGACCTCTATTTATACTAATACAAAGCCCAAATCAACGGTTAAGATCGACTCAATCTAACGGCTAAGATTAAATGACCTTTTAACTACTTGACTCTTGACCTTTCACATACCCGACTCTTCAACTTCTACATGACTCTTTACTTGACCACCAAATACAATGAATTTAGACATAGATAGACCTATAATGAATCTAGATTATTATTATTATATTATTATTATTTCAACATCTTCCCTTAATCTAGATTCATTACTCCAAGAGACATCCGCAACTTTCGAAAAGTTTCAAACTTCAACGACTTGGTGAAAATATCCGCAACTTGGTCTTGAGATTTCACATACTCAAGCTCGACTTCTTTCTTGGTGATGCAATCTCGAACAAAATGATACTTAGTATCAATATGCTTGCTTCTTTCATGAAACACAGGGTTCTTTGCCAATGCAATAGCGGACTTGTTATCAACACGTACCTCTGTTGGACCTTTTAGTGGTAGATGAAGCTCTTTCAACAAGCTTCTCAACCAAATAGCATGACAAATGCAAGAAGTAACAGCCACGTATTCAGCTTCAAATGTAGAAAGAGTTACAATAGGTTGCTTTTTAGAACTCCATGCAAATGCGGAATCTCCCATAAAGAAAGTAAACTCGGTAGTGCTTTTCCGAATCAATATCACCGGCCCAATCACTATCACAATAACCAATGAGCTCATAATTTTTAGAATGTGTGTAAAAGATTCCATAATCAAGCGTTCCTTTGATATATCGAAGAATTCTCTTTGCCGCCTTCAAATGAGAAATATTAGGAACTTCCATGTAACGACTCACAAGTCCAACGCCATATAGTATATCAGGTCTTGTACACGTCAAGTACCTCAAGCTTCCAACAAGGCTTTTGAAAAATGTAGGATCAATCTTCTCACCTTCTCCGAGCTTTGATAATTTTCCACACTCCACAGGGGTGTTAACAGGATTGCAATTTTTCATCTCGAACTTCTTGAGAATTTCTTTAGCATATCCTTCTTGAGATATGAAAATACCATCATCTCTTTGTTTTGCTTCGATTCCAAGATAGTAGGACATCAAACCAATGTCCGTCATCTCAAACTCCTTGGACATAGCTCTCTTGAAATCATTAATCATCGTCGAATTATTTCATGTGAAAATCAAATCATCCACATACAAACAAACAAGTAAAATATCACCGGTTTTTTCTAATTTTACATAAAGAGCATGTTCATGCGGACACTTGGTAAAACCACTTGCTTGGAAATACTTGTCAATTCTACTATTCTAAGCACGAGGGGTTTGTTTCAAGCCGTAGAGGGCCTTCTTCAATTTTAGGACCTTATCTTCATGTCCTTTCACCACATAACCCGACGGTTGTTCAATGTACACCTCTTCCTCCAAGACACCATTCAAAAATGCAGATTTGACGTCCATTTGGTGAATTTTCCAATAATTTTGAGATGCCAAAGAAATTATTAAACGAATAGTTTCAAGACGGGCAACTGGGGAAAATACCTCATCATAGTCAATTCCGGCCTTTTGCTTGTATCCTTTGGCAACCAACCTTGCCTTATATTTCTCTATCACACCTTCGGAATTTCTTTTGATTTTGTACACCCACTTAACTCCAATAGTGGTTTTGCCTTTAGGAAGTGATGCAAGCTCTCATGTATCATTTTTCTTTATGGCTTTAATTTCTTCATCCATTGCATCTCTCGATTTTTGGTTTTCAATGGCATCCTCAAAATCTACTGGCTCACTTTCAGAAAATAAGCAAAATTGTGTAAATTCACTTAAATTTCGTACCTCCTCAATGTTGTCATACAATTCTTGTAGACTTCTAAACCTTCGAGGCCCTTCACTTGAACTCCCTTCATCAAATTGTGTATTTTGTGGTGGAGGCGATGGTGGTGGAGTGGTAGGTTGCACCATATCTTCTTCTTCTTCAGCAATGAGCGGATTGTGATTAATTTTTTCATGTGAGGTACTCCAATCCCATGCACTTTCCTCATCGAATTCAATATCCCTACTAATCACGATCTTTCCATTGCAAGGATTATACAATTTATATGCTTTTAATTTCTCGTCATATCCAATAAATACATAACTTTGACTTTTATCATCAAGCTTACTTCTTCTCTCATCTGGTATGTGTGCATAGGCAATGCTTCCGAATACCCGCAAGTGTGAAACACTTGGTTTATAACCACTCCAAGCTTCTTGTGGTGTTTTTCCATGAACACTTTTAGTGTGGCAGCGGTTCATCAAGTAGACGGCACAAGAAACGGCTTCGGCCCAGTACTCCCTCGGTATATTTTTACTTTTCAACATACTCCTTGCCATGTTGAGAATACTTCGGTTCTTTCTCTCGGCTACACCATTTTGTTGTGGTGAATATGGAGCCGTCATGGGGCGATAGATACCATTCTTTTCACAGAATTCTTTGAATTGATTTGATGTAAATTCGCCACCTCTATCAGACCGAAGTGCTTTGATTTGGTAACCACTTTGCTTCTCCACCATAATTTTGAACCTTTTGAAGGTTTCAAACACCTCCGATTTTTCCTTCAGAAAATACACCCAAGTTTTTCGAGAATAATCATCAATAAAAAGTACAAAATAATTATTCTTACCAAGCGATGATAGCTTGATAGGCCCACATACATCTGAATGTATCAACTCCAATGGATATCGAGCTCTCGTCATCGACTCCTTCGGGAAACTCTTTCTTGATTGTTTGTCAAGCAGACATCCTTCGCAAAGTTGATTTGGATGGTCTATGGCGGGTAAGTCTTTTACCATTCTTCCTTTACTCATCAACTTTAGGCCATCAAAATTCAAATGCCCAAATCTCATATGCCACAGCCAGGATGAATCTTTAAAATAAGATTTCAAACACCAGGACATCACTTTGAATGTTTAACAAAAACATTATATTGCTTGTCATTGGCACTTTGGCTAGGATCTTCATCTTTCATTGTCAAGCTTTTTTCTTTCAAGTGAATGTCATAATTTTTCTCCAACAATTGTCCCAAACTTAAGATGTTACTCTTCATTTTTGGCACATAGTAAACATTGGAGATAAATTGATGACTACCATCTTTCAAGCGTATTAAAATGTTACCTCTTCCTTTCACTTGAATTTCTGAAGAGTCTCCGAAAGTGATATTGCCGCTGATGGACTCATCAAGTTCCACGAATAAACTCTTCTTTCCACAAATGTGACTACTTGCACCGGAGTCAAGGTACCATTGATTATTTTCTTCTTCTTGATTGCTTTTACAAGCGAGTAGCATGGTGGGATGGACCTCTTCATTGTTATTCTCCACAAGATTACTCGTCTCTTCGACATAGGCACATTCCGAAGCATAATGGCCAAAACGATGACAATTGTAGCATTCAATATTTGACTTGTCATACCTTTGTTGAGTTTGTCTTCCTCCTCTTCTCGATCCTCTCGGTCCTCTACCTCGTTCACGACCTCTTCCTTGGTTAAAATTTTGTCGTCCTTCATCATTATGGCAAAAATTATTATTGTTTCTCCCATCATTTCCACGAGCATGACCTCTTCCTTGGCCACGCCCTCGATTTCCACCACGTCCTCGACCTCTTTGTGGCGTGCCATAATAAGTCTCATTCTCTTTTAATGTTAGCTTTGCTTTCAAAGCTTGTTCCGGTGTTTCTTGAACCGGCTTTGTCAATCTTTCTTTGTGTGTTTGCAAGGATCCGGCAAGCTCATCCACGGTTATGGTGTCCAAATATTTGGATTCTTCAATGGCAACGACGACATAATTGAATTTTACATCCAATGATCGTAGGATTTTTTCAACGATCCGGTTATCTTTCATCTCTTCTCCATATCTCTTCATTTGGTTAGTAATAACCAAAACTCTTGAAATGTAATCGGATACCAATTCCGAATCTTTCATGCGTAGAGATTCGAACTCACTTCTCAATGTTTGGAGACGCACCTTCTTCACTTTATCAACTCCTTGGAATGAAGCTTGGAGAATATCCCAAGCTTGTTTGGACGTAGTTGCACTAGCAACTTTCTCAAACATCTTCTCATCCAAACCTTGATGGATGAGTGCAAGCGCCTTTTGATCCTTCTTCTTGGCGGTTGCTTCATTTCCGTCAACTCCATTTTCAATGGAATCTCAAACTTCATAGGCTCCACACAAAGCCTTCATTCGTATACACCAATTATCAAAATTATCTTTGGTGAGAGTTGGAACTTGCAAAGGTGCTCCGTTTGACATCTTCAAAATTGAGAATATCTCCAAACAAAATTGGCTCTTGATACCACTTTGTTAGAATATGGAGAGAAAATAATTAAAAAACTTTAGTGAAGAGAGTGGACGAAACTTGTATTTTATATTTCAATGTAACTCCATTTTTTTGGATGATTACAAATGAAAAACAAGACCTCTATTTATACTAATACAAAGCCCAAATCAACGGTTAAGATCGACTCAATCTAACGGCTAAGATTAAATGACCTTTTAACTACTTGACTCTTGACCTTTCACATACCCGACTCTTCAACTTCTACATGACTCTTTACTTGACCACCAAATACAATGAATTTAGACATAGATAGACCTATAATGAATCTAAATTATTATTATTATTATTATTATTATTATTATTATTATTATTATTATTATTATTATTATTATTATTATATTATTATTATTATTATTTCAACATTTTGATCATTAATTTATATAAAATATTACCGAATTGATAAAATCGTCATCATTGGAAATCGGTTCACAGAATTATCATTAATTTTGGTATTGGAGCGAGGGATTGTGTCCTAAAATCTAACTTAAAATCTAATTATTTGATATATTCTATTTTGTGAAATTGTTCTAGTTTAATTAAGTTAATGAAGTTAAGGTAGAGTTCGCTAAGAGTGACTTTATGTGATTATTGTACTACGTATAATTACGCTTTTTACCCATATTTATGAAGCATTCTGATCATGGATCAAAATTGATTTAATTCTGATAGAATTTGGACAGAAATGGACTCCAAAATCAATTAACAATGTATCTGATTCAACCATGAAAAAGAGATCCTAAGCATGTTCTGCTGTTATTTTACATCCAAATAAGTTCTATTTGCTACCATAATCACCTTAAGTTTCACAACCCAATTTAATTATAGGGTTTACTCTAACTATTTTCTAATTTTTTTTCTAAAACGGATTAAAATAGTTAAAATGGAGGTCAAGGTAAAATTTTATTGTTTATTGTAGGAATTTGTAATATCCAGGCTCGTGCTGAGAATACTCTTTAGAGAAAGAAGAAATAATTAACTATCTTAATTTTTCATTAATCAAACTATTTTAAGCAGAGTAGAATATAAACTTGAATACAAACTAGGAATTGCAAGGTTTATTCTATGCTACTGGTCAAACATGTTTGATATGGCATACACTACACGTGGGGTTGGTGATTATAACACATCATTTCCACAAATGAATGATTTATAACGTACAGTCTCTACTGGATTTGTTGTGTTTTATAATTTTCCGCAACTACAATATTAAGATAATGACACTGTGACTAATTGTAAATTGTATTTACTTGAAAGTTGAAACATAACAATGAAATTAACTTGGGTCACATCCAATAATCACTTTCATGAGTGGGCCGTTTTATGATTATCTTGAATTTGGTTGAATCCGGTTTTACATATAATTACACTCAGACCCCCTAAAACAAACTATTTGTGTTAAAAAAACTATAAACCCTTTATATATATATATATATGTATTTGTATACACAATGATTTGGGACGAATTTAGGGATGATGATTAATGATAAAGTAAACTGCAGTTGTGATGACTTGTGTAGGGAATATTGCATTTTTGATACATCAATGTCGCCTGCACGTTTATTTAATACACTAATATGGGGGATGGCAATTTGAGTACATTATTGTGGGGTAGGTCTAGCAATTTGAGTACAAATTTCGCCGGAATATTCGATTTTTACCAGAAAATTGATTAATTTTGACTAAAATTGGGAATTTTGACTAAAATTGGGAATTGTGACTACATTTTTGGAATTTTGACTGGAATTGAACATTTTATTGATTTTGACCGAAATTATCCAATTAATTTGGAGATTTTGACCTTTAATTTGGAGATTTTTATTTTTTGTTGTCTTCTTCCTCAAACTCCAATTCTCCATCACCACCACCACCTATCACCAGCCCCACACTCCTTAACGGCGGCAATCCCCAAACGTCGCCTTTCACGTCCGTCTAAATCCAATTCCCTCCGTTTCCGTCAACCTTGACGCCGTCCATGGCCTCTTGTGACGACGATTTTTCCCTCCTTGACGACCACCAAAACCCTAACTCTGCCCAACCTCCCACCGCCGCCACATCCCAAACGCCACCGTACCAGATCAATCCTTATGACCACGACTCCGACCCGTTCGAATCGTAACCAGATCCGAATCACCTTTCCGGTAAGCGTCTTATCGACCGAAATGATATCCACAGCGGTACCTCGAAAATGACCAGACTACCTTCCTCCGGCGGCAGCGGAGATTACAGGAAGGATCGAAAAGAGTGGAGTGACACAGCGATCGCGTGTTTGCTGGAAGCATACAACGAGAAGTTTGTGCAGTTGAACAGGGGGAATTTGAGAGGTAGAGATTGGGAAGAGGTTGCTGCCATAGTGAGTGAACGATGCCATGGCGGCATGGTGTTTTTCCGCAGAATGTTTAGATGATGAAGAAGATGGAAAAAATGAAGAAAAGAAAAAATAATAATGGTTAAAAGAAATTATAAATTAGTTAAATTGGTCAAAATTGGTCAACTTTTCTAAAAAAATCAGTCAATATCACTTAATTTTGGTCAAAATTGTTAAAAATCCCAAATTCTAGTCAAAATTCCCAAATCGAATGTCACATGCGAGGCACATGACATTTTCCGGCGACTTTTCAATTTTCCGGCGAAATTTGTACTCAAATTGTCAGACATACTCCACAACCACAACAATGTACTCAAATTGCCACCCCCCCATATTAGTGTATTAAATAAACGTGCAAGCCACATTGATGTACCAAAAATGCAATATGTAATGATATTCAAGTAGTACACAGACTCTTGGGTCATTGGGTGGGATGACCTGATTTTGACCCTATTTTATTTCAAAGACCCGGGGACCATTGTCCCTAGTCCATGGAAACCCAAGAGTTCTGGCCTCACCGGACGTGTCAGGACCAATTTGTTAATTTTCATTCGTTGGGTCCTCATATGTTATTTATTTGACAATTTGACCACTATCACACACATATATAAAACACACACACACCACCACAAACACACACCAAAGGGTCTAGCATATAATTTTCTGAAGTGGGGTGATTCTAGGTGGGGACTAACAGTCCCGGCCTATGCCCACAACTGGGTGGTGGGTGATTTTCCCACCAATGGGAAAACCACCGACCCACCCAATATTGTGTGGTGAGAACTGGACCGACACCGATCCCGGTTAGAATTTTTCGAAGGAGATTCTAGTAGTTGGTTGTGGTGAGAAGGGGAGGATGGAAAAGTGTAGGGGTCGCCAAATAAATCTGATGAAGGTAGATTATGTGGATTGGACTGAGTTGAATTCTTAGACCAAGACATAAATATTATAAAATTTAATGGGCCAAGCCAAACTCAAGAAGCATATAATATCATGATTAATAGAAGAAAAGGTCGAGATAATCTATTTCCATGTTGATGGGTAACTAATCTCCATTTTCCTAGCAACCACGTTCGTTATGGATAAAGAACTTTCCCATAATTTGTGGGATTATAATAACTAATATTTTGTATCCTATAAAGTGGGTGAATTATCAAACGAGCCCGAAGAGGTAAAAGCTACAAACATCACTCTAAAGAGTTTACTTGAACTATGAAAGACTTGATTAGGTAGCTTGATTCAACCAAGTGCAGTCTATAATCTAATCGATATTCTTTTTATACCATCCTGAGATATGAGTAAAACAAAGGAGGAGATCTTAAACGTAGATGCAATTTCGGACCGCATTATTTTGGCGCCGTTTGTGGGAAGTTAAGACTAAGATGTGAGTTTTCTACCGATTACGGAGGTATATGCCCCTAATCTCTGTCTTTTTTGGACTATGAAATACAATTATTTTGGATACATGTTATTTTATGTAACCTTGTAACATAAATACACCTATGTCATGTGTTTATTTTTTTCCAATAATTTTGCTGCTATATGTGTTGAACCCTACAATAAGTTTGAGAATTGAGTAATTTCCAAGAGCATGCTGGGGTTAGAAATTTATTCATTCAAAATCTCCTCATCTGAGAGTTTAGTGGCTACAATGGGTGAGCCATTCACAACATTAGTGAATAATTGTCTATTTCTGTTGGCAAATGTTTGTTATATAATGAGGTGATGAGATAACAAACTTAATGCCTAATCATTATCTTGATTTGGAGGAAACGGTAATGTAATAGCTCAAATTTAATTCAGCTATACGTCTTATAAATTGAAGGAAACCAGTGATCTCCTTTTAGTTTATTCTTGGGGAATAATAGTCTCTTTTGTGTAGAAGAAACTAAAAACAGAAGAATAATTTTCTTAATTTCCCCCCGAATCTCGTTACCCATTTTTAGAATATTTGGCTACTGAAGATAAATGATTTAAGATTGTTCGTAACCAATTAAAACAATAAATTGATAAATACAGTATCTACGATTTACATTGCTAATAGCCCATATTGTTGCCTATCGTATATCTTTCTGAGACTTAGACAAAGCCTTCCAACCATGTAGCTGCTTGATCTCATGATTGGATTGCTCTCCTGTACTAAAAAATGTATATTTGGTGGTTGAACATGGATGGATTTTCAACTCCTCTTGTAAGTCTCACCTCAGGGCATTACCTTATGCTCATTTTTACTGATAAAATTATTTTTCTCAATATGCATAGCAAAATTTCGTGTTTCATCGATAGATATACCATCAAAAGTGTTATCATGTAGTCAAGTTACTAAAAAGTTTCAGAATTATATTTGATGAACGCTTATAGAAGAACTTGTGTTAGTTCATCTAACTCACGACAACATAGCCATTTGTCGTGGAATTGGATGAATATTTCTTAGTAGGGACAATTGAACAGATTCTTACGAAGATAAAAGCTTCGCGATTATTTTACTTATCACCCGGGAATATGAATGAGTAAGTTAAAATTGAACTTAGAATGACAACAAATGGCTTGCTTTTTTATTTACAAAGGATAGATTTTATTGCTTTATAAAACCATAACATTTGAGAAAAGAAAAAGGGTCATCGTCCTCGGTCCTAGTCTGGGAGTGTGAAAGTTCCTTGGTGTTAACGTGTATTTTATACACGTTTGACATGTTTATAATTTCATTATTTCTCATATTTGTACCTTGTATCTCATGGATTTATGTTATTATTTGGATTGTTAGGTGATTACAAGAGGATAGAAGGAAAATGTGGCAAAAAGGTGGGAAAATGATGAAGTTTGGTTTGGTGCAAAAAAAATGCAGCAGAATGGTTTGCAGAATTAAGCGTACCCACGCTTAATTCCGGTAACCAATCTGCCGAAGAATGAAGAAAACTGTTGTAATCTGCTAAAATCTACTAGAATTCGAATTATCTGCTGGAATTCGAATTTTCTGCTAGAATATTTTGTTTTCCAATCTTTTGGGATTATTTCCTTATATTTAGGAATTTTATTTCCCTTTTTGAAGAATTTTAGTTATGTTAGAATTCTTAGAATCCTATTTTAATTAGTTTCCTACTTCGACTAGAACTCTTTTAAGTTTAAATAAGTGAAATTTATTCCATAAGAACTCTCTCCGTTTTTGTATGTGCGTTTCTCCTAACTTTCGAATTCAAGACTTTTGTAGACGTTGTTATTATGTGTTGCTAAACACATATTTTCTAGTCGAAGGATTTATTGAGGTTTGATTTATTTATCTCGTGGGATTTAATTTGTGCTTTTAATTTCTTTGTTTCTTTAAGTATTTGCTTCTTCCCTGAGCTTTGTTGATAATATATTTCGATTGATTAGATAACTTGATCAACTATTTAATCGTTGAAAACATATTTAGCTATTTAGGACCCAAATCCGTAATTGTTTGGTAAATCATAATCTTTGTAGTAGTTAGTGACGTCGATTATGGACAAGTTTTCGATTAGTTGCTATGGGAATTAGTAATATAGTTTAAATAAGCCGAGCTTACGAGTTTGTTAACTAGAATTGGTGTCTTTTTAATACATGAATGATATCGATAGGCTAAATCCTAAGAGCTTGTTTAGGGTTGTCTAATTGGTAAGAAGAGTAATCAAAGAGCTTGCTTTGGTTATCGAAATCTTTAAGGAAAGACTAGGTTATTAGAGCTTGTTAATAACTATAACCAATTTATTTAAGAACATTGAACTATTATTGCATCGATGATCGAGTTATAGAATCAACACCGAGATAATCTGAGGACTAGAATTTCTCCACCTTATTTTTTTTGCTTTTTAATTTACGTCTTTCGAATTTCATTTTAATTAAATCCAAAATCCCCCCCTTTTTAACTGATATTAGTAATTTAGAAATTGAATCTACATCATTCCCTGATAATCGACCCTACTTATCGCTATTTACAAATATCATTCGAGTAGGTTTTATTTTTGTTGGATTCGACACCCACCAAATTTTGGCGCCGTTGCCAGGGATTGATGCTAATAGATTTATTTCTTGTTACTAATATTTTTGTTTGATTTTTTATATGCCTAGAAATCTTCGTGCAGGTAAACTCGAATACAATCCCGAGATCAAAAAGAGAGCTCGTCGCTTGCGCAAGGAAACGAGACAACGTAATCGATCCATTCCACGCATTTTGTCATCCGGATTAGACATTACGCCGGAGCGGATCGATTCTTCCAGTGATTCAGAGGAAGAACATGAACCTACGACTAACGCTAACGCCAATGAAAGAACTTTGAAGGATATGGCCATGCCAAATCTGAATCAACAACCTCTCTACATACTCTATCCTGATCTTGAGGTAGACTTTGAGTTAAAATCTGGACTCATTCACTTACTACATACATTTCATGGTCTTGCAGGAGGTGACCCGCACAAGCATTTGAAAGGATTCCACATAGTTTCCTTGACGATGAGACCGAAGGATATGACCGAGAATCAGATCAAGCTAAGAGCCTTCTCTTTCTCTTTAGCCGACAAGGCTAGGGATTGGCTCTATATTCTTCCTTCCGGCTCGATCAATACATGGAACGAGATGGAGAAATAGTTCCTAGAAAGATTCTTTCCAGCATCTCGAGTAGCGAACATTAGGAAGGAAATCTGTGGAGTTCGACAAATCACGGGTGAAACTCTTTACGAATATTGAGAGCGCTTCAAACAGTTGGTTGCAAGATGCCCACAAAACTCGAGCAAGCTTCCGTCTCAAGTCACCGTGAATCCAAGGCAAAATATTAGTGCTATTACCTTGAGGAGCGAAAAGGAACTGAAAGAACCCGAAAGAACCTCAACTCAATGTACAAAGATGAGAAGGAGCTGGAAAAGAAAGAAGAAGAACCTACCCCAAAGAAACCAATGACATTCGTGATACCACCTCCTTTCCCGAGCCGATTTGCCAAGTCAAAGAAAGAAAAACAAGAGAATGAGATACTCTAGACATTCCAAAAGGTTGAGGCAAATAGCCCACTTCTTGATGCTATTAAGAAAGTACATCGTTATGCTAAATTCCTTAAGGAATTGTGCATGACTACGAGAAAGCTTATAGGCAACGAGAAAGTACATACAGGAGAAAATGTGTCTGATGTGATTAAAAAGAAACTACCTCCGAAATATAAGGATACGAATATGTTCGCGATTCCTTGTAGGATAGGAAATATACGAATTGAAAAAGCTATGCTAGATGTAGGAGCATCCATTAATGTCATGCCACATTCTATTTATGAATCACTAAATGTAGGGAAGCTAAAAGAAACTGGTGTTGTCATACAATTAGCTGATAGATCTAAGGCTTATCCTGATGGTGTTCTTGAGGACATCTTAGTTCAAGTTAATGATCTAGTCTTCCCCGCTGATTTTATGTTGTTGATATGGGTCATAACGAGTTTAGTAACTCTACTCCTATCTTGCTTGGTAGACCTTTGGTGGGTGTCGAATCCAACAAAGATAAATAACCTACTTAAAATAATTTGTAATCAGTGATAAGCAGGGTCGATCCTCAGGGAAAGGTGTAGATTCAATTCCTAAATTACTAATATCGATAAAAGGGGGGTTTTTGGTTTTGATTAACTTAAGCAATTAAAAACGCAAATTGAAAACGTAAGCAAAAAGGTAAAATTCGAATTCAATGAGAGATGAGATTCTAGTCTCCGGATATTTTGGTATTGATTTCTATTGTTCGATCATTGATTGCAAATAAAATAGTTCAAAGCTCTTTAGTAAATTAGCTATAGTTGTCAACAAACTCTGACAACCTCGTTTTTCCTTATGTCTTCGATAATCAAAACAAACTCTTTGATTATTGCCCTTATCGAATAAACAACCCTAAACAAACTCTCAGGATTTAATTTATCGATAGCATTCGATATTTAGAAAAACACTAATTCCAATCAATAAACACGCAAACTCGGATTATTTAAACTGGATCACTAATTCTTATAACGACTAATCGAAAACTTGTCCATAATCAACGTCGCTAACTGCTACGAATATTAGGGTTTACCAAACAATTACGGATTTGGGTCCTAATTAGCAGAATATAATCCTAATGATTAACTAATTGATCAGATTAATTAATCGATTACGATATATTGTCAACAAATCACCGGGAAAGAGCAAATACTCAAAGAACAATGAAGATAAAAGCACAAGCAATCTCACGAAATTAAAAGAAATCAAACCTTAAAATCCTTCGACTAGAATTATGTGTTTAGCAACACATAATCAAAAATCGTCTACAAAAGTCGAAGAATTCGAAATCCAAGGCTAAAGCAAAAACGTGAATAGTAACGTCAATAGTAAATTAAAAGATAGGATGTCTTTGTGGAATAATATTCCACTTATTTAAACCCTAAAAGAGTTCTATCTCGATAAGTAAACAAATTAGAATAGGATTTTAAGAATCCTACCTAAACTAGGATTGTTCAAAAAGGAAATAAAATAAAAGGAAATAATTCCTAAAAATTAGGAATCATAATTCCAGCTGTTTTCTCTTCATTCCAGCAGTCAAAGTCAACTCCAGCGGTCAAAGTCAACTTTAGCGGATTTGTGTGTTCCCGGGCAGAAAGTTTTCAAGAGTTAAGCGTGATCACGCCTAAAATGAACAAAGTTTCTGCTGCCATATTTTTGCCTGCTGCCATATTTTTGCCTCCAACTACTTCAAGTCTTTTCAAGCCCGTTTTAGCACCTTTTCATCTCTTCTCTATGCAAACACCTAGTCATTTCAATATAAGCACAAAAACATGAGATAGAGAATAAAAACACAACAAATGACGCCATATAAAACACATGAAACGTGCACAAAATACACGTTAACAAATACCCCCACACTTATGCTATTGCACGTCTCGGGCAATGTTCAAGTTCAAGCATCGCAAAAATCAACAAAATTCCAACACCAAAGATCAAATAAGCATAGACACTCATGGACCGAAGAACAAAGATCAAGAATGAGAAGATGACGCATGCAAATAATCGAAAACCTCAATACCACATTAAATCAAAACCAACACAACAATCTTATTCGAAAAGTAAGAAAGCACGAAATTAGACGACTATTCTCACAATCCTCCCCAAACGCTCGTGTATAAGGTTCAACGTGTTTCGCTCAAGTCTTAACATGTCAATGTAATCCCATAGGCTTGCTTATACACCAAAATCGCCACTACTATCGAAAATGTGCACAAAAGAATCAAAAGGTCTTTTATTCAAGGTTGTAATGGGGCTAGGGCTCGGGGTAGGAATAAAAAGGATAATGAAGGCTAAGTCCGATCAATTCGTAGAGCATCGAGTCATCGTTGGGTAAATAAGACAATAAGGACCCAAGTACCTCTTTTCATTCGTTCTCAAACTCCATTCATCATCATTCGTTCTTTTTGACATTTCTTTTTCGAACTAACCCTCTTTCACTCTTGTTCTACAAAACAGAATGTTTTCAAATTTTAAGCGTGATCGCGCTTACAATTCACAAACTTTCTGCTCGAAAATTAAAAACAAAGCAAAAAGAAACAAAGGAACCGAAAATTAAAAACGAGCATGGGTTGCCTCCCAAGAAGCGCCATTCTTTAACGTCTTCGGCTAGACGATGCTACAAAGTTATGTAGCATGGTTTGGCGGCTTCAATTCCGTTGTTTCGACATCGTATTTTTGAGATCCTTCACAAAACGGTTTCAAACGATGTCTATACACCTTGAGAATCTTTCGTGTGGTTGGATTTTGAATATAAACTGCACCAGATGAAAAAATGTCAATGATAATAAATGGTCCAATCCAACGGGAACGTGGCTTACCCGGAAACAACTTGAAGCGAGAATGGGCAAGAATAACTTTTTGTCCTATGATTAAGTTCTTTCTTGAGATCGTCTTATCTCGAAAAGGCTCTGTTTCATTCTTGTAGATCTTCGAAATCTCGTTTATTTCATTATGAATTTTCCCTAATTCTTGGATTCTCAACTTCGGTGCTATTTTTGTGTCCTCTAGTTCTTCACTGATTTCGAGTTCCTTTCCCTTCTTCTCAAGGTCGGTTGTGGTCGATGCTACTTGTAATGGATTATCATTCTCTAGATCGAACATAGCCTGCATCAACGGGTCAATAACATCTATACCTAAAACAGAATGATAGTCAGGAGGGTCCTTCATGGAATTATATATATTAAATTTTATAATTTTTCCATCAAATTCCATGGTGAGAGTCCCATCATATACATTAATTATGGTTCTAGACGTTTTCATAAAAGGTCTACCAAGTAATATAGGAGCAAAAGTGTCAGACTCGTTATGACCCATATCAACAATGTAAAAATCAGCAGGAAAGACTAGATCATTAACTTGTACTAATATATCCTCTAAGACACCATCAGGGTAAGCATTAGATCTATCAGCTAATTGAATAACAACACCGGTTTCTTTTAGCTTCCCTACATTAAGTGATTCATAAATCGAACGTGGCATGACATTAATCGAGGCTCCTAAGTCTAGCATGGCTTTTTCAATTCGAGTGTTTCCTATTCTACAAGGAATCGTGAACATACCTGGATCTTTACACTTCGGAGGTAATTTCTTTTGAAGCACAGCAGATACATTTTCTCCTACGTGTACCTTCTCGTTGCCTATAAGCTTTCTCTTAGTCGTGCACAATTCCTTAAGGAATTTAGCATAACGAGGTACTTGCTTAATGGCATCGAGAAGTGGAATGTTTACCTCAACTTTCCGGAATGTCTCAAGAATCTCTTTTTCTTGCTCTTCTTTTTTCGACTTGGCAAATCGGCCCGGAAAAGGTATCACAAAAGTCATCGGCTTCTTTTTGGCTATGGGTTCTTCTTCTTTCTCCAATTCTTTTTCTTCTTCATTCTTGGAGATTCTCTCGGGCTCTTTCAATTCCTTGCCGCTCCTCAAGGTAACAGCACTTACATTCTCTCTTGGATTCACGATAACTTGAGATGGTAATTTGCTCGAATTCTGAGATATTAACTCGTTCATAGTGGTAGCCATTTGACCCATTTGTTTTTCCAAATTCTTGATGGCGTTTTGGTTTTCTTGTTGAATTGTTGTACGCCTTGTTGAAATTGGATTGTATTCTGCTGAAATTGTTGAGCATTAGACATCAAAGATTTTAACATATCTTCCATAGATGTCCCTGATGATTGGGTCTGTTGAGGGGGCGGAGGTACTTGAGGTCTTTGGTATGGTGGTTTTGGAGCATAGCTTAGGTTAGGATGATCCCTCCATCCAGGGTTGTATGTATTCGAAACAGGATCATATTTTCGCTGTGGAGGTCCCGAAAAACCAGCCGCGTTGGCTTGTTCGAAATTTTGATTATGTGCAGTCGGGCACATCTCGGCCACATGGCCAATTCCAGAACATATTCCGCATGCGTTAACCTGTTGAGAGTTTCCTAGAACCAATTTTTGCACCATAGATGTCAGATCATTTAAACGTTGATTAAACAATGACACGTTTACCTCATTCGCTTCTTTTGCCTCTTTCGGTGCATGATCTTGTCGAAGACTGAACTGTTGGGAGTTGGAAGCCATATTTGAAATTAGATTTCTTGCTTCAGTCGGAGTTTTGTAGATCAGTGCACCACCGCTTGCAGCATCGATTCCTATCCATCATCGTGAGTCCTTCGTAGAAATACTGGATAAGAAGCTGTTCAGGAATCTGATGTTGTGGACAGCTTTCAACTAATTGCTTGAAACGTTCCCAGTATTCATAAAGTGTTTCACCCGTAAACTGTCGAACTCCACATATTTCCTTCCTAATATTTGCAACTCGTGATGCTGGGAAGAATCTTTCCAAGAACTGCATTTCCATCTCATTCCAAGTATTGATCGAGCCGGAAGGGAGAAAATAAAGCCAATCCCTAGCTTTGTCGGCTAAAGAAAATGGGAAGGCTCTCAGTTTGATTTGATCTTCGCTCACATCTTTCGGTTTCATAGTCGAACAAACCAAATAAAATCCCTTGAGATGCTTATGCGGGTCATCTCCTGCAAAACCACGAAAAATAGGCAATAAGTGAATAAATCCAGATTTTAATTCAAAATCTACCTCAAGATTAGGAAAGGGTATGCAGAGAGGTTGTTGATTCGGGTTTGGCATGGCCATATCCTTCAGAGTTCTTTCGTTCCCATTGGCATTAGCACCGTTAGCAGGTGCAACATCAGCATTAGCAGGGGCAGGGTTAGCCATTTCGTATTCTTCCTCTGTATCACTACACGAACGATTTCGTTGCCTTATTTCTTTACGTAGACGACGAGCTCTTTTTTCGATCTCAGGATCGTACTCAAGTTTACTTCCACGAAAGGTCCTAGGCATACAAAAACTTAAACAAAACAGAAAATATCAGTAGCACAGGAAATAAATCTATTAACACCGTTCCCCGGCAACGGCGCCAAAATTTGGTGGGTGTCGAATCCAACAAAGATAAATAACCTACTCAAAATAATTTGTAATCAGTGATAGGCAGGGTCGATCCTCAGGGAAAGGTGTAGATTCAATTCCTAAATTACTAATATCGATAAAAGGGGGGTTTTTGGTTTTGATTAACTTAAGCAATTAAAAACGCAAATTGAAAACGTAAGCAAAAAGATAAAATTCGAATTCAATGAGAGATGAGATTCTAGTCTCCGGATATTTCGGTATTGATTTCTATTGTTCGATCATTGATTGCAAATAAAATAGTTCAAAGCTCTTTAGTAAATTAGCTATAGTTGTCAACAAACTCTGACAACCTCGTTTTTCCTTATGTCTTCGATAATCAAAACAAACTCTTTGATTATTGCCCTTATCGAATAAACAACCCTAAACAAACTCTCATGATTTAATTTATCGATAGCATTCGATATCTAGAAAAACACTAATTCCAATCAATAAACACGCAAACTCGGATTATTTAAACTGGATCACTAATTCCCATAACGACTAATCGAAAACTTGTCCATAATCAACGTCGCTAACTGCTACGAATATTAGGGTTTACCAAACAATTACGGATTTGGGTCCTAATTAGCAGAATATAATCCTAATGATTAACTAATTGATCAGATTAATTAATCGATTACGATATATTGTCAACAAATCACCGGGAAAGAGCAAATACTCAAAGAACAATGAAGATAAAAGCACAAGCAATCTCACGAAATTAAAAGAAATCAAACCTTAAAATCCTTCGACTAGAATTATGTGTTTAGCAACACATAATCAAAAATCGTCTACAAAAGTTGAAGAATTCGAAATCCAAGGCTAAAGCAAAAACGTGAATAGTAACGTCAATAGTAAATTAAAAGATAGGATGTCTTTGTGGAATAATATTCCACTTATTTAAACCCTAAAAGAGTTCTATCTCGATAAGGAAACAAATTAGAATAGGATTTTAAGAATCCTACCTAAACTAGGATTGTTCAAAAAGGAAATAAAATAAAAGGAAATAATTCCTAAAAACTAGAAATCATAATTCCAGCTGTTTTCTCTTCATTCCAGCAGTCAAAGTCAACTCCAGCGGTCAAAGTCAACTTTAGCGGATTTGTGTGTTCCCGGGCAGAAAGTTTTCAAGAGTTAAGCGTGATCACGCCTAAAATGAACAAAGTTTCTGCTGCCATATTTTTGCCTGCTGCCATATTTTTGCCTCCAACTACTTCAAGTCTTTTCAAGCCCGTTTTAGCACCTTTTCATCTCTTCTCTATGCAAACACCTAGTCATTTCAATATAAGCACAAAAACATGAGATAGAGAATAAAAACACAACAAATGACGCCATATAAAACACATGAAACGTGCACAAAATACACGTTAACAACCTTTCATGAAAACGTCTAGTACCGAAATTAATGTAGACGATGAGACTCTCACTATAAAATTTGATGGAGAAATCATAGAATTCAACATATACGATTCCGTGAAGTGCCCTCCTGATTATCATTCTGTTTTTGGTATAGATGTTACTAATTGTTTGATGCAGATTATGTTCGAGCTTGAGAATGAAGATCCATATCATATAGTGTTGACCACCGCCGATTTGGAGACAAATGATAATGAGTTCGAACTCAATCGAGAACTAGAAGAGGTGAAATCGAACCTTGATTCCCTTCAATCAATTTCTCCTAACGTTTCTCGTATTACTTTATCAACTTCTAAACCACTTCCTCTTATTGTGCAGGCACTGAAGTTGAAACTCCAAGAGTTTGAGAAAATTCAGAATAATGCATACGAGAATTCGAAGATCTACAAGGATAAAATGGAGCATTTTCGCGATAAGACGATCTCAAGAAAGAACTTCGTCATAAGACAAAAAGTTCTTCTTTTCCATTCTCGCCTCAAGCTATTTTTGGGTAAGCCACGTTCCCATTAGATTGGACCTTTTATTGTCATTAATAATTTTTTCTACGGTCCAGTTTATATTCAAAGTCCAACTACACAAAAAATTCTCAAGGTCAATAGACATCGTTTGAAACCTTTTTACGAAGACTTTCAATCTCACGATGTCAAAAATATGATGTTGGAACCATCAAACCATGCTACATAATTTTGTAGCATCATCTAGCCGACAACGTTAATGAATGGCGCTTCTTGGGAGGCAACCCATGCTTCTTTTCATTTTTCCCTATTTTCTCGTTTTTGTTTTATGTTTTTTTTCTTTATTTGAGACCGAACAATTTTAATATTTAATCGTGCCTACGCTTAAAACTCGAAACCATTCGGCCTTAACTCTTCCCTTTTACCGAACAATTTCAAGAATTAAGCATGCCCACGCTTAAAACTCGAATACATTCGGCCTTGTCTCTTTTCTTTTACCGAACAGTTTGAGGATTTAAGCGTGCCCACGCTTAAAACCCCAAACCATTCGGCCCAACAGCCTTTATTTCCCCTCTTTTTTTTTCTTTTATTTATCAAAAATTCAAAAAAAAATTGAAAAAACAAAAACATAAAAAAAAAAACAAGAAAAAGAACAAAAAAAAATTCTAAACCCTAAATTCTCACCTTGTCGTCACTCATCCCTCTCTCCCGTTCCGTTTTGCAGTATCTCTGATCACCTCCCGCCATTGCCACTCTTGAACACTGGTTCCATGGGAGTAATGTCCTCTATCGCTACTCTCGGTGCTCAACCTTACGACGAACAAAGCCCTCCGCCGCACCCTTCTTCGCCTGCTCCACCACCTACCACCGAACCACAACCTCCCGTCGCTGCTTCCGATCACGACGTCACCCCCTCTTGCCACTCTCCTTCACCCCTGTCATCCTTCGAACCCTCTACTGAAACCGATTCATCTTCAACAACGTCTCCACCACCAAGCCCTCCACTTCGCTGTCGTTCAAATCGAACGACTCTTCGCCGAAACCCTAACCTAACGCAAACCACCGTAGCAACACCACTCACAATCCCCTCTTCGTCGGACTCCTCCCGAGAACAAATGCCTCAAACTCAACCTATCCGCTCGAGCCCAAACCCTAATCCTCGCCGCCGCGGACCTCTAGCAACCGCGCCACCACCCATTGCTCCTCCGCCTAAACACCGCCATACTCAAGACCACTCCTACTCCTACCGCTGTCACTCAAACTGCTGCCACATCAATTGAAGCACGTCTCGACGCAATCGAGGCTAAGCTCTACCTCCTACTCGATTACTTTGGCATCACGACCGATTGATGCCCTTGGGGAGTCCCCCTTCCTTCTCCTTTTGATTTTCGCATTGCCTCTTGATAGTCTGTTGCATATTTACATTAAGGACAATATATACTTTAAGTGGTGGTGGTGATTCTCTATTGTGATGGAAATCAGCCCATGCAAAACCCTACAAATAAGACGGATCCTTTGATCATAAAAGATGGGCCAATTACAAGAGCACGTGCTAAGAAAATCAAGGAAGCCATGATGGTTCTTGTAAATGAAGTAAAAGTTCAAATCCAAGAGGCCTCTTCAGTGGGACAAATTATGAATATTATTCAAGTTGGTAGGTTGGAGTTTTAATGAAGAGTTGGGCTTATTTCTTATCCAAAATTAAGGCCCAAGTTGAAGGATGAGTTGGGCTTATTTTTTATCCAAAATTAAGGCCCATGTTGAAGATAATTTTCGTCCATATTCCAAAGGCCTACAAAATGGACTCTTCAAAATAATCAAATCTATTGTTTAACTCTATAAAAGAATCCTAGAACATAGTGTACCATTCAAGGTATCTTTTGACTAGTCTTTGAGTGAATAAGTGTGGTCAAAAGTGTCATCAAGATGTTTAGGGTAAAAGTGATCAAAAGTATAATCAAGATGTTTTCAAGCATCTTAAGAGTCATTTGTAGCCTATAAATAGGCCATGTAAACATTTGTAAACGATCAACAATTTTAGTATAAAAATTCCTCTTGAATTTACTATCTTTTGTGAGAGTAATTTCTTTAGAGAACTTATCAAGATTCTTGAGCAAGATCTTGTAGTGTTCAACATACCGAGGTTCTTGGCTCATTCTATAGCCAACGGGTCGAGGTTTTTAAGCTTAATATAAGATCAAACCAGATTTTCGATTTTGGGGAGATTCTTATCTTATACGTTGGGTTCTTAGATCATTATATCTAATGGGTCCTTCGTCGTATCCATTTCAGTTTGGTATCAGAGCAATCTGGTATTGATCTGATTTTTTATTTTTCTTTTTATTTTGTTCAAGTGTAGAGAAAAAAAAAAGAAGAAAAAAAATTTGAAAATAAAAAAAAAATTCGAAAATAAAAAAATTTGAAAAAAAGAATACGATTTGTTGAGTTAATACTCTAAAGAATCAATTTCAAGAATTCCTTGTTCCCTACATCTATAGGACTAAGGGATTGTTGAAGGTTCTAGAAATTGTTCAAACTTGATTTTGTTCTCAAAATTTGAGTGGTAAAAGGCTTGTGTGGTGAGTTCATTAGAGGGGAGGTAAAAGCCTAAGAGTGATACACGAGTGGATTGTGAGGTATCTTTTTGTGTAATACACGAGCGTTTTGTGAGAAAATTATATACAATGGAGGAAACACACAATAACCAACAAGAAGCCTTCACACTTCAAGTTATGCAACAACAATTTGCAAGATTGAGTATGGTCCTTGAAAGCATAATAGATCGGTTAGAGCGATTAGAACAACGTGCTCCAAGGGAACGTAGAAATCCTAATGCACCCGAACAACGAAGATATGAGGAGTGGGAAGAGGAGGAAGAAGATGTTGATATTGGGGCTGCTCATGAATTCCAAAGGCGAGGAGGTAGAAGAAGGAGAAATGATGAAGTGGATCGAGACTTGGGAAACATAAAAATAAACATCCCTACTTTCCATGGAAGAAGTGATCCAGAAGCCTACTTGGAGTGGGAAAAGAAGGTAGATTTGATTTTTGACTGTCATAATTACTTCGAGGAAAAGAAAGTAAGGCTTGCGGCTATCGAGTTTACCGACTATGCAATAGTATGGTTGGATCAGCTTGTTACAAATCGAAGGAGATATGGAGAAAGGCCGGTTACTACATGGGCTGAAATGAAGTCAATCATGCGTAAGAGGTTTGTGCCATCTCATTACTTTCGAGAATTATATCAAAAACTTCAATCTATGACTCAGGGCACAAAAAGCGTGGACGAGTATTATAAGGAAATGGAGATTGCCAAGATTAGAGCAAATGTTGAAGAAGATCGGGAGACAACAATGGCTCGTTTCCTAAATGGGTTGAAAAGTGAGATTGCTAATATTGTGGAACTTCAACACTATGTGGAGCTTGAAGACATGGTACATACAGCCATGAAAGTGGAAAGACAACTGAAGAGGGAGGGTTCTCTACAAAGGAGTTATTCGCAACGTTTCCAATCTTCAAACAAGATGAAGGAAGGAGTACCCAAGGCTACCTTTGGAAATACATCAAAGTCACAAAATGAGACATCACGAGTCAAGCCTAGCGAGGCTGAAAAAGGAAAAGGTAATATTACTTCATCTTCTCGAAGTCGTGATATTAAATGCTTTCGTTGGCAGGGACATGGGCATATTGCATCTGAGTGCCCAAACAAAAGAGTGATGATTCTTAGAGACAATGGAGAGATTGAATCTGAAGTTGAAAGTGAAGAAGAGAGTGATGAGGAAGTGGAGAAAGTTAATGCTGAATCGGGAGAACTTTTGGTGGTACGAAGAGCCCTAAACATGCAAGCAAAGTTTGGAGAAGCGGAACAACAAAGAGAAAACATCTTCCATACAAGATGTTTGGTGCAAAAAAAGGTATGCATGTTGATTATTGATAGTGGGAGCTGTACCAATGTGGCTAGTATGGATATGGTGGAGAAATTAAATTTGACTACATCGAAACATCCTAATTCATATAAGCTTCAATGGCTTAATGGATGTGGAGAAATCCGAGTTACTAAGCAGGTTTTGGTGCCATTCTCTATTGGAAAATACGAGGATGAAGTTCTATGCGATGTGGTACCAATGCATGCAAGTCATATTCTTTTGGGAAGGCCATGGCAGTTCGATCGGCGAGTGGTATATGATGGGTACCTTAATCGTTTCACATTGAAACATAAAAATAAAACCATCATGCTTATATCCTTAACTCCATAACAGGTTCATGAAGATCAAATCAAAATGTCTCAAACAAAAAGAGAAAAAGAGATTGAGAGAAGAAAGATAGAAAATGAGCAACAAAAAGTAAGCAAAAAAAAGAGTGGAGCGAAAAATAAGAGGGCTGAATTGAGTGTTCCCGAGGGAGAAAAAAAATTGGAAGTTAGTGAGGCCACAAAAAGAGTGAATTTTTTTGGTAGAGGGAGTGAGCTAAAAAGAGCTTTTGTTGAAAAAAAGAGTGTGTTGGTGTTGGTACATAAACAATCATATTTGAGCACTAACGAACTAACATCTTCTTTGCCTAGTTCTTTTGTATCTCTTTTGCAGGAATATGAAGATGTTTTTCCGGATGAAGAACCGAATGGTTTACCACCATTAAGAGGCATTGAACATCAAATTGATTTCATTCCCGGTGCAACACTTCCAAACCGACCAGCTTATAGAGCTAATCCCGAGGAAACAAAAGAAATCCAAAGACAAGTGGAGGAGTTGATGACTAAAGGCAAAGTTCGAGAATGCATGAGTTCATGCGTTGTACCGGTGATTATAGTCCCAAAGAAATATGGAACATGGAGAATGTGCACAGATTGTCGCGCCGTCAATAAAATCATGGTGAAGTATCGCTACCCTATTCCTAGGTTAGACGATATGCTTGATGAATTGTATGGTGCTTTATTTTTCTCTAAAGTTGATTTGAAAAGTGGATATCATCAAATACGAATCAAAGAAGGTGATGAATGGAAAACAGCTTTCAAAACAAAATATGGTTTATATGAGTGGTTGGTAATGCCGTTTGGCTTAACTAATTCACCGAGCACTTTCATGAGATTAATGAACCATGTTTTGCGTAACTTCATTGAAAAGTGTGTTGTTGTGTATTTTGACGATATTCTTATCTATAGCAAAAGCATAGAAGAACATCTTGATCATGTGCGAATTGTATTAGACACCTTAAGAAATGAATCTTTATATGCCAATCTTAAGAAGTGTTATTTTTGCATGGACAAAGTTGTTTTTCTTGGTTTTGTTGTAAGTGCTAATGGAATTGAAATGGAAAAAGACAAGGTCAATGCTATTTTAGATTGGCCAACTCCTAAAAACATTGCTGAAGTAAGAAGTTTTCATGGTCTCGCTAGTTTCTATCGAAGATTTGTTAGAGACTTTAGTACCATTGCTGCACCACTAAATGAAATTGTGAAAAAAGATGTTGGATTTCATTGGGGAGAAAAGCAAGAGCATGCATTTAATCTTTTGAAAGAAAAACTCACTACTGCTCCAATTCTTGCATTGCCTAACTTTAACAAAAGTTTTGAACTTGAATGTGATGCATCTGGAGTAGGTATAGGGGCTGTTTTAATGCAGGATGGAAAACCAATAGCTTACTATAGTGAGAAGTTGAAGGGAGCTCAAGTGAACTATCCAACTTATGATAAGGAATTGTACGCTTTGGTGAGAGCATTGGAGACATGGCAGCATTACTTGTGGACTAGAGAGTTTGTTATCCACACTGATCACGAATCTCTCAAGTACCTCAAAGGGCAAGGTAAGCTTAATAAGAGGCATGCTAAGTGGGTGGAATTCATTGAATCATTTTCATATGTGATTAAGTATAAAAAAGGGAAAGCAAATATTGTTGATGATGCATTATCAAGGAGGCATGCATTGATCACTACATTAAGTTATAAACTTTTAGGTTTTGAGTCAATTAAGGAACTTTATGCTAACGATTCTGATTTTGCTTCAATTTACTTGGCTTGTAAAAATGGTGCGTTCGAAAAGTTCTATAGGCATGAAGGATATTTATTTCGTGAATGTAAACTATGCATTCCTAAATGTTCTATACGTGAATTGCTTGTTAGAGAAGCCCATGGGGGAGGGCTAATGGGTCATTTTGGAATACATAAAACTTTAAGTGTTTTGAGTGAACATTTCTTTTGGCCTAAAATGCGTATTGATGTTGAAAGAATTTGTGAAAGATGCATAACTTGCATGAAAGCTAAATCAAGAGCGCAACCACATGGATTGTACAAACCTTTACCTATACCAAATGAACCTTTGGTAAACATATCTATGGACTTTGTTTTGGGATTACCAAGGACAAAGAAAGGTAAAGACTCTGTGTTTGTTGTTGTTGATAGATTTTCCAAAATGGCACACTTCATTCCATGTCATAAGACCAATGATGCAACTCATATTGCTGATTTATTCTTTAAGGAAATTGTTCGTTTGCATGGAGTACCAAGGACTATAGTAAGTGATAGAGATGCAAAATTTTTGAGTCACTTTTGGCGTGTTTTGTGGGATAAATTAGGAACTAAACTTCTATTTTCTACTACATGTCACCCCCAAACAGATGGACAAACTGAAGTTGTCAATAGAACATTATCTCAATTGCTTAGAATTTTAATTCAAAAGAACTTGAAAAATTGGGAAGATTGTTTGTCCTTTGCTGAATTTGCATATAATAGAAGTGTCCATTCTGCTACTAATCACTCTCCATTTGAAGTTGTATATGGTTTTAATCCACTAAGTCCACTTGATCTTATTCCAATACCTATCAACGAACGTGCAAGCCTTGATGGAAAAGTGAAAGCTGAGATGATTAAGAAATTGCATGAAAAGGTGAGACTCAACATTGAAAAGAGAACTGAGCAGTACGTTAAGCAAGCTAACAAAGGTCGTAAACAAGTCATATTTGAGCCCGGAGATTGGGTTTGGTTACACTTGAGAAAGGCGATTTTCAGGTAAGAGAAAGTCAAAATTGCAACCACGAGGAGATGGACCATTTCAAGTGATTGCACGAATCAATGACAATGCCTATAAACTAGACCTTCCAGGTGAGTATAGCGTAAGTGCAACTTTCAATGTTACTATCTTTCTCCTTATTTTGGTGATATAGATTCGAGGACGAATCCTTTTGCAGAGGAAGGGAATGATGAAAATCAGCCCATGCAAAACCCTACAAACAAGACAGATCCTTTGATCATGAAAGATGGGCCAATTACAAGAGCACGTGCTAAGAAAATCAAGGAAGCCATGATGGTTCTTGTAAATGAAGTAAAAGATCAAATCCAAGAGGCCTATTCAATGGGCCAAATTATGAATATTATTCAAGTTGGTAAGTTGGAGTTTTAATGAAGAGTTGGGCTTATTTCTTATCCAAAATTAAGGCTCATGTTGAAGATAATTTTCGTCCATATTCCAAAGGCCTACAAAATGGACTCTTCAAAATAATCAAATCTATTGTTTAACTCTTTAAAAGAATCCTAGAACATAGTGTACCATTCAAGGTATCTTTTGACTAGTCTTTGAGTGAATAAGTGTGGTCAAAAGTGTCATCAAGATGTTTAGGGTAAAAATGATCAAAAGTGTAATCAAGATGTTTTCAAGCATCTTAAGAGTCATTTGTAGCCTATAAATAGGCCATGTAAACATTTGTAAACCATCAACAATTTTAGTACAAAAATTCCTCTTGAATTTACTATCTTTTGTGAGAGTAATTTCTTTAGAGAACTTATCAAGATTCTTGAGCAAGATCTTGTGGTGTTCAACACTCCGAAGTTCTTGGCTCATTCTATAGCTAACGGGTCGAGGTTTTTAAGCTTAATATAAGATCAAACCAGATTTTCAATTTTGGGGAGATTCTTATCTTATACGTTGGGTTCTTAGATCATTATATCTAATGTGTCCTTCGTCGTATCCACATCATATTGCGTTTGCACTTCTTGGCCTTTGTTTAAATTTAGCTTGTGAAATTTTTCAAATTTTCATTTACTTTGGTATTTTTAGAGTATAGATTTTGTGAATTCTTTTAACTAGTTAGGTTTGTGCAATTTGGTCAAGCTTTGATTGAATTCTCTTGCCAAGTAAAAATTTTTGTTAGCATAACGATACAACGAGAACGATAGGATTGCATGTATTAGTACGACTCATCCCTACCATGTGAGCTTTTGAGCCCTTTCAATTTGATCGACCATACATGACAATTCTCTTTCTTTCTTGAGTGAATCTGGCGTGTTTTTAAAGTTCTAGAACTTGCTTTGAACCGTGTCAAAACTACACAAGTTTGTGCACATTTGAATGTGATAAAGGTACTTAGGACTTAGCCACTTAGCCAAATAAATCTACCATTTGCATACTCCCCTAGTTAGCCCACTTTGAGCTTTATGGCCTTCTTTTCTTGATTAAACCCAAAATTTAAGCCTTTAACGTTTTATCATATCTCTTTATTTTACCCGTCTAGAAAATGAGTCGAGCATCAAGATTATAATTATTCGGGAACTCAAGATGAAGATGTGGATTGATTTACTATGGGGAACTCTTGGATTGTAAAGAGTGCTTACAAAAAAAATTTAAAAACAAAAAGAAAAGATGAATGCAAGGTACTTGGGTCCTTATTGCCAAATCAACCCAATAGTGCCTCGATGCTCTTTGAAATTTTTGGACTTAGCTTTTCATTATCCTTTTATTCC
The DNA here is from genome assembly GCA_963669365.1 of Verbascum thapsus. Lineage (NCBI taxonomy): Eukaryota > Viridiplantae > Streptophyta > Magnoliopsida > Lamiales > Scrophulariaceae > Verbascum > Verbascum thapsus. The sequence continues at coordinate 11,323,431 of OY770115.1, read as the reverse complement.
TACTCCGAGCCTTAGCACCATTACAACCTTAAATACAAGACCTTTTGATTCTTTTGTGCACATTCTCAAAATAGTGACGATTTTAGTGTATAAGCAAGCCTATGGGATTACATTGACATGTTAAGACTTTAGTGAAACACGTTAAACCTCATACATGAGTGTTTGGGGAGGATTGTGAGAAATGTCGGCTAATTTCTTGCATTCCTATTTTTCATTGAAATTGTTGCGTTGGTTTTGATCTAATGTGGTATAGAGATCTTCGATTTTTTGCATGTGTCATCTTGTCATCCTTGACTTTTGTTCTTCGATTCATGATTTTTTATGCCTATTTGATAGAGTGTTGAAATCTTGATTATTTCGTGATGCTTAAACTTAAACATTGCCCGAGAATGTGCAATAGCATAGATGTGGGGGTATTTGTTATCGTGTATTTTATACACGTTTGACATGTTTATAATTGCGTTGTTTGTCATATTTGTACCAACTATCTCATTTATGCTATTATTTGGATTGTTAGGTGATTACAAGAGGATAAAAGGAAAATGTGGCAAAAAAGTGGGAAAATGATGAAGTTTGGTTTGGTGCAAAGAAAATGCAGCATAATGGTTTGCAGCCCGGTAACCAATCTGCCGAAGAACACAAAAAACTGCTGAAATCTGCTAGAATTCGAATTATCTGCTGGAATATTTTGTTTCCCAATCTTTTGGGATTAGTTCGTTTTATTTAGGGATTTTATTTCCCTTTTTGAATAATTTTAGATATTTTAGGATTCTTAAAATTCTATTTTAATTAGTTTCCTACTTTGACTAAAACTCTTTTAGGTTTAAATAAATGGAATTTATTCCACAAGAACTCTCTTTGTTTTTGTACGTACGTTTCTCCTAGCTTTCGAATTCAAGACTTTTGTAGACGTTTTTATTATGTGTTGCTAAACACATATTTTCTAGTCGAAGGATTTATTGAGGTTTGATTTCGTTAACTCGTGAGATTTAATTTGTGCTTTTAATTTCTTTGTTTCTTTAAGTATTTGCTTCTTTCCTGAGCTTTGTTGATAATATATTTCGATTGATTAGATAACTTGATCAACTATTTAATCGTTGAAATCATATTTAGCTATTTATCCAAATCCGTAATTGTTTGGTAAATCCTAATCTTTGTAGTAGTTAGTGACGTCGATTATGGACAAGTTTTCGATTAGTTGTTATAGGAATTAGTAATCTGGTTTAAATAAACTGAGCTTATACATGAATGCTATCGATAGGCTAAATCCTAAGTAAGCTTAGGCTAAACATAGCCTCGAAGTAAACTTAGTCTAGAAGTAAACTTAGCCTCGAAGTAAGCTTAACCTAAAGTAAACATAGTTTCCAAGTAAGCTTAACCTAGAAGTAAACTTAGCCTCGAAGTAAGCTTAACCTAGAAGTAAATGTAGACTCGAAGTAAACTTTGCCTATAAATAGTAGCCCACCTAGCTTCATTTCAAAGACATTCTTGGGTGTAAAAAATATAGGAAATAGAGTGAAAGAAATAGAAGAAAAATAAGAAAGAAAGAGTAACTCGTAAAGCGAGCTAGGTAAATCAACGTTTTCATTATAAGCTATTATACATGTAAGATTAGGAAGGAGTGCTATTAGCTAGCTTTCGATAGCATCATATTCTAGTTCATTGCAAAGGACTTAAGGTAAGTAGAAGTATTCATTGATGTATCATAAGAATCATATTATGTATGTTTATGATTATGTATGTTGATTGTTTGAAAATGAATGTCATTATGTGCCTATCTCATGTTAAGAGTTGAGATATATATGATTTATGATGAACGATGTTGAAAATGTGTTATTTGATATGAAATACTGATGTACATGTGATTGTGATGCAATATATTGCTATACATGTAAAGAAAACGTTTTTCAAAAGAGAGGTTTGGTATTTAATTGGTGGTTGGGTAGGCACGAGACGTGGATAGGACCGGCGGACCCAACAAAGGGTGGTGAATGACTTGAGGTGTAAAAGTCAAGATAGATAAAATCATAATGGTGAGTACATTGAGGTGTAAAAATAAAGATAGATAAAGTCACGATATATGAGAGAACTAGCGGCTAATATCATAGGGCCGAAAGGTCGATTATGAGAACCTCTGTGATGCTTCTTTTATTGGGAAATTATGAACAAGTTCTGAAAACAGACGCCTATCATTATCAGTGGAATACCATACTTTAAGGGTATCCAAAAGAAAGGAAAAAGTAATGCTTTTTAATGAATTATGCGACTGTCTTTTGTACTATGTCTAGATCTATCTTGAGGCTTTAGCTAATTAGATTCTTATGAATCGGTTCAAACCGTGTGGTTAAAACCGGTCTAATGACTAAATCGGTTCTCATCATTTTTCCAATTTCATTTGCAAAAATACTCTCAATTATGCATTGATCAAGAATTGAACTCCACACCTTCTCTTATATAATCAAGTAGCTTACCACTACACCAGAGAAACTTTTTATTCAAATCCATACTATTATGCTTTATATTAGTTTTTCAAATATTAGTTTTTAAAATTAAAATTTTACTTTATCTATTAATTATTCAATTTGCATATAAAGTTGAACATGAAATACTTTTTATGGAGATATAATGGCCTCATAAAAATTTTGAGTTTAAAATGATAAATGTCTTTATATGTACATTTGTGATTAACATATCTAATATCATATATATTTTTAACTAAACTATTTTATTTAAATTTAATTGGCTCAAATTAATTCTTTTAAAAATAAACTCAAACTAATTCTTTTGGTAAAATAAATAGCATAATATATGTATACATGAAAATTAAAATATATGTATGTATGTATGTATGTATGTATGTATGTATGTATGTATGTAAGTATGTATGTATGTATAATTCGGGTTACCCGGTTTTTTTATAACGGTCCGACCGGTCGAACCAGTGACCCAATGACCCGATAAATTTTCCAGTTTGAACATCAGTCCGATTTTAAAAATATTGATTATACTTGTAAGATTAGGAAGGAGTGCAATTAGCTAACTTTCGATAGCATCATCATATTCTAGTTCATTGCAAAGGACTTAAGGTAAGTACAAGTTTTCTTTGATGCATCATAAGAATCATATGTGCATGTTTATGATTGATTATGTATGTTGATTGTTTGAAAATGAATGTCAGTATGTGTCTATCTCATGTAAAGTGTTGACATATATATGATTTATGATGAACGATATTGAAAATGTGTTATTTGATATGAATGCTGACGTACATGTGATTCGAATGCAATATATTGCTATACATGTAAAGAAAACATTTTTCAAAAGAAAGGTTTAGTATTTGTTTGTGGTCGGGTAGGCACGGGACGCGAGTGGGACTGACGGACCCAACAGAGGGTGGTGAATGACTTGAGGTGTAAAAGCCGAGATAGATAAAGCCGTAGTGGTGATTACCTTGAGGTGTAAAAACAAAGATAGATAAAGTCACGATATATGCGGGAGCTAGCAGCTAATATCATAGGGCCAAAAGGTCGGATATGAGAACACCCATGATGCTTTTTTTATTGGCCAATTATGAACAGATTTCGAAAACAGACACCAATCATTATCAGTCGAATACCATACTTCAAGGGTACCCAAAAGAAACGAAAAAAAATATTTTTAAATGAACTATGCATTATTTATTGTCTTACGTGCTATGTGAAAAGTTGCTATCTAGATCGAGCTTCTTCTTATGAGCCTTTAGCTCATTAGATTCTTATGATGTAGGTTAAGCCTGTCAACGGGCGGGTATTACCCGTACCCGTATATTACCCGTTCAATTTTTTTGGCATCCGACCCGGACCCGACCCAATCGTTTACCCGTTGGGTCTGCTGAACGGGTATTGACCGGGTGAAAATGATATATCGGGCGGGTTATTACCGGACCCGGTCCAATTTCCTTTTTTTTTTTAGAATTTTTTTTTATCATTCTCGCATATCTATTAACTTATATTTTATCTTTTTTTCCTTAATTCGTCGATCTTTGATTAATTATAAAAATGTGATTGTTGAAAAAATAAACTAGACAATGCTTGATTTTTCCCCAATTCTATCTCCAAAAATCTTAATTTATATATATTTATATATGCACAAAAAAATTAGAAAATATGTAAATCACAAAAAAAATTCTCAAAACAAAAATAGAAAATTATTGATAGGGTTGTCTAATTGTTCATTGAATAAAAGCATATATACTCAAGAATCCCAAAATAAACAATAAACAAGTCTTCCAAAATAATACTTCCAAAATTGATTGGGATATGTAATTAATTTTGAAAAAAGTGAAAAAAAAAAAAAAAATATGAAAACACATTCAAAAATTACACATCGGGAAGAAGGGATTGAAATTGAACTTGAGAAAATGAGAGTGAAAGGAGTGATAGGTGGGAAGAGAGAAATGAAATATGTTTAGAAATTAGAATTAATTGGGTGTTGACCGGGTAGTCAACGGGTATTGAACGGGTTATAGACCCACGGATTTTATACGGGTAAATACCCGGTCCGGACCCGAAAGTTTAAAAACTACCGGGTTCGGACCGGGTCTGGGTTTAACATCTCATGGACTGGGTCCAGGTCAGGTAAATTAAATTTTGAATGGGTACGAGTACGGGTAATACCCGCCCGTTGACAGGCTTAATGTAAGTGATGATTAGTGTACATATGTGAAGATTGCCCAGGTATCCTGAGCGGTCAGACAGAGCTATGTTCATATGCCTTGTTTAGAGCATTTTGTAGCTCAAAACTCTGATTTTGTTTAAGTAACCGCTCCGTTATGGTTTTGTAAACAAATGCTTGTTAATGTACAAGGTTTGAATTTGTAAAGGAAAAATTGCTTGCTTTTATTTATAAAGGATAAATTTTATTACTTTATAAAACCATAACATTTGAGAAAAGAAAAAGGTTAATGTTCCCGGGCCCAGTTTAGGGGTGTAACAGTTTTGGATCAGTGTAAAGGTTTAGTCTTTCCTCAAGACAAAAGAAGGCATATGAACATATCTTGGTTGGGGAAACTTGGTAAACTTTTTAGTTTATTCCCTTATGTTTTATCAATTAATATCATTATCATTGTTGTGCATTCATTTGCTAGTGAATGGGATAAATTGGGTAAGAGAAACAAAAACACATATACTAATAGTTACAACTCAAAATACTTTCTATCGCTTATTACATGATATTCTAATAAGTACAAACTTACATTTTTTTCAGGGGTCTAACATTTAAACCTATCTTGTCATCATAAAAGCTACTAACAAAAAATTTCCTAGCATCAAATAATGCTCCCCAAACCCTTAATTCGGCAGAAGTATTAGCATCAATAATGCTCCCCAAAATATTGAGTTCGACAGAAGTATTGACATCATAAAATGCTACTGAAACCTTGAGTTCTCGGTATAAGTATTAGCATCAAATAATGCTCCTCGAAACTTTGAGTTCACCAAAAGTATAGGCATCACAAAATGCTCCTCGAAACCTTGAGTTCTCGGCCGAAGTATTAACATCAAATAATGTTCCTCGAAACCTTGAGTTCTCGGCCGAAGTATTAACATCAAATAATGTTCCTCGAAACCTTAAGTTCTCAGCTAAAGTATTGACATCAAGTAATGATCCCTGAAATGTTGAATATTCGGCTATAAGTATCAAAATCAATACAATGCTCTCTTTGTGTTCTCAGCAAAAATAATGTGTACTTTTTGCACCATATTTCTTTTAAACAAACTGATACAAGTTTTATAGGTCCCTTAGGAAAAACTTGATAAATACTAATGAAATAGCAGCACAAATACTCTTAGACTTGACTTGCATATTTGTGTGAAGGATTAAAAAAAAGTCACTTAAAATTTAGTTGTAAGAAACTTATGAAGTCATCAACTCAGGTACACTTCTTTGATAAATCTACTCTCTTAGTTCGATCATAGCCTATTAGTGTTCGAGAGTTGGGAGGCTAATGATATAAGTAGATTATATGTGTATTGGGCTGAGTTAAATTCTTGGACCAAGACTTAAATATTATAAAATTTAATGGGTCAAGCCCAATCTCAGGAAGCATATAATAATCATGATTGATTGAAGAAAAGGTCAATATAGCCTATTTCCATGTTGATACGTAACTAATCTCCATTTTCCTAGCAACCATGTTCACTATGGATAAAGATCTTTTCCATCCGGCCACTTTTGCTATGAATTATGGGCAGAAATTAGGAATTTTATTGGACTATGTCGTCGTATGACAATATTAGATAGTTCGCTCAATTGGCTGAAGAAGGAAGTAAGGGCAAGGTTGGCAAGCTTGTAGCAAATACATTGTATTTGCCACCACCATCTACTTCATTTGGAATGCTCGCAACCGATTCATTTTTTAGGGAGAAGCTTTCATCCACGACTCCATTGTTAGGAAGATCAAGAATCATGTATATAGAACTATATTTACCATATTCGACGATGTCTTGCGATACTTTGAGCACCTTAGCACTTAATTTGTTTAGGGTCTCTTTTCTTTATTTTTCATAGCAGACGATTGAATTTTAGTTGGTATGCCAAACATGTTGTGGACATCCTTTTCTTTGACCCGAGGTATGCATGGAGTATTTATGTTTCGTTTTGATCTCAATAAATTTATTTACCGATTAAAAAAAAGATCTTTCCTATTATTTGTGGGATTATAATAACTGATATCTTGTGTCCTATAAAGTGGGTGAATTATCAAACGAGCCCGGCCGAGGTAAAAACTACAAACATCACTCTAAAGAGTTTATTGAACTACGAAAGACTTGATCCTACTTTAGTAGATACGTAGGTAGCTTGATTTGATCAAGTGCAGTCTATAATCTAATCGACATTCTTTTTACACCATCCTGAGATATGAGTAAAACAAAAGAGGAAGATTTTAAACATTGATGATGCAAATTCGGACAGCATGGCGGCGGGAGGGGAATGAAAGCTTGGGCACTGGCACACAAATCAGGAAAAAGGTGGATACCGGCGTCGAAGATGGCTATTAAGAGATCGGCGGCGGCGGTGTTAGGTTGAAACGAGTATGGTGAAATATTGTGGTGGATTTGTAGATTTAACATTGATGAAGGGCGGTGATTAGGGCTTGGGTGAAGAAGAAAGGGATGAAAAAAACTAAATTTTTAATAAGTTTTTGAACAAATTAAATTTTAATTATTACCTGATTTGTTAATATACTTCATAAATATTGATTGAAAATTTGAATATTTGTTAACTGGAGTAAATATAATATAAGTATTTATAAAAAAGGTTTGAGTATAATTAACTAATTAATCAAACTGTTTAGTAATTGTTAATTTATTTAAGGAATGAAATGTAACATAATTAAATTTTATATAACTTTTGTTATTTCTATTTATTTTTTTCATTTGAAATTGTGAGTATTTGTTTTTGTTGATTAATTATAACTTGTAATTTTTTTAGTAAATGAAAATTGTCAATTATATTTAGTGAAAAGAACAAAAGAAAAAAGTCACTGAGAAAAAGGATAATAACAAGATTGAAAACTTTAAAAGGAAATCTATTTAAATTGGTTTCATTTTTTTAGTATTTTGAAAATTATAATTGAATTATTTATTAACAATGAAATTAAAAATAATTTATTTATAACATATATAATTCTCAAACCGAATATATTTAAACAATAAGTAACAAAAGTGATTACCAATTTACAACATTACATTGACAACCACTTGGAATATTACTATATATTACAAACACCCACGTGGGATATTTCGATTAGTTAAAAATATGACTTTTTGTCCAGGGCTAAAATAAAAATATTGAGAAAATATTTTGCTGATATCATCGCATCTTTGACCGAGAATATTAATAGGAGATGCCCATCTAATCCAAATCTGCATCCTGAAGAAATTATGATAATTATTAATAATTGAGTGGTGGTTTGGGTAATTACACTAAAAGTATGCTGAGTGTGAGGTTTTTTCTTCTTTTTTTTTATGATACGAAAATTCGTAGGTCCGCAATTATTGGATAAAGATCATTCTTATGTAATAATTTGCAAACAACACAAGAGAGTCAGTCTAGGTGCATTCCCTTAGTGGAAATCGAATCAAGGCAACAACAATTTTCCAACCAGTTCTATTAAGTTTATTTTTTCTTTTATTACGAGATAACGGTGCTTGTGATGAACCAAAATAAACTAGTTAAGCTTTCAAAGATAAATATTGTATTTAACCCTTAATTTCATAAAGTTCAAATAAGAGATAAAATTAAGACCAATAAAGTTGTGAAAAAAATAAATGAGCATACAGAGTAAACAAACAAATCACCTTTTAATTTCGACAATTCCACATCATATAATTCCTTTATATTATTAAAAATGGAAGCAAATTTATTTAGATAAAATTGAACAATTTAATTATGAGTTGAAGGAGGCTTTGGATAACAACAACATGTTCTGTCAGGCTGACAACCACAGCTTAGCTTATGCAAGAAAAAGTCGCATAATTTCACACAATCACTATCATTTGAACAGTAAGTTGGTATAGGGGGTCTGCCACGTGCACTCCCTGGTACTTCTGCATGCCCAAAAATACTTTGGTTAAGAGTAATAGAAATTGATAGATAATGATTTAATTACATTTTATCACCCCTAAGATATGCCTAATTATTTATTAGGCCCATCATTTTTTATAAGTATACTTATGAATCTGATTTACAGATGGCTCCTTCCATGTGTTTTCAGCCCAAAAAATGCTGATGTCAGCAAAAATATGCTATTTTTGCTATTTTATTTGTTGATAACATGCGGTCTTTTTACAAGTTTCAGTCAATTTATAACCCCTTCTCGATATTTTCCAGAATTAGGAGGGAGGTAAGTGTAATTATAAAATATAAGAGGGGCCCATTTTGTAGTGAGGCCATTACATTAGGGTTGGTAAATGTAATCAGCCCGTTAACGAGTTCATGGTTATTTTCATATGAATTTGACTAGGTAAATTAACGATTATGATTATTTTTTTACTATTAATTCTAAAATCTTTTAAAAATAAGGGAGAAAAGACGTACCACTTATGCCCAACACCAATATTAGCATGAATGCCATCAACATTGAAACTTGCCTCATTGCTTACTATGAGTTTTAAAATTGTAATTTGCTTCTATGTGTTGAGGTGTGTGTACATATATATATAGGTGTTCGAGGCACCAAAAGAAAATTCGTGGAAGATTTACCTAATTGCTTTTAGTATAAATGGAAAATGATATTGAAATAATTAATACTATTGGATTTCAATAAAAATCCATGACCATATAACAAAACTATGGTAAGTAATCTCTTCAATATAATGGTTGAAGATTTCTTTCACATTTTTGCATATTTGTCTTCGATATTAATTAATGGAGGACCAATTCACTCATAACATATACAATATATATCGATTAATATAGTTCGATTGATTGCAATTCGTAATTGATGTACATTCATGTGAATTGGTCATTGTTGTGCATGTTTATGTGTGTGAATTGCTCCTCCGTTGATTAATATCTAACAGGTGCGGTGAACGTGAATCAAGTTCTTAGTCAATAAGAATGGAGTCAACGAAGATTGAGGTGGAGAAATTCCTTGGTACGAATGACTTTAATTATGGAGCATGAAGATTAAGACTTTATAAGTTCAAGGTTTTACATAATTCTTATTGGTGAACAGAGCCTACCCGAATCGATTAAGGCTAAAGAAAGATAAATCTCTAAAGAGAAATACAACCTAGGTATATGGCTTGAACTTGGAAGTCTATACATGATTAAGTCTCAAGTTAATAGACTCTACTTGAAACGAGCATTGTATTTAATAAAAATAAGTGAAGACAGGCACGCACGTGCGCATGAGCAACTGGATAAGTTTTTGGTTGGATCCAACATTACAAATGATAACACTCATTACACTCAGACACTTGTTAGGGTCCCATAAGCCATTTTTGGTTGCCAATTTTATGTAATAAACTATATTGGATTGCATAGAGCTATGGGATATGATTACGCATCGGGTATGGTGATCATGGAATGTACTCGAACGACTGCCTAAAAGTGTTCCAAGTCGCAGAGTCATTGAGATAGGGATATCAATGACTCGTCAAGACTTGCTTGTATGTAGCATTTCCTTTTTGGAAGTACCTTGTTCCATTGGTATTGGTCAGGGACATATGCACATATGAGGGTTCACATCGGGGATGACTGAACTGAACAACCCCAATAGAAATTCATATTGGTGTTCACGTCGAATATGAAGTTCCATGGTCACATAGGCTTGTGGTGATCCTCATGACTTGAGAAAATCGCGGTTGTTCAAATACATGACCTACTGCACTTTGATCTAGTTCATGATTACATGGATAATCGTTAAATGTGTTATTCTGGGTGTAGTCTGGTTATGAGATTTGACAGGCGATTCAAGATGGAATTTGTCTCTAATCGTACAATTAGTGAATCTCCTATGCTATTTTGGAAATGAAACGACTAAAAACTTTGGCGAAAGTAAGTCAATAAGAAGCCATGTGATCCTTGCTTAGTTAACACGATTCATCATTTGCCAATTGATATAGTAATGTGATTAAGTTAGTGTGATTTCGACTGGTAACCAAATCCTAAATTTAATCGGGAGATCTGACAGAAGGATGAGACACATGCTACGATCATGACCAATAAATGTCTACTCGAATCATTTGAGTCTAGGGTTTGAGTCAACGTTGTTAGACATCGAGCTCAATATGTGAGAATCATTAATTAATTGGTGGTTAATTCATGATCAAGATTAATCGTTTGGCATAATGATTAATGGAGGTAATAATTGGCTAACTGTTACCGAGCCATTTGGAAATGGTCTTACTGCTAGCTCTCGAATGAACCTAAGAGGTCACACGCGAACTTGAATAAGTTTCCCGGTTATGTGTACTAATAGCCATTTTCGAATGGACTATAAGAATTGGTGTGTGATATTAAATCCTGATGGAATAAATTAATTAATTAAGTCTTGGACTTGAATTAATTAATTGGACTTTTAATTAATCTTTGGATTAGTTAATTAATGGGTCGAGCCCAATGAATTTATTAATTAATAAATTAAAGAGAGAAATTAATTTTATTAATTCTTGAAATTAATTTAATTATTTATTTATGTGTTCAAATAAAATATGTAAAGATAATATGGAGATTTGATATGAAGGATTTTCAGATATGGTAGTTGCCATAATTTGGGGATTTGATTTGAGAGAATAAGAGAGTAAACAAGGTTTAATTGGATTAGGATTTCCAATCCCAATCCTCTACCTTGTAGAGGACGATTTTTATCCCTAATTTAGAGATGAAAAAATCGTCCCCATGTGCTATAAACATGGGTTCTCTTTTGTTTTTCATATCATCCCAAAATCGATTCAATAATCTCACATTAGTATTTCTTAGGTTTCGTTCATATTCCATCACATATACATTTGATTCGATTAGTCATAGTGATAAGTTGCTAGCACAACTGTTACGTACGAGGAAACATTTAAGGTGTAGATACAACGCTTAGAGGCACGGCGATTGGAGTGCTCAAGGACCTTCGTTGATCACACAAGCTACACAATTCAACCCGAGCTCAGAGAAAGGCTAAAAGGTTGATTTCATCAACTTTTATGTCTTTATTTCGAATATGCATATACTAGTTATTGAGTGAAACATCGAAAAATTTTAAATTGTTACTTCCGCTGCGAGGTTTCACTCGGGAATCTGGTGCGGTCCTAACACTTATAATGTAACTATATAAACTTCCTCTCAATTATTTGAATTACATCGACCATCCCCAAGATCTTGTTGTCTATTATTTCTCTGCCTGAAATGGTAAAATAATATTAATGTTTCTATCTTTTTAGAATACAAATAAATTAAAAATCACAAAATCTATACCGTCGTGATTGGACTAAAATACCCTTATATTTAAAATATTAAAAATTATATCTTTTATTTCTTTTCTTACACAACTTTATACCTATTTTTGTTAAAAAATAAATTCTATATATATATGTGTGTGTGTGTGAATTTATATACATACGGATTTGGATCGAATTTGGAGTTGATGATTTATGATAAAATCGATTGCACTAGTGATGAGTAGCCTACATACCTAACGATATATCATCAAGTCAAATCAAATTTTCAAAACTCGTTTAGCGCTTTATTGTGATGATTGTCTCATATATAAATTGATAAATGTGTGAGAGTTTGAAAGATAATTTAGTTTTCCGTCCATCATCAATGCATAAGCATGTATATCTGGGTGGTACACAGTCTCCACATCATTGGGTCGGGTCATATGACAATCTTACTTGACCTGAGAATAACTTGCCTCGTTGGATGTGTCAAGGTAAGTGATTTGTTGATTTTCTTACTTTGAGTGACCATAGTTTATTAATATGACAATTTGAACCCTATCACACATATACAAAGACACACACACCAAACACGCACAAAAGCACGCATCTGGAAGAAGATTCTAGTCGTGGGCTGTGGTGAGGGGAGATACAGGAACAAGTGGAGGGGGAGCCAAATAAATCTTAACCGGCAGGAGCGGAAGTTGAGGGAGGCGATTGAACGCTTGGGGTGGTGGCACACAAAGTTGGGGGAAAGGTGGATACTGACGATGATAATGGCGATTTGGAGATCATCGACGGCGGTGAAAGTTTGTTGAAAGGGGCATGGTGTCAAGAATCACAAACCCAATATCTATGGGATTAAGAACAGAAACTAATTGATAGCAGGCAGACGAAAGCAATTTCAGAGATAATGAAGAAGAATTTAGACAAGTAGAAAATAAGTAATTGTGCTCAACAGATACAAAGAAGGGCCCATGTATATTAACAACCAAATGACACCTTAACATAAGCGCGTTACTAACCAATAGAAGTGCTATTATATTCTAATATCCCCCTCAAGTTTCAGGTTCGAAAATATTGAGAACACTAAACTTGCTCAAAAGATGTTCAAATTGTTGCTTTCCTAATGCCTTGGTTAAAAGATCCGCTGGTTGATCATGAGTTGAAATGTGTTAAGTACATATATCTCTTCTTGTATTTTATCTCTTACGAAATGGCAATCCACCTCAATATGTTTCATTCTCTCGTGAAAAACAGTGATACGAACCTTCCCAAGATGGGTTGATTGTCACGAATTTTTCCCATGAACAATTTTTGAAGTGATGAGGTGAATGAATATCCTCAACCCGAAATTCTATAATAACAACGAACCTCGGTATATAAGACCTCGATCCGATGAAATCTATGAATTCGAACGTCGGAACGAAGTGATGAAGATGCCACAAATAGTATGGATCGCTGTTTGATAAGTCGGTAAGAACGCCACAGATATTACTCTAATAAGTTCAATAAAGTTCTTAACGAACGAGAGAGACTAAAAACTCATGAATTTTATTAAAACTATTGTCTCATTAATGTAAAAACGTAGCCTATTTATAGGCTAAAACAAGAGTCTTAATTTGGGTAAGAATTATATTGAAAAGAATATCTTCCCAAATCTAATTTTCCTACTAAAATAGAACTTACTAAGTAAACTTCTCAAACAAGAAGGAAACCTAATAAAAGGGAAACAAATAGATTCGAATAAAAGGTAAACATATAAATTCGAAATTCTACCTCCATTCGAATTAATTCTTTTTCGTTTTTGGCAACATGCATCATGTTGGATCTTCTAAAATACGTAATGAATTGATAGCCATCATTTCTGTTGGTCCAACTTGATCAATGGCCCTCAACGAATTTGATTGAGTATATACTTCTTAAATTAGCCCATTTAATACTTCCTTGAATTTCTTAGCTCTTAATCTTGTGATGGGTCCAATTGGAACTTGGACTCGATCTTCTAAACTCGAACTGTGCGGACCTTGAACCGCATCACAGGGTTCGCTGCAATGTGTAATGCTGACTTGCTATTGGAGAAGATGATTGTTGGTTCTTCATGCTCAATTCTCATATCTTTCATGATCCCCAATATTTCACTTAGTTATAGAAGCAAGAGCTCTATACTACGCCTCGGCAGATGACCTCGAGATATTATTTTGTTTTTTATTTATTTTTCAAGATACCAAAGATTCTCCTATCTTCATTGCAAATCCCGTTAAAAAATCTTGCCCAATCTGAATCACAATATCCTCTTATCCTTAAATCTCCTCTTGATGATAGAATAATTCCCAACCCAAGTCTTCCCTTTAAGTACTTGAGAACTCGTCAACATGTGATCTCAATGGCTTGTGCATAAATTGGCTTAGTATTTGTACGACATAACTAATTTCAGGTTTGATATACATAGATAGATAAGCTTCCCACAATCTTCTGAAAAAATCCAACATCATCTGAAATAAGATCTGATTTTTCTGAATCACTATCCTGCATTGTTGTTGAATCACTGAACTTGATATTACGCTCCATTGGTGTAGCCACTGGTTTGCTTCCAATCATTCATGCATCTGTTAGAAGTTCTATACAATATTTTCTTTTATTCAAGTATATTCATTTATTAGACCTAGCCACCTCAATTCCTAGGAGATACCTCAGCTGGCCAAGTCTTCATATAGAAAGTTTATTAAGATAAACTTTTAGATCAGCTATCATAGTTAAATTGCTACATGTTATCAAGATGTCATCGACATAAACCAAAATAATAACAATGTCCTTGCCTTTACTATTAGTAAAAAGGGAATAATCGTTTTTACACTGTATGAAACCTGCAACATTGGTAAATTTAGTGTTCCATGGTAAATTTAGTGTTCCATTGCTTTAGGCTTGTTTAAGGCCATACAAAGATTTGTTCAACTTAGAAACTTTCCCTTTACCCATATTTTTGAATCCTAAGGGTATCTCCATGTAAACCTCATGGAGATTACCTTTAAAAAAAGCATTTGTGACATCCATTTGCCACATATCCCAATCATTCTTAGCAACCAAAGCTGTAACTGTTCTGACAGTCACATGTTTAGCTATCGGGGAAGAAGTCTACGTGTAGTAGTCTAACCTTTCCTTCTGGGTGTAATCCTTAGCTACAAGTCGTGCTTTATATCTATCCAACAGAGCCATCAGATTTGTACTTAGTAGTATACACCTACCTGCAACCAATGAGAACTTTTCCATTAAAAAAATCAACTATATCCCATGCATGATTAAGTTCCAAGGCCTTAATCTCAACATCCATAGCTTTCTGCCATTGTGGTTCTTTAACATCTTCAAAATAATGTTTAGGATCATGAGAATTAGACATAGAAGCTAGAAAAGATTTATAAAAATCAAAGACACGATGATAGTGCACATAATTAGAAATAAGATAGGCAGTAGATGAATTGTTATTGGATCTCCTAACCCTCCTGTATGATAGGTGGAATAGGAGGTGACTGAGAGCCAGAAGGTGATAAAGAAGTGGATACAGGTTGAGTATCAGGATGAGGACAAACAAAAGTGGGTTGCTGTTGTGTGTGTGTCAGGATATATGAACTCCTCGTAATACTGCTGATAATTGATTGATAGTAGAAAAAAATGTTTGTATGCTCACTGCTCAGTAGAACCAGAAATATGACATGCCTATGCCATTAGATACGCCCAAAGCTGCCCACAATTGGCCATGGATAGAAGTATGACAAGAAGTACTCAAATTAATACCGAAACAAGTGGTAAATGAGGAAGTTTCTTATTTGAATTGCTAGGGGAATAGAAAACAAGTCTAAATTTTTTATTTTTATTGAACCTAAAATTGAGTTAGAGAAGTAAAAATGACGCATATTTTTTTTAGCAGTGTTATATGCTATAGCAACAATTGAAAATAACGTGGGACACCCCTTAAACGATGTTGATGGAAAACTTGTAATCAAAGTCTACTATTAAAAATTCTAAATAAAAAATGTACTCAATTTTTCTCGGTTTTGATCATCTACACTATATTGCTTGTCTATGAACCTTTTTGGCACTATGTATCTAATGATACTTTATCAACATTCATAACTTTTTTTATTTTTTTAAGTATCACATATAACCTCAACCTGTTCATCTTGAAGTACAATTTTGACATATTTCATAGCATAAATTTTCAATCGTCTTGATATTGGTCCTAAACCAAATAATGTGTTCTTTATCCATTTCGAGAATTATTATCTTTAATATTGATAAACTATTTAAAGTCTCACAACTGAAAACTGAAAAGCATAAATTATTATTAATGACAATATTTATATATAAATCGCCAATGCTTTAATATATAAAATACATAACAATCAAGTTGTTATAATAACAGTAATAATATATTTTTACAATTGAATAGGGCCTTGAACTGCATTTTGTGAATGTTCATAAATCAGTGTTGATTTTATTTTCACACACTTAATTATCAAGCTTTAGTTCTAAAACCATATATGTTTATCTTGTCTTCATGGCCCTGATAGTCATAGATAGAATAAAATTGACATCCCAACATAAAAAACAAAAAGAAAATACTTCTTTTATTTATTTGCAGTAAACGTAATGAAGTAACACGAAAAATTAGCTCATATTTGAGAATTTTTTTACCATTATATGTGAATTTATAAAATACAAAACATTAAAGTGGTCCAGTTGAAAAGAGCACAATTTCATCAATAGTGCCTGATAGAATGTAAAACATGCTTAGGTCACACATGTAAAAAAACAAAAAAAATTTAAAATTATTTGAAGGGAAAAGAACATTCAAATTTTTGTACAAATTTTTGCCGACATTATTTCTGTCATAATAACCAATAGGAAGGAGGATTGTCATGTCTTTGTCCCATATGGAATAAATGATGAAAATGGAATTATATATAAATTCAAGCATAAAACAGATATTTATTTTGGCCATGATATAAAAAATACCCAATTTTCAATATTTTGTTGTTGAGAAATCTCGTAACCCGGAAACGTGACATTATCTATGTGTATGTGTATCATGTATTAAAAGTGAATTAAGTGCCAATTAACTTCTAGGCTGTAATACTTATAACCTTAGGTTTCCAGGAAAAGTTTCTATACTTATGTAGGAGACAAGAAATTGTGCAAAATCAATTAATTATGACACTTCATCTCATCTCTATTCGTCCTTTTTTTTATCAAATTATATTATCCCATATAAATAATTTAATTAATAGTAATTAGCAGGGTGACTAGGAGAAATGCCTTTCAAAATTTATATTTTTATAATAATATAATATAATATAAATACACTTGAGATCCAAGAGAGAACTAGCCTTTCCTAGAATTTCAAAACAAAAAACTGTTTCTTTCGATTTGGTGGTTTGAAAAATTGAAATGTGAAACCAAAAAAACATAATAAAAACGTGTCAAACATCACGGGTATGACTAATAATAATGATGAACATAATAAAGACAATAAAGAGTGTGACAATTATTTAAATATCAGTATGATACATTATTTTTTTATTTTACCATCAGTTTTCCAAATTATTTTAATATGTTTGTTTATGTTTTTGGGATGAAATTTTAAATTTTTCTCGGGGATGGCGTACTACAAAAATTCGTGTGAAAATGGTAGGTGTTTGTTTATATTTTTAAAATTAGGTTGAAAGTTGTAAGAGATATCAAATCAATAGTGATAAGTTGATGGATGATGTGTAAAATAATTATGTTAGTAGTGTATATAATGATTATGTAAATAAAAAATAAAAAAATATGAATAAAAAATTGTAAAGTATGAAAGAGATAGTGAAAAAATGATTTATAATAAATAATTTGATTGGTAAATGTGTGAAGTGATGTGTATATGAGTGATAGATAGTTATATAGGAGATTGAAAAAGTAGAGTTGAAAAAAGGAGAATTGAGATGAAAATTTGGTGGGTTAATAAGTTTATTTTGAATTTTGTGTTTAAAATCATGAAAATGGATTTTGAAAACATAAACAAACATAGTTCGTCAACTAATTATTTTTTTATTGAATTATTAATTCACAACTTTTAATCAATAGTAGAAAAAAAATTGTTGATATTAAAATAGTGATAATATAATATATATTTTTTAATTTAAATCAACTATTAGCCGCCTTGAAAGTCAAACCCCGAAATTGCTTCATAATTACACTTCCCCCCTTCTCACACTCGGATGGATCTATTATTAGTTGCTAAATAATAATCTCTTTCAGATGCCAAACCTATTGTGTAGCTAAAAATATTACTACAGAAACCAAATTTTGTTGTGCTCGAGAAGAAGAAATGAAGCACGATAGTGCAACAATGGAGGTTGGAAGCGATGGTGTTGCGATCATTACCATCTCTAATCCTCCTGTTAATGCTCTCTCTCTCAACAGTATGATCCGATAAACTTTTGTTCACTTAATTTATGCAATTTGATTTTTATGCGTTTTTGATTTTGTCGTAGTTTTTGATGGATTATACAAGTGTTTTACTGAGGCGACGAGAAGAGACGATGTTAAAGCTATTGTTCTTACTGGTAATCCTAGTTATTTTTTCATTTATTGTTTATAGTTACGAGATCGCGAATTATTGTTGAAACTTGCTTTTCTGTGCATATTCACGATTTTTGTTCCTTGCTGAGGACTTCTATGTTGAGTTTTTTTAATTCTATGTGAGCGTTAAGTATGCCGTCGTCAAGAACTAATAAAGCGAAATTTATTGTTCTTAGTTCTTACTGGTAATCCTTCTTTTTTTAATTTTCTATTTTTTCACTTGTTGTTTATTTATATAGTTAAAATATGGCGAATTATTGGTTAGATATTGGAATTCATTTTCCATACATAGTCTCAAGTTTTGTTCCTTTCTGATAATCCTATAACATGAGTTGTATTGATTCTATGGGAGCGTAAGTGTGTAGGCAATAATGAACTATTTCATAACATTTGTTATTAAATGGAAGTTGCAAGTTCTAAGGTATAGAGTTTTTGTTCTGACATATTAACGTCATTATAGTTGCTTCACTTGATTGATGGCGTAGTCATGTTGATATCTCTTTTTTTTTTTTTTTTTTTTTATGTGAAGAATGTTTTGCTGCCTAGTGGACTTGTCAATTGATTATGTAAATTTACTTGTTTTTAAGGCAATGGCGGCAAATTCTCGGGTGGGTTCGACATTAATGTCTTTGAAAGGGTACACAAAACTGGTATATGCTTACATTAGTATTATTCACTAAAATTACTTATACGCTAAAGATCACCTTCTCGGAAAATAACTAAAATTTGTGAATATGCAGGAGATATTTCTATCTTACCTGATGTATCTGTTGATCTCTTGGTCAACATAATAGAAGGTTGTTGACTAACTTAATTTGTCATGATTTTTCATTCAACATACAGTATTGCTCAAATTTCTCCTAAATTATTTGCTGCTCAATATTGTCTTCATCAGATGGAAAGAAGCCTACTGTTGCTGCCATAGGGGGACTTGCACTTGGAGGTGGCTTGGAACTGGCTTTGGTTTGTTATACTCTGTGCATTTAGATATAATGTCTAAAGTTGGCTCTTATGTCATATTTGGTACAATTTGCTTTTAGTTCATCATATTTGGCAACATTTGCAGGGATGCCATGCACGCATTGCCACACCAAAAGCACTACTAGGTCTGCCTGAACTCACTCTTGGAGTTATTCCTGGCTCAGGAGGTAGGAGTGCTTGCTATTTAATACTTTTAGTCAATTGGTCATTAGCTCAAAGCAGATAAGTTCAATTCCTTTCTATCACTGCTTGATATACTGCTCATGGCTGTTATTAAAGGCACCCAGCGTCTCCCGAGGCTTATAGGGTTGCCAAAAGCTCTTGACATTATGCTGGTAGGTTTCCCTCCCTGTAACGTGGTGATAAGGTTGAGGAAGACTTTATTTTGGTCTAACCATGTGCATTCATATGATAACATTTTGTGAGATGAGTTAGGTTCACATTTCTGATTTAGCTTGCTTTTGCTCATGTCCATGTAAAGCTTATAAAATAAGAAACGATTGCATATGTAAAAACAAATTTCATCTTAATTCATGTTTCTACAATGTGGCCAATGATTTGCATCTTCTATCTGTCGAAATATCTTGGATACACATGAATCGAACATAAGATCCATCTGGATACAATGCTACATCTAGTGATAAAATCCTAATAGACAACTCTTAGTTAAAGTAATAAGTAGAATTGTCCCTTGTATTCCTAAGTTCTTTACCTCCTGACTCTTCAAAATGTCTCACTTTGCGTATTGTCATAACTCCCAACAGGAAATGTAAGAAAATCATTTGTAAACATTAGAAAGATTTCGTTTGCATTTCTTGAACCACTATATTATATGATAACAAGACAGATTTAAAGAATGTGGCAACAACTGATTATATTAATTGGCATATATCGTCTTACTATAAATAACATACAGTTATTTTGTATTTTTAATTTTATTTAGAAATGGAAACTTGGTTCCATAAAATTATTAGCTCTTTCTGGTAGTTTTCTACTACACAATATATTAGTTCAAGTTCTAGAAATACCAAAAGACAATTTTCTACCAATTTAAAATTTATTTTTCGTATTATTGGCTTAATGTAAACAAAGATTCATAGAAAGAGACAATTTGAGGAGCGCTGGGATTGGGTTGTGGGGGTGTGAAACTGTGAATGATGAATTTGAGTGTACAAATGAGAAAACTCTTGCAAATCTAGCCTGAAGGAGATAAAAAGATGAATTTAAGAATGCATAGATTAAGTCTTGATTCATAGTTCAGTGATAAAATGGATCTTTTTATTATTATACATTTTCCTTTTGAATTAGATGTATTGTTTATTGAATTTGGGTTAATGGATGAGGGATGTTGAAGGTGGTGATGGAGATGAGGTGGACGGGAAAGTGGAGTATGGCAGATGATAGATAGGTTATTATCTTTTAGAAAGTATTAGATTGGGAATTATTTTCTACGTGTGGTAACAAACTCCAGTTGTGTGACTCCCATCCAATTTCAAATGGAAACATGATTACCATGTCTGTTATTTGCACAATAGTCGTGAATTTGTCGAAAATATACTTAATATATTTAAAGAGCTTCTCAATTTAAGTGATTTTTTCTTTTACTAGCTTCCTTAATGAGAGTGTCATGCATGTGATGATGCCATGTTCAAATTGCTGCTTTGCAATTTGCATTTAATATTTGACAATCTGTTCTGTTTACAGTTATCTAAATCGATAACGTCAGATGATGGAAAGAAGTTTGGCCTTATTGATGCTGTTGTGCCTTCGGAAGAATTGCTGAAAGTATCTCAACAATGGGCGTTAGACATAGCAGGGAGACGTAAACCATGGATGCGCACTCTTCATAGGACGGACAAACTTGGTTCCTTGTCCGAAGTGCACGATATAATAAAAACGGCAAGACAACAAGCCAAACATACTGCTAGAAATATGCCTCAGCACCAGGCATGTCTAGATGTGATTGAAGAAGGAATCATTCGTGGGGGATATAATGGAGTCTTGAAGGTAAATGATTTATGGGACTTAATTTTCTCTAAGTTATCTCACTTTTTTTGTTTTGAAGGAAGCTTACTTGAAAACTTGTGCTTTTTGTAGAATGAACTTTTTATGGTTGGTCATTGGTTCTTGAAAGATGCATGAACGTCATATTCCTTTGACTCTTTTAACAACTTTCGAGAAGTAAAGGTTGTTTTGGATCTGCGGTTTTGTTTGCTAGATAATTTTAGGCAATCATGGTCAATAATTCCTGAAAAACAAAAAAGAAGAGAAGAATTTTGAGTAGGGCCCATTACATTTTCTACGATGCTAAAAGTTAAAAATTTTCAGACATAAGAAGGTTGTCTGGATCATTGGTTCTGATTGTTGGGAAGATAAGCCCTTGTACTAACTTACGAGTACAATTGTTTGTTGCAGGAGACAGAAACATTCAAAGAGCTGGTCTTAAAAGATACATGCAGAGGTCTTGTGCATGCATTTTTCGCTCAAAGGATGACAACAAAGGTACACGGGACCCAACAAATCGCTTATGTAAAGTTTTAGTCTATGATATTAGGCAAGTATCTCCTATGCTGTGGTTCTATCACAAAAACTGACCAAAGAAATTGTTAACCGATATATTCAATATCTCAATATTTTTATTAGCATGAGTTGGTGGCCCCTGTGGGCCTCTTGAGTTCCTGCAAAAGGTATGAACTCCTCAAGCTTTGTCCAAATTGGACTCACCACATCATATTGCCGTCTTTTGATCATGTCAGAAGGTATACAAATGATTCGAAATAGGTTGGATTTGGACATGAGTCAATCAACTTTAAGCAGCTCCTAAGACACATTAGATGAGCCATGAACATAGATATAGTTCAGCATTTGGTAAAGAATATTTTAACTTAATAAAATGAACACCTCGGTTTCCAAATCTATGCTGTCGCTGACTTGGAAACTGCATTCACGAGGGATAACCGACTTCATGTAGCCTTAATTCTCCATCGAACCATTAGTAGTTAAAAAAAGAAACAACTGTACGCGTCACTTTTCCTTCTGCACAGATATTTGAGAACAACAATCATTTCTTTCTCTTGGCTCGCCTGGCATTGGTAGTTGTATGTAGGCATACCAGTTTTCAGTGAGTGTGTAAGTGGGCTTGATTGTGCTTGTTCATGGGAGCCATTATGTTTGTTTTGGTTTAGCAGTGAGACTCATATTAGTCTTATTTGAGCTCTGTCCAACTAATTATCAATGGTATACAAGCATTTGTTGTGCTTTTTTATTCAAATATCTTCTGCATTTCTTCTACAAGACCATTTATACAATCTTTTAGTGTCAGGCTTCAGTTCTGTGCATCCGTTCATTTTTCTCTATTAGAATGATTAACTTTTGTATTAGGCTATCACTGCCCTTTATTCTCATACGGACCTATTTTCTGCATCTATTACTGGTAATGTAATGATGTCTTGTATTTTCTTTGAGACTTTTACCACTAATAATAATTGAAGGAAATCTCAAGATTTTTTTTCTTCTTTCCCTCGTTGCACTTGTGCTTTCGTCTTACAAAACAACTTTAGTCTCTTGTTAAAAATTAAACTGTGTAATTTATACAGGTACCTAATGTTACTGATATTGGGCTCAAACCAAGACCAATAATGAAAGTTGCTGTTATTGGTGGAGGGCTAATGGGTTCTGGCATTGCCACAGCTCTTATTTTAAGCAATATTTACGTTATTCTCAAAGAAATCAACTCTGATTATCTCCTGAAAGGAATAAAAGCAATAGAAGGTTAGTTGAGTTTAAAGAGATATTTAAAATTTTGGTTACTAATCCAACAAACTCGATTACATGTTGACTGATCAGAGAAAAGGAAAAAGAAACAGTCAATTGATGTCAAACTACACAAGTTACTGCTAAGTGTGCTTTTACTGTCATAATTCTTGTCATATTACTGACTGGGTGCCTTATGTGACAGCCAATGTCCGAAGTCTTGTATCAAGAAAGAGGTTGACACAGGATAAAGCAGAGAAGGCCCTTTCGATGTTTAAAGGTGTTTTGGACTACTCTGATTTCAAGGATGTGGATATGGTCATTGAGGTGAGTTGGAAAGATAATCCAATTGGTTTTTCAACTATGTACAGCAACTTGTCAAATTCTGATTTTTGGAAGGACAGGAGGTTCCAAATCCATCCGGACTAAACAAAGCATGGTGATACCGCCAGAATTAAGTGTCTGTGTTTAACTTTTGGCATGTCAATTTACTCCTGCACCTGGAGTTTGAGAATAATCATTAAATTTCTGTTGCATATACTTGAAACCAATGTACCAAAATCTGACAATTTGTTGATGATCTTTTGAGGATGTGTATAAGCATTCCAGACCCACCAAGAATTATTTCTCTTTTTTATCTATATTGTACCTATTATCCCACTCTTTCCTTACTTTATGGCACTGGGGGCTGTGGCTACTAATGGTACTGTTGCAGTCTAGTGTTGTTAGTTTCCTGATGCAGTTATGTCTTCATTGCAGGCTGTTATCGAAAATATTTCCCTGAAGCAGAAAATTTTTGCTGATATTGAGAAGGAATGCCCACCTCACTGTATATTGGCTTCAAATACCTCGACTATTGATCTCAGTATAGTTGGAGAAAAGACCAAATCACAAGATCGTATTGTGGGTGCACATTTTTTCAGGTTAAAGTTTTCTTCATAAATTCAGAATCAGTTTCATATATTTGCAAGAGACAAATATAACCTAAATAACAAAAGTGAAACCGTTAGTCTCACCCTTGTCAGGGAAGAAGGGAAGTTTGATGAGCAGATATACTGATTCAGTGTCCTTTAATTAACTTTATGGACATTTCTGTAGATTTATATGACTGATGGTGTGTTTCCTCATAAAACAAATAGAATGCGAAATATTGATAGCATTATCTTTGATAAATGTAACACATACAGCAATATATTTCTTGAGATAAAATATTCCTGTTTTACTTAAGGATATAATATTCATCTTCAGTGCCCCTTCATTGGAAATTTTATAATATCTCACAGAGAAATAATATTGATGTTCGTTTTACCAATGATTCTTGCATTTCTGTACGTTTAGCCTCATTATGGCTACAATGTGCAGCAAGTTCCATTTATGTATATTGTTTTTCATCTCCAAAGAAGCAGCTTTGATGTGCAATTCGGAACATAGTTTTGTAAAATACTTGCAGCTTCTTCTGTTAATAAATAACTAGAAATTGCCTCGCTTGTTAATTAACGTTTAATTGTGAACAGTCCTGCCCATGTGATGCCTCTCCTGGAGATTGTGCGGACAGAACAGACTTCTCCTCAAGTACTTCTCGATCTAATGACTGTTGGGAAGACCATAAAGAAAGTTCCTGTTGTGGTTGGAAACTGCACTGGCTTTGCAGTCAATAGAACCTTCTTTCCATACTCTCAAAGTGCACAACTTTTGGTTAACTTGGGAGTGGATGTCTTCAGAATTGATCAGCTTATCAGAAACTTTGGCCTTCCTATTGGCCCATTCCAGTAATTTTCTTTCCATTTGACTACATATACATCTGTCCAAACCTTCACATTTCTCTGTGACCATGACTGGTGTTTGCATCAGGATTATCCCCTGAAGATTCATTTTTATTGGTTTCGACTATCTAATCAATGTTTAAACTTAATGGATTTTCTCAAAATCTTTGCAATGGACTCTAACACACTGTTTGGTTCAAGGAAATTGGTAGTGAAAGGAACAGAGAAAACACAAGGAAGATTATTTTCAATTGTTTGGTCATCAGAAAAAATAATAACGAAAAGAAAATAGGAGAGAAAATCTTATATTAACCTGGGAAAAATTATTATCCTTTGGTGAGGAAAATGTTGGAAACGAAAGAACTCTTTCACTTCTCAATCCAACTTCTATCTTTCTCACTATGATTTATTATTTTCTAGTGACAGCAAAAATACTCTTTTGGGGAACATTTGAAATCAATTAATAGTTTAGTTCCTTAGTTGTTTCTTTCTTTTGTTGTCCTTTTCCATGAAGTTTTCCTTTAGTTTTCTCTAGAAAACTAAACAAACTTTAATAATTTTGAATATCATCGAGTTTCTTTTCACTCCCCAATCATTTTCTTTTCTTCACCCAAATCCTTGAAACAAATAATGTGTAAATGATTCTCTGTTGCAAATTGTTTCCCTTTGTGGATGTTCCTTTTCAGTTGGGTGGATGTTGGGGCAGAAATTATTGTGATCCTGTTTCTTCTACAGGCTTCAGGATCTAGCCGGTTATGGAGTAGCTGTTGCAACGACGAAAGAATTTTCTTTATCATTTCCTGATCGAACCTTTGAATCTCCATTGGTTGAGCTTCTCATAAAAAATGGAAGAAATGGTAGACATGAAATTTCTTTTTCTACCCTAATTTAAAGGTTCTGATATATGATCACATGATGTAACATATAGCCATCATTCTGTTGCAGGTAAAAGTAATGGAAAAGGATACTATATCTATGAGAAAGGAAGCCAGCCAAAACCTGATCCTTCCATACTCCCAATAGTAGAGGAATGCAGGAGGCTTACCAGTGTTATGCCTGGTGGGAAGGTATGTGATATTTTACTATTTCATTAGCAAGATTTATGAATAAATAATGCGTTCTCAATTGTGCCAGGTGTTTAGTCATGCTTATATTTCCTAATTAAGTACATATGCATTCAAAAACTTTCAGTAGTTATGATTGTTTGCTGACATCTTTCATGCAGCCTATATCCGTTACCGATAACGAAATTGTCGAGATGGTTATGTTTCCGATAGTCAATGAGGCTTGTCGTGTCTTAGATGATGGTATCGTTGTTAGAGCTTCAGATCTTGATGTCGCTTCTGTTCTTGGCATGAGTTTCCCATCGTACCGGTCAGTTGTCAACTATAATATCAACCTTTTGCTTTCTTGTTCTATTTCATTCCCTTTATGTTTATTTGAATCACATATATATTTTTGTTGCAAATTACTGAAAGTTTTATTGGCTATATTAAGCTAAACATATTGTATAGCATAATTAACTATGTTATCATTCTTCTGTGTCCGCCAAGGAACGAATAGAGAGAATGGAGGAAGAATAACGTGTAACCAAGAAGATTGTATAACTTGACGTGGATCCCATATTTAATTATACAAAAATCAGAATAATATTGCAGTTAAAAAAGCATTAACTGATGTATTTAATGGTGGAAAATCAAATTGAGGCTGGGCCATGAGGGAGGTTTTACATATAGAAGAGAGTGATATATTTACATTGATATCGTCAATATTCATGATGTATATAATTGTGAGTGATATTTACGTTGATATCCTCAATATTTGTTGTATATAATTGTTTGGATGACAATTTGTAAACGGCCATTTAATAATCTCCTATTACATGATATATGAAAATGTTTCTTCAAAAGAATATTAAATACTATTCTTTATCTGGAACATATTCACCAAGTCTGAGGAGGTTCGTTTTTTGTGGCAGAGGTGGTATTGTTTTCTGGGCAGACACCATTGGAGCTGATCGTGTGTATAGAAGTCTGCAAAAGTGGTCTAAGTTATATGGCAGTTTCTTCACACCATCAAGGTTTCTGGAAGAAAGAGCAACAAGAGGCATCCCATTGGTACATACTCTTTTTAAAACTTTTAACATTGAAGCATTTTACTTCTCCTTGTGGTACTTTTGTGAGTTAATATTTACATTCATCGTCCTTCTAGTAACACGGTTCTAGACATGTACTTATGTCAAGCTTTAGTTATGTTATAACTGTCATTGACTGGATTTTTTTTTTCTAGATTCAAGAAATATTATAGTGTCTTTTGATTATATAACTGTCATTTCACAAATCTTTTAGGACAATGTGTTTAATACTTTGTATTTAATGCGCAAATAGACGTGGTAGTGCACATCAGTTGCAATTTGTAAGAGTGGATGAATTCATATAATTCGCAATCTGACTGAAAATCGGTGAATGCGACAACTGAATTAGGAACTTAGCATTTAAGCTCTCGTGTTGAAAGGAAATAAGTTATTAGCTATTCTTATGTAGCATTTGTATTGTCAGATCTCATTCCTGTATTCTCTGGTAAAGTTAAGTAGATAACACAAAGGACATTGTTTCAACAAAGGAACTAAATGTTAGGACACAATTGACAAATGTGTGCGGCTACATGTACTCAAGTGTAGGGCCTTAAATTTGGTGCTTCTAATACAAGCGTGTGTAGAGATCATAGTGCTATTGTATTTTATGTACCCAATAAAAATTGATTTCAACACACTCTATTACACTCAGATGTCTAGATTGTATCAGCTTTTGAGGCAAAATTACGCTTTTTGTCTCGTTCGGCTAGGGTTATCAATTTTGCTTCCATGCTTTATGTGTTATGCACATTTCATTCCACAGTTCAAAAAAACGTTGGTCATTTGATCCACATCATCGGTTTGTGGATGAAATTTAAACAATTTAACTTTATGTCACAGTTACAATACTTTGAGCTTAAAATTACGATCCCCAACTTGATTGTTCAGGAAATTAGATATGTATAATAATTAATCATTACTATGGTCACATAACACTTGAAATTTAAGAATGATAAAGTCACTTGGCGCCATGCAACTATTTTGTATACTTGGTATCAAAATAATGTGTGTTTTCTTTTCAACTTTTGTTAAGTAATTTGAGTTGTGCCCTATTTTAGGCTTAGTAACGCTTGAGAAGTTTAGTGGACCCAATACGTCACAGTCTTATCCGTTGAATGTATGTACTGACTCGATGTCCTATTTTTTTTTTTGCAGAGTGCACCTGCTTCAGCATCTCCAGTTGCAAAGCCGCGCCTATGATTATTCAGTGTCGGGGTAAGAACTATAAATTTATTTGTTATCAGTAAAGTGACATTATACAATGAATGAGTAGTAATATTGAATAAAGGAGAAAAAATATCTGTGATGAGGGCAGAGGGTCATGTTGATTTTGATTTGAGAATCAAGCAATGTAATATTTATTGTCAAGTTTTGTACCCAGATGGAAATAAAAACTCTTTTACAAAAAGTGTTTCTTTTAATTATTACTAGTAAACAACACGTGCGTTGCCTATTACCTTCTCTACTGTGCGACTACACAAAAGCGAGATTTACCCAGTGTGCACCCTGAGAGTAGCGGCCCGTCATCCAAAAATAAATAAATAATTAAAACATAGTGGAGAAAATGTTCTTTATTAAGTTAATAATTGTTATTGTTCTTGTTTAGCAATTGGTAGTTCTATTTTACAAAACAAAGTGTTGCCCTTGTTACAAATGTTTATTTTACTACTATCCTACTAATACTGATACTATAACTTTAATTGATTTGGTAAAATTAACCCAGTTTATCTTTTCTAAATTTAAATGTATGAATTATAATTTTTTGAAATTTTTTTATACGATTCATTTTCGATTGAACACATTATCATTACATTCAGAAAACATCATACAATCATCATCAGTATACATTTCAAAATTAAGTTGATAATTTTACCATCAAAAGAATTCACGTAAATAACATGTGACCAACTTTTCAACCAACATTGATAAGATATTGATTGGATGGACCACTCTAAAGGTACTATTTAAGTTGATGGGCTCAATCAATGTCATTGAAAGATGATGGGTTGAAAATTCCAATTGAAAAATTATAAGATCATATGGTGGAATTATTTTATTGAGCGAATGTTTTCAAAATTGTGGGACTAAAGTTGAGGTGCTCAATAAACCGTTGGTGGAAATATTTTTCTTATAGTTCATACTATTAAAAAAAAGTTCTATTTTATAAATATATTATAAGATGTTATCAACTATCCGAGTTTAAAACATTTACGTGTACATATGAATTTGAGATAATATTTTTATATGTGTCACAGCCCAAAGCCGAACATTACATTAAATCATACATTAGCATAAACACGCGCATTTAGTTTGCTAGAGTTTAACACTAGTTATATAAGCATGACATCTAAGTAAGCATGACGTTTCGATTAAGCAGGCACGACCTTTAGATAATTAATGGGTTAGATTAAGTAGGCCTGACGTCTAGCACTTATCACGAATTAATTAACGAGTGGAAAAATTGAGCTACTTCCCAGGGAGGTCACCCATCATACGATTGCTCTCGTACGAGCTCGCTTAACTTTAGAGTTTTGATCGAATACGGTACATTAAACCTTCCGGATAATTATCGGATAAATATGTTTTACTCATTATGCGTCATTTACGTGTACCCGGTATGTCCCGATTAATTTAAATATATGACACGTATAAAATATAACACATAAATGTATAACACGTAATAAGCTAGCAGCTGCAAATAATTCAAATAATAAAATAATAATATTTTAGAAAAATGGTCACAACTTGGTCACCAACTTATCCATCTTTCTGCCGACTTACTTTACCTTTATAGTTAAGATATATATATGTATTTATGTCATCTTTTGATTTACAAAGTCAGAAAGATAGAATAGAGAAAAATAGGAAGAGAGAAGAGAAAGGAGAAAAAAAAAAAAAGAAAAGAAAAATAGAAGAAAAATTCGGGAAAAATAAGAAAATCGACGTTCTCGTAACGAGTAAGTGTTTTACCGATTGTTTTGTTCGTTTTAATTATGAGTTTGAAAATATAACTTATATATGTTGGAATTAATGTTTAGTTTGAATTTTTAGATATTTAGAACCTATAATTTCGAAAATTGAAGTTATTCAATACATATACATATGTATTAGATAACCTAACACGTAGTTTGTCAAAATTCAGAATTTGTGTTTCGAGTTTAAGTCTGTAATTGTGTAGTTAAACCTTTGAAATTAATTAGAATAAATATTACGTATCGACTTTAGGGTGTTAGAAATACTACTGCAATTTGGTAATATTTGGAATTACGTAGAATTTTCTAAAGTCGTAGTGTCAAAACCGCCCGAGTATAGTTTATGGATGACTAGTTAGTTGAAAGTAAATCCAGGAAAGGTCGTCAGAAAAGTACTCATACATTCATTTGCATTTTATATATTGTATTAAGTATAATTATAATTTGCAATGTGATTAATAGGGCGGGATTCCAATAAAGGAGCTGAAAACGTCAACTAGTCGAAGACGTATCGGGAATCCACTACTTGTGAGTATAATCTGGTGACTGTTATTTGACTTATATTTGTTTGATTGATAATTCTAAGTGAATCCTTGATCTGTCTAATTGTATTGATTGAATAGCCTATGGTGCTATAACGTGGACTATGTGATATTTGAGTTATGGGAATGAACGTGACGAATATATCTTATTGTGTAATACGAATGGTATGATCTTTATGACGGTGAAATATTGTTGACGGATTGATGATGGAAATGAGATATATGATATGTAATATGTAAATGCATTTCATCAGAGATAAGAGGAACTGTTATGGCTGTTATAGACCTTGAGTCATGTGTTACAGATTGTCCAAATGATTGGACCACAGAGTACCGTACGGCCACCCGAGTTCACTGAACTCACATGTGTTATATGTATTACAGAGTGCCATGGCCATTTTCGTGATCACGACTACTCTTGGTTATGCAGGCCATTAACAGTAAAAGAAAATGACAATCACGTGCATTTTATATTTACGAATGATACGAATTCAATGTGAGATAATTTTGACTGATATTCTTATATGACTTCTTAGATTGATTATCTGACGATTTCTGTATGCTTATATGATGTTAAATAACTCGTTACTTTATTATACTTGCTGAGTTTGCGACTCACCAAACGCAATGTTTTTCTTTTAGTTGCTGTAGATAAAGTTGATCCTGAAGTCGTACATAAAGTCTGAAGCATGGATCAAAGGTCGGTTGGCTGGTTTTCAAGTCCTTCACCCTCAGCTCATCATTTGCATATCATATAGGATTTCTTTTTGCACGCTTGAGAAATGAAAATTTTTCAAGACGTATCTTTTGTATCCTTATGGCAAGGTGTGAAGTTTATAAAACTAATATGGTTAAACGCTTTCGTGTAAATATGGTGATTAAATGAGTACATGTATGTAAAGTATGTGTTGGGTGATTAAGAAATAAGTGTGTGTATTATCATTATGTACCGGGTGCGGGTGTCACATTTTAGTGGTATCAGAGCCCGGGTTTGGAGTTCTGTAGACAGCATGACATGTGCATAATCATTATATGTTATATGTTTACATAAGTAACCATGTGTCTAACATCTTAGGCAAAACATTGCGAGTCAACAAGCACGTGTAGTAAATGATGAGCATAGTATTTTTGGAGGGGAAGGATCAGCTGACCTAGAGTCTCATTCATCTCATCTACCTCCACCCCCTGTGCATGGAGTAGAAAATGTTGCGTATCCACAGCACTTTAGGATGTATGGCCGCCCTGAAACACGTGAGCGAAGGTATGATAAATTGAGAAAAATGGGAGCCGTTGATTTTGTGGGTACTACTGATCCAGCAAAGGCAGAAACTTGGCTAAAACAAACAGAGAGGATTTTTGCGTTGATGCAATGTACTCCGGAAGAAAAATTCGACTATGCCGTATCACTTCTTCAGGGAGATGCCTATGCTTGGTGGGAGACTATACCTGACAGTACTATTCAGCCACCTGTATTAGTATGGGATGATTTTCTTAGAGAATTTCATGATGCTTACGTGCCAGAAGTTTACAAAGATCAGAAGGAAAAGGAATTTCTTGAACTTTACCAGGGTAACAGATCAGTCGCTGAGTATGAAGTGCAGTTTAATCAACTTTCTCATTATGCTCCACATATGATAGCTACAGAGAAGAAGAAGTGCACTAGATTTGAATCAGGTCTTCGATATACTATACGAAACCGCATCACACAAACTGATTTGGAGTCCTATAACAAGTTAAAAGCTGCTGCAATTCGTTCAGAGAAATTAGATTCAGAATCGAGGAACTTTCAGTTCAACAAAAAGAGACAGAACGAGGAAATGGGAGGATTCAAGAATAAAAAGGGAAACATGGCACCTTCGCAAAGAACTTTTCCAAGCACCTCTAAAGTCAGTAATTTCAGAGGCACAACACCAAATACTATGAGTGTCGGTTCTACCTCACTTCCTCCCGCATTTGTTCATTGTGGAAGGAATCACTATGGAGAATGTAGATTATTTACCGGAAAGTGTTTCAAATGTGGGGAGCCTGGTCATATAGCGAGAAATTGCCCAATGCCACGAGAAGAAGTCACCGTTGAACAAAGCAGATTTAGCGGGTTCACTCCTAGTAGAGGTAGGGGTCGAGGACGATTTGGTATGGGAAGAGGATCTAATGTAGAAGCTAGTCAGACTCATAAAGAACGACCTCAAGCTCGAGTTTTTGCCATGACACAAGAAGAAGCCAAATCTTCACCTAATGTAATCACGGGTAATATATTTATTTTTGGTGCAAATGCTCATGTTTTGTTTGATCCGGGTGCAACGCATTCATTTATATCATTATCATTTGCATCACATTTGAGTGAGCCAGAGTCTTTAGAGTATGATTTGCTTGTTCGAACACCAGTGGGCAGTGTGGTCATTGTTAATACCGTATATCGTGAATGCAAATTATTGGTTGACAGTTATGAATTGCATGCTACATTGCTCGTTATGCCATTGAGGGATTTTGACGTGATTTTGGGTATGGACTGGTTAAGCGAACATCATGCTAAACTGGACTGTTTTACTAAGGAAATCATACTACAACTTTCTGAAGATACTTGTATAGTATATAAAGGGGATAATGAAACCACACCTGTTTGTATAATATCTGCATCGAGAGCATCTAAACTGATCCGAAAAGGGTGTGAAATATATCTAGTATATGCCGTGGATACCAGATTAAGCGATCCGAAACTTGAAGATATTCCCGTGGTTAAAGAATATCCAGATGTGTTTCCAGATGACCTTCCAGGGTTACCTCCAAGTCGGGATATAGAGTTTACCATTGAACTACAACCAGGTACCTCACCAATTTCTATTCCTTCGTACCGAATGGCACCAATTGAATTGAAAGAATTGAAAACTCAGCTACAAGAATTACTTGAGAAAGGGTATATTAGACCGAGTGTTTCACCATGGGGCGCACCAGTATTGTTTGTTAAAAAGAAGGATGGTACATTCAGATTATGTGTGGATTATCGACAGTTAAATCGGGTTACAGTGAAGAACAAATATCCATTACCTAGGGTAGATGATTTATTTGACCAACTACAGGGCGCTAGTATATTCTCAAAGATTGATTTGAGATCCGGGTATCATCAGTTAAAGATTGCAGAAACCGATATTCCGAAGACAGCTTTTCGAACCAGGTATGGTCATTATGAATTTTTAGTGATGCCTTTTGGTCTGACGAATGCGCCTGCTGTATTTATGGCACTGATGAATAATATATTTAGAGCTTATCTGGATACATTTGTGATTGTCTTCATTGATGATATTTTGATTTATTCAAAATCTCCTGAAGAACATGAACAACATTTGAGAACTGTTCTGCAAATCTTACGTGAAAAGCAGTTGTATGCAAAATTGAGTAAATGCGAATTTTGGCTAGACCAAGTTATATTTTTGGGACACGTTATTTCGGGTGATGGTATTCAGGTTGACCCTCAGAAAATCGAAGCAGTACTCAGATGGGAAAGCCCGAAAACAGTTACCGAAGTTCGTAGTTTTCTGGGTTTGGCAGGGTACTATCGGCGATTTGTTGAGAATTTTTCTCTTATTGCTGCTCCGATGACCAAATTGTTACAGAAGGGTATTCCTTTCATATGGACGGATAAATGCCAGGAAAGTTTTGATGAATTAAAGAAACGACTAACTACTGCTCCAGTCTTGACAATTCCTTCAGGTACCGATGGTTTCGTTATTTATAGTGATGCTTCTTACCAAGGTTTGGGATGTGTCTTAATGCAACAGGGTAAAGTTATTGCATATGCTTCCCGACAACTTAGGCCACATGAGACATCTTATCCTACACATGACCTGAAACTTGCTGCGGTTGTCTTTGCCTTGAAAATATGGAGACATTATTTATACGGCGCCACATTCCAAATTTTCACTGATCATAAAAGTCTGAAATACTTGTTAAGCCAGAAGGAGTTGAATATGCGACAAAGGAGATGGCTTGAATTGCTAAAAGATTATGATTGCACTATCGAATACCATCCGGGGAAAGCTAATGTTGTTGCTGATGCCTTGAGTCGAAAATCCTATGGTACTATTTCTTGTCTTTCAGTAGATTCTATCCCATATTTGCTTGACTTGAGGAAAATGAATGCTCAGATGAAAGTCAATGATGCGGGTGTCATATATGCCACCATTGGCATTCGCCCTACTATGATTGACAAAATTAAAAAGGCTCAGTTTCTTGATGACAAGCTTGTTAGCATTGCGGACAAGGTAAAGCAGGAAAAGAGTACATCATTCGTTATCAACGATGATGGTAGTTTGACAATCAACAACAGACTCTGTGTTCCTAATGTTGATGGCTTTAGAAATGAGATAATGGAAGAAGCTCATACAACACCATATGCA
This sequence comes from Verbascum thapsus, assembly GCA_963669365.1. Lineage (NCBI taxonomy): Eukaryota > Viridiplantae > Streptophyta > Magnoliopsida > Lamiales > Scrophulariaceae > Verbascum > Verbascum thapsus. Next base: position 11,288,359 of record OY770115.1, on the reverse strand, counting down.
ATGCATCCAGGTAGTACAAAGATGTATCAGACATTGAAAACTCACTACTGGTGGCCTAGAATGAAGAAAGATGTAGCTGAATATATTTCTAGATGTTTGACATGTCAACAAATTAAAGCAGAACATCAGGTACCCGTGGGTAAATTGCATCCATTACCTATTCCAGTTTGGAAATGGGAACGTATTACTATGGATTTTCTGTATGGTCTACCAATGACACAGAAAAAGAACGATGCCGTTTGGGTTATTATTGATAGACTTACAAAATCTGCTCACTTTTTACCGTTCTGATGGGGTGCTACGTTAGAGAATCTGGTAAAGAGATATATAGATGAAATTGTGAGATTACATGGTGTACCTTTATCCATTGTTTCAGATCGTGATCCTCGTTTTACATCGAGATTTTGGGGTAGCCTACAACAAGCACTAGGTACTAAATTAAACTTTAGTACGGCATTTCACCCACAAACAGATGGACAATCAGAAAGAACTATTCAGACTTTAGAAGATATGCTTAGGGCATGTGTTCTTGAATTTAAAGGCTCGTGGGATAATTATGTTGCACTGATGGAATTCGCATATAACAATCAGTTTCATAGCAGCATTGGCATGGCACCTTACGAAGCATTATATGGTAGGAAATGCAGGAGTCCAATATGTTGGGACGAAGAGGGAATGCGGTTGTTGGAAGGACCAGATTTAATCCAAGACACAATTGAAAAAGTAAAAGTTGTCAAAAGCCGATTGAAAGCAGCACAAGATAGACAAAAGAGTTACATTGATCAACATAGACGGGAAATGGAATACGAGGTTGGCGATAAAGTATTTTTACGTGTTTCTCCGTGGAAAGGTATTCTTAGATTTGGCAAGAAAGGTAAACTATCTCCTCGTTACATCGGGCCTTATGAAATACTTGAGAGAGTTGGTCCATTGGCATACCGTCTTGCATTACCACCAGACCTGTCTCAGATTCATAATGTATTTCACGTTAGTATGCTTCGCCGGTACAGATCCGATCCTTCTCACGTTCTTCGAGATGAACCAGTAGAGATTTCAGATAATTTAAGTTATATTGAAGAACCAGTCGAAATCATAGGCTACAAGGACAAACAACTCAGGAACAGAACGATACCATTGGTAAAAGTGTTATGGAAGAACCATTCGAGACAAGAAGCAACTTGGGAGACAGAACAACATATGCGAGAACAGTATCCATGGTTATTTAGCGATACAGGTACAAATTTCGAGGACGAAATTTTTGAGAGGGGGATGATTGTCACAGCCCAAAGCCGAACATTACATTAAATCATACATTAGCATAAACACGCGCATTTAGTTTGCTAGAGTTTAACACTAGTTATATAAGCATGACATCTAAGTAAGCATGACGTTTCGATTAAGCAGGCACGACCTTTAGATAATTAATGGGTTAGATTAAGTAGGCCTGACGTCTAGCACTTATCACGAATTAATTAACGAGTGGAAAAATTGAGCTACTTCCCAGGGAGGTCACCCATCATACGATTGCTCTCGTACGAGCTCGCTTAACTTTAGAGTTTTGATCGAATACGGTACATTAAACCTTCCGGATAATTATCGGATAAATATGTTTTACTCATTATGCGTCATTTACGTGTACCCGGTATGTCCCGATTAATTTAAATATATGACACGTATAAAATATAACACATAAATGTATAACACGTAATAAGCTAGCAGCTGCAAATAATTCAAATAATAAAATAATAATATTTTAGAAAAATGGTCACAACTTGGTCACCAACTTATCCATCTTTCTGCCGACTTACTTTACCTTTATAGTTAAGATATATATATGTATTTATGTCATCTTTTGATTTACAAAGTCAGAAAGATAGAATAGAGAAAAATAGGAAGAGAGAAGAGAAAGGAGAAAAAAAAAAAAAGAAAAGAAAAATAGAAGAAAAATTCGGGAAAAATAAGAAAATCGACGTTCTCGTAACGAGTAAGTGTTTTACCGATTGTTTTGTTCGTTTTAATTATGAGTTTGAAAATATAACTTATATATGTTGGAATTAATGTTTAGTTTGAATTTTTAGATATTTAGAACCTATAATTTCGAAAATTGAAGTTATTCAATACATATACATATGTATTAGATAACCTAACACGTAGTTTGTCAAAATTCAGAATTTGTGTTTCGAGTTTAAGTCTGTAATTGTGTAGTTAAACCTTTGAAATTAATTAGAATAAATATTACGTATCGACTTTAGGGTGTTAGAAATACTACTGCAATTTGGTAATATTTGGAATTACGTAGAATTTTCTAAAGTCGTAGCGTCAAAACCGCCCGAGTATAGTTTATGGATGACTAGTTAGTTGAAAGTAAATCCAGGAAAGGTCGTCAGAAAAGTACTCATACATTCATTTGCATTTTATATATTGTATTAAGTATAATTATAATTTGCAATGTGATTAATAGGGCGGGATTCCAATAAAGGAGCTGAAAACGTCAACTAGTCGAAGACGTATCGGGAATCCACTACTTGTGAGTATAATTTGGTGACTGTTATTTGACTTATATTTGTTTGATTGATAATTCTAAGTGAATCCTTGATCTGTCTAATTGTATTGATTGAATAGCCTATGGTGCTATAACGTGGACTATGTGATATTTGAGTTATGGGAATGAACGTGACGAATATATCTTATTGTGTAATACGAATGGTATGATCTTTATGACGGTGAAATATTGTTGACGGATTGATGATGGAAATGAGATATATGATATGTAATATGTAAATGCATTTCATCAGAGATAAGAGGAACTGTTATGGCTGTTATAGACCTTGAGTCATGTGTTACAGATTGTCCAAATGATTGGACCACAGAGTACCGTACGGCCACCCGAGTTCACTGAACTCACATGTGTTATATGTATTACAGAGTGCCATGGCCATTTTCGTGATCACGACTACTCTTGGTTATGCAGGCCATTAACAGTAAAAGAAAATGACAATCACGTGCATTTTATATTTACGAATGATACGAATTCAATGTGAGATAATTCTGACTGATATTCTTATATGACTTCTTAGATTGATTATCTGACGATTTCTGTATGCTTATATGATGTTAAATAACTCGTTACTTTATTATACTTGCTGAGTTTGCGACTCACCAAACGCAATGTTTTTCTTTTAGTTGCTGTAGATAAAGTTGATCCTGAAGTCGTACATAAAGTCTGAAGCATGGATCAAAGGTCGGTTGGCTGGTTTTCAAGTCCTTCACCCTCAGCTCATCATTTGCATATCATATAGGATTTCTTTTTGCACGCTTGAGAAATGAAAATTTTTCAAGACGTATCTTTTGTATCCTTATGGCAAGGTGTGAAGTTTATAAAACTAATATGGTTAAACGCTTTCGTGTAAATATGGTGATTAAATGAGTACATATATGTAAAGTATGTGTTGGGTGATTAAGAAATAAGTGTGTGTATTATCATTATGTACCGGGTGCGGGTGTCACAATATGAACATGCATATTCTTAATAAAAACATGTAATAGGAAACAAATATTTTGGTTAATATTAGTATTAGTCCCTGAAATTTCATGTGTCACCTTGGTTCTTAAAACATCAAATATCACATTATTGCTCATTAAGTTTAGATTTTAATTCTATTTTGATCTTTTTGGTAATTCTTCGGTGTATTTTTTGAATGGATTGGCATTTATGTAGATATGCAACAACATATGCAAGTCATATTTGCCAATAAAGATAACATTTTCGATGCAGATGCTGCTTAACTCGGTCAAATCCACCAGAATATGGTCAAAAGAATGAAAGTGAAACTATAATTGAACATTAAAGACAAAAGCATAAGATTTGATACTTGAAGGACTAAAGCTAGACATAATTGAAATGTTATGAACAAATAGTGAAATATACGCTTAATATTTTAAGTTTTAAATTATATACTCCATAAATTTAAAGCTCAATTTAAAGAAAAATATTTTTAAAGATTATTTCTAAAGGCTTCAACCACGTCTTGGTCAAAAGCATTATCAGAATACGTCTTTGCCAATGCGTTTTGGTGTACATTTTCAACCTTCCCCAAATCTAATACGTTTTTCAAAATTAATATATTGTTTAAATGGTCTTCACGAATGAAATAATAATCAACTTAGTGAAATAAAAGATGATTGTAATTTGGGGGCAATTGATATTGGAGCTCCAAAAATTATTATTGGAGCTCCATTCACATTTCTCTCTCTAAGCAAACAACAAAAAATACTCTAAACAATAGCCGAATTTTTTTACTTTTTTTCATCATGCATGCATGCATAGCACCAAATACATTAATGATTAAAAAATGAGAACTTTTTTAGTTTGCCTAAATAATTACGTCAAAATAATATATATATATATATATATATATATATATATAACATAATACCGTAAAGGTATATACTTTTATAAAATACGAAAACTATTTAGCAAGGCTACTATAAAGTGGAAAATATTTTTTTTTTGTTTCAAACAAATTATTATCCAATTTTGTTTGTATTTACATGTGGGAAGATTGATTTATATTACCTTTTATGCGTAATTATGATCATAGATTAGATCATTATGTACTAACATAGAGTTGCTAAGTGAATTAATTGAAATTAATATTCATTTTTTTATTTTTTTATATTATAATTCATAATCAAATTTTACATGGTACTTATTGTTTTTTTATAATGCTTTATATTTAATTAATTATTTCTTTTTAATATTGACTTATATTAATAGATTGACTTTTAGTTAAAATTAGTGAACAAAATTTATAATATAATATTGTATTTTCTTTTATTTCATACTAATTTTATCGAATATTTTTGTGATATGTTATAAAATGTAAAGTTTGAACTAAAATAGTATTACTAGAGAGTATCTAAGTCCTAATAGAATTATTTTTCTTATTTTTATAAATATTTAAAATTAAATTATTATTTATTGCTTACACCAAAAGTTTCTCATATGATTTATTAGTATTAGCCCATGACTATTCTTATTGACGTGCCATAAACTGTCATTAAGAACCTTACTATAGCCATAGGTGACAAGTAACTAAATAGTCATGTTGACTGTCAAATAACCACTAACCTCCACTAAAAACCGGCAAATTGACAAACTAATCCTTATCAAATTGGGACTCCAAGAAACTTTTCTTTAAAATAAACATCACAAACCAATTTTCTTCTTTTTTAACTTAACCCCAAAACAAATTTTACAACTTTCAAACTTTAATTAAGACACGGCAAAGAAACAAAGTTCCACTTTATTTTATTTTAAGCTATCATCTATAAGCGTATTTCTAGAATATGTCAAATTAAGTTCTTTATTTTTTCTTAAAAAAAACTAGAAGGATTTTTCTCTATAACACAAAAATTAGGATTGATTACTATATTATCTTCAGCAGTTTTGTAAATATAATTAGAAAAATAACTAAGACCTTCTAAAATAAATTTATTTATTGAAAATTTGTATAAATATTTTTCAATCTCAAAATTTGTTCTAAAAAAATCAAATATGGATTAATAATCATTTGGACTAAATTACCGTGAATGTTTTTTGTTCAAAACTGATCAATTTTATTGATCTTAAGATATCTTTTAGATTGATGAGTTGTAATACGTTTGTTTTTTTAATAAAAATGTTGTTAATATGTTTATATATTTTTATTTTTTTTAACATGATAATTATCCAAAAATATATCCTATTTAAAAGATTAAAAAACTCTACAGTTTTAAAATTAAAATCATAATTAATTTCATCCATTAATCTTATGTATTAATAAATATCTATATAAGAATACAATTGAGTCATTCTTAACCTAAAAGAGTAACTGCAATTAAATTCAAAAATTTACTTCCCCCGAGTGTTGGCCTTTTCTAAATGAATAATAGGTTTTTTGTTTGAATTTTTTTTCGTAATATCTTAGATAAATGATATATTTAGTCTCCCTCAAAAAGCAAAAATAATGTTTGTCTCAAGTGATTGGGGGCCGGGTTGAATAGAGCCTGATTCTTTTTCGTTTTTAAACTTTTTCGATTAAAGGCAAGTTCTTCTTTTCAGTAATGACCTGAATGGAACTTGAGCACAAAGACCAAGTAAGAGATTTTAACTTAGAATCAGTTAGGAAAACCACAAAGTAGTGTAGTAGTCAGAACTTAGATTCACGGTTAAGTGCACAGCGGAATATATATAGTCCGAGTCTTTGGCATTTACAAAATGTATGTTGAGCAGAGACACAATTAATAAATCTTTATAAGAACTTCACTAACTCTTTTATGCAATGGTTAATCTCTACTAAACTGCTGAATTTAAATAGATGTGCAATAAAGAACATAAATAAAGCAATAAGTAAATGAGACACAGTTTGCAAGGTTCGCCGGGTGGTGTAATCCCAACTACGTCATTCTCTTTGATTCACGAAGGACTTCACTATATTGAATACGAAGAGTAACACAAAGTCTTCTCCAATACAATGTACAAACTAAACGTCTTGAGCTTCTTAGCTATACAAGCGTCTGCTTCTAAGAACACTTATAGTGATCTATTTCTCTCACTCAGAAATACTGGAGATGATCCTTCAACTTTTCTCACACACAGTTTGAAAAAGAGGATCGAGAATTTCACACAGAATTAGGTTTGTTTGTTTTTGCTAAGGTCAAAGAACTTTGTTGATATTATCTTCGATTTGGTACTTCTGAAAAGAGATAGAGAAATATCGTTTGAATGGATGTTGATGGAGATCCGCCCATACAAAACAAGACAAACAAGATGGATCCTTTGATCGTGAAAGATGGGCCAATTACAAGGCCACGTGCTAAGAAGATAAAGGAAGCCATGATGGTTCTTGTAGCTGAAATATTCAAGCCCAAGTGGTTTATAAAATGGATCAAATGATGAATATTATTCAAGTTGATGGGCTGAATTTTTAATGAAGAGTTGGAGTTATATTATATCCAAATTAAAAGCCCATGTTGAAGAATTATTGGGCTTAATTTCGTCTTTGCAACAAAGGCCTAGAAGAATGACTCTTCAAGATAGTCAAAATGAATTAAAATGCATTATTTTCGTCCATGTACCAAAGGCCTACAAAAGTGACTCTTCATGTTAGTCAAAATGTATTAATTAAGTGTTTATAAGAGTCCTAGGATATAGTCTACATTCATGGAGACTTTGACTAGTCTTTGAGTGAAGTAAATGTGGTCAAAAATGTCATCAAGATGTATTCATACATGTAGGCATTTTAAGAGTCGTTTGTAGCCTATAAATAGGCCATGTAAACATTGGAAAAATAAATGAATATGTGTACGGAAATCCTTTGAATTTTTTATCTCTCCTTGTGAGAGTCTTTTTTTTTTTTTTTTGAGAACTTATCAAGATTCTTGAGCAAGATCTTGTGGCGTTCAACATACCGAGGTTCTTGGCTGATTATTTAGCCAATGGGTCGAGGTTTCTCATGCTTGATATAAGATCAAACTAGATTTTCGATTTTGGGGAGATTCTTATTTTTATACGTTGGGTTCTTAGATCATTATATCTAATGGGTCCTTCGTCCTATCCACATAACTTATGTTGATAGGACGAAGGACCCATTAGATATAATGATCTAAGAACCCAACGTATAAAAATAAGAATCTCCCCAAAATCGATAATCTGGTTTGATCTTAAAGAGCTTGAAAAACCTTGACCCATTGGCTATATAATCAATTAGCCAAGAACCTCGGTATGTTGAACGCCACAAGATCTTGCTCAAGAATCTTGATAAGTTCTCAAAAAAGAAAGACTCTCACAAGGAGAGATAAAAAATTCAAAGGATTTCCGTACTCATATTCATTTCTAATTTTCAAATGTTTACATGGCCTATTTATAGGCTACAAACGACTCTTAAAATGGCTCCATGCATGAATACATCTTGATGACACTTTTGACCACATTTACTTCACTCAAAGACTAGTCAAAGTCTCCATGAATGTAGACTATATCCTAGGACTCTTATAAACACTTAATTAATACATTTTGACTAACATGAAGAGTCACTTTTGTAGGCCTTTGGTATATGGACGAAAATAATGCATTTTAATTCATTTTGACTATCTTGAAGAGTCATTCTTCTAGGCCTTTGTTGCAAGGACGAAATTAAGCCAAATAATTCTTCAACATGGGCTTTTAATTTGGATATAATATAACTCCAACTCTTCATTAAAAATTCAGCCCATCAACTTGAATAATATTCATCATTTGATCCATTTTATAAACCACTTGGGCTTGAATATTTCAGCTACAAGAACCACCATGGCTTCCTTTATCTTCTTAGCATGTGCCCTTGTAATTGGCCCATCTTTCACGATCAAAGGATCCATCTTGTTTGTCTTGTTTTACATGGGTGGATCTCCATCAGATGTTCAAAATTTGATTTTCTGAGGGTGAATTTCAGAATCGAGAGACTTTTTCAGCTTAGGATGTGTTTGTTTAAGCTCGTGAGAAACTCTTTTTGAAATAGCTCTTTGAAGTCCTATTTATACACAAGTTCCTGAATATATATGTTGAGACCATACATTAGATCCGTTGAGACTAAATGTAAGATCTGTTAGATACAATCAGAGGTGCGTGTAATCTTTCCGCTCAAAAAACTTAGATGGGTTGGTGAATCCCGGATATATTGCTGCTATTGTTCAGACTGCGGCAGTTGTCGTATGTTGACATCCAATGGTTTTGGTGCTCTCCGTACTCCATCAGCAGTATATGCATTAAATGTCTTTGATAAGTATTAAATGCATTTAAATAAATGCCCATTGAACATTAAATGCATTGAGGTGACATTTAATATTCAGTTGCTTATAATGGAAGCTATCCAGTAACTCAGCGCTGTCTTGAACATGGATTGTCGCTTAAAGAACAATGTCGCTTTAGATACTTGATATTGAGGATGACCTTATGATTGTCGCTCGCTCTTGCCGACTCTTCAACCTCTTCACATTAATAGACTTACTCAGAATTCTACTAATGCTACAAGCATTAAGACTAGCAAAACTAAAAGGACAAACAAAAAAGCACTGATAAACCTCGATTATACGTATTTTCTAGCCTAAGATTAGTCATTTCCATATCATATTATGTTATGATTTATACCTCATATGCGTTTAATAGTTTTGTTACATGTTTGTAGGGAAAAATCATTAATTTCGAGAAAGTAACGAAAAACGTATGAAAGGAGATACATGTGCGCTGTTTGGAAATGCAATCATATCTTGGGCTACAAACCTCCAATGTTAATGAGTCTGATATGGTTAGAAAACTAAGACAATTACCTAAAAGTCTTATGAAGAGGATAAGATCTGGTTCAAACGTTTGAAGACTCAAAAGTTATAAATACGCTTTGTTCAGAACCAAATGGCGCAGTCCTGGTAAAACTATCATAACTCGAGTTATAGAGCTTGTATTAGGTCCACATTGGTTGGGTTGCAAAGCCAAGACATAGAGCTACAACTTTGTAGAAGACCCCAAAGCCAAATTCGGATTGGAACATGGCGTACGTATGCCGTGTTAATTGGCGTTCAGACAACGAAGGCAAAAAGTTTGGGGCTATCTCGCGTACGTACGTCCATTTGTACGGCGTACGTACTCCGATTTGTACTGCGTACGTACGCCGCTTTACTAGGCGTACAGACGCGCGTTAGGTTGAGTCTAAACGCTGAAGAAGCCCATATTCGGCCCAACTTCGGATTTATGTTCTAGATTAGGTATAAATACCCCCTCCGAACAATATTTTAGGGTTCGAACTTTATTTCTTGGAGATTGATTGTAAAGATTAGGGATTCAAGAACGAGATTCGACAATTGATTGTAAACAGGATCTTTGACAACGGGTTTTATCGAGTTTATCTTTCTATTCTCTTTTAATTCTCGTCTATCTATCATGTTTACTTTGATTTTCGTTGATTGTGCCCTTGCATCTATGGAGTAGTCTATTTTATTCTGGAATCGGAAATAACCCGATAATATATTATCAGCCTGAATTATATGATCGTTTACGTTACATCGTATATGCTTATGATTTGAATTCTTGATTGTTAATGCTTGTGAATTTGCTGGCCACATATTTACATGTTCATAGATATTAGATGAAAATTCTGAAAGGTGACATCTAAATCGGAACCCTAGAATTCAAATCTAGGATTCTAAATCACGAAAGTAGTTTTAGGTCTTTTGAGGAATCGATACATTATCATAGAGATTAATGAATCTGAGCTTAGTCTAATCATCACGAAAGTAGTTGATTAATTAACTTGGGTAAATTGTTATGCTTCGACAGAAGGTAATAAGTATCATTGGATAATGTCCTTCATAAGTGGTGATTGTAACTGAATTGATCGTATGATTTAATTGATAACGTATGTCGTGGTGAAACCTGATTCTGGAATTACTAATCCAATATAATCAAAACTTGTTTTATACGTTCTGTTCTATTTTCTTTACAACTTATTTCATATTTTCGTTAGGCTTAGATTACTGATAATTGATAGACTAGCGCTTGATTGTTCGGTCCTCGTGGGAACGATATCTTTTGTACTACACTGAAGTCGTGCGCTTGCGGTTTAGGCACATCAAGCACCTAGTCTAAAAGTTACAACTCCATAAACATTCTATCGCGTGATACATGATCTTCTATGAAAAATAAACTTACATTTTAGGGGGATCTAACATTAAGTCATATCTTGTCATCATCAAAACTTGAAACAAAGAAATTCCTAACAAAGAACAATATCGGTTCCATCTTTCGTGTGAATTTTAAGGGCTATGGGAATGCATATGACTTTTATAATTTTTATGTGAAAAAATTCATATACTTGAGAATGTTGACTTACTTTTTTTATATTTATGTTTTAAATATTTTTATTATGAATAAAAAAATTAATATATTCCAAGTGAGTTTGTTTAATATAACATGTTATATCTTTCTCTCTATATATATTATTATTATTGTATTAGATATTCAAGGAATAATAAAAGAATTTTTTCTTAAATGCCTTAAATTTAAGATTAACTAAATGGATATTTGCTAGTGTTGAACTAAAATAATAAGGATTAATGAGATTCCACCTATTCTTAGGAATTGTAAACTAAGGTCAAATTACTCATTAAAAATTTGTATAGGGCTAATTTGAAAATATTAAAGTATTATGGCCAAGAATATGAAAAACTACAAATATTGTGGCTATAAACTAAGGACAAATTATATAATTTAAAATTTTGTATAGAGCTAATTTGTAAATATAAAAGATTGTGGCTAAGAATGTGAAACTACAAATATTGTGGCACCCGCCAACTGTAGCCAAATATTCTGAAGAAATTGTGGTTGTCATTTAAGCTTTTTCTTTAATAACTAAATAAACTAGATATAGATAGATTTAATTATCATATTATTGTATTTTTGATTTTTTTTATGTAATAAATTGTAGAATCCTTGTCTAATTCAATATCTATTATTTTATATTATACAATTCCTTTGTAGAGTCTAAATCTTATTTTGATTGTTGGTTTTGACTTTTTTGCCATTAAAAACTGTATTTTATAAGGATAATTTAAGTATATCAAAAATGTAAAAAAACAACTCGTACTTTTATAATAATAATAAATATAATATAATATAATTTAATATAATAATAATAATATAATAGTAATAATAGTAAATAATAAATAACAACAATAATAATAATAAATAGTATAGTATAGTATAAATATAAAAAATATATTATAATATAATAAATAATATAATATAATATAATATAAATAATAATATATTTAATTCCTTTGTAGAGTCCTAATCTTATTTTGATTGTTGGTTTTGGTTTTTTTTTTCATTAAAAATTGAATCTTTATAAGGATAATTTAGGTATATCAAAAATGTAAAAAAAAAAACTCGTACTTTTATAATACTATATATATATATATTGATTATTGGATATGTGACTTTTTATTTCTGTGTTCAGATTGTATTTAAGGGTTTGCAAACTTTTAGAATAAGTGATTATCAATTATGATTTAAAATAATTATTTTGGAATTATTGCAAATTTGATATGCGATTGTGATTAATTTTAGTGATTTTAATCTATAATCTCTAAGTTTGTAAATTGATGCGTAACATAGATTATGGTATTTTTAATCAATTCTAATTATTTTCAATTTATAATTATTTGAGATTACAAATGCTCCTCATGCAATTTGTTTAATTACCTATAGCGTGATGGTGTAGTAAACCTCTCGATGTACGAGCGTGATAAACCTCGATTATACGTGTTTTTCAAGCCTAAGATTAGTCATTTTTATATCATTTTATATCATGATTTATACCCCATATACGTTTATAGGTTTGTTACATGATTGTAGGGTAAAATCATTAACTTCGAGAAAACGGCGAAAAAACGTATGAAAGGAGATACTTGGGCGCTGTTTGGAAATACGATCATATCTTGGGCTACAGACCTCCAATGTTAATGATCCTTAAATGGTTAGAAAGCTAATTCAATTATCTAAAAGTTTTGTGAAGATGACAAGATCCGGTTCAAACGTTTGAAGACTCAAAAGTTATAAATACACTTTGTTCCGAACCAAATGGCGCAGTCCTGGTAAAACGATCATAACTCGAGCTATAGAGCTTGGATTAGGTCCAAATTGATTGAGTTGTAAAGCTAATACATATATATACAACTTTGTAGAAGACTCCAAAGCCAAATTCGAACGGGAAGATATGCTTAAATGCGACGCGCTTAAGCGAATTGCGCTTAAGCGCGAAGGACAGAAATAAGCGCTTAAGCGCGGACAGAAGATAGCGCTCAAGCGCATGCGCTTAAGCGCCTAGGACAGAAGTTAGCGCTAGCGCAGCGCCTGTTGACCCGCTTATGTTTATTTTTTTCGGCCTTTCTTTCTTTAGGGGGATATAAATACTCTCTCCAAACATTGTTTTAGGGTTCGAACTTTATTTCTTGGAGATTGATTGTAAGGATTAGAGATTCAAGAACGAAATTCGATAATTGATTGTAAACAGGATCTTTGACAACGGGTTTTATCGAGTTTATCTTTCTATTCTCTTTTAATTCTCGTCTATCTATCATGTTTACTTTGATTTTCGTTTATTGTGCCATTGCATCTATGGAGTAGTCTATTTTATTTTGGAAATTGGAATAGCCCGATAATATGTTATCAGCTTGAATTATATTATTGTTTACGTTACATCGCATATGCTTATGATTTGAATTCTTGATTGTTAATGCTTGTGAATTTGCTGGCCACATATTTACATGTTCATAGATATTAGGTGAAAATTCTGAAAGGTGACATCTAAATCGGAACCCTAGAATTCAAACCTTGGATCCTAAATCACGAAAGTAGTTTTAGGTCTTTTGAGGAATCGATACATTATCATAGAGATTAATGAATCTGAGCTTAGTCTAATCATCACGATAGTAGTTGATTAATTAACTTGGGTAAATTGTTATGCTTCGACAGAAGGTAATGAGTATAATTGGATAATGTCCTTCATAAGTGGTGATTGTAACTGAATTGATTGTATGATTTAATTGATAACGTATGTCGTGGTGAAACCTGATTCTGGAATTACTAATCCAATATAATCAAAACCAGTTTTATACGTTCTGTTCTGTTTTCTTTACAACTTATTTCATATTTTCGTTAGGCTTAGATTACTGATAATAGATAGACTAGTGCTTGATTGTTCGGTCCTCGTGGGAACGATATCTTTTGTACTACACCGAAGCCGTGCGCTTGCGGTTTAGGCACATCAAGTTTTTGGCGCCGTTGCCGGGGACTTGAATAGTCAATATTAGTTTTTATCAGATTTTAGTGAGACTAAGCAATTTTATTTTATTTTATTTTTAGTTCTTAATTTTTATTTTTTTGTTTTATTTCAGGATTTCGATTTTTCTCTTGTATGCGAAGTAAGATCGATTTCGAACTTGATTCGGAAATTGAGAAAACTTTTCGTGCTAGGAGGAAATTACAAAGACTGAAACAAGTAGAACTGAGAAGCGCAACAATGGCTGAAGCAAACGCTAACGCGAACGCAAACGCAGATGCAAACGGAAACGCAAACGCAAATGCGAGGTCTCTGAAGGATTTTGCAGCGCCCAATGCACAGACCCTTCACTCGAGCATCAACAGACCTACTGTTGATGCGAATAACTTTGAGCTCAAGCCATCCCTTCTGCAAATGATTCAGCAGAATCAGTTTGGGGGTGCACCTACTGAAGAGCCAAACTTACACTTGTCAATGTTTTTAGAGTACTGCGACACTCTAAAGATGAACGGGGTTTCCCATGATGCTATCAGGTTGAGGTTATTCCCATTCTCACTGAGAGACAAGGCTAGAGCTTGGTTACACTCGCTACCATCGGGTTCCATCAGAACATGGGATCAGCTCATGCAATGCTTCCTAGCGAGATATTTTCCCCCGAGCAAGACTGCACATCTGTGAAACCAAATCACTACCTATGCTCAAAGAGAGGGTGAATCATTATATGAGGCTTGGGAACGATTCAAGGATCTTCTCCGACTGTGCCCACATCGTGGGCTAGAGAAGTGGCTTATAGTCCATACGTTCTACAATGGGCTGATTTACAACACGAGGATGTCAGTCGATGCAGCAGCTGGAGGGGCTCTGATGAATAAGAGCGTTGACGAAGCCTATGATTTGATCGAAGACATGGCATTGAACCACTACCAGTGGTCTAGCGAAAGATCAACTCCACAGAAGACACCAGGTAAGTACGATCTTGATGCTATTACTCTACTGTCTGCACAAGTAGAAGCCATGTCTAAGAAATTAGATTCAATAAACATGCATGTCAATTCTGTCAATATCCCACCCCCTATGTGCGAAATATGTGGTATGGTTGGTCATGTTGCATTAGAGTGTCAACTAGCTAGTGTACCTAAAGATCCCTCTATGGAACAAGCCAACTTTGTGAATAACTTCAACCAAAAGAACGATCCATTTTCAAATACTTTTAATCCTGGTTGGAGGAATCACCCAAATTTTTCGTACAACACAAACCTAAACGCAGTTTCACATCCTAACTTTAGGTAGCCACCTGGATTCCAACAGAAGCCTTACAATCCTGTTCAACCACAAAAATCGAACATAGAATCCCTCCTTGAGAGCTTTGTAGTTGCCCAGACTAAACAAAACGAGATAGTAAATGATGCAATTAAGCAACTAGCAACTAAGATCGACTCTTTAGCAACTCATAATAAGATGCTAGAAACTCAAATTGCACAACAGGCTAGCAACTCGAATAGGACTTCAGGTTCCTTTCCCGGACAATCTGAGACAAACCCAAAGGAACATTGTAATGCAATTACTTTAAGGAGTGGAACAAATTATGAGGGTCCTAAGATGCCTACTGAATCGAGTAAGACCGAGTTAACTGATAAGGTCGAAAATGAAAAAACGTCTAATCCCGACAACTCAAAAGAAAAAGCGAATGACGAAACTGAACCAGTCTATGTACCACCACCACCATATGAACCACCCGTACCATTCCCTCAAAGATTAGCTAAGGCAAAATTAGATAAGCAGTTTGGAAAATTTTTGGATGTTTTGAAAAAACTTTATATTAATATTCCATTCACTGATGCACTTGCACAAATGACTTCGTATGCTAAATTTTTGAAGGAAGTTCTTTCTAACAAACGAAAGCTAGAGGAATATGAAACTATCGTTTTAACTGAGGAGTGTAGCGCTGTAATTCAAAATAAATTACCTCCAAAACTTAAAGATCCCGGTAGTTTCTCAATTCCTTGTGTAATTGGTAATATGAGTTTTAACAATGCTTTATGTGATCTTGGAGCTAGTGTTAGTCTCATGCCATTGTCTATGTCGAAGAAATTAGAGATGAATGATTTAAAGCCTACGACCATAATTTTGCAATTAGCTGATCGTTCTGTTAAGTATCCGATAGGTGTGTTAGAGGATGTACCTATCAAGGTTGGTAAGTTCTTTATTCCTACTGACTTCGTTGTTCTCAATATGGATGAGGATTCTCGAATCCCCATTATTCTTGGTAGGCCATTCCTAGCTACAGCAGGAGCTATTATCGATGTTAAGAATGGAAGGCTTTCCTTGAATGTTGGGGATGAGAGTGTTGAATTTAGTCTATATAAATCTGTTGCTAACCAATATCTCGAGAACTATTGTTACAGGATTGATGAGGTCAACCAAATAACTACAGGCAAGCTTACTAGTCACCACTATAAGGACCCATTAGAAGCACGTTTGTTGAGTGGTGGCTCGATTGAAGAAGAAGATGAAGTCATCGCTGATATTGCTCGACTGTTTGATGGAAACCCATCGTTGACATCAAACATCACTAGAGAGGAGAGGAAGTTTCGACATCGCGAACCAGATAAGTTTAAATTTGATGCACATGAGAATGCAAGGATTGAAAAGGACGGCATTAAGGTATTATATGAGAAAAAGATCCCTCGACAAAAACTCAAAAATGGGCAATTTAGTTCTTCTGTTCGACAAGCACCAGAGGTTTCTTTACCTATAAATCGAAATTCTAAAGTCGATTGGAGAATTGCCAAATTATCGGGTCCGATCCGGGATTTACAATAAGCATGGTAACGTCGAGCTAAAGACGTAAAATAAGCGCTTTTTGGGAGGCAACCCAAACGTATCCTTTATGTTTGTTTTCATTTTTTTTCGTTCTTTTCGTTTTTCTTTCGATTCTAGTTTTTTATTTCCTATCTTAAAAAAAAAAAAATTTGAGTTCAATCCTTTTGCATTGATTCCGATTTCTCTCCCCTTCTCTCACTAACGACACTCGATTTCTCTTTCAAGCGGTTACAAGGCAAAGAGACAAGTCACACCTCATCCGAAATCGCGACATTGTGTACTTTGGTCACGCTATATAGAGGAATCAACACGAGCGTCCCCAGGCTTGATCAGGTTATGTTCCTTTTATCCCATTAAACATGCACATCATTTCGTAACATTAGGGACAATGTTTATTTCAAGTTTGGGGGCAGTTACGGGGATAGTCAGAGATATTCGGGGATATCGAATCTCAGCTTCATCTTTGTGATCATCTTACAACGATTGACTTGAAATAATAAGCCGGACATTTTAATACATATAACGCATGAACTTTTTTGTCGGTGATATCATCTGCTTAGTTACTTTTTTCTGGCTAGTCACTAATATATAGTAGTCCACGGCATAGGAGTTGAGTGGATCACCCGTTTTCAAAACACGTAGGTAGTGGCCTCCAAGTCTACCAACTTAGAACAACGTCTTCTGTCACAATTTGAAAAAAAAAAAAATTCATGAAAGATGATACATATAGAATCGTCACTGCACGGATTAGTTCATTTTGTGACCTTTGACACTTGAGTGATTAAGTCCGAAGGAGTATCTAAAAACTTAACGCCCTATGGCTATCTAGCTTGGGAGTCGTTGACCCAAAACTCGATAATGGGTATCATAGAAAGTCTAAGAAAACGAACATTGCACAATCCTGTCAAGTATGAAATCGTTTGCACAAGTGACTTATGTTAAAAGCTCAATAATGTGAATCAGTTAGACCCTTAAGTACAGTTGGTACTGATGGGCGCCACTCAATTTCTGTTAGAAACGCCACTCGACTATAATGCTTAAAGATGACTTTATTCAGTGCTTTCTAGAAGCTTGTTTAACCTGTGGTGTGATGTAACCAATGACTAAGCGAATGCATGCTCTTCTCCTAAGAATGTCGGGTTATTAGCTCACGTTGATTTTTGTAGGATTGCATCGCATTTCGATTTAGCAAAGATTTATTGATTTTGTGGGTACATCATCTGCAAACCCTCACGAGACTATAACTCGTCCTTTTGGGGTAACTAAAAGGTTTAAAGGCTTGTTGCACATGCTAAGTGCAATCGTGTACTCTACGAAAATGAGTTTATCTTTAGTTTTTGTTTTTGTTTTCTTTGTTTTACCGTTTGTTCGAGGACGAACAAAAGCAAGTTTGGGGGGGTTGATAAACCTCGATTATACGTGTTTTTCTAGCCTAAGATTAGTCATTTTTATATTATTTTATATCATGATTTATACCCCATATACGTTTATAGGTTTGTTACATGATTGTAGGGTAAAATCATTAACTTCGAGAAAACGGCGAAAAAACGTATGAAAGGAGATACTTGGGCGCTGTTTGGAAATACGATCATATCTTGGGCTACAGACCTCCAATGTTAATGATCCTTAAATGGTTAGAAAGCTAAGTCAATTATCTAAAAGTTTTGTGAAGATGACAAGATCCGGTTCAAACGTTTGAAGACTCAAAAGTTATAAATACGCTTTGTTCCGAATCAAATGGCGCAGTTCTGGTAAAACGATCATAACTCGAGCTATAGAGCTTGGATTAGGTCCAAATTGGTTGAGTTGTAAAGCTAATACATAGATCTACAACTTTGTAGAAGACTCAAAAACCAAATTCGAACGGGACGATATGCTTAAACGCGACGCGTTTAAGCGCATTGCGCTTAAGCGCGAAGGACAGAAATAAGCGCTTAAGCGCATGCGCTTAAGCGCCCCGGACAGAAGATAGCGCTCAAGCGCATGCGCTTAAGCGCCTAGGACAGAAGACAGCGCTCAAGCGCTAAGTGCTTGAGCGCAGCGCCTGTTGACCCGCTTATGATTATTTTTTTCGGCCTTTCTTTCTTTCGGGGGATATAAATACTCTCTCCAAACATTGTTTTAGGGTTCGAACTTTATTTCTTGGAGATTGATTGTAAGGATTAGAGATTCAAGAACGAAATTTGACAATTGATTGTAAACAGGATCTTTGACAACGGGTTTTATCGAGTTTATCTTTCTATTCTCTTTTAATTCTCGTCTATCTATCATGTTTACTTTGATTTTCGTTTATTGTGCCCTGCATCTATGGAGTAGTCTATTTTATTCTGGAATTGGGAATAGCCCGATAATATGTTATCAGCTTGAATTATATTATTGTTTACGTTACATCGCATATGCTTATGATTTGAATTCTTGATTGTTAATGCTTGTGAATTTGCTGGCCACATATTTACATGTTCATAAATATTAGGTGAAAATTCTGAAAGGTGACATCTAAATCGGAACCCTAGAATTCAAACCTAGGATCCTAAATCACGAAAGTAGTTTTAGGTCTTTTGAGGAATCGATACATTATCATAGAGATTAATGAATCTGAGCTTAGTCTAATCATCACGACAGTAGTTGATTAATTAACATGGGTAAATTGTTATGCTTCGACAGAAGGTAATGAGTATAATTGGATAATGTCCTTCATAAGTGGTGATTGTAACTGAATTGATTGTATGATTTAATTGATAACGTATGTCGTGGTGAAACCTGATTCTGGAATTACTAATCCAATATAATCAAAACCAATTTTATACGTTCTGTTCTGTTTTCTTTACAACTTATTTCATATTTTCGTTAGGCTTAGATTACTGATAATTGATAGACTAGTGCTTGATTGTTCGGTCCTCGTGGGAACGATATCTTTTGTACTGCACCGAAGCCGTGCGCTTGCGGTTTAGGCACATCAGAGCGCTTCAAAAATCATAATGTGTAGTGTCGGACACCTGGTTTGGTATATTGCATGAAAAAAAACCTAGTTTGAGAAAACACAATATTAACACACAATTTTATATATATTACAGCCATTCAACACCTTCTTTCTCTCCATCAAGATATAGTCCTAATATTTTTAAAATGCTGTATTTTGTGTCCGTGTCGTGTCGTGCGTCGTGTCTCGTGTCCCATATCCATGCATCATATTTTGTGAAGCATCTAATGCATCATATTTCTTAATTCTAACATCCTCTTTAACTGAGGCATGAGAATCTGCAGAAACATTTCAAATCAAATAACCAATTCTTCATTGCTTTAGGATAGTATTTGCATGTCTAATCCAACTTTTTTAGTGAAGACATAATTCTATTTATGTGTGCATCACCCAAGTTCAAATATACAACACATGCAAGATTCAAAACATGGACACCCTACCCTCTTGATTTCAAAAGCAATAAAAACAATTAGGAGTCCAAAAATAGAGTAGTATACGACTTAACATATAGTTTGCAAAAATGTCATATACAATCGTTTTAATATTATCAATGTTTTATCGATTTTTGATTCAGAAAGTATGTATGTAATAAATTCATTAAAATTAGTTAATTGCAAATGATTTCTTATCAAAATAAGGAAAAGTGAAAAATTAGTTTTGTATAAAAATTGGTATATTGCATGAAAAAAAACCTATAGTTTGAGAAAACACAATATTAACACACAATTTTATATATATCACAGCCATTCAACACTTCTTTCTCTCCATTAAGATATAGTCCTAATATTTTTAAAATGCTGTATTTCGTATCCATGTCATGTTGTGTCGTGCGTCGTGTCTCGTATCCCATATCCATGCATCATATTTTGTGAAGCATCTAATGCATCATATTTCTTAATTCTAACATCCTCTTAACTGAGGCATGATAATCTGTAGAAACATTTCAAATCAAATAACCAATTCTTCATTGCTTTAGGATAGTATTTGCATGTCTAATCCAACTTTTTTAGCGAAGACATAACTCTATTTATGTGTGCATCACCCAAGTTCAAATATACAACCCATGCAAGATTCAAAACATGGACACCCTACCCTCTTGATTTCAAAAGCAATAAAAACGATTAGGAGTCCAAAAGTAGAGAAGTATACGACTTAACATATAGTTTGCAAAAATGTCATATACAATCGTTTTAATATTATCAATGTTTTATCGATTTTTGATTCAGAAAGTATGTATGTAATATATTCATTAAAATTAGTTAATTGCAAATGATTGCTTATCAGAATAAGAAAAAGTGAAAAATTAGTTTTGTATCAAAATTGGTATATTGCATTCAACCCTATAATTTGAGAAAACACAATATTAACACACAATTTTATATATATTACAGTCATTCAACACCGTCTTTCTCTCCATCAAGATATAGCCCACCTCACAACCCAACCCAACCCAAGTCACCTCGCCTTATGCCGTGTCGTCGTCCTCTCCAACCTCAGTGCCATTTTACATTTTGACATGCAATAGGTTTCCTCTTGTACATTACATGACTTATCATCCCTAGAACTACTTTTCTACGGATTTGCTCTTATACTCTTCAAACCATTCTTTATTAAGACATCTCAAGTCCAACATTCATTTCTTCAGTGTGCGTTCATTTGAAACTCATTCATAGCTACATTTGCTTTTTTAGGTCTTTCATTGTTCTCGTTTTTCAATATCTCAGAGCGAAATCTCCTTTTTTTATTATAGATTTCGCTTAAGTTTTTTATCCTTATGACCCTTCTTTGTTGAAGTAAATAATTTTCACTTCCAATATGACTTTCAAAGATCAAGATTGAATTCAATGGTCAAAGAAAACATTCAACATTCAAAAACCACTTCTTGTAATCAAACATAGTCAATCATTGGAAAGATGCATAGATTAAATTATGTATTGAATAAGTTTAGTCTTTTCAATTTTTTTGATGTACCTATAAATATGTGTAATCCATGATCATTTTGATCATAAGAAAAATTCTTATCAATAGAAAAATATTCTAGCAAAAAGCATACTTACAACTTAAAATCTTTTTTCCTCTTAGCACTCACTCTCTTCTCCAACAAATTGTGGTATCTAGAGACAAGTTTAAATATCATACCCTCCACTTCTATAATGACCGAGAATCAAATTACTACCATGTTTACTTATACTCCAAATCATGTACCGAGCATTTTGATTATTGGAGTAGCCAAATGGAGACTCTATTTATCTGTCAAGATTTATGGGATGTAGTGCAAGAATCCTATCCACCTTTACCTAATGAAGGTTCGAGTAATGCACAACAACAAGAGTACAAGAAAAATTTGAAGAAAGAAGCAAGTGCACTTAGGATCATTCAACAAGGATTAAGCAAAACTAGATATCCAAGAATTCATGGAGTCAAGAAAGCCAAGGAAGCATGGGACATTGATGTGCCTAAACCGCAAGCGCACGGTTTCGGTGTAGTACAAAAGATATCGTTCCCACGAGGACCGAACAATCAACCACTAGCCTATCAATTATCAGTAACCTAAACCTAATAAAAATACGAGATAGTTGTAAAGAAAACTAAACAGAAAGCAAGTAAATTGATTTGAGTTATATGTGATTGGAAATTCCGGAATTAGGGTTTACCACGATATATATTATCGACTCAATTATATTACCGATTAAATTACGATCGCTACTTATGAAGGACACTATCCAATTGTAATCACTATCTTCTGTCGAAGTATAACAATATACCCAAGCTAATTAATCAACTACTTTCGTGATGATTAGACTAAACTCAGATTCATTAATCTCTATGATAGTGTATAGATTCCTTAAAAGACCTAAAACTACTTTCGTGATTTAGGATTAGGGGTGCAACTCGGTTCGGTTCGGTCAAAAACCGAACCGAAATTTCGGTTAACCGAAATTTCGGTTCGGTAATTTTTAGAACCGAAAACCGAACCGAAATAGTTCGGTTTGGTTCGGTTTTTAACCGAACCGGTTCGGTTCGGTTCGGTTAAAAACCGAAAAAACCGAATTTTAATTTTTTATTTTTTTTTTCTATTTTGATTTATTTTTTGGGTTAAAAAATAAAAAAAAAATTTTTTGCTTCAGCTGAGTTTCGAACCTGTGACTTCTAGGAGAAACCCAAACCTCTTAACCACCTAGACTACAATGCATTCTTACTAATTTTAATCAATAATTAATAATATAATATATATTTATTTAATTAAATAAAAAAAATTCGGTTTTCGGTTCGGTCCGGTTAACCGACACCACAAACCGAAACCGAACCGAAAACCGAATTTTTGAAAAAATCATAACCGAAAACCGAACCGAATTTTCGGTTTTCGGTTCGGTTCGGTCGGTTCGGTTATTTTTGAACACCCCTATTTAGGATCCTAGGTTTGAATTCTAGGGTTCTGATATAGATGTCACCTTTCAGAATTTTCACCTAATATCTATGAACATGCAAATAAGTGGCCAGCAAATTCACAAGCATTAATAATCAAGAATTCGAATCATAAGCATACGCGAAGTAATATCAACGGTTCTATAATCTACATCGATAACATGCTATCGGGCTATTCCCGATTCCAGAATAAAATAGATTACTCCATAGATACGAAAGCACGATAAACAATTAATAATGTAAACATGACAAAACGACAAGAATTAAAAGAGATTAAAGAAAATAATTTCGATTAAACCCGTTGTCGAATAAAATTGTCTACAAAAATCTTGAATCTCGTCTCTCGATCTCCAATCTTTACAACTCAATTCAAGAAAATAAAAGTCCGAACCCTAATACAATATTTGGAGGGGGTATTTATACCTAATCTAGATCATAAAACCGAAACTGGGCCGATCATGGGCTTTCCGCGTTTCACTAAACATAACGCGCGCCTGTACGCGGAATTGAACGGCGTACGTACGCCTCAAGAATTGGCGCTTGTACGCGAGATTGAATGGCGTACGCACGCCTCAAGAATTGGCGCTTGTACGCCGTGTACTTCCGCGCTCGTACGCGATTTAACCAAAAATCTCTGCCTTCGTTGTTTGTACGCGATTTAACACGGCGTACGTACGCCGTGTAAAGTGGCGCTCGTACGCCGATTATAACGGCGCTTGTACGCCATGTATCAGCAGCTTTCAATCAACTCGTTCTCGATTTTGGCCAATAATTGGTATTTTTCTCTCGCAACATAGAAATTCCCTGCGGCACTCAAAAGTGACATTAAACGCATTTGCGGGATAAAAATATGATGCAAGTTTGTAATAAACGTGTCGAGTGAATGATGAAAACTGCGTGAAAATGAGGTTTATCAACCCCCCCAAACTTGCTTTTGTTCGTCCTCGAACAAACGGTAAAATAAAGAAAACAAAAACAAAAACTAAAGATAAACTCATTTTCGTAGAGTACACGATTGCACTTAGCATGTGCAATAAGCCTTTAAACCTTTTTGTTACCCAAAAAGGACGAGTTATAGTCTCGTGAGGGTTTGCAGATGATGTACCCACAAAATCACAAAATCAATGAATCTTTGCTAAATCGAAATATGATACAATCGTACAAAAATCGACGTGAACTAATGACCCGACATTTTTTTCAGAAAAAGATCATGCATTCGCGTAATCATTGGTTACATCACACCACATTGTTAAACAAGCTTCTAGAAAGCACTGAATAAAGCCATCTTTAGGCATTATAGTCGAGTGGCGTTTCTAGCACAATTTGAGTGGCGCCCATCTATACCAACTGATCTAACAGATATTAGGGTCTAACTGGTTCACAATATTGAGCTGTTAGCGTAAATCACATGTGCAAACGATTTCATACTTTACAGGATTGTGCAATGTTCGTTCTCTTAGACTTTCTATGACACCCGTTAACGAGTTTTGGGTCAACGACTCCCAAGCTAGATAGCCATAGGGCGTTAAGTTTTAAAAGACTCCTTCGGACTTAATCACTCAAGTGTCAAAGGTCACAAAACGAACTAATCCATGCAGTAGTGATTCTATGTGTATCAAATTTTTTTTTTTTTTTTTCAAATTGTGCCAGAAGACGTTCTAAGTTGGTAGACTTGGAGGCCACTACCTATGTGTTTCGAAAACGGGTGATCCACTCAACTCCTATGCCTTGGACTACTACGTATTAGTGACTAGCTAGAGAAATGTAACTAAGCAGATGATATCACCGACAGAAAAGTTCATGCGTTATATTTATTAAAAAGTCAGGCTTACATATCACTTAGTCAATCGTTGTACGACGATCACAAAGATAAAGCTATAATCCATAGTAAAAGTGTTATATTTCCATAAACAACCCCCAAACTTAAATCGCACATTGTCCCTAATGTGATAAACGTGTGTATGTATGCATGCATAACCGTAAAAAGGGACATAACCTTGGTGAGAGTCGAGACAATCGTTCTGATTTTGCTAGGTATTGTATCGAGAAGACTGTAGAGAAACAAAACACTGGAGCTAGAGAAAGGAAATAGACTTTTGGATTAATCATATTTGGCATTACATTCCATCCTAAAGTCTAAAAACATAAAAACATAAAAACATAAAAACATAAAAACGAAAGGAAAACGAGAAACCTAAAACACGAAACAGAAAACATAAAAAAGGAAAGAAAAAAGAAAAAGGAAAAGAAAAACCCAAGTGAGGCGAAAGGCGGTCGATGGTCTCTAGGCGGCATCGTCGGGGTGGTCTGTTTGTTCATTCTCAAAATCCATGCCGGCTATAAAATCGTCGACCGGGTTGGTGGCAGTGGGGTTTGCGGGGGTGGGGTTACGCCGATCATCTTCTTGGCGCTGCCATGCTCTAATGGCCGCAATGTCTGTCTGCATATTACCCATATCGGTCCTAAATCCCGCAATATCGGTCCTAAATCCCGTGATGTCAGACTCTATGATGCCCATCCGAGTGTTAATCCCAGCGATGCCGGCTTGAATTTGGGCAAACATGTCATAGTATGGATCTGACGGAGGGAGTGCTGGAGCGCTCGAGCTTGTTCCTACATCTGTCTGTGGTAAATCAGAGGGCTCGAGTTGTCGTGCTCGTTTCTGCGGAGGGGCTCGTAAGATATCATCATAACCGAGGTCCTCGCCGGCATTCTCAAAGATATCATCGGGTAACTCTGGGACGTCACTGTCTGCGCAGAGTGCATGTATAAGTGCGGGGAAGATCAAAGGGTTCTTTCGTCTCCCCGAGTCATGTCTCATTTCGGTGGTTAAACGTTTTATAGCTTCAAAAAGGCTCTCTCGTATAATTCTAGTCTCGTCGATGACTTTCCTATTAAGTATAGCATATATGAGAGTGGCCCGTGCGCGTGTTACTTCAGAACGGTTCGTCGTGGGCATTAATCGGTAGCGTATGAACTCGTACCAAAATGACGCTACTGGGTTTAGTTCAGTTCGGTTAAGTGTGGATCCCTGCCTAATCCATTGTGTCTCTTCAGTCGCTACTGTTTTTGTGATCTTGAGTTTTAGTTGTGGGGTCGTGTCTCTTAGCAATACCGTATATTCGCTCGGGCCGTCGACGTCTGGCAAGTGGAGTACATGTCCTATGTTATGTGTATCAAAGTGGACCTCGACACCCCGAACCTCGACTGTGGGACGGTGCCTACGCGGTCCGTGTAACCTTTCGTACTCGACACAGTTTGCATAAAATTCCTGAACCCAAGTGACATTGATCTTGGGTAGTATGTTCGAGAAGCCTTTCCAATTGTAGGCGGTGGCTAAGGTTCGTACTGATTTGGGTTTGGTGAATAGAATTGCCCGTTCCTTTAAAAATGCGTGCGACATCAGACGTCGCCAAGTCATCTCGGTTTCCGGTGTTTCGAATCTAGTATGACTATCATGTACCCGTTCCTCTGGTTGATTTCTAGAGGAGCTCGCTGGAGCTTTGCCCTTACCCTTAGACGCATTCTTCGTCCTAACCATTTTTTCCAAATTTCGGCGGAGTAACGGCGCTTTTTCAATGCCCAAGTCCTCGACAAATTCCACAATTCAAACAAACCACCGCAACACCAAGTCCAACCTCAATTCCAATTCAACAGCGAAACAGTATACCCGAATTCAATCTAATTCAACCTCAATGCACAATTCAAAACAAAAATTCGAACACCACAATATGTAAATCTCCAAATTTCCAATGCACAATTCACAATCAACTCAACAAATTCCAATTTAACCAGATAACGATCAATAGCATAAACCCCTTTGTTAATTCGATTCAATCAAACCGCAATACCCCCAATTTTTGCCCAAAGTTAGAAACCCTAGGTTGATACCCTTCGATTCAACAATGTCACGATTCAATCCGTCGAAACTAAGTCTAATATCACTAAACCCTTTCACAACAATGCAAATCGACCCAAGAATTGTCCAAAGATTCCAAAAATTCGAAACCCTAATTTTTTCGCCCAAATTGAAAATTTCAAGAGGGGATTTAGCTATCTCTTACCGAAATGTTGATGTAATGCTCGAATTTCTGGAGTTGAGTGATTTGTTGATAACCTCCGATCTGTTTGAGAAGAAATATCGAACAAGGGTGAGTAGAGGTTGAGGAGAAAAATCGAAGTTTTATGTTGTGAATGTGTAAAGTGGGAGAATTTTGTTTTCTAAAAGACTTAAAACCCGACTCCGCGTAAGTACGACATTTTGAACTGCGTACGTACGCTGAGTACTTTGGCGTACGTACGCCATTCATTTTCGCGTACGTACGCGGATGCTTTTAAATTCACTGGCCCCGTTGTTTGTACGCCGATTGACACGGCGTACGTACGCCGTGTATTTCGGCGTACAGGCGCCATGTATTTTCGCGTACGTACGCGGACGGTGTAAAACTCCCTGTACTCGTTGATTGTACGCCAATTAACATTGCGTACGTACGCAGTGTAATACTTGAAAATAAAACATAAAAACTCGAAACAAAAGAAAACAAAAGGAAGAAAGACAAAAGGAAGAAAACAAACAAAAACAAAAAGGATACATTTGGGTTGCCTCCCAAAAAGCGCTTGTTTTACGTCTTTAGCTCGACGTTACCATGCTTAATTGGTTGGGTGTGATCGAGCATCGCGAAAACTCGACGTGATAGCTTTTTCGATCGGTTCGCCCGCAATGTAATGCTTGAGTCTTTGTCCATTGACTTTAAAAATCCCCGTTCCTTCGCTCCAAATATCGACAACTCCGAATGGATACGCTGTTTCGACTACAAATGGTCCCGACCACCTTGATCGTAATTTGCCCGGAAACAGTCTCAGACGTGAATTGAATAATAACACGAGATCGCCCTTCTTAAATTCTCGTCTGTGAATCTGTTTGGCGTGCCACTTCTTTGTTCGCTCTTTGTAGATTCGCGCATTCTCATATGCATCAAGTCTTAGCTCGTCAAGCTCGTGCAACTGTAACATTCTTCGCTCACCAGCGTCTTTTAGATCGAAGTTTAGAGCTTTAATGGCCCAATATGCCTTATGCTCGAGTTCTACCGATAAATGGCAAGATTTGCCATAGATAAGACGAAAGGGTGTCGTACCTATCGGGGTTTTGAAAGCGGTGCGATAGGCCCATAATGCATCGTCTAGCTTGAGAGACCAATCCTTTCTTGATTTCGAGACAGTCTTTTCCAGGATAACCTTGATCTCTCTATTCGAAACTTCTACTTGACCACTAGTTTGGGGATGATATGGTGTAGCAACTTTATGTGTAACCCCATACTTGGTAAGTAAAGCTTCGAATTGGCGTTCCGTAAAATGTGTACCTCCGTCACTTATCACGACTCTTGGAACACCGAATCTAGGAAAAATAGTCTTTTTGAACAATCGGGTAACCACTCTCGAATCATTTGTTGGCGAGGCAATCGCTTCAACCCACTTCGAAACATAATCCACCGCCACAAGTATAAATTTGTTGCCACACGAAGACGGGAATGGTCCCATAAAATCAATTCCCCAAACATCAAAAATCTCAACCTCTAGAATTGTATTCATGGGCATCTCATTACGCCTCAATATATTACCCGTTCTTTGACAACTGTCGCATGCACTAACAAAATCTTGAACGTCCTGGAACAAAGTAGGCCAATAAAATCCAGATTGAAGAATCTTCGCTACCGTCTTGGATTTACTAGCATGACCCCCATATGGTGAACTATGACAGTGAGTCATGACACTTACCATCTCATCTTCCGGTATGCATCTCCTATATACCCCGTCGGTACAGTGCTTGAAAAGAAGAGGTTCGTCCCAGTAATAGTGCTTAAGATCAGTGAAAAATTTCTTCTTTTGTTGATAACTAAAATCGGGCGGTAAGATCTTACAAGCTAAATAGTTGACATAGTCAGCGTACCACGGTGCATCGATCTTAGCCACTGCATAAAGATGATCATCGGGGAATGAATCGTCTATCGGTAGGGCCTCTTTATTCTCATCCTCTCTAAGTCGAGATAGATGATCGGCCACGGTATTCTCTATCCCCTTTTTATCCCGGATCTCGAGATCGAACTCTTGCAATAGTAATATCCATCTGATAGGTCTCGGCTTTGCGTCTTTTTTACTCAATAGATACCAAATCGCGGAGTGATCTGTGTAGACAATGACCTTGTAGCCAACCAAATATGAACGAAACTTGTCGAAAGCGAACACTACGGCTAATAATTCTTTCTCGGTGGTAGCGTAATTCATTTGGGCTTCGTCTAGCGTCCTACTAGCATAATAAATAACATGCATCTTTTTATCCCTTCTTTGACCCAATACTGCCCCAATAGCGAAATCGCTTGCATCGCACATAATCTCGAATGGCAAATTCCAGTCCGGCGGTTGAACTATTGGTACGGTGATCAACGCTTCTTTCAACCTGCGAAAAGCATCAGAACAATCATTATCCAAGTTGAAAGGAACGTCTTTAGCAAGTAAATGAGTTAAGGGCTTAGTAATTTTAGAAAAATCTTTAATGAATCTCCGGTAAAAACCGGCATGGCCCAAAAAACTCCGAATGTCTTTCACACAGGTAGGTGGTGGTAACTTCTCGATTACTTCCAGCTTTGCTCGATCAACTTCAATTCCTCGTCAGATACGAGGTGGCCTAGCACAATACCTTCCCTAACCATAAAATGGCATTTTTCCCAATTTAACACAAGGTTAACTTCTCCACATCTCTGCAACACTCGAGAAAGATTAGACAAACAAATATCGAATGTAGTGCCATAAACGGAAAAATCATCCATAAAAACTTCCATAACGTTCTCAATCAAATCAGAAAATATGGCCATCATACAACGTTGAAAAGTAGCAGGTGCATTACATAAACCAAAAGGCATCCTCCTAAAAGCATAAGTGCCATAGGGACATGTGAACGTAGTTTTTTCCTGATCATTAGGGTGAATAGGGATTTGATAAAATCCCGAATAACCATCTAAATAACAGAAATATGAATGGTTAGCTAACTCTCAAGCACTTGATCGATAAAGGGAAGGGGAAAGTGATCTTTTCGTGTTGCCGTGTTCAACTTCCTATAATCTATACACATTCTCCACCCGGTGACTGTCCTAGTAGGAATTAGTTCGTTTTTCTCGTTTTTCACCACAGTCACTCCTCCTTTCTTAGGGACTACTTGTACCGGACTTACCCACTTACTATCAGAGATAGGATAAATAATTCCAGCATCTAACAATTTTAAAACTTCTTTCCTAACTACATCCTGCATAGTAGGATTTAATCTACGTTGATGTTCCCTAGAAGGTTTAAAATCATCTTCCATCAAAATTTTATGCATGCAAAACGATGGATTAATCCCTTTCAAGTCATCTATGGTATAGCCTATGACTTTTTGATGTGATCTAAGGACTCTAAGCAATTTATCGATTTCTTCCCTACTTAAATCAGCATTCACAATCACAGGATACATAGAATTAGGGCCGAGAAATTCATACCTGAGTGTCGAGGGAAGTGGTTTTAGTTCTACCTGGGGTATTGAGTTGGATTCTTTACTTTCTTTCGGATCTTTGCTCAACTCCTTTACTCCAATGGCATTGACTGGA
Source organism: Verbascum thapsus (assembly GCA_963669365.1). Lineage (NCBI taxonomy): Eukaryota > Viridiplantae > Streptophyta > Magnoliopsida > Lamiales > Scrophulariaceae > Verbascum > Verbascum thapsus. The sequence continues at coordinate 11,257,640 of OY770115.1, read as the reverse complement.
ACCGGCGGATTTCCCTCGAAGCGACGAGCAATATCTGCAATAGCGTCGTCTTCATCTTCTGTTGAACCGTTGTTCACTAAACAAGCTTCCAATGGATCACTGCATAAGTACTTCGTGAGCTTGTCTTGAACTAGCCGGTCCACCTGATCAACTCTACAACAAGAATTCTCAAGAGAAGGGTAAGTGACAGTTTTAGCTAAATTAAATTCAACCTTCTCGTCCCCGACTTTTAATGATAGCCTACCGTTCTTAACATCTATAATCGCACCAGCTGTGGCTAAGAACGGTCTACCAAGTATGATGGGGATTTGAGAATCTTCCTCCATCTCTAGAACAACAAAATCAGCAGGAATAAAAAATTTTCCTACTCTAATCGGTACATCTTCTAGCATACCTACTGGATACTTCACAGATCTATCAGCTAATTGCAGAGTAATCGTAGTAGGTTTTAATTCACCCATCTCTAACTTACGTGAAACCGAAAGAGGCATAAGGCTAACGCTAGCACCAAGATCACACAAAGCATGATCAAAACTCACGTTACCTATCACACATGGAATCGAAAAACTACCGGGGTCTTTAAGCTTAGGAGGCAATTTATTTTGAATTAATGCACTACACTCTTCAGTTAAAGCCACGGTTTCATAATCCTCAAGTTTACGTTTGTTAGACAGAATTTCCTTAAAAAATTTAGCATATGACGGCATCTGTGCAAGTGCATCAGTAAATGGAATATTAATATAAAGTTTTTTCAAAACATCCAAAAATTTTCCAAACTGTTTATCCAATTTTGCCTTAGCTAATCTTTGGGGAAAAGGTACGGGTGGTTCATATGGTGGTGGAGGTACATAAACAGGCTCAGTTTCATCATTCGTTTTATCTGTTGAGCTGTCAGGGCTAGGCGTTTTCTCTTTTTCTAACTTATCAGTTGACTCAGTCTGACTCACATCTGTAGGCATCCTAGGACCTTCATAATTAGTACCACTCCTTAAAGTAATTGCCTTACAATGTTCCTTAGGATTTGTCTCGGGTTGACCAGGAAAAGAACCAGAAGTCCTATTCGAGTTACTAGCCTGTTGTGCAATTTGAGTTTCTAGCATTTTGTTATGGGTTGCTAAAGAATCGACCTTAGTTGCTAGTTGCTTAATTGCATCATTTACTACTTCGTTTTGCTTAGTCTGAGCTACTACAAAACCCTCAAGAAGTGACTCTAGGTTCGATTTCTGTGGTGGAACAGGGTTATAAGGCTTTTGTTGAAATCCAGGTGGTGGTCTAAAATTAGATGGTACGGCTGCGTTTTGAGGCTTGTATGAAAAATTAGGGTGATTTCTCCAACCAGAGTTAAAAGTGTTTGAAAATGGGTCGTTCTTTTGGTTGAAGTTATTCACATAATTGGCTTGCTCTATAGAGGGATCGGTTTGTATACTCGCAAATTGACACTCTAATGCAACATGACCAATCATACCACATATTTCACACATAGGGGGTGGGGTAGTGACAGAGTTAACATGCATATTCATCGAATCAAGCTTCTTAGACATAGCCTCAACTTGAGCAGAAAGTAAAGTAATGGCATCAATATCATACTTACCTAGTGTCTTCTGTGGAATCGATCTTTCGCTTGACCACTGGTAGTGGTTCAATGCCATGTCTTCGATTAAGTCGTAGGCTTCATTGATACCCTTATTCATCAGCGCTCCTCCAGCTGCTGCATCAACAGACATCCTCGTAGTGTAAATCAGTCCATCGTAGAAAGTGTGAACATTGAGCCACTTCTCTAGTCCATGATGTGGGCACAGTCGTAGAAGATCCTTGAATCGTTCCCAAGCTTCGTATAGCGATTCACCATCCCGTTGAGCAAAAGTAGTGATTTGATTCCTTAGTTGTGCAGTCTTGCTCGGGGGAAAGTATCTCGCTAAGAAGCACTACATCAGTTGATCCCATGTTCTGATAGAACCGGTCGGTAAAGAATGTAGCCAAGCTCTCGCCTTGTCTCTCAGTGAGAACGGAAATAGTCTCAGCCTGATAGCATCCTGAGAAACCCCGTTCATTTTTAGAGTGTCGCAGTACTCTAAAAACATGGACAAGTGGAGATTCGGCTCTTCAGTAGGTGCACCCCCAAACTGATTCTGCTGAACCATTTGCAGAAGGGATGGCTTGAGCTCAAAATTGTTGGCCTTTACAGTAGGCCTGGCGATGCTGGAGTGAAGTGTCTGTGCGTTCGGCGCTGCAAAGTCCTTAAGACATCTCGCATTTGCATTCGCATTCGCATTTGCAGCCGGGTTTGCATTCGCGTTAGCGTTTGCATTGACGTTTACATTCACATTCTCTTCAGCCATCGTTATTTGTTTCAGCTGAGCTTGTTTCAGTTTTTGTTGTCTTCTCCTAGCACGAAAGGTCTTCTCGATTTCTGGATCAGGTCCGAAATCGATCTTACTTCGCATACAAGAGAAGTCAAAATCCTGAAATTAAAACAAAAATTAAAATTAAAAACGAAAATCAAAAATAAAAAATAAAAACGGCTTAGTCTCACTAAAATCTGATAAAAACTAATATTGACTATTCAAGTCCCCGGCAACGGCGCCAAAAACTTGATGTGCCTAAACCGCAAGCGCACGGCTTCGGTGTAGTACAAAAGATATCGTTCCCACGAGGACCGAACAATCAAGCACTAGCCTATCAATTATCAGTAACCTAAGCCTAATAAAAATACGAGATAGTTGTAAAGAAAACTAAACAGAAAGCAAGTAAATTGATTTGAGTTATATGTGATTGGAAATTCCGAAATTAGGGTTTACCACGATATATATTATCGACTCAATTATATTACCGATTAAATTACGATCGCTACTTATGAAGGACACTATCCAAATGTAATCACTATCTTCTGTCGAAGTATAACAATATACCCAAGCTAATTAATCAACTACTTTCGTGATGATTAGACTAAACTCAGATTCATTAATCTCTATGATAGTGTATAGATTCCTCAAAAGACCTAAAACTACTTTCGTGATTTAGGATCTTAGGTTTGAATTCTAGGATTCTGATATAGATGTCACCTTTCAGAATTTTCACCTAATATCTATGAACATGCAAATAAGTGGCCAGCAAATTCACAAGCATTAATAATCAAGAATTCGAATCATAAGCATACGCGAAGTAATATCAACGGTTCTATAATCTACATCGATAACATGCTATCGGGCTATTCCCGATTCCAGAATAAAATAGATTACTCCATAGATACGAAAGCACGATAAACAATTAACAATGTAAACATGACAAAACGACAAGAATTAAAAGAGATTAAAGAAAATAATTTCGATTAAACCCGTTGTCGAATAAAATTGTCTACAAAAATCTTGAATCTCGTCTCTCGATCTCCAATCTTTACAACTCAATTCAAGAAAATAAAAGTCCGAACCCTAATACAATATTTGGAGGGGGTATTTATACCTAATCTAGATCATAAAACCGAAACTGGGCCGATCATGGGCTTTCCGCGTTTCACTAAACATAACACGCGCCTGTACGCGGAATTGAATGGCGTACGTACGCCTCAAGAATTGGTGCTTGTACGCCGTGTACTTCCGCGGTCGTACGCGATTAAACCAAAAATCTCTGCCTTCGTTGTTTGTACGCGATTTAACACGGCGTACGTACGCCGTGTAAAGTGGCGCTCGTACGCCGATTATAACGGCGCTTGTACGCCATGTATCAGCAGCTTTCAATCAACTCGTTCTCGATTTTGGTCAATAATTGGTATTTTTCTCTCGCAACATAGAAATTCCCTGCGGCACTCAAAAGTGACATTAAACGCATTTGCGGGATAAAAATATGATGCAAGTCTGTAATAAACGTGTCGAGTAAATGATGAAAACTGCGTGAAAATGAGGTTTATCAGACATCTTGAAAGAAGGTTTCAAAGGAAACGCAAAAATCACATCATCCAAATTACAACATCTTTGGAGAGAGTTTGATAATTTGATGAAAAAGGATAATGAAGGAATGCAAGTCTTTCTAACAAGAGTTGCAGAAATTGTGAATCAAATAAGAAGTTTTGGAGATGCAATTGTTGAAAAGAAAATCGTCCAAAAAGTCTTACGAAGTCTTTCCTCCAAATACGATTATGTCTTACTGCCATAGAAGAATCTAAAGACTTGACCACATTTACTTTTAGTGAATTATCAGGTTCACTACAAGTACATGATGAAAGAATAAACAAATCTTCAAATCAGCCCGTGGAGCAAGCGTCCGAGTCAAAATTGAATTTTTCTCAAAATGAGAAAAATAAAAATTCAGAAGGTCCACAAAATGGAAGAGGAAGAGGTGGACCATTGCGAGGAAGAGGAGGATCATTCCGAAGTAAAAGATGTGGATAAATTTTCAAGCCAAGAAACATAAGTGAAATCAAGAAGCAACAAATTCTAGAAAAGGATGCTTTATTTGTGGAAAAACAAATCACATGGCAAATGATTGTTTTTCCAATGCAAGAAGTGCAAAATTCCCAACCATTCATAAAGGGATTGTTGGCATCAAAACCAATCTGAGAAAAATAATGCAAATTTCTCAAAAGATGAAGGAGAACAACTTTTCTCATACATGTCGATTCAAAATCAACCACAAAATGTGTGGTATGTTGATAGCGGTTGTAGCAATCATATGACCAGAGATATAAATATTTTTGTCAATCTTGACAAAAACTTCAATTCTGAAGTCAAGCTCAGAAATGGTGAGTTTCTCAAAACTGAAGGAAAGGGTACTATTACCGTCCAAACAAATGGAGGACAAAGAAAACTCATAAGCGACGTTCTCTATGTTCCCAGCTGAACGAGCAATCTCCTACGCGTCGGGCAACTTCTACAAAAATGGTATTCCATAATTTTTTGATAATGGAGAATGCAAAATTGTTGATAAGAAGAATAACGACATAATTTCTTCTATCGCAATGGGCTCGAACAAATTATTTTTCATGGTGACGCCTTTTGAAGAAAGAGTCGCTTACAAAGGAGAAAATATTGATCAATATCAACCTTGGCATTTGAGATATGGTCATCTAAACAATAAGGGAGCTAAACTTCTCAAGCAAAAAAATATGGTCGTTGGGCTTCCTAAAATCAAAAGCAAGGATGAAGTGTGTGAAGGATGCATATATGGAAAAATGCATCGACTTTCATTTTTAAAAACTTCTTGGAGAACAAAAGAACCACTGGAGCTTATACATGCGGACATATGGGGTCCTTCCCCGACTTTTTCCATTGAAAACAAGAGATGAAATTATTGATGATTATACAAGGATGATGTGGGTTTATTTCCTACATGAGAAGTCCGAAGCATTTTTGGCGTTTCTTAAATTCAAAACGTTGGTGGAAAAGCAAAGAGGTCGTGAAATTAAAACACTCCATACAGATCGCGGTGGCGAGTTTATCTACACTCATTTTATGGATTATTGCAAGGAAAATGAAATCCAAAAACAATTCACTGTTAGTAGAAGTCCTCAACAAAATGGAGTTGTTGAGAGGAAGAATCGAACTATCACAGAAATATCGCGAAGCTTGTTGATTGGAAAAGGATTACCAAAGAAATTTTGGGCAGAAGCTATGCATACATCTATTTATACATTGAATAGATGTCCTACAAAGGCGGTGCTAAACCAGACACCATTCGAGGCATTTTACAAAAACAAAACCTGTCATTGACCACTTCAAGGTTTTTGGATGCATAGCATACTCTCATATATCATCTCCACACAGAGATAAGTATGATCAGAAAGGTGAAAAATTTATTTTTATTGGATATAGTGATAAGTCTAAAGGCTATCGTCTTTTCAATCCAGTAACTTGCAAACTGGTGGTCTCAAGTGATATTTGATGAAATGACGTCTTGGAGTTGGAAAGAAGATCCTACTCAATCAAATACTTCAAATGAATATTTTGAAGCTCCATCACTGGAAAATGAAGGTGATCTTGCAACCCCACCTCAAAGTCCACTTCCTGATCCACAAGTGGAAGAAAATCCAAGTTCAAATTCTCAAGTGAGAAAAACTCGTTCTTTAAGAGATATTTATGAAAATTGCGATATTGCTTTCTTTAGCGTTGAACCTAAAAGCTTTGAAGTCGCTGCAAAAGAAGTATGACAAAAAGCGATGAAAGAAACAATTACGATGATAGAGAAAAATAAAACATGGGAATTGGTGGACATGCCAAAATACAAAGACGTAATTGAGCTAAAATGGATTTTCAAAACGAAATTTCATGAAGATGGAAAAATTCAGAAACATAAGGCGAGACTCGTTGCAAAAGGTTATTCTCAAGAACTAGGAGTTGACTTTAATGAGACCTTTGCACCGATAGTTAGAATGGTGACTATTAGAGTCGTTCTTGCACTCGTGGCACAATTAGAACTTCAAGTATTTCAACTTGATGTCAAATCAACATTTCTCAATGGAGAACTTGAAGAAAAAGTTTATATGCAACAACCTCAAGGATTTGAAGTAAAGGGAAAAGAATATAAAGTCTACCGTCTTCGAAAAGCACTTTATGGATTAAAGCAAGCCCCTCGAGCGTGGAACCAAAAGATTGATGGATATTTTTGCAAAAATGAATTTCACCAAAGTCCAAATGATCCATCTTTATATGTGAAGGAAGATGGATATAATTTTTTGATCGTGTGCCTCTATGTAGATGATCTTATCTATATGAGTACTGAAAAGCAAATGGTTGAAGAATTCAAGCGAAAAATGATGAAGGAATTCAAAATGACGGAATTGAGATTAATGAAATACTTTCTTGAAATTCAAGTGAAGCAATCAAAGGGAGAAATCTTTATTTCTCAAGAAAAATATACTGAAGAATTTTTGAAGAAATTTCATGTGGAGAAAAGCAAACCTGTTTCTACTACTATGTCCGTGAATGAAAAATTACTACAAGATGATGGAAGTGAGAAAGTGGATGACAAAATATTTCGGAGCCTTGTTGGGTCGTTGATGTATCTAACAAATACACGGCCGGATAATTTTCATGTGGTAAGCTTAATCTCTAGATTTATGACCGCTCCAAGTAAAATTCACTTCACAGCAGCAAAAAAAAATCTTACGATATCTTCAAGGAAGCAAACAATTCGGAATAAAATATGTGAAGAAAAATGAAAGTAAACTAATCGGTTTCACCGATAGTGATTGGGCTGGTGCCATAGATGATCGGAAAAGCACTTCTGGATATTTATTTTGCATTGGTTCTAAAGTTGTGTGCTGGAGTTCGAAGAAGCAAAATTTCGTCGCTCTATCTTCCGCTGAAGTTGAATACATCGATGCAAATGAAGCGACTACTGAAGCAATTTGGTTAAGAAGACTTCCTTCGGATTTACAACAAGTTCAAAAGCATCCAACTATAGTCTATTGTGATAATATGTCAACAGTAGCTACGAGAAAAAAATCCCGTGTTTCACTCAAGATCAAAACACATCGAGTTGCGACATCACTTTATAAGGGATATGGTGAGCAAAGGAGAAATTAGGTTGGAGTTTATTGGAACAAATGATCAAGCTGTTGATTTCTTTCCAAGGCAGTGACTATCGAGAAATTCGAGAGAATGAAGGATGAGCTACGAATTGCAAATTAAGGACGAGAGAATGAAGGATGAGCTGCGAATTGCAAATTAAGGAGGAGTGTTGAAGTAAATAATGTGCACTTCCAATATGACTTTCAAAGATCAAGATTGAATTCAATGGTCAAAGAAAACATTCAACATTCAAGAAGACTTCTTGTAATCAAGCATAGTCAATCATTGGAAAGATGCATAGATTAAATTATGTATTGAATAAGTTTAATCTTTTCAATTTCTTTGATGCATCTATAAATATGTGTAATCCATGATCATTTTGATCATAAGAAAAATTCTTATCAACAGAAAAATATTCTAGCAAAAAGCATATCTTACAACTTAAAATCTTTTTCCCTCTTATCACTCTCTTCTCCAACATTTTTCACTTTTTTCAGGTCTTTCTCTAACATTCAATCCTTCATGAGATCTATCACTTTCATCATTTCTATGATTCAATTTTCTTTAAGTTTATTGCATATTACACTCTATCCATAGACAATAATTCTCTAGCATAAAGAACACTTTCTTTGAAGCTGTTATACTCCCAAGCAATGCACTCACTAACAACAATTCCAGATCTTCATTATCTATATTAACTTCAACAGGTCCAAAATCAATTTAATGAACCTACGCAGCTGCTCATGCACATGGTTATCTTAAATCACTTTTAATGAATACAATGCTTATTTTAGGTAAAACCTATTAATTAGAGACTTAGTCATGTGTAGACTTTTAAATTTAAGCATTATATTTATACACCATATTTCTCTTTAGAGTGAACGCAAGAATTTGTCTCCAAAACTTAGGATAATCGCAAGCATGATTCTTTTTGAGCCTTAATCGATTCAAGCTGTCTCTTCCCACCAACAAGGGCCTTTATCTTCATCCTTCATAACCCAAAGTCATTCGAACCATTGAATCTATCTATTTCAAACTTCACTGACCCATTCTTATCCACCAAGAACTCGATCCTCGTTCCCCATACCAGTTGTTGGGATTTTAATTAATGGAGGAGCATTTCACACACGTAAACAATCACACGTGCACAACAATGACCATTTAAATGGGTTCCCATCTATGAATAGGGGTATTCTCGTAATTTAATAAAATAATTTATTCAAGAGCACCATTAATATGTTACGATCATGGGCCGCACAATGGGACCAGAGTTGATGTCCCAATAAGACGAGCCTATGACCCTACATAGCATGCTATAAATACCCACTTAATCAGCTAAATGACGATTATCTGGTTTACACTCTAAAAACTAAAATTTCTTAATATTATTTGACTTTTTAAGATCGAGGAGTACAATATCTAAGAACTATGAAGAGTTGATCCTATCAAATTAGGTATATAGGCAGCTCGAAGTTACTGAGGCGCAGTCCCAATCCATTAAAAATGCCTAGTTTATTGTGGGTCGTGTCAGATCTCATCTCCACGTGTTATTCATGTAATAATATTTGATCTCGTATCATTTTGTCGTCGTCTGTGGGAATCAATTCGTCCACGGAGTATGTAACTAGGTCTCAAGCATGTCACGATGGTGATACGATGGATAGCAGTCCCTATAACGTATAGGTTGTGTAATGCCCCCAATCATCTCTCGCATAGCCAACAATAAGCATGTCACATAGTTAGCATTTATATTGATTTACAGCATATGAATGACATGAATATGATTATTTACTAATTATATGATAAACGCATGATTCTATAAAAATATTTACGCGCTACATATGTGATACTTGCATTTAAGACGCATTTTAATAGCATTTTCTACTAGTTAAGTAGGCATGACGCCTAATTGGGCATGATGCCTATATAATTGACGAGTTTAGATTATGACCTTTAGTACTTATAACGAGTTAATAAATGGACAAAAAATTTGACGTGCTTCTCAGAACGCCACCCATCATATGATTGCTCCCATATGAGCACACTTAACTTTTGAGTTTTGATTGAATACGGTACACTAAACCTTCCCGCTAGTTATTGGGTAAGTATATTTCGCACACTACGCATCACTTACGTGTTATCTATATGTCCTGATTAATGTAAATTGTAACACCCCATTTTTGGGAAAATCATGCATAACATATTTTTGCATGAATACCATTTTTATTTATAGTTCATTATTTCTCATTCCTTTAATGTTTTAGATAGATACCTGAAGAGACCGAGTTCGATCGTGATGCACTCGACATGCATATGTGTTTATGAACGAACGAAAAAATAGATATGTTGCATGTGAAATAATTCCATTAATTAATATACATACACATATACATATATATATATAGAGAGAGAGTTATGTTTATATAAGTGGGGAGAGTGATAGGTGTCTAACTTAGAAAGCTCTACACCATTATATGATATTAGGTGTCAAGACATAATTCTTTCATTACTATGACTCATCTTGGGAACTATTTTTATCGCTACACAAACCTCTCTCTCCTTATGTGATCTCTTTCCCTTCTCTCTACCATATCATTTTTCTCAAACAAACCTTCAATTTATCCTTCAAAAATCTTCCTTTCCAAAGGAGTAAAGAAGTAAGAGCATAAAAAGTAGAAAGGGGAAGCTCAAGTGTAGTGGTCGTCAATCAAGCATCTAAGAACTTTTGTTGAGTTTTCAAGAGGTATCTTTTCTTGTTGCTAATTTTCATCCTATTTCTTCTTTAGGAACATGATTAGGTTGCTAAAGTTTATTTTGCATGTATGATCTAAAGAGGGATGTCTACTATGTGATGAGTTTTGTTGCATATGATGATTTATGTGGTTGATTATCAAAATATGCCTTTATTTGGAGTTAAGGGTGACAATGCATGTTAAAAGGAGTATTGCATGTATGATTCCCTTACCTAAACTCATTGCATGTGTGATCTAAAGATGAATCCCCATAAAGTGAAGAGTTTTTGTTGAATAGCTTGTTTTATGTGTTTGATCTTCAAATAAATGTCATTTCAAGTGTTGATAGTGCAAATAGATGTAGAAATAGGCTTTGCATGTTTAATTTTCTTACCCAAAATTATTGAATGTATGATTTGAGAGTGATTTTCTACAAGTTTGATGAAATTTGTTGAATATTTTGTTAAGTGTGATAGATCTTCAAAAATATGTCATTTTGAGTGTTGATTGTGAAATTGCATGTTGGAATAAACTTTGCATGTTTAGTTATCACGTCTAAACTTATTGCATGTGTAATAATCTGAGTTGAGGTGATTTTATTGAGGATGATTTGTTATAAAAGTCAAATTCGCATTTTATTAAGGAAATATGTGAGTTCAGCAACTTGTGAAAATTCTGGAAATTTCAGTCAACTTTGCCGATTTTTATAAATAATTATTTGGAATTTTAGAAAATTATTTAGTATGTTGTTCTATATGATGTCGGGAGTCTATGGTTAAAACTTGGTGATTTTTGGAGTAATACACGAATTACAGTGAATTTTCAAAGATAGTGCAGTTTCTAATTGGATTCTTGTGATTTTAAATCTTAGAAGAATATTTTTTGTAAAATTGATTGTTTTGAATTTTTTGAAACTGTTCTATGTTTATATACATGATCTTATAAATTTAAACTATAAATTTCAGAATGTTTCAGTAACTATACAATTTATAGTAAATTTTTAGAAGATTGACTGATTTTAGAGCATTTTCGAAAGGATTTTGGTTATGATAAACATTTTATTATTAAAACTTTTGTGGTTTGAATTTATATCCACTGTTTTAGTATAATTAAACAAGGGTCTTTCAGTAAATGCATGATTAATTTCATGAATTTCGGATGAATATATGAATTATGAAAATTATTACAATAAAGAGTGTCTTTAAGCCAAAACCCATAAGTTGCTAGTTTAAATCACTTTTGTTGTTATGATTAAAAGTGTTATTAGGAATATTTGAGACACATTCATATTTGATGAACAATCGAGTGCAGTACGAGACAACTGGACACTTCAGGAGCTATCCCCGCATCTAAGTGAAACGTCAAGTGGGTAACATTTATTTACAGTTATATTGATTAGAATAACTCTTATATTGGATGAGATGAAACAACATGATAATATACAAAGTTGACGAACTTTGGAGTAGACCAGGTCTTCGAACCTTGGAGTTAGGCCAAGTTGACGAACATTGGAGTAGACCAGGTCTTCAGACCTTGGAGTTAGGCCAGGTCTTCGGACCTTGGATGATGCTTTCGACGTATTGGTTAATCTCTTCAACGTAACAGTTAATAACCGTTATCCACTAAGATTTCTCAAATCTTATGTTGATAAGTTAATCTTTTTCAGGTCCAGCTTACGACGAAGCGGATGAGTAGCCGGTTGTATGGACTTCCCTCTAGAAGCATATATATATGTTATGTTTTTTTTAATATATGTAAAATGAGTATAAATCAAATAATTCTTGATGTTTTGGGAACTACTGTTTTTGATATTTAAGTAAAAATTTTATATGTTCATAACAAGGTTTTGATTTGCAAATATGAGTATAACACAAGTTAGTTTTGTATGATTAGCTTTAAAAGTTAAGGAAAAAAATACTCGTGTTTTTATAATGAAGTATTTCGCTGAATTTATTTATGATATACTTTATATTTCTTCAGAAAATATATTTCTCATGCTTAAAGTCATGGTGGCAACTCAACCCCTATTAAGTTGGGGTTGGGGTGCTACAACGTAGTATCAGAGCCAAGGTTGGGTTTTTCCTTCCTCGGGCTATAAGTCAAAACGTTCTTCCGCAGCGTATCTAAACATCCGGATCGTACCAAAGTAAGTATATGTGTAACGTTTTAAAGTTGTCTATGAAAGATGTTTTATGTGAATGATTGCATATGATGTTTTATGTGCTATGCTACGAGTAAGATGTGATGATGAACATGAAATAAGATCATGAGTCAATGATAAGAAATGAATGAATTTTATGAGCAAGTATGAAGAAGTATGTCTTACATACCTTATGTTTGTTAACGTTCTCTTTACTTTTATTTGTTACAAATGATTATTTATATCTCTATCCATTCTTTACGTTTACGTTTGAATGAGAAAAATTATTTTTAGAAAAAATGCATACATTATTTTTACAAATGCACTCCCCCAAGCCGTACAACTAGAGTTTGACTTGAAGTTGATTTGTCGCCTAATGATAAAACTTACTTATAATAGATTGTGATAAGGCACGTAGGCTGCACATGAAGAAAATTATAGGAATTGCTACCTTGTAGAGTGAGCACTATGAACTCACTCACCCACTAGGGCACAAAGAGATATACGACGAGCAGAAGATAGACAGAATGATGAAGAACAACCTCTTGGACAAAATGCTAACGCTGATATGACAAGAGACTTCTTTGCTCAGTTACGAGAGTTTATGCAACACCTGTCTGCACCTGTTCCAGATAACCATGAAGAACACCAATTTAGGTCGAATCACGTAATTGAGCAGTTCAGGCATTTCCAGCCACACATATGAGAAATTTATCATCACCCTAAAAATATTCAAACAGAGATGTTCATGGTTCTGGATTGTTCATGAAAGAAGCCTTCGTTATTTTTTAATTTGAAAGAAAAAGTTAATTACATGGTTTCCTTATTTGATAATTATTATGACTTAATATTTATTTAACTTGGGTATAGATTGTAGTTAAGGAAAGAAAATATACATCATTAGGGACCAATAGGATGTGTTCATTATCTAGACACACTGGATAGATTGTAGTTAAAGAAATGAAGGACCAATGGCTACTGAAGAATGAATTGCTGAATCAGAGAGAATTTTTAAGAACATGGAATTATCAGAAGCACAAAAAGTTTCATGTGCAAGGTTTCAACTAGCAGAAGATGCCGGCCAATGGTGGCAGTCTCATGAGTGGACATTGACGGAGGAAGCAAGACGTACTATGGAATGGGAGGAATTCAATGAAATCATTCTAAATAGTAATTTCCCACAAGTCTTGAGGGATCAAATGGAAATTGAATTTATAAACCTTCGCCAAGGAACCAACACTGTTACTGAATACGAGCATAAGTTTAACGCACTCTCTCGATATGTACCCCATCTAGTCAATACCAATGAGAGAAAAAGCACACAGGTTTGAGACGGGCCTCCGTCCAGAAGTCGGAGGGATAGTATCCGGCCTGAGGTTGCCATATTTCAGAGATGTATTCGAGAGGGATCGTATAGTTTCAATGAGTTTAGGGTTGGAGAATGAGTAGAGACCGATGGTGAATCAATTGAAAAGAAAAGGGGAACCGTCTATGGGATCAAGAGGTAACACCACAGTTAGAAGTGTCTGACCCATCATTGATGGACCCCACAAACAACATCGTTATGCCTGAATTGTAACAAGAACCATCGAGGAGAGTGTTTTTTGGGGAAAGACATCTGTTTTTGATGTCATTAACCAGGCCACAAAGCTAATGAGTGTATTAATCATACGAGCGTAGCAACTGGAAGTGGCAAGGCTCCTACACCACGACAAGGAATTTCTCAAAATCCAAACTTGAGAGGTAAGGCCAAACTGAATGCCTTGCTAGAGGTTCAGTTCGCTGAAAAAAAATGAAAATTTATGTGAAGAACAACCAGGGGAAGATGACGAGACAAAAGAAACAATGACAGTTGTAAAGAAATTTCCCGATGTCTTTCTAGAAGACCTATCGGGAATCCCACATCATCAACCTATGGAATTCACTATTGATCTGATTCTAGGAGTTGCACCAGTGTCAAAAGCTCCATACCCTATGGTACCAAAAAAGCTTACAGGAATTAAAAGTTCAAATTCAGGAACTTTTGAATAAGAAATTTATCTGACCAAGTGCATCACCATAGGAGCACTTCTGTTGTTTGTCAAGAAGAAATATGGATCAATGAGAATGTGTATTGATTACCGAAAGATTAATCGATTAACGATCAAGAACAAATATCCACTACACAAAATTGAAAACTTGTTTCATCAATTGAAGAATGCAAGTGCTTTTTCTAAGATTGATCTTCGATCCGGTTACCATCAGTTAAAAGTCAAGTGACATTATAAAGTCCATGTTCAAAACCCAATATGGTCACTATGAGTTTACTGTAATGCCTTTCGGAGTTACCAATGCACCTGCAGTGTTCATGGATATGATGAATCGCATATTTCATGATTATCTAGATAAATTTGTCATTGTATTCATCAATGATATCTTAGTTTATTCGAAAGATATGAAATAACACGAGGAACATCTCAAATTGGTACTAGAAGTTTTATGACGGGAGACGTTGTATGCTAAGTTCAGCAAGTGCGAGTTCTGGCTGAACATAGTGTCTTTTCTAGGACATGTGATCACATCACAGGGAAAAGATGTTGACCCTGGAAAGATTGATGCAGTTCTGAGCTGGAAGACTCCAACTAATGAAAATGAAGTTCGCAGTTTCCTTGGTCTAGCAGGATACTACAGGAGATTCATCCAAAAATTCTCGCGTATTGCAACATCACTTACACACCTTATGAAGAAGAATGAGAAATTTATATGGACTTCTGAATGCGAGTCCAGTTTCCATGAGTTGAAGCAGAAGCTGACTTCAGCGCCTGTCCTAACGGTACCCGATGGATTGAAGAGTTTGTAATTTACACGGATGCCTCTAAGTCATGACTTGGATGTGTTCTAATGCAACATGGGAAGGTTGTGGCTTACACATCCCGACAATTGAAAGTGCATGAACAAAACTACTTGACACACAACTTAGAATTCGCTACAGTTGTTCACGACATTATCTGTATGGAGGAAAGTGTGAAATATACATTGATCACAAGAGCGTAAAATATTTCTTCACACAGAAGGAACTCAACATGCATAAAAGAAGATGGTTAGAGCTGGTGAAGCATTACAATTGTACCATTCACTATCACCCAGGTAAGGCGAACGTCGTGGCAGACGCACTTAGCAGGAAAGAAGAAGGCGAATTGGCACTATTGCCTGTTCAACGAGAGCGACTAATTGAAGAATTTGGCAAAATGAGATTTAATAGTCATCGAGTCAAAGCAATTGATGGCAATCTTAGCCATATTAGTAGTCCAACCAACAATGAGAGAGCAGTTGACAAAAGTTTAGAAGAGTGACAAATTCCTCAGTTAAATGCGGAATAACGTTCAAAGAGAGGAGATTAGAGATTTTTTGATAGCAAAGGATGGAGCTTTGATGTTCAAAGTTAGAATTTGTGTGCCAGAGAATGAAGACATACGGAACAAGATAATGAGGGAAGCTCATAACACACCTTACATTGTGCATCCTGGAGATACAAAGATGTATAGAGACCTCAAACAAAACTTCTGGTGGAGAGGAATGAAGACGTCAATTGCACAATTTGTTAGAAGGTGTCTTACTTGTTAGAGAATCAAATCCGATCATCAACGATCTGCTGGGCTAATGAATCCATTGGAAGTGCCAGAATGGAAGTGGGAACACATAATGATGGATTTTATCATAGGTCTACCAAAAACTCCTAAACAACATGACGCTATATGGGTAATTGTTGATAAATTGACCAAGGTGGCTCATTTCATTCCGATCAAGATGACGTATTCCATGGATCAACTAGCAAGGTTATACATTGATGGAGTAGTGCGACTACATAGAGTATCAGTTTCAATTGTGTCAGACCATGATTGACGTTTCACCTCAAGATTTTGGAAGAGTTTACAGCCAACAATGGGCATGAAACTGAACTTTCGCACCGCTTTTCACCCGCAAACAGATGGCCAATCAAAGAGAACTAATAGAACTTTGGAGGATTTACTTAGGATATATGTGATAGATTTTGAAGGAAGTTGGAAAGATTATTTGTCCTTAGTAGAATTTGCTTACAATAACAGTTATCAGTCTTCTAATGGGATGGCACCGTATGAAGCACTTTATGGAAGAAGATGTCGGACACCAATTCATTGGGATGAGGTTGGAGTGATGAAAGTACTTGGTCCAGAACCAGTAGAAAGATCTGTGGAGGCAGTCACTAAGACCAGAGAAAGGATTAAGACTTCTCAAAGTCGACCGAAATCATATGCCGACTTACGGAGAAAAGTTGTGTACTTTGAAGAATGAGATAAGGTATTTTTTGAAAGTTGCACCAATGAAAGGGATAACTCAATTTGGGAAGAGAGAGAAATTAAAACCAAGATATATATATATATGAGCTTTTGAAATTGAATTGGAAATGTGGCATATCGACTAGCTTTAACCCCAGGGTTATCCACAGTTCATGACGTCTTTCATGTGTCAATGCTTTGAAAATACATACCAGACCCTAGTCACCTCATTGGACTTGAAAATCTTGAAAGGACCTCACATAGGAAGAGCGGCCTATAAGCATTCATGGAAGAAAGACTAAGATTTTGATTAACAAGGAGATACCACTAGTCTTAGAACAATGGGGTAGTCACAGAAAAGGAGGAATGACATGGGAACACGAAGATGAGATTCGGAAATCTTACCTCAAAATGTTTACCTACTAAGCCCGAAATTTTGAGGACAAATTTTTTAAAAGGAGTGGGGAGTTGTAACACCCCATTTTTTGGGAAAATCATGCATAACATATTTTTGCATAAATACCATATTTATTTATAGTTCATTATTTCTCATTCCTTTAATGTTTTAGATGAGCTTTACGTTTAATAAAAAATAACGATCTAATATTTTTTCAAGTTAGAAAACTCTTGCAGGATAGCTACCTGAAGAAACCGAGTTCGATCGTGATGCACTCGACATGCATATGTGTTTATGAACGAACGAAAAAATAGATAAATTGCATGTGAAATAATTCCAATAATTAATATATATAATTAATATATATACATATATATGTATAGAGAGAGAGTTATGTTTATATAAGTGGGCAGAGTGATAGGTGCTAACTTAGAAAGCTCCACACCATCACATGATATTAGGTGTCAACACATAATTCTTTCCTTACTATGACTCATCTTGGGAAACCATGGAAGCTTGATCCTATATTTTTATTGCTACACAAACCTCTCTCTCCTTATGCAATCTATCCCCATTCTCTCTACCATCTCATTTCTCTCAAACAAACCTTCAATTTCTCCTTCAAAAATATTCCTTTCCAAAGGAGTAAAGAAGCAAGAGCATAAAAAGTAGAAAGGGGAAGTAAGCTCAAGTGTAGTGGTCGTCAATCAAGCATCTAAGAACTTTTGAGTTTTCAAGAGGTATCGTTACTTGTTGCTAATTTTCATCCTATTTCTTCTTTAGGAACATGATTAGGTTGTTAAATTTTGTATTGCATGTATGATCTTAAGAGGGATGTCTACTATGTGATGAGTTTTGTTGCATATGTTGATTTATGTGGTTGATTGTCAAAATATGCCTTTATTTGGAGTTAAGGTTGCCAATGCATGTTAAAAGGAGTATTGCATGTATGATTCCCTTACCTTAACTCATTGCATGTGTGATCTAAAGATGAATTCCATAAAGTGAAGAGTTTTTGTTGAATAGCTTGTTTTGTGTGTTTGATCTTCAAATAAATGTCATTTCAAGTGTTGATAGTGCAAATAGATGTAGAAATAGGCTTTGCATGTTTAATTTTCTTACCCAAAATTATTGCATGTATGATTTGAGAGTGATTTTCTATAAGTATGATGAAATTTGTTGAATATTTATTTAAATGTGATAGATCTTAAAAAATATGTCATTTTGAGTGTTGATTGTGAAATTGCATGTTGAAATAAACTTTGCATGTTTAATTATCAAGTCTAAACTAATTGCATGTGTAATAATCTGAGTTGAGGTGGTTTTATTGAGGATAATTTGTTATAAAAGTCGAATTTGCATTTATTAAGGAAATATGTGAGTTGAGCAACTTGTGATAATTCTGAAAATTTTAGTCCACTTTGCCGATTTTTATAAATATTTATACTTAGAATTTTAGAAAACTATTTTAGTATGTTGTTTTATATGGTGTTCGGAGTCTATGGTTAAAACTTGGTAATTTTTGGAGTAATAAACGAATTACAGTGAATTTTCAAAGATAGTGCAATTTCTAATTGGATTCTTGTGATTTTAAATCCTAGAGGAATAATTTTTGTAAAATTGATCATTTTGAATTTCTTGAAACAGTTTTACTATATTTATATACATGATCTTATAAGTTTAAAATTTAAATTTTAGAATATTTCAGTAACTATACGATTTATAGTAAAGTTTTAGAAGATTCACTGATTTTAGAGCATTTATAAAAGGATTTTGGTTATGATAAATATTTTATTATTAAAACTTTTGTGGTTTGAATTTATATCCACTATTTTAGCATAATAAAATAAGGGTTTTTCAGTAAATGCCTGATTAATTTCATGAATTTTGGATGAATATACGAATTACGAAAATTGTTACAATAAAGAGTGTCTTTAAGCTATAACTCATAAATTGCTAGTTTAAAATCACTTTTGTTGCTATGATTAAAAGTGTTATTAGGCATGTTTGAGACACATTCATAATGGTAGTTAATGAAGATATTAAAAATATATATAAATATATATATGTACATATTTTTGAAATGGGTTTTAAAATCTAAATGTTGATGAATGGTTGAGTGCAGTACGAGACAACCGGACACTTCAGGAGCTATCCCCGCATCTAAGTAAAACGATAAGTGGGTAACATTTAATTATAGTTAAATTTATTAGAATAACTCTTATGTTGGATGAGATAAAACGACATGATAAAGTACGAGGTTGACGAACCTTGGAGTAGACCAAGTCTTCGAATCTTGGAGTTATGCCAGGTTGACGAACCTTGGAGTAGACTAGGTCTTCGGACCTTGGATGATGCTTTCGACGTATTGGTTAATATCTTCAACGTAATAGTTAATAACCGTTATCCACTAAGATTTCTCAAATCTTACGTTGCTATGTTAATCTTTTTCAGGTCCAGCATACGACGAAGCGGATGAGTAGTCGGCTGTATGGACTTCCCTCTAGAAGCATATATCTATGTTATGTTTTTTTTAGTATATGTAAATGAGTATAAATCAGATAATCCTTGATGTTTTGGGAACTACTGTTTTCGATATTTTAGTAAAAATTTCTTACGTTCATAACAAGGTTTTGATTTGCAAATGTGGGTATAACACGAGTTAGTTTTGTATGGTCTTTCGCTGAATTAATTTACGATACACTTTATATTTCTTTAGAAAATATATTTCTCATGCTTAAAGTCATGGTGGCAACTCAACTCTTATTAAGTTGGGGTTGGGGTGCTACATAAGTACATGACACGTAGAAAATATAATCGACAAATGTATAACACGTATTAAGCTAGCAACTGCAAATAATTCAATGAATTTAATAATATATATATATATGTATATATTAAAATAGTCATCAAGCTTAGTCCCTGAGTTACCACTTGCCGCCTCACCTTGTCTATATAAATGAAAGAAAAGAAAAATTGCAGGGAAAGAAAGAAAACAAAGAGAAAGAGGAGAGAAATAGAAAATAAAGAATTGGAAAGAAAAAGGAGGAAAAGAATTGGCCAAAAAGAGGAAATAAAGAGTCGAACGTAAAACGGACTAGGTAAATCAACGCACTCATTACAAGTAAGTATTTTATCAATAGTTTCTTCAATTTAATCGATGAATTTGGAATACATGTAGGAAATCAAATTTAGGTGTGTTATGTAATCGTTTTACATGTAATTAAACACCTATGATTAGAAGAGTACTATAGACAGCATGCGGTAGCATCACCATTATTAATTTCAGTGCTAAGGACTTAAGGTAATAAGAAGTGTTCGTTTGCTGCTTCATAAGAATCATATTATTCATGTTCATGATTATGTAAGTAGAAGTATTCTTTGACGCATCATAAAAATTATATTATGCATTTTTATGATTATGTATGTTGATTGTGTGAAATGAATGTTTTTATGTGCCGGTTGTGTTAAGTGTTGATGTATATGATTTATTACGTGTGATAATGAAAATGAATGTTTGTGATATGAAAGAGCGCGGTTTACCCTGTGCGCACCTAACGGTAGCAGCTGCGAATTTCTCCCGTCATCCAAGAAAAAGATATGAAATGATGAGGTATGTATGTTATGATGCATTATATTGCTATACATATAAAGGAAACGTTTTCCAAAAGAGAGGTTTGCTATTTGATTGGTGGTCGGGTAGGCACAGGACGCGGGAGGGACCAGTGGATCCAATAGAGGGTGGTGAATACCTTGAGGTGTAAAATCCAAGATAGATAAAGCCAGAAGACAGAAGAAGCCATATGAGCATATCCTGCCTGGGAAAACTTCATCAACTCTTTAGTTTATTTCCCTATATTTTATCAATGCATATCATTATGATTGTGGTGCGTTTATTTGCTAGTGAATGAGATGAATTTCGTATGTCAAATTTCAAGGACGAAATTTCATAAGGAGGTTATAATTGTAATGCCCCAATCATCTCTCGCATAGCCAACAATAAGCATGTCATATAGTTAGCATTTATATAGATTTACAGCATATGAATGACATTAATATGATTATTTACTAATTATATGATAAACGCATGATTTTACCAAAAAATATTTATGCGCTACATATGTGATACTTGCATTTAAGATGTATTTTAATAGCATTTTCTACTATTTAAGTAGGCATGACGCCTAATTGGCATGGCATCTATATAATTGACGAGTTTAGATTAAGCAGGCACGGCGTTTAGCACTTATAACGAGTTATATTTTGCACACTTCACATCACTTACGTGTTATCTATATGTCCCGAATAATGTAAATACGTGATACGTAGAAAATATAACGTACAAATGTATAACACGTATTAAGCTAGCAACTGCAAATAATTCAATGAATTTATATATATATATTAAAATAGTCACCAAGCTTAGTCCCTAAGTTACCACTTGCCGCCGCACCTTGTCTATATAAATGAAAGAAGAAGGAAAATTATAGGGAAAGAAAGAAAACAGAGAGAAAGAGGAGTGAAATAAAAAAAGAAAGAAAAAGGAAGAAAGGAATTTGCGAAAAACAGGAAACAAGGAGTCGAACGTAAAACGGACTAGGTAAATCAAGACACTCGTTACAAGTAAGTATTTTATCAATAGGTTCTTCAATTTAATCGGTGAATTTGGAATATATGTAGAAAATCGTATTTAGGTGTGGTATGTAATCATTTTACAGGTAATTGAACACCTAGGATTAGAAGAAGTACTATAGATAGCTAGAGGTAGCATCACCGTTATTAATTTCAGGACAGGTAAGAAAAAGTGTTCGTTTTGCTACTTCATAAGAATCATATTATGCATAATCATGATTATGTAAGTAGAAGAAGTATTCTATGAAGCATCATAAGAATCATATTATGCATTTTGATGATTATGTATGTTGATTGTGTGGAAATGAATGTTATTATGTGTCGATTGTGCTAAGTGTTGATGTATATGATTCATTAGGTGTGATAATGAAAATGAATGTTTGTGATATGAAATGCTGAGGTACATATTTTATGATGCATTATATTGCTATACATGTAAAGGAAACGTTTTCCAAAAGAGAGGTTTGGTATTTGATTAGTGGTCGGGTAGGCATGGGACACAGGATGGACCGGCGGACCCAATAGAGAGTGGTGAATACCTTGATGTGTAAAAGCCAAGATAGATAAAGCTACAGTGGTGAATATCTTGAGGTGTAAAAACCAAGATAGATAAATCCACGATATACAAAGGAGCTAGCAACTAATATCATAGAGCCGAAAGGTCGGTATGAGAAACCCCGTGATGCTTCTTTTGTTGGCCAATTATCATGAACAGGTTCCGAAAATAGACGCCAATCATCATCAGTCCAATACCATACTTCGAGGGTATCCAAAATAAAAGGGTCATCATCCCCGAGCCCAGGTTTGGAGGTGTGACAGGTTGAAATCGAAGCCCCCAAGAGCTTCTATACCGAGAAACCTCCAAATCTGTTCCCACCAACGACTGCACATAGGGGTGGGTAGTCAGATTGGATTTTTCGGATACCGACCTGATCTGATCGGGTTCGGGTTAGTCGAATCGGGTTATTCAAGTGCAAATTGGGTTCGGATACAACCTCAACCCGAATAGTGTTGTTGGGGTTCGGGTACCGTAATTAAAAAACATAATTAAATTATACTAAAATAAGTCAACAAAATGTCACCTGAATATTTTAATATGTTGTTAATTATAATTAAGACTTATAGTCAATTATTGATTGAATGTATATGTATTAGGCTATTCTTTTCTACATGATATACATTCCATTCGTTCATATATACTCTCAAAAGGATGGTATGAGTTTAAATTTTAATGCTTCTAAACTATATTCAACATTTTAAAAAATATATTCTTTTAACATTTTTAACCAAGGGAAAATTGCATTTTTGGTACCTTATTGTGGCCTGCACGTTTGTTCAGTACAGTAATATGGGGATGGCAAATACGGTACACTATTCTGGGGTATACCTAGCAATTTGGGTACAAATTGCATCGAAAAATACCGTATTCGCCGGAAAATGGCACGTGCCGGGCACATGCGTATACATTTGGCGATTTTGACCAATTTTGACCGAATTGGAGGGAGATTTCTGATGTGGCATTCAATTGGGGGGAAAATTTTCATCTATAGTCACACGTGAGGTGCACATGGATTTATTCCCCAAATTATTTTAATCAAATATTGATTTTCAAATCCCCAAATTAAAAAACCCTAAAATCCAACCACGATTTTCCTTCGATATGATCAAAATTCTGAAACTCTAAATTCAACCACGATTCCGTTCTCTCAACGTCAAGAAATCCTTAGTCCCTCCATAAGCCCTTAGTTCCTCCAAAAATCCTTCACCATGAAAGTCAGAGCTCCCGATGAAAATGGAAAACCGAACCCGATATACGGTAATTTCAATTATTTATGATATTTTTCTTATATTTTAGTAAAATTTAGGGTTTTTTTATTATAATCCCTAAAAAACACAACAGGGGATTAAAAAGTTTGGGTTTTATGTTTAGGAATTGTTAATGTTTACGAATATTTTGGGTTTAGGGTTTTATGTTTTTTAGGAATTGATAATGTTTTCGAATATTTTAAAGTTTGGGAAGTATGCTTTTTGTTTTTCTCTGAATAATTTACCATTTTCTATCAAAAAGTGTGAAGGTTCCATAGTTTTTTTAATCGAAGTGGTCCATACTTGTTATTCTATTTTAATTAATTTCTTTATCATTTTACTTTACAGATCCACATTCAAATCTTCTGACATTATGTTTGCATTATGGGGGTATGTTATTTATATATGGCGATAAACCGAGGTATGAAGCAGGATCCGTCTACAAATTTGACCATTTTCGGTGTGACAAGATTACTATTGAAGGGTTAGTTGATTTCTGTAAGCTCATGCATTTACCAGATTGTAAAGGTTTGTATTGGAAATTTGAAACATGTTTTAAACAAGTTAAAGGTGATCTGGAGCTCTATTGTCATTGTTTTAAAGCGTTAAAAAAAGATAGAGAGGTACATGTCTACATAAATCATGAAGATGGTCTTGGAGATGTCATTTGTGGGGTAACAGAAGATAACAGTAGTGATGGTGATCAAGCTACAGACAACAACAAAGGTGATGGTCCTGCAATTATGGAAGACACTGATGAAGAAGATAATGAGTTACAAGAAGATGAATTGGATAAGGAGTTATATGAGAGTGACTATGAAATGCAATCTGATGGTCATACTAGTAGTGAAGACACTGATGAAGAATTGGAGAAAGAATTGACAGTAGAGGAAGAATTGGAGAAAGAATTGACAGTAGATAAAAATGAATGTGTAGATGACACTGATTCTAGAGAGGAAGATGTAAATATGAGTGAAGATGATTTTGATAGCATAAGGGGATCTGATGTTGAGGGAGATGAAATCAAATGCCCAGTCTTTAGGCCTTCTGAGAAATTCAATCCAAAATTTCATTTGGGATTGAAGTTTAGCACTAAAACACAACTCAGAGAAGCAATTCACTCACATGCAATTATGTCACAAAGGAGTATAAACATCACTTCGAATGACAAAAGGAGACTTTGTGCCAAGTGTGTACATAGTGATTGTCAGTGGAAGTTGAATGCTTATAAGGTGGAAAATGAGTGTTCTTTTCAAATAAGGACATACATACCTAAGCATAGTTGTGGAGCTAATTTCAATGTGAAAAATCTGAAGTCACCATGGTTAGCTGAGAAGTTTTTGAAAAAGTTTAAGTTTGATGCTAACAGAACTGTTGAAGGGTTTAGATTAGAGGCAGCTGATGAAGTGAAGTGTCATATCTCTGAAGGTCAAGCTTACAGAGCCAAGAGGAGAGCCCTAAAAATGATTGAGGGAACTCCTGATGATCAGTATAAACTATTATGGGACTATGTTGATGAAATTAGGAGGACCAATTCTGGTACTACAGTTATTCTTGGTACATTAAATTCAAGTGGGGAAAATCTTTTTGACAGGTTTCATGTATGTCTAGGTGCTTTAAAAGAAGGATTTTTGGCTGGGTGTAGGCCATTAATTGGGGTAGATGGATGTCACCTAAAGGGGCCTCATCAGGGGGTGTTGTTAACTGCTATAGGTATTGACCCTAATAACAATACCTACCCTATTGCATATGCAGTGGTACAAAATGAGTGTGAGGATACATGGGATTGGTTTCTAACCATATTGAAGATTGATTTGAAGATTGAAAATGAATCTGAGTACACATTCATTTCTGACAAGCAAAAAGGCCTACTAAAAGCATTTCATAATGTGGTACCCAACTGTGAACATAGGTTTTGTGTGAGGCATTTACTAGGGAACTTAACAAGAGCAGGTTTCAGAGGTGTTGCATTTAAGGATGCACTTTGGAGAGCAGCTAAAGCCACAACATACAATGATTTTTGTAGAAAGTTTGAAGAGTTGACAAATCTTAATGAGGATCTGGCTGAGTGGTTCACTGAAAGACCACCACAAAACTGGTCTAGGGCATTCTTCAGTTGCCATCCTAAATGTCATATGCTGTTAAACAATTGTTGTGAATCATTTAACAGCAAGATATTAAAGGCTAGAGAAAAGCCTATTCTTTCAATGTTGGAGTCAATCATGGAATCATGTATGCAGAGATTACAAGTGAATAGAGACAGAGCAAAGATCAAAAGGAAATGGCAGGGCTACTTATGTCCTAAAATTCAAAACATTCTTAATAAAAATATTAATAGGATGGGAGGATGTAACCCTATTAAAGCTGATGATATGCATTACCAAGTTAGATGCATAGATGATGATGATGGTGACCAATTCATTGTAGACTTGGAGAAGATGACATGTGATTGTAGAAGGTGGCAGTTAACTGGAATCCCATGCACACATGCATGTAGTGCAATACAATGCCAAGGGTTGAAAATTGTAGACTTTGTGGATAAGTGCTACACTGTTGAAACTTATAAAAAGGTGTATGCCCCATCAATAATGCCAATAAATGGCAGAAAGGAATGGAAGAAATCTGACTTCATTCCTCCTCTACCCCCAAATAGTGGAAGATCAGTTGGAAGACCGGGGACTGTTAGAATAGCTGGAGTAGATGAAGTGATCTCAAAGACCCAAGAAAAGAAGTAGAGGCAAGCCAAAGATAGTTAATAAGCCATACAAACTTAAGAGACAACAAAAAACTTGTAAATGCAAGAAATGTGGTGCTGAGGGTCACAATCAAACAAACAAGAAATGTCCCATGTATGTGACTCAAGAGTCTATCAGTCAGCCTTCTACTCAGTTGGGTAACACAAGTATTGGTGATCCCTCTAACAGTCAGGCTTCTACTCAGTTGGGTAACACAAGTCAGCCTTCTACTGGAACAAAGGTAATGTTATTTTATTTTGATGTATTCAAATACTTAATTTATTCTTGTGTCATAGGTGAGAAGAAGAAAAGTTACATCTGTAAGGAATACTCAGAGTACAAAAGTTGCATTTTTGAGATCAAGTACAAAGAATGCTCAAGAAGTACAAGCTTCAACTGTAAGGGGTTTGATTTAAAGTGTATCTTAGAAATAATGTTTCAAAAATCATACTTAATGTTTCAAATAATATTTTCATGCATTATGACAATAGGGAAAGAGAAAGGCAAATGGAGTAAATGTGAAGAAGAATTTAAAAAAGTCAAAGAAGATTTCTTTGGGGCTGGTGGATGAACAGGAACAACAACACATGTTCCCTGATCTAATTACAACCCAGAGTTCTCAGACTCCATTAAATGAAGGAACTACAAGTGTAAGTTTTGTTGTGTTTAGGATTCCATTTTATTAACTTTCACAGAGTAAATTTATTGTTGTATTTGTGAAATAGGGGATACAAAGGGAAACAAGAAGAAAGAATCCACTTCCACCAAGGCCTGCTGCAGTTAATTCAAAACTTCCATCAAGAACCAAAAAATCCACTTCCACAGGGCCTTCAATGTATTCTCAGCTGCAGCAAGGTCAAGGACAAACTAAAGGGGTGCAAATAAGAGAACCATCCACAATGAGCACCAGAGTACAGAAACAGAAGCAAGAGATCTCTATTAATTCAAAGGACAAGGGAAAAAGAAGTTGTAAATGCAAGAAATCAGTTGTTAGTATTGAACTGTTTGGGATTTATTTTGGTGTATGGAACCTTGTTTTGTATTTCACAATGTTTATGATTTGTTTTATTTATGGAACATGGAGCCTTGTGTTGTTTTGAAGAATGATTGGGATTTATTTTGTTTATGGACCTTGTTGGAATACCTTGTTTTGTATTGATGTGATTTGTTTTGTTTATGGAATATTGAACTGTTTTGTTAGTCTTGAACTATTGGGATTTGTTTTAGTTTTGTTAGTCTTGAACTGTTGGGATTTGTTTTGGTTTATGCAACCTTGTTTATGGAATATTGTTTTGTCTGATTTGTTTTAGTTTTGTTTGTTAGTCTTGTGTTTAGTCTTGAACTGTTGGAACACCTTGTTTTGTATTGATTGGATTTATTTTGTTTATGAAATATTGTTTTGTATTGAAATGCTTCTGATTGTTTGAGTTTTGTTAGTCGAATCTACAGGTAAGAAAACACAACAGAATTGAATACACATACATGTAAATAATAGAAGTTCAAACCACAAACAACACCATGTTATCACAACACAACACTAACACATACAAACCAAAGTTATCCTAAAACACAACACAACAGAAAATCAACCAAGACATTACCAAAGTTATCCTACACAAACCACAACACTAAGAAGATCAACCAAGACATTACAAAAAGGAATTTTATCATCTTCTGTCTCTATAGCTTCAAATTCTCATTTTCAAGGTGTGATATTGTTTGTTTTAGCCCATCAATTTGAAGCTCTAGCGCAGATACCTCTAACTCGAGACTGGAAATTCTTCTTACCGTCCCAAAGTTAGCTTTCTCATCCTCCAATCTGGCAGTGTTTATAGTATCTTCATCCAAGGTCGATAGTTGTCTTCTTAAACAATCAACTTCACCAGCTAATCTAATATTTTCCCGGTGTAATTTTCGTATAAGAACGACGGACCTTGGGCTCATTGGCGGATCCTCCCACTGAAAATAGTCACACCCACCTTTCTGGAATTAAATAAAAAAATTGTTGAAAAAGTTATTTTAAAAATGTCAGATTATTCAGTCTCAATTGCAATTTTGACAAAATTAATCAAAAAATTATTAAAGATGAATCTTACATTCCAGTCCTTGCACCCCCAAAATCGTCTACCTGGGTTATCATCCGACCAACTAGTGACAAGAGGAGCTTTTTTTCGACAGTCGCATGTGCGAAAAATGGGCGACGAGCTTGATGAACTTGACATTACAAATCCGTTAGTTTGAGCAAAAATTGGATTTTGAGTAAGGATTTACGGTTTCTGGACGTCGCGCGAGTAAGGTTTGGAATGAATCGTGGTTTCAGTGTTTTGGTGATTTGGAATGAATCGTGGTTGGAGTTTAAGATTTTGGAATTTTAGGGTTCTTCAATTTGGGGATTTTGGAATTTTTGGATGTATAATAATATGTATAATTGTTGGATATTGGGTGAAAAAAAGGCACGTGATGTGCACATGGATGAAATTTTTCCCTCCAAATAACATGCCACATCATAATTTCGGTCAAAATTGGTCAAAATCGCCAAATGTATACGCATGTGCCCGGCACGTGCCATTTTCCGGCGAATACGGTATTTTTCGATGCAATTTGTACCCAAATTGCTAGGTATACCCCACAATAATGTACCGTATTTGCCACCCCCCCCATATTATTGTACTAAACAAACGTGCAGGCCACAATAATGTACCAAAAATGCAATTTTCTCTTTTAACCAACTATCACTAATTTTCTATGATTTTCATAATTGGAGTCATATCCCTCTACTACTCTTGTATACATCTACTACATAAAAAGTTCATTTGAAAATTTATAAAATTAGATTTCAATCCTTATTCTAATGAAAATCATAGTCCCTTCACCTCCATCCGATGGAGAGGGGAGTCGATCGTCCCGAGGGAGGGAGACCCAAGTTGCTTACCCTCCACTTACACACTATGAGCCAGCTACCCAAACATGAAAGTCACTAGTAACACTATGTAGGGCTCCATGCACAAGCTGAGAGCCCATACCAATAGAGCGACCATCGCGGCATGACACCCCTCCATCCCTACACGAGGTCGGGACTTATTATTTCCAATGAGTTGATCGAGGTGCTCACGTGAAGATTAAGAGAGAAGTTTTATCTCTCCTTACGAGAGGCCATCTCAAGAAAGAGATAGGGATTATGACTCCCCTAAGTCCTCCTGTTGAGGTTGAGAGCCTCGTCCCCAACAGAGGCCCGACCTAGGTAAGAGGGTCGACAATGATGCATCCGTCAGAGACATTAAAGTGTGGAATCTTGAGGCAGGCACACAGAGTTGTGAGCTACATCTCTAGTAGTAGCACCCCCAGAAGGAGTCCTTTCTGCATAGCCATGTCGTTGGAGTCCCTCCCCCAAGGGTTAAAACTTGCTCGTCTAAGCGAGTATGAGGGTGCGGGAGACTCTTAAGATCACATGGACAAGTTCAACGTGAAGGCTAATATGTATGACATTAGCGATGCAGCCTATTACAAAGACAATAATATTTGGTAGAGCCCCATGTCGGTTCAATCAATCGCACTTTAGTACAATTACCGGATTTAGCAGTTTACACAGATTTTTCTATGAACAAGAAATATTCGAAAATAGTTTCATAGTTGTTCACCATAGTGAAAAGAAATGAACTTATCAAGGACTATGTCCGCCGCTTCTCCACAACAATATTAGAAGTACATTATGTCAATCATGAGTTGCTCTCAGGCATCATGCAACAAAACCTCGAGTAGGTCGATTCAAGGAGTCCATAGCGTGGAAACCTCCCACCACCTTAGACGAATTGCTTGCTCCTAGAGAAAACTATATCAAAATTGAGAAGACAATTCGGCATGTTAAGAACAATGGGAGCGAGAGCAAACGGAAGGGTCGTAAAAATGACAAGTTTCCATAACCAAAGCAGCGCATGCTTATGCCTATGCCCCTCCCTATATGGCTTCTAAGTACACCCCACGTACTCTACCCTTGTATTGGCTATAGTTGAGCAGCAATGGATAGTCAGTTGGCCAAGGAAGTTGGAAGACAACCCTAGTAGGCTAAAATCAAATAAGTACTATCATTCCACCGAGATAAATGATATACCGCTAAAGACTGACATTACCTACAAGTGGAGATAAGAAGTTGATCAAGAGAGGTTATCTGCAAGAGGTAGTGTCCTCACACCAACTACTACCGATGAAATATTAGATAATTCACTAGTCAATGGAGTGATCCTCAGATGCTACCAACCCTAGTAGGTACTATGTTTATAGTCGTGAGGCAGGGGTAACAATTTTGGTCCATACATATATTTTAACTCAAAGCTAACTAAGTTTTCAATGAGTTGGGTCTTAACATTTTAGCATTATAGTTCCAATTGGGTTTTAAATTGGGTCCAATTTGGACCCAACCTGTTTACCACACTAATTAATACTTCATTTCCATCTCAACCAGGGGTGTCAATTTAGGTCCATACATATTTTCACCCAAACTCAACTAAGTTTTCAATGGGTTGGGTCCTAACATTTTAATGTTATAATTTCAAGGTTGGCCTTTAATAATATTTGGATCCAATTGGATTTTCAATTGGGCCCAATTTGAATCTAAATTGGGTCTAGCCTATTTAACACATTGACTCAATAATATTTTATTTCTACCACTCTACACTAACCCCTCACATAAAAAAATACATTTTTTTATTAAAAAAATATTTTTTTATACACCTATGTATTTTTACTGAAAATACATAATTTTAATACAAAAAATATTTTTACACACGTTTTACACATACTTCACGCATCTTACCAACAATTTATATTTTTACACACATTCCACTCTTTTTACACACATTCCACATTTTTTAAACACACTACATAACTTTTACACAAAATACAAGCTTTTTACATGTAACTCACACATTTACGCACACTTCACACATTTTCTTCGTACTTTTAATATTCATTACACACTTTTTTACACACATTGCACGTCAGCAAAAATAAATATTTTTACATACACTTCACATTTTTTACCCAGAGTATATATGTTTTACACAAAATACACAACTTTTATATACAATTCACATTTTCTTAATGTAGACTGCAAACATTTTTCAAATACTTCATAGTTTTAACACATCTTACATACAAAAACACAATTTTTGCATATATTGTACTTTTTTCCCTAAAGTATACACCTTTTATATATTATAAATTTTTAACACACGATACACACTTATTACACAAAATACATATTTTTTGCACACTTTAGATACACAAAATATACATTGTGTGTAAAAAGTGTGAATTGTGTGTAAAAATTGTGAATTATGTGTAAAAAATATGCCATATGTGCAAAAGTGTGAAATGTGTGTATTTTATATAAAATGTGCATAGTATGTGTAAAAAATTAATGTACCATGTGTAACAATTGTGCATTTTATATAGAATGTGTGTAGAATGTGTAAAAAAGTGTGATGTGCGTGTAAAAAATATACCACGTGTGTAAAAAGTGTGAAATGTGTGTAAAAAGTGTATTTTATATAAAATCTGTATAGTATGTGTAAAGTGTGAAGTGTGTAAAAGAAATACAATATATGTGAAAAGTGTGTAAAAAATGTGTAAAAAGTGTGTATTTTATATAAAATGTGTGTAGTAAGTGTAAAAAGTGTGAAGTGTTTGTAAAAAATATACCATGTGCATTAAAAAGTGTGTATTTTATATAAAATGTGTGCAATATGTGTAAAAATTGTGAAGTGTGTGTAAAAAATGTAGTTTACATTGATTTGTGTGTAAACAATTGATTAGTGTGGGGGTAATGTGTGTTGTGAGTGTAAAAATTATCCTAAACTTATTTAAAATATCTTATATTGTAAATTTGGGTCTAATTTGGGTCATGAGTCCTTGTTGGGTCTACTTTGGGTCCAACAATAATGCATGAGTTTTGACATTGGACCCAATTGGCCCAACCTACTTTGAACCCAACCCAAATGCACCGACCCAATCAACCCAATTGCCACCCCTATCATGAGGCATAGATCTTAAATTCTTATGTTGTTTTCAGTTGTTTATTTCTGAACTTGTATCAAGTTGGCCTTGAGCTAAGCGTTGAATAACGTGTTCGTTTGGGAACATTCTTAGTAATAACGTTTGTTTTATTTAGCCTTAACATGGATTGATATATTTTTATGGATAGATTTTTCTTTACTATGAGAATTATTAAAAGAAATTATTTTCGTTTGAGTGACATTGAATGCCTGAATCTAAGCTCGTTGGGATCAATTACTCCCATTTTGATTATTACTTAAGTTAACGTACGATTGAAGTTCACCCTCAGAAAATCGAATCCTGAGCATCCACTCCAAAAGATATTTCTCTATCTCTTTTCAAGAAGAACTAAATCGAGAGAATATCAACCAAGTTGTTTGACCTTAGCAAAAAACAAACAAATCGATTTTTTATGTGAAATTCTCAATCATCTCTTTCAAACTGTGTGTGAGGAAAGTTGTAGGATATCTGCAGTATTTCTGAGTGAGAGAAGCAGATCACTAAAAGTGTTGGAGCAGACGCTTGTGTATTAGGGAGTTTAAGATGTTTTAGTTTTGTACATTGTATTTGAGAAGACTCTGTGTTAATCTTCAGATTCAATATAGTGAATTCCTTCGTGATATCGAAGAAGAAGGACATAGTTGCTAAAGATATATTAATTTTGCCTTTGCCCAACATATACATTGCAAAAGCCAAAGACTCTGACTATATATTCCGTTGTGCACTTAACAGTGAATCCAAGTTCAGATTACTACATTACAATGTGGTCTTCTTTAATGATTCTAAGTTAAAATCTCTTACTTAGTCTTTGTGCTCGAGTTCTTTTCAGCTTATTACTGAAAATCGAAAAAGTTTGCAAAAAGGATCAGGGTTTATTCAAACCACCCCTGCTAGACCCTTGTCCAAATTATTTGGGACCAACAAGTGGTATCAGGGCGGTTGATTTTGAAACATCAAAATTTTCAGGCCTAATAGCTTGTTCAGATCCGTGCAGAACTTTTAATATTTTTATCTTAGTTTGCACATCTCAAAATGACTTTTACTAAGGTTCTAAAGTTAGTTGAGACTAACTATGATTCTTGGAAAGTTAATGTCTTCACATACCTTTGCTCTTGTGATAACGAAATGGGTGACGTTATTACAGATGGCCCGATTAAAATAATAAAGGTCACTACTAGAGCTCCGGAAGCAGATGAAGCTACACCGGATGGATATGTTGAAAAACTCAAGATTGAATGGGATGCCAATGAGCGACATCGAGCAAACTTAAACAATGTTGGTCGAAATGCTCTTTATACTGCAATCGGTGACAATGATAGCCTCTTCAACAAAATCAAAGGATGCACTACTACAAAAGAGATCTGGGATAAACTCGCCATGATCCATGATGGATCAATGCAGATGAAAGAAAAGAAGTTGGAGATTGCCACTAATAAGTTCAATCACTTCAAAATTATGCCAAATGAGACATTAGATTAGCTGAACATAAGGTTCACTGCTCTAGTGAATGAGTTGATATCTCTTGAATCAGGGATGAACAACAAGGCATTAGTGAGTAGAATTTTCAAAAGTCTACCCACAAAGTTTTTGGTCAAAACTACGGCTATGAGGGAGATGCATTAATTAAGCGGAGTTGCTGAACTCCAGAAGATGTCTTTTCTGAAAGAAAAGAAGTTGGAGATTGCCACTAATAAGTTCAATCACTTCAAAATTATGCCAAATGAGACATTAGATTAGCTGGACATAAGGTTCACTGCTCTAGTGAATGAGTAGATATCTCTTGAATCAGGGATGAACAACAAGGCATTAGTGAGTAGAATTTTCAGAAGTCTACCCACAAAGTTTTTGGTCAAAACTACGGCTATGAGGGAGATGCATTAATTAAGTGGAGTTGCTAAACTCCAGAAGATGTCTTCTCTGAACTTAAAGCTTTCGAGTTCGAGATAGAATTTGCAAGTGATGCAAATAACTCGATTATTGAAGTTGGTGCATTGGTCGCATCCATAAAGAACAAATGAAGATCCAAGGTGTCTGATGCTGAAGAAGATGAGGATATGATGGCCATGTTTAACAAGTTTAGGAAGTTCTATAAGTCTGTCTCAAAGAATGAGAAATCCCATCAGTCTAAAGGGTCAGAACTCCTATCATTTGCCTCCTCCTCAAGCTCAACAAATCAACCTTCGAGCCTTCCATATCAAGCGACTCCTCCTCAACAATCACTTCCTAACGTGATCTCAGAATCACGAGGTAAGGCAAGAATAAGAAATAAAGTTAAGATGAAAAATAATCTTTGTTATAATTGCAGACAATCAGGGCACTTTCAAGTCAATTGTCCTTATCCCAAGTCTAGCAAGCAGGATCATGAGGATAGAAGGAACTTCAGGCGCAACCTAAGACAACATAGCTTGCTTGCAAAATTTGAACCTGTCTATGTACCTGAGGATGACTTGAAATTTTCTGAAGAAAGCTACGAAGAGGATTTAAGTGATTCAACACTCATACGCCTCATGGCTAAAAATGACAAGTCCTCTTCTGAATCTGAGTTACCTGAAGCTGTTGCTGAAAAATAAGTTTAGTATATTGATAGTGGATCATCTCGTCACATGACTGGATCCAAAGATCTCTTAATCAATTTCAAACGTACCAACGGTCCTAATGTCATATTCGGCAACAACTCCAAATGCAAACCTAAAGTTATGGCTACTTTACATAAAGAGAATATTATGATTAGCGACGTATATTATGTTGAGGGATTCAAGCATAATTTATTGAGCATAGTCAATTTTTGTGATAAAGCCTTTAATGTAGACTTTTCTAGTGACTTTTGCTATATAAAAGATGCTAAAACCAATTCTATTATTAAGTTGAAGGGAAAACAAACAAATAATATATACTTATAGATTGGGATTCATCTTCTAACAACAATCCTATGTGCTTCGTTGTAAAAGATAATTTAGAAAAAGGTTGGTTGTGTCATAGAAGATTGAATCACCTCAACTTTAAGACAATCTCTCAGCTATCAAGTTTAAATCTTGTAGAGAGATTACCAAAAGGCCAGTTTCATAAAGATCGATTATCTGATGCTTGCTAGATGGGTAAAAATGTTAAATCATCTTTCAAAAGAAAACAACATATGTCAACTAATCGAATACTCAAATTATTTCACATGGATTTGTTTTGATCGGAACAGATACAAAGTGTGAGTGGTAAAAAGTATACATTGGTTATAGTTGATGATTTCTTTAGATATACTTGGATTGAATTCCTAGTATCGATAGATGAAACTTATGGCAAGTTAACATCTCTTATTAGGCCGCTTCAAAATTTGAAAGATTTAAAAGTAGCCAAAATAAGAAGTCATCGAGGAACTGAATTCACAAACCAGTTTGTTGAGAAGTTTTGTATGGAAAATGGAATTCTTCATGAATTTTCAACTCCTAAAATACCTCAACAAAATAGGGTTGTTGAATGGCGAAAGAGAACCTTGAAAGAAGTAGTTATGACAATGCTTGCAGAGTCTAAGCTACCGCAACAGTTTTGGACAGAAGCCATCAACCAACTTGCTACACTCAGAACAGGTGTATGAACAACAAGCAACATGAAAAGACTCCATACGGACTATGGAAGGGACGTAATCTTAACGCTTCCTATTTTCATATCTTTGGTTCAATGTGTTTCATTCACAATAATGGTTCTCACCAACTGAAGACATTCAATCCAAAGGCTGATGAAGGTATCTTTCTAGGATATTCAAAGAGTGGAAAGAACTTTCAGATCTTTAATAAACGATTGTCCAAAGTTGTAGAATCAATTCATGTTGTGTTTGATGACGCTAACCATAAGCGTATCAAGGTAACAACCTACGATAAAGGAATAAATGATCAAAATCATCAATCCTTACTACTAGATGTTGAAGATTCAAGTGATGATGAAGATGAGATCATTGTTCCAATTTCAAATACCAAGGCCCCTATGGTTCCTAATGCGAAAAGCGACAGAAATGTTGATGATTGTAAGGAGAACAATTATCAAGAGCATCTTTTATCTGAAAACTTGGAGAATCAGTTGCATATTGCTAATGATCTGATAAACCCCATTTTACGCTTCTTACAGCATCCATTTGATTATATTTTATACTCGATTGCTTCTATTTTCTCTTCACAATGCGTTTAATAGCTATGTTAAGTGTGCAGGCGAATACAGTAGCTCGAAACGGAAACACGTAGCGTGAAAAGCCGAGAATAACAACAATTGTACAAAAAAACCGCGAAGCCAAACAACCTGCCCCGCACGCTTAAGCGTGCGCGCTTAAGCGCGAGAGGCAGGGAGGCGCGCTTCAGACGCGTTTTAACACTTTTCGTTTTTTTCGGCCTTTCTTTCTTTCGGGGTATAAATACTTCCTCCAAAGATTGTATTAGGGTTCGACTTTTATTTTCTGGAATTAAGTTGTAAAGATTGGAGATCGAGAGACGAGATTCAAGATTATTGTAAACGGATTATTCGACAACGGGTTTAATCGAAATTATTTTCTTTAATCCCTTTTAATTCTTGTCGTTTCATCATGTTTACTTTATTAATTATTTATTGTGTTTTCGTATCTATGGAGTAATCCATCTTATTCTGGAACCGGGAATAGCCCGATAATATGTTATCGATATAAATTATAGAACCGTTGATATTACTTCGCGTATGTTTATGATTTGAATTCTTGATTATTAATGCTTGTGAATTTGCTGGCCACTTATTTGCATGTTCATAGATATTAGGTGAATATTCTGAAAGGTGACATCTATATCAGAACCCTAGAATTCAAACCTAGGATCCTAAATCACGAAAGTAGTTTTAGGTCTTTTGAGGAATCGATACACTATCATAGAGATTAATGAATCTGAGTTTAGTCTAATCATCACGAAAGTAATTGATTAATTATCTTGGGTAAATTGTTATACTTCGACAGAAGATAATGAGTACAGTTGGATAGTGTCCTTCATAAGTAGCGATAGTAGTTTCATTGGTAATATAATTGAGTCGATAATATTTATCGTGGTGAACCCTGAGTCCAGAATTTCCAATCATATATAACTTAAATCAGTTTTCTTGTTTTCTGTTTAGTTTTATTTACAATTTATCTCGTGTTTTTGTTAGGCTTAGATTACTGATAATTGATAGGCTAGTGCTTGATTATTCGGTCCTCGTGGGAACGATATCTTTTGTACTGCACCGAAGCCGTGCGCTTTCGGTTTAGGCACATCAAGTTTTTGGCGCCGTTGCCGGGGACTTGAATAGTCAATATTAGTTTATATCAGATTTTAGTGAGACTAAGCCATTTTATTTTATTTTATTTTTAAATTTTTTATTTCTCTATTTTATTTCAGGATTTTGACTTCTCTTGTATGCGAAGTAAGATCGATTTCGAACCTGATCCAGAAATCGAGAAAACCTTTCGTGCTAGGAGAAGACAACAAAAACTGAAACAAGCTCAGCTAAAACAAATAACGATGGCTGAAGAGAATGTGAATGTAAACGTCAACGCAAACGCTAACGCGAATGCAAACCCGGCTGCAAATGTGAATGCGAACGCAAATGCGAGATGTCTTAAGGATTTTGCAGCACCGAATGCGCAGACACTTCACTCCAGTATCGCCAGGCCTACTGTAGAGGCCAACAATTTCGAGCTCAAGCCATCCCTTCTGCAAATGGTTCAGCAGAATCAGTTTGGGGGTGCACCTACTGAAGAGCCGAACCTCCACTTGTCTATGTTTTTAGAGTACTACGACACTCTGAAGATGAACGGGGTTTCTCAGGATGCTATCAGGCTGAGACTATTTCCATTTTCACTGAGAGACAAGGCGAGAGCTTGGCTACACTCTTTACCATCGGGCTCAATCAGAACATGGGATCAGCTCATGCAATGCTTTCTAGCGAGATATTTTCCCTCGAGCAAGACTGCACAACTGAGGAATCAAATTACGACTTTTGCTCAGAGAGATGGTGAATCGTTGTACGAAGCTTGGGAACGATTCAAGGATCTTCTCCGACTGTGCCCACATCACGGGCTGGAGAAATGGCTCATAGTTCATACATTTTATAACGGGCTGATTTATACCACGAGGATGTCAGTCGACGCAGCAGCTGGAGGAGCTCTGATGAACAAGGGTATCGATGAAGCCTACGACTTAATCGAAGACATGGCATTGAACCACTACCAGTGGTCAAGCGAAAGATCGATTCCACAGAAGGCACCAGGTAAGTACGATATTGATGCTATTACTTTACTTTCTACACAAGTAGAGGCTATGTCTAAGAAGTTAGATTCCATGAACATGCATGTTAACTCTGTCACTACCCCACCCCCTATGTGTGAAATATGTGGTACAATTGGTCATGTTGCATTAGAGTGTCAATTTGCGAGTGTACCGACCGATCCCTCTATAGAGCAAGCCAATTATGTGAATAACTTCAACCAAAAGAACGACCCATTTTCAAACACTTTTAACTCTGGTTCGAGAAATCACCCCAATTTTTCATACAAGCAGACCCAAAACGCAGCCCCACCATCTAATTTCAGACCACCACCGGGATTTCAACAAAAGCCTTATAATCCTGTTCCACCACAGAAATCGAACCTAGAGTCACTCCTTGAGGGTTTTGTAGTAGCCCAGACTAAACAAAACGAAGTGGTAAATGATGCAATTAAGCAACTAGCAACAAAAGTAGACTCTTTAGCAACTCATAATAAAATGCTAGAAACTCAAATTGCACAACAGGCTAGCAACCCGAATAGGATATCTGGTTCGTTTCCCGGTCAACCCGAGACAAATCCAAAGGAACATTGTAAGGCTATTACTTTAAGAAGTGGTACTAATTATGAAGGTCCTAAGATGCCTACAGATGTGAGTCAGACTGAGTCAACTGATAAGTTAGGAAAAGAGAAAACGCCTAGCCCTGACAGCCCAACAGATAAAACGAACGAAGTAACTGAAAAAGAGCCTGTTTATGTACCTCCTCCACCATATGAACCACCCGTACCTTTTCCTCAAAGATTGGCCAAGGCAAAATTAGATAAGCAGTTT
The DNA here is from genome assembly GCA_963669365.1 of Verbascum thapsus. NCBI lineage: Eukaryota > Viridiplantae > Streptophyta > Magnoliopsida > Lamiales > Scrophulariaceae > Verbascum > Verbascum thapsus. Next base: position 11,218,277 of record OY770115.1, on the reverse strand, counting down.
GGAAAGTTTTTAGATGTTTTGAAAAAGCTATACATTAACATTCCATTTACTGATGCACTTGTGCAGAGCACTATCCGACACCACCGAGTCTTTTTCACACAATTCAACTTTTGACTCGGTCATTTTCAAATATTCTCCGAGCATACATCTCAAAATCATGCCAAAATACTTTGTAACCATCAATTGCACAATTGGCACAGGCCAAACCTTTATTTTCTTTCCTTATAATTAAAGGACTATGTTGTCACCACCAAGTTCGAAGATTGTGCGTGGACTTGGCACAAGCTAAACACTTGTGTACCTAAAGGCTTTTTGGGGCAACCAATTTTCCAAAAAACCCCGTCAATACTCGTCCCTTTTCCTGCACCCGGACTCGATCGGGACTGGGAAGGATCCGGGTATTGACAGGGTCCGGGACGGGTATAAGTCTGACTCGGACCCGGTCCCATTTTTTCGGACTCATTCCCAATCCCATCGAGATGAGTCCTGGACGGGTCTTTACTTTTTCCAGTCTCATCCCTATTGGAGCACACAAACCGCTTGCTTGTCTTTTGCTATCTCTTTCGGGACAAAAGGAATAAGATTGCTTGGTCGGGCACAATTTGATGATCCTCAAACACCTCAAGCATTGCTTCATTTTGTGGCTTTGGGTTTTTGGACTTTTGAAAACGGACATGCTAATCTTTTTTTCGTTGGATAAGAGTCATGTGTTTTTTTCGAATGCCCGTTTTGTGTATGGACGTAACATCAAACATTAGATTGGAATTACTCGCAACTTTGAAGAGCGCATTAAAATGACTTAGGGAAGAGGAAGATAAAGCTAATTCATGGCAATACAATGCATCAAAACTCATGTATACAAAATTATTCTTGGTAATTCTTAGGGACTTTTTGAGACTTTTGTTGAGTATCGTTGCTCATATTAGGGACTTTGTATTAGTTCGTTGTTTCGTGAGTGAGGAGCCAAAATTGTAGATACCCCTCATTTTGCTACTTTCCCGGGTATTCAAAACTAAACCCTATATTTAATATATTTATTCCATAATAATACTAAAAATGAAGGAAAAATAGTAAAAAATGTCGAAAAGTGCTCGGTCATGATCGACTATGCTTAGCCATCCTCAGTCATTCTCAGCCATGCTCAGCCATGCTCAACTACACTCGGCAATGCTCGCCCATGCTCGGCCACGCTCGACCGAGTGTGGCAGAGCGTGGTCGAGCATGGTCGAGCGTGGCCGAGCATGGCCGAGCGTGGCCGAGCATGGCCGAGTGTGATCGAGCGTGGGGAGCGTGGCCAAGCATGGCCGATCATGGCAAAGCGTGGCCGAGCATGGCTGAGCATTGCTGAGCATGGCCGATCATGGCCGAGCATGACCGAGCGTGGCCGAGTGTGGTCGAGCATGGCCGAGCGTGGCCGAGCATAGCCGAGCATGGCCGAGCCTGGCCGAGCGTGGCCGAGCATGGCCTAGCGTGGCCGAGTATGGCCGAGTATTGCCGAGGATGGTCAAGCGTGGCCGAGCGTGGCCGAGCATGGCCGAGCAATGCCGAGTGTGGTCGAGCATAGCCGAGCGTGGGGACGAGCATGGCCGAGCATTACAGAGTGTTGCTGAGCGTGGTCGAGCATGGCCTAACATTGCCGAGTGTGGCCGAGTGTGGTCGAGCATGGCCGAGCGTGGCCGAGCATGGCCGAGCATTGCTGAGTGTTGCCAAGCGTGGCTGAGCATGGCCAAGCGTGGCCGAGCGTGGTCGAGCATGGCCGAGCATAGCGCAGCGTGGCCGAGAATGGCCGAGTGTGATCGAGAGTGGCTGAGAATGTCCGAGTGTGGTCGAGAGTGGCCGAGAATGGCCGAGTTTGGTCTAGAGTGGCCGAGCGTGACCGAGCGTGGCCGAGCATGACCGAGCATGGTCGAGCATGGCCAAGCATGGCTGAGCGTGGCTGAGCATGGCCGAGCATTGCCGAATATGGCCGAGCATGTGGTTGAGTAGGGCGCAGGCATGGCCGAGCATGGCTGAGTGTGGCCGAGCATGGCCGAGCATTACCGAATGTGGCCGAGCTCAGCCATACTCGGCCACACCCGGCCATGCCTGCGCCCTACTCGACCACGCCTACGCCCTACTCGGCCATGCCTGCGCCCTACTCGGCCACACTCGCCCATGCTCGACCACGCTCGGCAATGCTCGGCCATGCTCGGCCACGCTTGGCAATGCTTGGCCATGCTCGGCAATGCTCGGCCACGCTAGACCACACTCGGCCATGCTCGGCCACGCTCGGTCATGCTCGTCCACACTCGGCATGCTTGGCCATGCTCGGCCATGAGCTTGACCGAGCGTGGCCGAGCATGGTCGAGCATGGCCGAGCGTGGCTGAGCATGGCCGAGCATTATCGAATATGGGCGAGCATGTGGTTGAGTAGGGCACAGGCATGGCCGAGCATGGCTGAGTGTGGCCGAGCATGGTCGAGCATTGCCGAATGTGGCCGAGCTCAGCCATACTCGGCCACGCCTGCGCCCTACTCGGCCACGCCTGCGCCCTACTCGGCCATGCCTGTGCCCTACTCGGCCACACTCGCCCATGCTCAACCACGCTCGGCAATGCTCGGCCATGCTCGGCCACGCTAGACCACGCTCGGCCATGCTCGGCCACGCTCGGCCATGCTCGGCTACGCTCGGCACGCTCGATTATGCTCGGCCACGCTCGAGCATGCTCGGCCATACTCAGTGTTATAGGGTTAACTTCTGATCCCAAATTTTTTCGCAAGTTCAACACCCGCACGGCCTGATTTGCACTCAAACCAGTCAGCCCTCAACAATCTTTCACCAAACAGCCACCAAATTTGAGAGAATGCTATGCACACGACTTAACACAACAATTGCACAATTATGTATGTAAAGCAAGCACGATTTACGGCCGAAGCCAACCTTCTATTTTATTGCTCGATCAATCAAAATATAAGGGACTCAAATCATATCCAATGTGCTCCTCAACACTTTCTCACAACTCACTCTCGCTCGTTTGATAGACTATCACCCACAATTGCTTATCTCGTCCTACTCTATCAAAATAATGCTCAACCGAGCTATTTAAATACAACTCAAGTGTGGTGGACATACCCCACCACGTAGGATAGTGGACCAAGTATGAAGGCCCATGATCCGCACGTCTTTGACAGCTTCCGCCCATCATCCTTCAACTGTCGCCCATAATCTTGCCCACGTGCGCCCGTGCTGCGCACGACTCGATCGTGGCCGAGATTCCCGTGCATGCCCGCAAGTATCATGCTAAACTTGATCCACTTTCGAGATTCACGCAATCGTCCGCACGACTGCCTATTTCGACTCGGCCCAGCTCCGAGTTTTCCGCAACTAAGCTGATTATGCCCATGACCGCCGCATAATTCGAAACTAACTGAAACAGCCGGGTAGTGCTAGCACATGACCGAGCACTACCTATTCTTTCCGAGAAACCTGCATCCGACCAAGTCCCGAAATCTCCGCTCGTCAGGTCGTGCCCCGAGAATTCTATGCATCCGACCATACTGCCGCCCTGCCGAGAACTTCGTGCACTATCGCCCTGTCGAGAATTCTGCTCGGCCGAACACTGTCGGGCAGTGTTGGCACACAGCCGAACACTGCCGACCCTTGCTGAAGCCTTTCTAACCCTGTCGAGAAATTCTCGGCTAACCTGCCGAGGTCCGCCGCACCAAGCCGGGCGTCCTCGGCAGTCTACCGAGTACTTCTCGACAATCCCGTACCCTGATCGGACCTGCCCATCCGGCTCGCACGCCCGATGGCCCTATTCACATTTCTGGCCCCGTATTGCCACAACCTTTGAACTTTCTCGGCCAGCCCACATGACTTCCGAGCCATTTCCTGCATTGCCCGCAATTTTGTCCGAACCATGCTCACTCTGTGCCGTGTACCATCAATATGGTCCGTGTCCGACACCCACACGCGGCTTGCCCCCTTTAGGACCCACTTGGCACGTAAGCCGACCGTGCCAAGCTATCCCGAGCTTTAAGGAGGTAACAGACCTCCCACACCACCGCAGCTCGATGCCCTCATCGAGTTGTGGCCCGTTTTTCCAACACTTGAACCCTTTGCCTCATCTCTCTCTAGAATCTGCAATTCGTTCAACATTTGCACCGCACTAGCATATTCGGTGTCTTCCTTTACGCCCTCATTCACATTCGTTTCAGCAACCAAAGTTCTCAACTTTGCCCGAGCAGAGCACTGACGCATCCGATGATTTGGGATCCACAAATGAAACAACACCGACGAGGCTTCTCATTACTCGCCGATGTGGTCACCATTTGTTTCTCCTTTCGAACCACTGAGTCACTAGCAGCCTTGGCCTCAATTTCAGAACTTTTACCCACCCCTCGCTTTGACCCTTCCGAGACCTGGACCTCGATGTCCTGAAAATCGACCAAACTGTCCGCAACCACATAAGCCGACGGTAAGTCCTTGACACTCTGCCGTCTTAGCTCGGCATGTGTCCATCCTTGCAAACCCGCAATGAAGTTGAACAACTTATCCTCCTCCGACATATCACGTATGTCAAGTATTAAAGAACTGAATGCGTTGACATAATCCGCACCGTCCCCGTATGTCTCAACTTTCACAGGGACTCCCTAGCAATCCAAAATAAATTGCACGGGAAGAATTGTGCCTTCAATTCCTTTTTCAGTAACTCCCAAGTATCAATCTGCCCACGATTGGCAGCCACATCATCCGACACTCAAGACCGCCACCATAATTTCGCATCATCACTCAAAAATATGCTCGCCATAAAGACCTTTTCCCGATCCGACACCTTCGCAACCTGAAAATACATCTCCATGTCCCACAAGAAGTTTTCAAGTTCTTTGGCGTTTCTAGCACCACCAAAGCATTTTGGTTCTGAGACCTCCATCTTAGAGGAAGGGGCAGAATCATCCGGAGCACTCATACTACCGGTTGCCCTCTTCAAGACACTGATTTCAACATTAATCGTGTCGAGCTTGAGATCGACAGCGTCCGTAAGGATACTGAGATCCTCGGCCAGCCTTCCTCGACCAACGACGGAATCACGTCCACCATCTTCGTCAGTTGCTCCACCCTTTCTTCTAGTTCCAGCAGCTTCTGAAGAATAGACCCAGCAGGGTCATCGCCTCCAACCGACACTTCGAACCTTAGGATCCTTGTCTCCAAGGCAATCAACTGATCATGATCAGAGTTTGGATCTGCCATGAGTATGCGGCAAATCCTCACAATTCGCAGCGGAAAACCAGGTGAATCACGCCCAGCAATGCCGATTCACCACCAATGAGCAACAACCGATAGTCAGAACCCTTTTTACGGGGCTCTGATACTACTTGTTACAAGGTTAACTTCAGATCCCAAATTTTTTGCAAGTTCAACACCCGCACGACCTGATTCGCACTCGAACCAGTCAGCCCTCAACAATCTTTCACCAAACAGCCACCAAGTTTGAGAGAATGCTATGCACACGACTTAACACAACAATCACACAATTATGTATGTAAGGCAAACACGATTTACGGCCGAAGCCAACCTTCTATTTTATTGCTCGATCAATCAAAATACAAAGGACTCAAATCGTATCCGAAGTTCTCCTCAACACTTTCTCACAACTCACTCTCGCTCGTTTGATAGACTATCACTCACAATTGCTTGTCTCGTTCTATTATACAGAACAATGCTTAATAGAGCTATTTAAATACAACTCAAGTGTGGTGGACATCCCCCACCACGTAGGATAGTGGACCAAGTCCGAAGGCCCACGATCCACACGTCTTTGACAGCTTCCGCCCATGATCCTTCAACTGCCAACCACAATCCTGCCCACGTGTGCCCTCACTGTGCACGACTCGGTCGTGGCTGAGATTCCCGCGCATGCCCTCAAGTATCATGCTAAACTCGATCCACATCTGAGATTCCTACAATCGTCCGCACAACTGTCTATTTCGACTCGGCCCAGCTCCGAGTTTTCCGCAACTAAGCTGATCTTGCCCATGACCGCCGCATAATTCGTAACTAACTGAAACCGCCGGGTAGTGCTCGCACGTGGCTGAGCACTACCAATTCTTGCCGAGAAATCCACATCCGACCAAGTCCCAAAATCTCCGCTCGTTAGGTCGTGCCCCACGAATTCTGTGCATCCGACCATACTGCCGGCCCTGCCGAGAACTTCGTGCAATGTCGCCCTGTCGAGAATTTTGCCCGGCCAAACACTATCGGGCAGTGTTGGCACACAGCCGAACACCGCTGACCCTTGCCGAAGCCTTTCGAACCCTGTCGAGAAATTCTCGGCTAACCTGCCAAGGTCCGCCGCACACAGCCGGGCGTCCTCAGCAGTCTGCCGAGTACTTCTCGACAGTTTCATACCTTGATCCGACCTACCCATCCGGCTCGCACGCCCGATGGCCCAGTTCGCATTTCCAACCCCGCATTGCCATAACCTTCGAACTTTCTCGGCCAGCCCACATGACCTCCGAGCCATTTCCTGCATTGCCCACAATCTTGTACGAACCATGCTCACTCTGTGCCGTGTACCATCAATATGGTCCGTATCCGACACTCACACGTGGCTTACCCCCTTTAGAACCCGCTTGGCACGTAAGCTGACCATGCCAAGCTATCCCGAGCTTTAAGGAGGTAACACTCGGCTATGCTCGGCCATGCTCGACCACGCTCGGCTACACTCAGCAATGCGCGGCCATACTCGGCCACGCTCGGCAACGCTTGACCACACTCGGCCATGCATGCGCACTGCTCGGCCACACTCGGCTCTGCTCGGCCATGCTTGGCCGTGCTTGGCTATGCTTGGCCATGCTCGGCCACGCTCGAGCACGCTCGACCACACTCGGCCATGCTCGGTCACACTCGGCATAGTATATAACATGCAGCGTTTTGTCTATCCGTTGACCGAGAATAGCTCCTATGGCGTAGTTGCTTGCGTCGCACATTATCTCGAAGGGCAAACTCCAGTTAGACGGTTTTACTATCGGTGCGAAGGTTATGAGGTTTTTGAGTGTATTAAAAGCATTTCGACATTCTTCATCGAATTCAAAATTGGCATCCTTATGCAACAAGTTGCACAAAGGTCTGCTGATTTTCGCAAAGTCTTTGATGAAGCGTCGATAAAAACCTGCATGTCCAAGAAAAGAACGAATCTCCCGCACGTTCGTGGGGTAAGGTCAATAATGTCAATTTTTGCTTTAATAATGTCAATTTTTGCTTTGTCGACTTCTAATCCTCTAGACGACACAATATGACCTAAAATATTACTTTGTTCAATCATAAAGTGATATTTTTCATAGTTAAGCACAAGGTTCAATTTAATACATTGGTCTAAAATTTTTCTAAGGTTAGCTAAAACATGAATCGAAAGAATCACCATGTACCGTAAAATTGTCCATAAATACCTCAATGATGTCTTCGACATAATCGGAAAAGATATTAATCATACACCTTTGGAAAGTCGCCGGAGCATTGCATAAACCAAATGGCATCCTTCGATAAGCGAATGTACCGAAGGGACATGTAAACGTCGTTTTTTCTTGATCTTCCGGCGTAACTGGAATTTGGTGAAAACCTGAATAGTCATCTAAACAACAAAAATAAGAACGACCAGCTAAACACTCTAATATTTGTTCAATAAAAGGGAGAGGAAAGTGATCCTTACGAGTTCAAGTATTTAAACTTCGATAATCAATACAAACTCTCCACCCGTTTTGAACACGAGTAGGAACTAACTCACCCTCTGAATTCTCGACCACAGTAATACTGGTTTTTTTAGGAACAACTTGTACAGTACTTACCCAAGCACTATCGAAAATCGGATAGATAATACCTGCGTCGAGAAGTTTTTGTACCTCATTCTTTAGGGGGAATTATAGATTTCGTCCCCGAACTTAAACCCAATCGCAAAATTGGTCCCTGTTGTTACAGATGCGTCAATTGGGTCCCTCAACATACGAGTTTTGGACAAATATAGTCACCACCATTAAACTTCCGTTAAAACACTAACGGAATGCGCTTTTTTAAGGAAAAATTACACTTTTAGTCTTGAAAATTGCTTCTTATGGACATGTTTGTCATATTTCTGCAAAATGGTATCAGAGCCTTAGGTTTTATTGATGAAATAATTAATTATTATTGCATTTTATTACTTTACTCTCTAACGGAAGAGATTTAAACAGGAATGGAACATTTGAACAAATGTTCAACGAGTTACGAAAAGAGAGATTTTTGTCCAACATGGACAGAAATCGATACTAAAACTGATACTTCTAAGCTTACCCATGATCTTAGAGAAATTCAAAAAATGGTTCAAGATTATGGTCATAGGTTGATCTATATACCTATGAAAATAGATCAATTGAACCTGAAGATGGATGAGATATTACAAATCCTCCCCGATCTGAAAAATTTAATAGTAGATCTGAAAAAAGAAGTTTTAGATCTAGGCGAAAAACGTAAGGGTCATATTGGGATATACAATAAGGACCGCATCTATGAGGCTTTTGGGCCCGTTCCCCTGTTACACCAAAAGCGTAAGACAACGGAGATTCCGCGGCCCAAAACACAAGAAGACATAATTAACGAAATCCTCAAAAGTATTGACTAATGGAGGTATCAAGAGTTGATCTATCTGATCTACAAGAATTAGCTGAATTTTTCTCCCAATAGATGGTAGACTTAGTTAATGTTAAACCTAACGAGGTGTCAACTATTTTGCCACCGGCGCTACCACCTCCAAAAGGTAGTATTGCATCAAATGATCCTCCAGAGGATAGTTCGATGATTGAGGGTGTGGACTTCCACACCAATGCAACCCCAACTTTCGTTGGAACTAGACTCAAAGAGAATCCAGGGAGAAATCCAAAAAGGGTACCAGAAAACACACCATGGGCTAGGACCTTGTCTCAACCCTTGCACCCTTATGGAACTATTCTGAATCTGGATGTCATCGATTTTCGAAATATTGAAAAAATAATCGATGAATGGGTAGCTGCCATGAAAATAGTGGCCACCACTCTAGAACTTGACAAAGAAAACTTCGTCAGATTGATGGAGTTGAGTCTAGAAGGATCAATCAAGGTGGGATGTGATCAAACACCTGACTCGACCAAACAAGGAGTTTTAGCCGGAGAATCCAAAAGCACCATAGCAGAAAGATTTAAAAGGCTTATAAAGCTTCATTTCATCGGAGATGGATACTTCGATGAATGTAATTCTGAGAAAACCAGAGAGAACATGCAAGCTCTCTTTGGAATTGAATTAAGAAATATTTGTGCAGTAGATGAATATATCTATTGGTTTAGCAAATACTTCTTCCAAAGTGGAGTCCCAAAGGATGTATCAGCACCTTTGTTCTTTGCCAAAATTTGCAGCCCATGGCGAGAAATGCTGATACAGACCTATAAGGTGCCCGAAGGCCAGTTGGATCAGTAGCCAGAAGAATGTCTTTCCTCAAAGACAAATTAAAGAACTGGTGTGCTCAAGCTTCACTCCAGAAAAATATGAAGAAGTTGAGAGGAAAAATGAAGAGAACTCCTCTCTGCTGTGAAAACAACGATTTTCCAACAATCATTGGGGAAACAAGCGAGCAAAAGAAGAAGAGGAAAAAGGAAAGTAACACCAACAATAGGGGTTACAGAAATAAACATTCGTTTAAATGAAGATCATGGTGGTTTAAAACCAAGGGCCGATCTTATAAATCGGGCCAAAGGCAAGGACCTATGAGGGCATCCTCATAAGGATCTAGACAAACTGATAGAAGATCCAGTGACCAGACCCCAAATCGACGGACTTTCAAAAGAGCTTACATCCGAGCTAATGAAAATTTCAAAGACTGTAACTGCTGGACTTGCGGGTCAAGGGGACACATATCCCCGGATTGTCCACAGAAGCGAGAAGCACGTCAATTTGAAGCTACAACTGATATATTGGATGCAGTCTTTTATAGTGATTTGGTACCCATCTACCAATTCGAAGATTTCCCCTTAGATGAAAGTGTATATGAGGATAAAATTGAAGGAGATTCGGATGGATCTTCAACCAATCAGACTGAGTACAGTGAAGGAGATAGGATTCAGACTTCTGAAAGCCTTTCTGAATTCTTTTAAAGAATGTCGGTTTCAAACCGAACATTGGAAAGAATTATGAGGCAAAATTCCAATATTGGACCATATGATGGTTTTAGAATTAGAGGTTTTAGCCGAGTTCTAAATCAAATAGGACTAAACCAAAGAAAGCATCACATTATATACAAGGTAAATTTGGGAGAATTTGCAATTCCTATGGAACTTAAAGGGAATGTGATGAACATGCAATTAATTCTGAAAGAAGAAATTCTTGAAGAATTAAGTAAGCTACGTGAAGAAGTAGCAGTGACTATGAAATGGATCCATATAGGAACCATTGAAGTTGTTATAAAAGCCACTTTCAAGGAAGGAATTGATTCAGAAATCCATTTGCCAATAATGGATAGGAGAATCAATAACCTAAGAGATGGTTGTCTTGGTATAATGGTCGGGAATTTATATGCAGGAAAACTTATGTTTGATATTCATCCGAGAATTGCATATAACCTAGCAGACCAAGATTTCAGTCATGTCTTAACTCTTCATCAAGACTTCAAAAGAAAGGATCTTATGAAGGAAGGAAATAGACCATATTCTATAACATATAGAATAGCATATGCACTTTGCAACACACATCATTCGGATCTTTTCCTACGGAAAGAGTATATTGAAATTCCTCAGATTTTTAAGGAATTTGCTAAGGTAATGACACCAGATCCATTTCAAATACCTAGAATTGGAGGGGTTGACATTATCATTAAAGACCATCCTGTCTTAAATATAACACTTAGTACAAGAATGGAATTTAATAGCCGGATGTATTTCTCAGACGAGAGGATACAAGCCTTAAAAGGAAAAGATTTGATTCATGACTCAACCTCGCAAGCCATTAGGGTGGATAATGTAAAAATTAGATGCCCCGAAGGATGGAAAGAAGTGCAGGTTTTATTTGACATCACGGAAATAGAAAATTACTTTCCTTGTGATGAATTATATCATTTGCAGCAACCAACCATTGGCAAATATGAAGGTATGCTAGAAATGGCGGGCCAAGAAGTATTTATATCGGGTTTTGCAGGACAAAAGCAAGGGATCGTCACCTTGAGATTAAGCTTTCTTGAAGAACATAAACCTTGGGGAAGAAAAGGGAAAGGTATGGAATTCAGTTTGCATGGTCATCTCATCGGAGTTGAATGACTAGCCCATTCTCTATATACATTTCCGTTGGTGTTATTTATGATCAATATATGACAGAATATTTCTCTGCGTATATTGATTCTGGATCAGGTATTTGCACAGCAAAACCCAGAGTCTTTCCTAGCAATGCTATGGAAACCTTACCTATTATTGCAGGTAGAGATTTTTCGAGAAAAATTCTTATACTCAATAAAGGTAAACAAGAAACCAAAATCATGATGGGATGAGAATTTGGTACACCTTGGTTTAAGGTAAAAATGCCTCCAATTTACTTTCATGATACTGGAGGAGATATCTTGTTGGGTAATAACTTTATCCAAATATTTGCAAGATATGTGCAAGATAATAAGAGAAATTTATTAATCTTTACCACTAATTGTGGAAGTGAGATTCAGGTTCTGTGGTGAGAAAAGGCATTTAATCGCATTATGCCAATAAATTTTCGCAGCAAACGTGGTGATGATGATGAGGCCAAATTGACAAATCCTAAAATGCAGGATAAAAATTTTTTTGGTGAAGCACTGTTGTCTTTCAGACAACAAGGTTTCTATAGTAAAGGATATAGTGAGGCCACTGAAGATAAATATATTTCTTCAAGAATGCCTTACAAGACAAGAAACATGATTGGTATATGGACGAAGAGAGTAAGCTCTCTCTCGAACATGTTAAAAGGCTAATCCAAAGGAATTACAATGAGGATCCTTTGGCTTGGTGGAACAAAAACAAGATCGAAACTACTCCAACGGTTAAGGAACAATGTAAGTATGAGTATGTTCGATACAAGCCTATCCAGATGAATATGATGGATAAGAAAGATATGCAAATGATTATCAAAGAGCATATCGATCTTAAACTCATTGAACCTGGAGTCTTGGCTTATAGTAGCCCTGGTTTCCTTGTAAGAAATCATGGTGAAATAAAAAGGGGAAAAGCTAGACTAGTAATCAACTATCAAGGTATCAATAAGATATTAGAGTTTGATGGTTACTACATCCCTAGTAGAGAACACTTAATTGATTGCATCAAAGGGGCCAAAGTATTTTCAAAATTCGATTGTAAATCTGATTTCTATCAGATCAAGTTAGAAAATGAATCTAGGAAATATACAGTATTTTCTACACCACAAGTTCAGTATACCTGGAACGTGCTACCTATGGGTCTTGCCAATGCACCGCAGATATACCAAAGAAAAATGGATAATCTGTTTAAAAATTATTTTGAATTTATGTTTGTTTATATTGATGATATTTTGATTGCATCTAAAAACATGAACGAACATATTAAACACTTAGAGATTTTTTCTAATGCATGTCATAAGGAAGGATTAGTGCTCTCTGAAAAGAAAGCAATTATTGGAGTCAATAAGATTGAATTTCTGGGTATTCTTATTGACGAAGCAGGTATTGAACTTCAAGAACATATCATGGAGAAAATCCGTAATTTTCCCAATATTCTTAAAGATAAAAAACAGCTTCAAAGTTTTCTAGGAGTTGTTAATTTCGCAGGAAACTTTATCAAAAACTTTGCGATGTACAGAAAGGATTTTCGACCTCCTTTAAAAGAAACTGAAAGTTCAAAATGGAAGTGGGAAGAAATTCACACTCAAAGAATTCGCGAGCGAAAACAAGTTTGTAGTAACTTGCCAAAACTCGCAATTCCTCAAGACAATGATGATTTGATTGTTTATAGATGCTAATGATTTTCATTGGGCAGCAGTACTAATGAAAAAGACTACTACAGGGGAAGAATCTTGTAGATATACAGGAGGGTTGTTCACAGAACAACAAGCCGCACTTTGGCATATTAATGAAAAGGAATTCTTTGCTGTTTGGAAGGCTTTTGAAAAATGGCCATTATTTCTCCTAGCAAAGAAGTTTGTTTTAAAAGTAGATAATACGAATGTTAAAGCCTTTCTAAAAAATAAATTAGAATTAAAAATAGAAAAGGCTCGTATTATGAGATGGCAAGCTGAATGTCAATATTATTGTTTTGACATTATCATTGTGAAATCTCATGAAAATATACTTGCAGATTTCCTAACAAGAGAGGAAACAGCTGAAGCAAATTCCATCATCACAAGGTACAGGCATCTCAGGGAAAACCTTGAGGAGCTAGACTAGCATTTTGGCCAGCTATCAGTTAACGCTGAGGCAGCTGGACAAATCCAACGAGTTAATCTGGACACTGTCCAGAATACAATCAAGAGTCTAATATATTCCTCAGGATCCCTGTGGGAAGCATTGCAAAACCAATTTGAAAGGCATCTACTTCGATGATGACCCGAGAATTAAGAGAGCAAGCCTCTAACCCTGCGTTTAGAGTACATGGCTCTATATCTGGAGCGGCAGATTCAAATACTGCTTGCACAAGTCTCATATCAGACTCTGATAAAGAGGAACCATTTGGACAATAGGAAGAGAAATCTCCAGTTGCTCCAAGTTAACCCAGCACCTCTGGGGTAAAATAGGGAGAGATTAACCTTAGGCCACAGACAGGCACATCTAAGGTTAATACTAATGAAATAATTTACATTGGCAGGTTTACCAATGATCATGGAAGAAACTTGTCTCGAGAAAAGGGATAAATCCTGTAAAAACTCTGATTGATACATCAGGAAGATATCCTAGGGTTTGGATGCTCGAAGGATCTTAACCTGATGAAGTCCGAGAATGGTATGATTTTAGGGCACTTGCCTTAATACATACTATGGCACCAGGATTTCTAGAAATTTCTAAATTACCGGAATGGATAAGTGGAGCTCTGTATGACTCATGGCAGAATAATCTATATCTAAAATGAAGAGATGTTCTGGAAATAAAAATTTTATCAATAGCTCCAGAAATCGCAAGAAAAGGGTCTCATCCGGCATTTCATTTCATGAAGATACAAAGACCCGATATGTCAGCCTTCCACAAAGTTAAGGTCGAAACAAGAGAGGCACCCCTGGTGGTTTCAATGAGTGAAGATAATATTTCTACTCGAAGAGCCTGGGGATTCTGGGTCTGTCTGACTGAGATGGACAAAGTAAAGTATCCATTTAAAATATTCTCTAATAAGATAAATTGATCATTCCTGTTAAATTCCATGACAGGAAAGAGTACCGAGTTCACGGAAAATCTTTTTGAACAAAAAAGGACGCTAATTTGGAAGAACAAGTTGCCCGCAACAGAGAACACAAGGAAGAAGGCATGCAACATGATGCATGTTGAGCAATGGCATAATCACATATGCCCCAGTTGTGAGTTCCAGGACAAGCCCTTATTTGGAACTAGGATCCGGGTTACAAAGGAAAAACCCAAAGCCAAACAGGACAAGGGTAAAAAGACAAGCCAGCCGAGGGGTTTTCACAAAACTCGGTAAAAACTCTTAAATGTAATAAGAGGCAGAGAAGAGTCTAATTAAAATTAGACTCAATAAGAAAATTACAGTTGTAAAAATGTAACTGAAAAAAGCGAACAACTGAAAAAAAAAAAAAAACCAGCTGTAAAATACAAGAAAGATGACGAATACAAAGACGACATCAAAACAAGGACAGGTCAAGAGCAATAAAAGCCATGACCCATCAAGTTATGGAGGAGCCACTCAAGCAAGTGGGAGAATTATTGAGCACCCACTCAAACAAGTGGGAGAAAAAAACATAAGTGAATACGTAAGCAATGACGTATTCAAAACTAAAATAAGTTTTGGAGTCCGCCTTTGGAATCCGCAGCTGAATGCTATAAAAGGGAAGAAATGAAGCAGATGGAGATCATCAAAAAATTTCTCCAACTCTTCTCAACGTATTTTCTTCCAAGTCTATAGCATTTTAAAAATAAAATCATTTTCCTTTATTGTAATATTTTCTTTTCTGTATTTCAAATTTCGAGTGTATGGGGATTTTCCCCAATTTGTAAGTCCTCATATGAGAGGCTAAAAAGTTATCTCCTCCAATAGCGGAGTAGAGTATGTTTATGTAATTTTAATTTTATTTCGTCAATAAAAATTTAAGGCTTTTGTTTCAACTTGCTTTATAAAATTTAACTAGACATTTATACTGTAATACCCCATACGCCCTAAGGTAGGAAACGAAATAGGGTTGTGCTTTGTATTGCTGAAGGAGCTAAGACTTACGAACCACCTTCTGCGGTTGAGTGGTTGGAACGAGTCTGTAAAATCGGAGGCTCGGAATACCCGGCAGTAAGGAGGTCAAACAGAGGTATGAATTTATGAATGGTTAATTATATTTCGGAAGCATGTTGGGCCTGATTCACGCTAATTGGACAAAAATATTTTTAGCAGCAAGATAAAGGATGAAAAGATGTAAATTTTCCCATAATTTGACATTTTTTGAAGATTTCTGTCAATTTTGATGGAAAAGATAACGGCAGGACTAAAAGCGTTCAGATTTGATAAGTTAAGGGACTAAATTGATGCAGACAGAACATGGAGGATTGATTTTGAGATTGTAATTTTGTTGAGGGACGAAATCTATAATTCCCCCCATTCTTTACCACTTCCATCATTGGTGGATTAAGTCGTCGTTGAGCTTGAATCTTAGGTTTAGCTCCTTCTTCCATTAGTATTCGGTGCATACATATGAAAGGACTAATTTCCTTGATGTCGGCTATAGTCCAACCAATTGCTTCTTTGTAATCCCTTAATGATCGTATTAAATGTTCTTCTTGTAAAAGAGTTAATTTAGTCGATACGATCATCGGCAGAGTTTCTCCTTCTCCTAGATATAAATACTTAAGATGCTCGAGAAGCTTCTTAAGTTCCAACTTCGGTGCCTGCACGATAGAAAGAAGAAGTTTAGAAGCAGAAATCGATAATGAAATACGAGAAACATTTAAAGGTAGGGGAGAAAGAGAATCGAGGGCTAATTTAGAGTCTTCTAGTTCTTCGTTTAGCTTAAATGTCTTCCCCTTTTCCTCAAAATCGGCCGTGGTCAGAACGACTTGCAAAGGGTCCTCATTCTCTAACTCGAACAAAGGGTCCTCATTCTCTAACTCGAACATAACCTGTGCTAAATAATCGTCAACGTCTATACCAAAAACAGAATGAACATCCGGAGGATACTTCATGGAATCATAAATGTTAAATTTTATAATGTCTCCATTGAATTCCATAGTGAGAAGACCATCGTCTACATTAATTTTGGTCCTAGACATTTTCATGAATGGTCTTCCAAGTAAAATAGGGACGGAATTACCAAACTCATTATGACCCATATCGACAACATAAAAATAGACAGGGAATATTAGGTCATTAACTTGTACCAAAATGTCTTCAAGAACACCACCGGGGTAAGCGTTAGACCTATCAGCTAATTGAATAACTACACCGGTTTTTTTCAATTTCCCTACATTAAGTGATTCATATATCGATCGTGGCATAACATTAATTGAGGCTCCTAAGTCTAGCATAGCTTTTTCAATTCGAATATTCCCAATTTCACAAGGAATTATAAACATACCTGGATCCTTACACTTAGGAGGTAATTTATTTTGAAGAACATCTGATACGTTTTCTCCTACGTGTACCTTCTCGTTGCCTATAAGCTTTCTCTTTGTCGTGCACAATTCCTTAAGAAACTTAGCATAACGTGGTACTTGCTTAATGGCATCGAGAAGTGGAATGTTTATCTCCACCTTTCTGAATGTTTCGAGTATCTCTTTTTCTTGCTCTTCTTTTTTAGACTTAGCAAATCGGCTTGGGAAGGGAGGTGGAACTATGAATGTCATTGGCTTCTTCTTGATTGTAGGTTCCTCTTCGTTTTCCAACTCTTTTTCCTCTTCATGCTTAGAAGTTTGTTCGGGCTCCTTCAATTCTTTTTCACTTCTCAAAGTCACGGCATTTGCATTCTCCCTTGGGTTCATGATGACCTAGGATGGAAGCTTGCTCGAATTTTGAGACAATAACTCGTCCATAGTGGTAGCAATCTGACTCATCTGATTTTCTAAGTTTTTTATGGCATTTTGGCTCTCGTTTCGAAATTGTTGCATGCCTTGTTGGAATTGCTTAGTATTCTGTTGAAGACGTTGCTTGCCTTGTTGAAATTGCTCGGTATTCTGTTGAAGATGTTGTGTGTTAGTCACCAAAAGTTTAACCATATATTCTAGAGAATTACCTGGCGGTTGGTTTTGTTGAGGAAATTGAGATCCTTGAGGTTTTTGGTAAGGTGGTCTTGGAGCATAACTTAGGTAGGGATGATCCCTCCATCCAGGGTTATAGGTATTCGAGAAAAGATCATATTTACTTTGAACGGGTCTGGGAAAACCGGCTGCATTAGCTTGCTCGAGATTTTGATTTAGGGCAGTAGGACAAATTTCGGTTGTATGTCCCATTCTAGAGCATATGCCGCATCTGTTGACTTGTTGAGCATTTCCTAGCGCCATTTTCTGCATAAGAGCAGTCATATCATTCATACGCTGATTAAGTAATGACATGGTTACCTCATTCGCCTCTTTCGGTGCGTGGTCTTGTCGGAAGCTAAATTGCTGGGAATTAGATGTCAATTTTTAAATCAAGTTCCTCGCTTTAGTTGGAGTTTTATAAATCAGTGCACCATCACTCGCAGCGTCTATCAGATTTCTATCCATCATTGTTAGTCCTTCGTAGAAATATTGTATGAGAAAGCTGCTCGGGAATCTGATGTTGTGGGCAACTTGCAACCAACTGTTTGAAGCGTTCCCAGTACTCATATAAGGTTTCACCCGTAAATTGACGAACTCCACAAATTTCTTTCCTTATATTCACGACTCGAGATGCTGGGAAAAACCATTCTAAGAATTGTCTTTCCATCTCATTCCATGTTTCAATTAAGCCGAAAGGCAGAAAGTATAACCAATCTCTAGCTTTATTGTCTAAAGAGAAAGGGAAGGCCCTCAACTTAATTTGATCATCGGTTACATCCTTTGGCCTCATAGTTGAGCAAATCAAATGGAATCCCTTCAGGTGCTTTTGTGGGTCCTCTCTTGCAGAACCATGAAAAGTAGAAAGTAAGTGAATGAGTCCAGCTTCTAATTGAAAATCTACCTCAAGATTAGGATAGAGTATGCAAAGAGGTGGTTGATTCGGATTTAGCATGGCCATATCTTTCAAAGTTCTATCGTTGTTATTGAGATTGACACCATTAGCAGGTGCAACGTTAGCGGCGTTGGCCATTGGTTTGTATTCTTCCTCCGAATCGCTAGAAGAATCAGAACGTTGCAGTGTAGATTCTATCCCGGACGAAGGAACGTGCGGAACATGGTGGTTGCGATGCCTTGTTTCTTTGCGCAAGCAGCGAACTCGTTTTTTGATTTCTGGATCGTATTCGAGTTCACCTGCACGAAAGCTCTTAGGCATACAAAAAAAAACTAAAAGAAAAATATTAGTTGCAAAGGAAATAAATATATAATACCGTTCCCCGGCAACGGCAGCAAAATTTGGTGGGTGTCGAATCCAACAAAAATAAAACCTACTCAAAATAATTTGTAATTAGTGATAAGTAGAGTCGATCCACAGGGAATGGTATAGAAATAATTACTAAGTTACTAATATTGATTTAAAAGTGGGGATTTTGAATTTTTTAACTAAACGAATTTAAAAGATGCAAACTAATTAAACGCAATAAAAGTTTATTTGAATTCAATAAGGTGAGAGATTCTAGTATTAGGATATCTCGGTATTGATTCTATAATTCGGTCATCGATTGTAAAAATAATTCAATATTCTTTAGTAAATTAGCTATAGCCGTTAACAAGCTCTAACGACCTCGTTTTTCCTTATGTCGTCGTTAATCAAAACAAGCTCTTTGATTACTACTCTTATCAATTAGACAACCCTAAACAAGATTTTAGGATTTAATCTATCGATAGCATTCATATACTAGAAAAACACTAATTCCGATCAATAAACACACAAAGCTCGGATTATATAAATTGGATTACTAATTCCCATAGCGACTATCGAAAATGTTTCCATAATCAACGTCGCTAACTGCTATAAATATTAGGGTTTACCAAACAATTACGGATTTAGGTCCTAATTAGTATAATATAATTCTAATGATTAACTAATTGGCTAGATTAATTAATCGATCAAAATATATTATCAACAAATCACCGAGAAATAGCAAATACTCAAAGAACAAAGAAATTAAAAGCACAAAGCAATCTCACGAATTAATGGAAATCAAACCTTAAAAATCCTTCGACTAGAATTATGTGTTTAGCAACACATTATCAAAAAGCGTCTTACAAAGTCTTGAATTCGAAAATCTTCCTAGGAAGAGATCGTACGTGAAAGCAAGGAGTAAAGTAAAAGTGTTTTTGTGGAATAATATTCCACTTATTTAAACCTACGAGAATCCTATCTAAACAATGAAACATAAAAAGATAGGATTTGAAGAATCCTACCATAACTAGGATTGTTCAAAAGAAGGAAATAAATTTCCTAACATAAAAGAAAATAGTTCCCAACATGTTTGGGAACTAAAACAAAGTAACAAAACTAATTTCCAACCACAAAAGTCGGATTTCCGAACATTGTTGATCCAAAATGCAGAAGCCTTGCTAGTTTTAGGCGTGACCAGCGTGGTCATGCCTAATTCTTGTGAGGAATCTGCTGCCTTCTTTGTACTAAGCCCATTTTCATCGTTTTTCTCCATTTTCGTCATCCTTTAATTTCTTTTCCAAGCAAACATCTAGTCATAATAATAAAAGTACAATACTATGAGATATGGACTAAAACCATGATAAGTATATAAAATATATAAAACGTGTACAAAATACACGTTAACAATGTATCAATTGACAAAGATTGGATTTGAACTCGAAACTTGGAAAGAAACATAAATGATTGAATTGAATGCACCACTAGACCAACTACTACTTTTGAAAATGACAACAACATCAGCTCAATAAGAAAGCTTGTAATGCATTAAATATGCTTTTTTTCCACCACCACTATTCGATTTCAAAAATTAAGTTTGCAGGCATGGTTTTTAAATTTTTTTTTTCATTTGAATAATTGTATCGATCGAATGCATGGGATTGAAAATTGGAAGGTGATGCCCGATTGGCTTCAAAATCAAATTAAGATCATAAAATGGAGTTTTTTGGAAAATTGGTTGTCCCAAACCGCCTTTAGGCGGTTTGACCGCGTAGATCTCGAAAAGTTACCAAAAATGAAAAAAAATCTCGAAAAGTTACCTGAAGCTACCGTGCGCTGGATTATGACTGAACGCCTCTAAGTCAGAATTCGGGCTAGAAGCGACACGTTCGCCTGCCGTCCGCTTGCGGACCCACTTGCCGAGCATTGCCGAGTGTGGTCGAGCATCGCCTGCCGTCTGTTGCTGAGTGTGGTCAAGCATCGGCCATGCTCGACCATGCTCGGCCACGCTCGACCATGCTCGGCTCGGCTACGCTCAGCCATGCTCGGCCACGCTTGGCCACGCTCGGCCACGCTTGGCCACGCTTGGCCATGCTCCGCCATGCTCGATCAAGTGTTGCCGAGCATCGCTTGTCGTTCGCTTGCCGAGCATTGCCGAGTGTGGTCGAGCGTGGCTGAGCATGGCCGAGCGTGGTCGAGCGTGGCCGATCATGGCCGAGCATGGCAGAGCAAGGCTGAGCAATGCCGAGTGTGGTCAAGCGTGGCCGAGCGTAGCCGAGCATGGCCAAGCATTGCCGAGCATGACCGAGCATTGCCGAGCATGGCCGAGAGTGTGGTCGAGCATGGTCGAGCATGGCCGAGCATTGCCGAGTGTGTCCGAGCATGATCGAGCATGGCCGAGCGTGGCTGAGCATGACCGAGCATGGCCGAGCGTGGCCGAGCATGGCCGAGCATTGCCGAGTGTGGCTGAGTGTGGTTGAGCATGGCCGAGCATAGTCGAGCATGGCCGAGCGTGGCCGAGCATTGCCGAGTGTGGCCGACCACTCTTGGCAACTTTGAAGAGCGCTTTGAAATGACTTAGAGAAGAGGAAGATAAAGCTAATTCATGGGAATACAACGCATCAAACCTCATATATACAAAATTATTCTTAGTAATTCTTAGGGACTTTTTGAGACTTTTGTGGAGTATCGTTGCTCATATTAGGGACTTTGTATTAGTTTCGTTGTTTCGTGAGTGAGGAGCCAAAATTGTAGATACCCCTCATTTTGCTACTTTCCCGGGTATTCAAAACTTAACCCTATATTTAATACATTTATTCCATAATAATACGAAAAATGAAGGAAAAATAGTAAAAATTGTGGAAAAATGTTAAAATGAGTGGGAAAAATGTGAAAATTCCAATATTAATTGTTTCCCACGCTCGCAATTATCAAATGTTTTCCAAACAAACGTCCCAAAATCATTTCAAAATTCATTGTATCTATCAATTACACAAATGGCACGAACCAAAATTCAATTTACTCGTGATCGGGTCAAGGCTGGGCAGCTTGCCGAGCGCCCCCAGGCCGGGCGCGCCTACTTACGCGCGCTGCCTGCTCGGTCATGCTCGGTCACGCTCGGCCATGCCTGCGCGCTGTCACGGTCCGCCCGTGGGGGATTGAGGGCATGAGAAGTTTCGGGCGATCTGCCCATTTTAGTACTTAATTTAGTATATTTCTATATTGGTCAGTAATATATCAAGGGACATGCCAAAATAAGCAGGTCACTTGAGC
Organism: Verbascum thapsus; assembly: GCA_963669365.1. Taxonomy (NCBI): domain Eukaryota; kingdom Viridiplantae; phylum Streptophyta; class Magnoliopsida; order Lamiales; family Scrophulariaceae; genus Verbascum; species Verbascum thapsus. The sequence goes on along the minus strand of OY770115.1, from coordinate 11,196,361 downwards.
AGTCATTGTATCTAGATTCGGCGAATGTCGAACCATGTCTAGATTCATTTGGTCGAGTGAAGAGTCATGTGGTAGTTGAATGGTTGGGCGTTTGAAAGGCCAACGATCAAGTAGTTTAGGAGTCATCAAATCTTAGCCATTAGATTAAGTCAATCTGGTCCGTCGGTTAGGATTAAGAATTAGTATATATAGGGGTCTCATTTCATTTGTAAGGTAACCAAGTTTCCAATATTCTAATATCAGAGTTTATAGTTAGAATAACTCTCTCTCTAAAGCTTTCCTACCTTTCCTAACACAACTTAGCCAATCAACAGGTACATGTTGCCTAGCCGAGACCGGGGCGTATTCTGGACTAGTGCCGCACGAGTGGGTTAAATTTCAGCGACCAAAATTTCAACCTGTGACAGTGCGCTGCCTACTCGACCATGCTCGGCCATGCTCGGCCACGCTCGGCCATTCTCAACCACGCTCGGTCATGCTCGACCATGCTCGGCCACACTCGGTAATACTTGGCCATGATCGGCCACCCTCGGCCACACTCGGGCATGCTTGGCCATGATCGGCTATCCTTGGCCATGCTCGACGGTGCTCGGTCACGCTCGGCCATGTTTGGCCACGCTCGGCCACACTTGGCCATGCTCGGCCACGCCCGGCCACGCTCGGCCATGCCCGGCCACGCTCAGTCACACTCGACCATGCTCAACCACGCTCGGTCACGCTCGGCCATGCTCGACCACGCTCGACCATGCTCGACCACGCTCGACCATGCTCGACCACGCTCGGCCATGCTCGACCACGCTCGACTACGCTCGACCATGCTCGATCACGCTTGGCCATGCTCGATCACGCTCGGCCACACTTGGGAATGCTGCTCGGCCATGCTCGTCCACGTTCCACCATACTCGGTCATGCTCGACCACGCTCGGCCATGCTCGGCCGTGCTCGGCCACGCTCGGCCATGGGCGCCTACCTGCACGTACAGTCGGCCACACTTGGCCATGATCGGCCATGGGCGTCTACCTGCGAGAACAGTCGGCCACGCTCGGCCATGGGCGCCTGCCTGCGAGCACACTCGGCCACGCTCGGCCATCGGCGCCTGCTTGTGCGCGCGCTCGGCCACTGGTGCTCGAGCATACATCGGGCCATGTGCGCACCATCTTCGAGCTGCGCGCATGCAATGGCCATGGCAGGCACCTTGCGCCTGCCCCGATGAAGTGCACTATCCGACACCATCGAGACTTTTCTGCACAATTCAACTTTTGACTCGGTCATGCTCGGTCACGCTTGGCCACGCTCGGCCATTAAGGACTTTGTATTAGTTTCGTTGTTTCGTGAGTGAGGAGCATTTTGCTACTTTCCCGAGTATTCAAAACTAAATCCTATTTTTAATATATTTATTCCATAATAATACGGAAAATGAAGGCAAAATAGTAAAAATGTGAAAAAATATTAAAATGAGTGGGAAAAATGTGAAAATTCCAAAATTAATCGTTTTCCACGCTCGCAATTGTCAATTAATTTCCGAGCAAACGTCCCAAAATCATTTCAAAATTCATTGTATCTATCAATTACACAAATGACACGGATCGAAATTCAATTTACTCGTGATCGGGTCAAGGCTGGGAACCCTGCCGAGCGCCCCCAGGCTGGGCGCGCTGCCTGCTCGGCCATGCTCGGCAACGCTCGACCATGCTTGCGCGCGCTGCTCGGCCACGCCTGCGTGCGCTGCTCGGCCATACTCGGCCACGCTCGGCCATGCCTGCGCACTGCTCGGCCATGCTCGACCATACTCGGCCACGCTCGGCCACGCTCGGCCATGCTCGACCATGCTCGGCCATGCTCGTCAACGCTCGGCCACACTTGGCAATGCTCGGACATGCTCGGTCATGCTCGGCCACGCTCAGCCATACTTGGCCATGCTCGGCCATGCTCGGTCACACACTTATCAAATAGAAATCCATACCGTTTGTGGCATCTTCATAACTTCTTTCCGACGTTTGAGTTCATAGATTTCATCGGGTCGAGGTCTTTATACCAAGGTTCGTTGTTACTATAGAATTTTTTAGTTGAGAAAATCCGTTCATCTCATCAACTAAAAATCGTTCTTGGGGAAAATTCCGCGTGAACCAACTCATCTTGAGAAGGTTCGTAGCATTTGGTATCAGAGCCAGGGTTGACCAAAACTCAACCTTGTGCCCCCCAGTCCCTTTGACGGGTAATGTGCCCAAGTTATTACTTCGTGCCCAAGTCCATTGAGTGCCCCAAATTATTTTGGCATGATTTTGAGAAGTATGCTCGGAGAATATTTGAAAATGACCGAAGAAAAGTTGAAGTGTGCGGAAAGTTTTCGGTGGTGTCGGACAGTGCGATGCATGGTGGCAGGCCATGGCCGATGCATGCGCACATGCAGGCAGTCATTGCTCGGCTGAACGTGCGCACAAGGAGGCAGCAGACAGGCACTCTGTCGGCCGAGTGTGCGCGTGCAGTGGCCGAGTGTGGTCGAGCATGGCCGAGTGTGGCCGAGCATGGCCGAGTGTAGCCGAATGTGGCCGTGCTGGCCAAGCATAGCCGAGTGTGGCCGAGCGTGGTCGAGCGTGACCAAGCGAGCATGGTCGAGCGTGGCTGAGCGAGCGTGGCCAAGCATGGCCGAGCATGGCCGAGTATGGCCGAGCATGACTGAGCATGGCCGAGCATGGCCGAGTGTGGCCGAGCGAACATGGCCGAGCATGGCCAAGTGTGGCGAGTGAGGCCGAGTATGGTCGAGCGTGACCGAGCATGTGGCCGAGCGTGGCCGAGCGTGGTCGAGCGTGGTTGAGCATGGCCGAGTGTGGCCGAGCATGGCCGAGTGTGGCCGAGTGTGGCTGAGCCGAGCATGGCCGAGTGTGGCCGAGCGAGCGTGGACGAGCGAGCGTGGCCGAGCATGGCCGAGCATGAGGCCGATTGTGGCTGGGCGTGGCCGAGCGTGGCCGAACGAGCGTGACCGAGTATGACCGAGCGTGACCGAGTGTGGCCGAGCGTGGCTTTGCGTGGACAAGTGTGGCCGACCATTGCCGAGTTTGGCCGAGTATGGCCGAGCGTGGCCGAGCGAGCATCGCCGAGCATGGCCGAGTGTGGCCGAGCAAGCGTGGCCAAGTGTGGCCGAGCGAGCGTGACTAAGCATGGCCGAGCGTGGCTGAGCATGGCCTAGCGTAAATGAACATGGCCGAGCATGACCGAGCGTGGACGACCATGGCCGAGCGTGGCCAAGCATGGCTGAGCATGGCCAAGCATGGCCGAGTGTGACTGAGCATAGTTGAGCATGGCCGAGCGAGCATGGCCGAGCGGCATGGTCGAGCGTGGCCGAGCGAGCGTGGCCGAGCATGGTCGAGTGTGGCCGAATATGGCCGAGCATGGCCGAGTGTGGCCGAGCATGGCCGAGTGTGGCCGTGTGTGGCCGAGTGTGGCCGAGCGAGCGTGGCCGAGCATGGTCGAGTGTGGCCGAGCGAGCATGGCCGAGTGTGGCCGAGTGAGGCCGAGCATGGCCGAGTGTGGCCGAGTGAGGCCGAGCATGGTCGAGCGTGGCCGAGCATGTGACCGAGCATGGCTTAGTGTGGCCGAGCATGGCCGAGCCGAGCATGGCCGAGTGTGGCCAAGCGAGCGTGGCCGAGCATGGCCGAGCTTGTGGCCGAGTGTGGTTTAACGAGCGTGACCGAGTATAACCGAGCGTGGCTGAGCATGGCTGAGCATGGCTGAGCATGGCCGAGCGTGGTTGAGTGTGGCCGAGTGTGTCCGAGCGAGCGTGGCCGAGTGTGGCCGAGCAAGCGTGGCCGACCGTGGCCAAGCATGGCCGAGCGAGAATGATCGAGCATGGTTGAGCATGGCCAAGCATGGCCGAGCGTGGCCTAGTATAGCCGAGCATGTGGCCAAGAGTGGCCGAGCGTGGTCAGGTGTGGCCGAGCATGCCCGAGTGTGGCCGAGCGTGGCCAAGTGTGGCTGAGCGAACGTGGCCGAGTGTGGCCAAGCAAGCGTGGCCGAGTATGGCTGATTGTGGCCAAGCAAGTGTGGCCGAGCGTAGCCGAGTGTGGCAGAGCATGACCAAGCGTGGCCCAGCATGGCCGATTGTGGCCGAGCGTAGCCGAACGTGGCCGAGCATGGCCGATCATGGCCGAGCGTGGCCGCGTGTGGCCGAGCTAGCGTATCCGAGTATGGCCGAGCATGGCCGAGAGTGGCCGAGCATGGCCAAGCGAGCGTGGCCGAGTGTGGCCGAGTGGGCCGAGCATGGCCGAGCATGGCTGAGCATATGGCCGAGTATGGCCGGCCATGGCCGAGCGTGGCCGAGTGTGGCCGAGCATTGGCCGAGTGTGGACAATCATACACCCGCAACGCTACGAGTGGTGATTTGAGGGAGCAAACAATGTCAGTATGCTTTGAAACGAAATCCATAAGCCTTCTCAAGATTTGATGGATAAGAATACCACAAGATCCAAGGGGCGCTATTTTTGGTTAAAATAATGATTATACCCCCGCAATGCTATGAGTGGTGATTTCGGGGACCAAACGACGTCGGAATACTTTGAAATGAAAGCCATAAGCCTTCTCAAGATGTGATGGATAAGAATACCACAAGATCCCGGGGGCACTATTTTTGGTCAAAATGACGATCATACCCCCACAACGCTACGGGTTGTGATTTGGGGGACCAAACGACGTCAGATTGCTTAGAAACGAAAGTCATAAGCATTCCGACGTTATTTGTTCCCTCAAATCACCACTCGTAGCGTTGCGGTGGTATGATCGTCATTTTGACCAAAAATAGCGCCCTTCGGATCTTGTGGTATTCTTATCCATCACCTCTTGAGAAGGCTTATGACTTTCGTTTCAAAGCATTCCGACGTCGTTTGGTCCCTCAAATCACAACTCGTAGCATTGCGGGGGTATGATCGTCATTTTGACCAAAAATAGCGCCCTGGGATCTTGTGGTATTCTTATCCATCACATCTTGAGAAGGCTTATGGCTTTCGTTCCAAAGCATTCCGACGTCGTTTGGTCCCCCCAATCACAACTCGTAGCGTTGCGGAGGTATGATCGTGATTCTGACAAAAAATAGCGCCCTCGGAATCTTGTGGTATTCTTATCCATCACATCTTGAGAAGGCTTATGACTTTCGTTTTAAAACATTCCGACGTCGTTTGGTCCCTCAAATCACCACTCCTAGCGTTGCGGGGGTATGATCATCATTTTGACCAAAAATAGAGCCCCAGGGATCTTGTGGTATTCTTATCCATCACATCTTGAGATGGCTTATGAATTTCATTTCAAAGCATTCCGACGTCGTTTGGTCCCCCAAAATCACAACTCGTAGCGTTTCGGGGGTATGATCGTCATTTTGACCAAAAATAGCACCCTGGGATTTTGTGGTATTCTTGTCCATCACATCTTGAGAAGGCTTATGGCTTTCATTTCAAAGCATTCCGACGTCGTTTAGTCCCTCAAATCACAACTCGTAGCGTTGCGGGGGTATGATCATCATTTTGACCAAAAATAGCGCCCCTATGATCTCGTGGTATTCTTATCCATCACATCTTGAGAAGGCTTATGACTTTCGTTTCAAAGTATTCTGACGTCATTTGGTCCCTCAAATCACCACTCGTAACATTGCGGTGGTATGATCGTCATTTTGACCAAAAATAGCGCCCTTCAATCTTGTGGTATTCTTATCCATCACATCTTGAGAAGGCTTATGGCTTTCGTTTCAAAGCATTCCGACGTCGTTTGGTCCCTCAAATAACCACTCGCAGCGTTGCGGGGTATGATCGTCATTTTGACCAAAAATAGCACCCCCGGGATGTTGTGGTATTCTTATCCATCACATTTTGAGAAGACTTATGGCTTTCGTTTCAAAACATTTCCACGTCGTTTGGTCCCCCAAATCACAACTCATAGCTTTGCGGGGGTATGATCGTCATTTTGACCAAAAATAGCGCCCCCAAAATCTTGTGGTATTCTTATCCATCACATCTTAAGAAGGCTTATGGCTTTCGTTTCAAAGCATTCCGACATTGTTTGGTCCCTCAAATCACGCTCATAGCATTGTGGAGGTATGATCGTTATTTTGAACAAAATAGCGCCCCCAAGATCTTGTGGTATTCTTATCCATCACATCTTGAGAAGGCTTATGGCTTTCGTTTCAATGCATTCTGACGTCGTTTGGTCCCTCAAATCACCACTCGTAGCGTTGCGGGGTATGATCGTCATTTTATCCAAAAATAGGGCCCCGGAATCTTTTGGTATTCTTATCCATCACATCTTGAGAAGGCTTATGACTTTTGTTTCAAAGCATTCCGACGTCGTTTGGTCCCTCAAATCACAACACATAGCATTGCGGGGGTATGATCGTCATTTTGACCAAAAATAGCGCCCCAAGGATTTTGTGGTATTCTTATCCATCACATCTTGAGAATGCTTATGGCTTTCGTTTCAAAGCATTCCAACGTCGTTTGGTCCCTCAAATCACCACTCGTAGCGTTGCGGGGGTATGGTCGTCATTTTGACCAAAAATATCGCTCCCGGGATCTTGTGGTATTTTTATACATCTCATCTTGACAAGGCTTATGGCTTTCGTTTCAAAACATTCCGACGTCGTTTGGTCCCTCAAATCACCACTCGTAGCGTTGCGGGGGTATAATCATCATTTTGACCAAAAATAGAGCCCCCGGGATCTTGTGGTATTCTTATCCATCACATCTTGAGAAGGCTTATGGCTTTCGTTTCAAAGCATTCCGACGTCGTTTGGTCGCCCAAATCACAACTTGTAGCGTTGCGGGGGTATGATCGTCATTTTGACCAAAAATAGCGCCCCCGGGATCTTGTGGTATTCTTGTCCATCACATCTTGAGAAGGCTTATGGCTTTCGTTTCAAAGCATTACGACGTCGTTTGTTCCCTCAAATCACCACTCGTAGCGTTGCGGGGGTATGATTATCATTTTGACCAAAAATAGCGCCCCCATGATCTTGTGGTATTCTTATCCATCACATCTCGAGAAGGCTTATGGCTTTCGTTTCAAAGTATTCCGACGTCATTTGTTCCCTCAAATCACCACTCGTAGCGTTGCGGTGGTATGATCGTCATTTTGACCAAAAATAGCGCCCTTCGGATCTTGTGGTATTCTTATCCATCACATCTTAAGAAGGCTTATGGCTTTCGTTTCAAAGCATTCCGACGTCGTTTGGTCCCTCAAATCACAACTCGTAGCGTTGCGGGAGTATGATCGTCATTTTGACCAAAAATAGTGCCCCCGAGATCTTGTGATATTATTATCCATCACGTCTTGAGAAGGCTTATGGCTTCGTTTCAAAGCGTTCCGACGTCGTTTGGTTCTTCAAATCACCACTCCTAGCGTTGCGGGGGTATGATCGTCATTTTGACCAAAAATAGCGCCCTGGGATCTTGTGGTATTCTTATCCATCACATCTTGAGAAGGCTTATGGCTTTCGTTCCAAAGCATTCCGACGTCGTTTGGTCCCCCAAATCACAACTCGTAGCGTTGCGGGAGTGTGATCGTGATTTTGACCAAAAATAGCGCCCTCGGGATCTTGTGGTATTCTTATCCATCACATCTTGAGAAGGCTTATGACTTTCGTTTTGAAATATTCCGACGTCGTTCGATCCCTGAAATCACCACTCGTAGCGTTGCGGGGGTATGATCATCATTTTGACCAAAAATAGAGCCCCCGGGATCTTGTGGTATTCTTATCCATCACATCTTGATAAGGCTTATGGCTTTAGTTTCAAAGCATTCCGACGTCGTTTGGTCCCCCAAATCACAACTCGTAGCGTTTCGGGGGTATGATCGTCATTTTGACCAAAAATAGCGCCCAGGGGATCTTGTGGTATTCTTGTACATCACATCTTGAGAAGGCTTATGGCTTTCATTTCAAAGCATTCCGACGTCGTTTGGTCCCTCAAATCACCACTCGTAGCGTTGCGAGGTATGATCATCATTTTGACCAAAAATAGCGCCCCCAGGATCTTGTGGTATTCTTATCTATCACATCTTGAGAAGGCTTATGGCTTTCGTTTCAAAGCATTCCGACGTCATTTGGTCCCTCAAATCACCACTAGTAGCGTTACGGGGTATGATCGTCATTTTGTCCAAAAATAGCGCCCCGAAATCTTGTGGTATTCTTATCCATCACATCTTGAGAAGGCTTATGACTTTCGTTTCAAAGCATTTCGACGTCGTTTGGTCCCTCAAATCACAACACGTAGCTTTGCGGGGGTATTATCGTCATTTTGACAAAAAATAGCGCCCCAGGGATTTTGTGGTATTCTTATCCATCACATCTTTAGAAGGCTTATGACTTTCGTTTCAAAGCATTCCAACGTCGTTTGGTCCCTCAAATCACCACTCGTGGCGTTGTGGGGGTATGGTCGTCATTTTGACCAAAAATATCGCTCCCGGGATCTTGTGGTATTCTTATACATCTCCTCTTGACAAGACTTATGGCTTACGTTTCAAAACATTCCGACGTTTTTTGGTGCTTCAAATCACCACTCGTAGCGTTGCGGGGGTATAATCATCATTTTGACAAAAAATAGTGCCCCCCGGGATCTTGTGGTATGCTTATCCATCACATCTTGAAAAGGCTTATGGCTTTCGTTTCAAAGCATTCCGACGTCGTTTGGTCCCCCAAATCACAACTCGTAGCGTTGTGGGGGTATTGATCGTCATTTTGTCCAAAAAATAGCATCCTCGGGGTCTTGTGGTATTCTTATTCATCACATCTTAAGAAGGCTGATGGCTTTCGTTTCAATGCATTCCGACGTCGTTTGGTCCCTCAAATCACCACTCGTAGCGTTGCGGGGTATGATCGTCATTTTGTCCAAAAATAGCGCCTCGGAATCTTGTGGTATTCTTATCCATCACATCTTGAGAAGGCTTATGACTTTCGTTTCAAAGCATTCTGACGTCGTTTGGTCTCTCAAATCACAACACGTAGCATTGCGGGGGTATGATCGTCATTTTGACCAAAAATAGCGCCCCAGGGATTTTGTGGTATTCTTATCCATCACAACTTGAGAAGGCTTATGGCTTTCGTTTCAAAGCATTCCAACGTTGTTTGGTCCCTCAAATCAACACTCGTAGCGTTGCGGGGCTATGGTCGTCATTTTGACCAAAAATATCGCTCCCGGGATCTTGTGGTATTCTTGTACATCTCATCTTGACAAGGCTTATGACTTTCGTTTCAAAGCATTCCGACGGTGTTTGGTCCCCCAAATCACAACTCATAGCGTTGCGGGGGTATGATCGTCATTTTAACCAAAAATAGCATCCCCGAGGTATTCTTATCCATCACATCTTGAGAAGGCTTATGGCTTTCGTTTCAAAGCATTCCGACGTCGTTTGGTCCCCAAATCACAACTCGTAGCGTTTCGGGGGTATGATCGTCATTTTGACCAAAAATAGCGCCCAAGGGATCTTGTGGTATTCTTGTACATCACATCTTGAGAAGGCTTATTGCTTTCATTTCAAAGCATTCCGACGTCGTTTGGTCCCTCAAATCACCACTCGTAGCGTTGCAGGGGTATGATCATCATTTTGACCAAAAATAGCGCCCCCAGGATCTTGTGGTATTCTTATCCATCACATCTTGGTAAGGCTTATGGCTTTTGTTTCAAAGCATTTCGACGTCATTTGGTCCCTCAAATTACCACTCGTAGCGTTGCGAGGTATGATCATCATTTTGTCCAAAAATAGCGCCCTTCGGATCTTGTGGTATTCTTATCCATCACATCTTGAGAAGGCTTATGACTTTCGTTTCAAAGCATTCCGACGTGGTTAGGTCCCTCAAATCACCACTCGTAGCGTTGCGGGGGTATGATCATCATTTTGACCAAAAATAGCGCCCCCAGGATCTTGTGGTATTCTTATCCATCACATCTTGGGAAGGCTTATGGCTTTTGTTTCAAAGCATTCCGACGTCATTTGGTCCCTCAAATCACCACTCGTAGCGTTGCGAGGTATGATCATCATTTTGTCCAAAAATAGCGCCCTTCGGATCTTGTGGTATTCTTATCCATCACATCTTGAGAAGGCTTATGACTTTCGTTTCAAAGCATTCCGACGTGGTTAGGTCTCTCAAATCACAACTCGTAGCGTTGCGGGGGTATGATCGTCATTTTGACCAAAAATAGCGCCTAGGGGATCTTGTGGTATTCTTGTACATCACGTCTTGAGAAGGCTTATGGCTTTCATTTCAAAGCATTCCGACGTCGTTTGGTCCCTCAAATCACAACACATAGCATTGCGGGGGTATGATCGTCATTTTGACCAAAAATAGCGCCCCAAGGATTTTGTGGTATTCTTATCCATCACATCTTGAGAATGCTTATGGCTTTCGTTTCAAAGCATTCCAACGTCGTTTGGTCCCTCAAATCACCACTCGTAGCGTTGCGGGGGTATGGTCGTCATTTTGACCAAAAATATCGCTCCCGGGATCTTGTGGTATTTTTATACATCTCATCTTGACAAGGCTTATGGCTTTCGTTTCAAAACATTCCGACGTCGTTTGGTCCCTCAAATCACCACTCGTAGCGTTGCGGGGGTATAATCATCATTTTGACCAAAAATAGAGCCCCCCGGGATCTTGTGGTATTCTTATCCATCACATTTTGAGAAGGCTTATGGCTTTCGTTTCAAAGCATTCCGACGTCGTTTGGTCGCCCAGATCACAACTTGTAGCGTTGCGGGGGTATGATCGTCATTTTGACCAAAAATAGCGCCCTCGGGATCTTGTGGTATTCTTGTCCATCACATCTTGAGAAGGCTTATGGCTTTCGTTTCAAAGCATTACGACGTCGTTTGTTCCCTCAAATCACCACTCGTAGCGTTGCGGGGGTATGATTATCATTTTGACCAAAAATAGCGCCCCCATGATCTTGTGGTATTCTTATCCATCACATCTCGAGAAGGCTTATGGCTTTCGTTTCAAAGTATTCCGACGTCATTTGTTCCCTCAAATCACCACTCGTAGCGTTGCGGTGGTATGATCGTCATTTTGACCAAAAATAGCGCCCTTCGGATCTTGTGGTATTCTTATCCATCACATTTTAAGAAGGCTTATGGCTTTCGTTTCAAAGCATTCCGACGTCGTTTGGTCCCTCAAATCACAACTCGTAGCGTTGCGGGAGTATGATCGTCATTTTGACCAAAAATAGTGCCCCCGAGATCTTGTGATATTATTATCCATCACGTCTTGAGAAGGCTTATGGCATTCGTTTCAAAGCGTTCCGACGTCGTTTGGTTCTTCAAATCACCACTCCTAGCGTTGCGGGGGTATGATCGTCATTTTGACCAAAAATAGCGCCCTGGGATCTTGTGGTATTCTTATCCATCACATCTTGAGAAGGCTTATGGCTTTCGTTCCAAAGCATTCCGACGTCGTTTGGTCCCCCAAATCACAACTCGTAGCGTTGCGGGAGTGTGATCGTGATTTTGACCAAAAATAGCGCCCTCGGGATCTTGTGGTATTCTTATCCATCACATCTTGAGAAGGCTTATGACTTTCGTTTTGAAATATTCCGACGTCGTTCGATCTCTGAAATCACCACTCGTAGCGTTGCGGGGGTATGATCATCATTTTGACCAAAAATAGAGCCCCCGGGATCTTGTGGTATTCTTATCCATCACATCTTGAGAAGGCTTATGGCTTTAGTTTCAAAGCATTCCGACGTCGTTTGGTCCCCCAAATCACAACTCGTAGCGTTTCGGGGGTATGATCGTCATTTTGACCAAAAATAGCGCCCAGGGGATCTTGTGGTATTCTTGTACATCACATCTTGAGAAAGCTTATGGCTTTCATTTCAAAGCACTCCGACGTCGTTTGGTCCCTCAAATCACCAGTCGTAGCGTTGCGGGGGTATGATCATCATTTTGACCAAAAATAGCGCCCCCAGGATCTTGTGGTATTCTTATCTATCACATCTTGAGAAGGCTTATGGCTTTCGTTTCAAAGCATTCCGACGTCATTTGGTCCCTCAAATCACCACTAGTAGCGTTACGGGGTATGATCGTCATTTTGTCAAAAAATAGCGCCCCGGAATCTTGTGGTATTCTTATCCATCACATCTTGAGAAGGCTTATGACTTTCGTTTCAAAGCATTTCGACGTCGTTTGGTCCCTCAAATCACAACACGTAGCTTTGCGGGGGTATTATCGTCATTTTGACCAAAAATAGCACCCCAGGGATTTTGTGGTATTCTTATCCATCACATCTTAAGAAGGCTGATGGCTTTCGTTTCAATGCATTCCGACGTCGTTTGGTCCCTCAAATCACCACTCGTAGCGTTGCGGGGTATGATCGTCATTTTGTCCAAAAATAGCGCCTCGGAATCTTGTGGTATTCTTATCCATCACATCTTGAGAAGGCTTATGACTTTCGTTTCAAAGCATTCCGACGTCGTTTGGTCTCTCAAATCACAACACGTAGCATTGCGGGGGTATGATCGTCATTTTGACCAAAAATAGCGCCCCAGGGATTTTGTGGTATTCTTATCCATCACAACTTGAGAAGGCTTATGGCTTTCGTTTCAAAGCATTCCAACGTTGTTTGGTCCCTCAAATCACCACTCGTAGCGTTGCGGGGCTATGGTCGTCATTTTGACCAAAAATATCGCTCCCGGGATCTTGTGGTATTCTTGTACATCTCATCTTGACAAGGCTTATGGCTTTCGTTTCAAAGCATTCCGACGGTGTTTGGTCCCCCAAATCACAACTCATAGCGTTGCGGGGGTATGATCGTCATTTTAACCAAAAATAGCATCCCCGAGGTATTCTTATCCATCACATCTTGAGAAGGCTTATGGCTTTCGTTTCAAAGCATTCCGACGTCGTTTGGTCCCCCAAATCACAACTCGTAGCGTTTCGGGGGTATGATCGTCATTTTGACCAAAAATAGCGCCCAAGGGATCTTGTGGTATTCTTGTACATCACATCTTGAGAAGGCTTATTGCTTTCATTTCAAAGCATTCCGACGTCGTTTGGTCCCTCAAATCACCACTCGTAGCGTTGCGGGGGTATGATCATCATTTTGACCAAAAATAGCGCCCCCAGGATCTTGTGGTATTCTTATCCATCACATCTTGGGAAGGCTTATGGCTTTTGTTTCAAAGCATTCCGACGTCATTTGGTCCCTCAAATCACCACTCGTAGCGTTGCGAGGTATGATCATCATTTTGTCCAAAAATAGCGCCCTTCGGATCTTGTGGTATTCTTATCCATCACATCTTGAGAAGGCTTATGACTTTCGTTTCAAAGCATTCCGACGTGGTTAGGTCTCTCAAATCACAACTCGTAGCGTTGCGGGGGTATGATCGTCATTTTGACCAAAAATAGCGCCCAGGGGATCTTGTGGTATTCTTGTACATCACGTCTTGAGAAGGCTTATGGCTTTCATTTCAAAGCATTCCGACGTCGTTTGGTCCCTCAAATCACAACACATAGCATTGCGGGGGTATGATCGTCATTTTGACCAAAAATAGCGCCCCAAGGATTTTGTGGTATTCTTATCCATCACATCTTGAGAATGCTTATGGCTTTCGTTTCAAAGCATTCCAACGTCGTTTGGTCCCTCAAATCACCACTCGTAGCGTTGCGGGGGTATGGTCGTCATTTTGACCAAAAATATCGCTCCCGAGATCTTGTGGTATTTTTATACATCTCATCTTGACAAGGCTTATGGCTTTCGTTTCAAAACATTCCGACGTCGTTTGGTCCCTCAAATCACCACTCGTAGCGTTGCGGGGGTATAATCATCATTTTGACCAAAAATAGAGCCCCCCGGGATCTTGTGGTATTCTTATCCATCACATTTTGAGAAGGCTTATGGCTTTCGTTTCAAAGCATTCCGACGTCGTTTGGTCGCCCAAATCACAACTTGTAGCGTTGCGGGGGTATGATCGTCATTTTGACCAAAAATAGCGCCCCCGGGATCTTGTGGTATTCTTGTCCATCACATCTTGAGAAGGCTTATATGGCTTTCGTTTCAAAGCATTACGACGTCGTTTGTTCCCTCAAATCACCACTCGTAGCGTTGCGGGGGTATGATTATCATTTTGACCAAAAATAGCGCCCCCATGATCTTGTGGTATTCTTATCCATCACATCTCGAGAAGGCTTATGGCTTTCGTTTCAAAGTATTCCGACGTCATTTGTTCCCTCAAATCACCACTCGTAGCGTTGCGGTGGTATGATCGTCATTTTGACCAAAAATAGCGCCCTTCGGATCTTGTGGTATTCTTATCCATCACATTTTAAGAAGGCTTATGGCTTTCGTTTCAAAGCATTCCGACGTCGTTTGGTCCCTCAAATCACAACTCGTAGCGTTGCGGGAGTATGATCGTCATTTTGACCAAAAATAGTGCCCCCGAGATCTTGTGATATTATTATCCATCACGTCTTGAGAAGGCTTATGGCATTCGTTTCAAAGCGTTCCGACGTCGTTTGGTTCTTCAAATCACCACTCCTAGCGTTGCGGGGGTATGATCGTCATTTTGACCAAAAATAGCGCCCTGAGATCTTGTGGTATTCTTATCCATTACATCTTGAGAAGGCTTATGGCTTTCGTTCCAAAGCATTCCGACGTCGTTTGGTCCCCCAAATCACAACTCGTAGCGTTGCGGGAGTGTGATCGTGATTTTGACCAAAAATAGCGCCCTCGGGATCTTGTGGTATTCTTATCCATCACATCTTGAGAAGGCTTATGACTTTCGTTTTGAAATATTCCGACGTCGTTCGATCTCTGAAATCACCACTCGTAGCGTTGCGGGGGTATGATCATCATTTTGACCAAAAATAGAGCCCCCGGGATCTTGTGGTATTCTTATCCATCACATCTTGAGAAGGCTTATGGCTTTAGTTTCAAAGCATTCCGACGTCGTTTGGTCCCCCAAATCACAACTCGTAGCGTTTCGGGGGTATGATCGTCATTTTGACCAAAAATAGCGCCCAGGGATCTTGTGGTATTCTTGTACATCACATCTTGAGAAAGCTTATGGCTTTCATTTCAAAGCATTCCGACGTCGTTTGGTCCCTCAAATCACCACTCGTAGCGTTGCGGGGGTATGATCATCATTTTGACCAAAAATAGCGCCCCCAGGATCTTGTGGTATTCTTATCTATCACATCTTGAGAAGGCTTATGGCTTTCGTTTCAAAGCATTCCGACGTCATTTGGTCCCTCAAATCACCACTAGTAGCGTTACGGGGTATGATCGTCATTTTGTCCAAAAATAGCGCCCCGGAATCTTGTGGTATTCTTATCCATCACATCTTGAGAAGGCTTATGACTTTCGTTTCAAAGCATTTCGACGTCGTTTGGTCCCTCAAATCACAACACGTAGCTTTGCGGGGGTATTATCGTCATTTTGACCAAAAATAGCGCCCCAGGGATTTTGTGGTATTCTTATCCATCACATCTTTAGAAGGCTTATGGCTTTCGTTTCAAAGCATTCCAACGTCGTTTGGTCCCTCAAATCACCACTCGTGGCGTTGTGGGGGTATGGTCGTCATTTTGACCAAAAATATCGCTCCCGGGATCTTGTGGTATTCTTATACATCTCCTCTTGACAAGACTTATGGCTTACGTTTCAAAACATTCCGACGTCTTTTGGTGCCTCAAATCACCACTCGTAGCGTTGCGGGGGTATAATCATCATTTTGACAAAAAATAGTGCCCCCCGGGATCTTGTGGTATTCTTATCCATCACATCTTGAAAAGGCTTATGGCTTTCGTTTCAAAGCATTCCGACGTCGTTTGGTCCCCCAAATCACAACTCGTAGCGTTGTGGGGGTATTGATCGTCATTTTGTCCAAAAAATAGCATCCTCGGGATCTTGTAGTATTCTTATCCATCACATCTTAAGAAGGCTGATGGCTTTCGTTTCAATGCATTCCGACGTCGTTTGGTCCCTCAAATCACCACTCGTAGCGTTGCGGGGTATGATCGTCATTTTGTCCAAAAATAGCGCCTCGGAATCTTGTGGTATTCTTATCCATCACATCTTGAGAAGGCTTATGACTTTCGTTTCAAAGCATTCCGACGTCGTTTGGTCTCACAAATCACAACACGTAACATTGCGGGGGTATGATCGTCATTTTGACCAAAAATAGCGCCCCAGGGATTTTGTGGTATTCTTATCCATCACAACTTGAGAAGGCTTATGGCTTTCGTTTCAAAGCATTCCAACGTTGTTTGGTCCCTCAAATCACCACTCGTAGCGTTGCGGGGCTATGGTCGTCATTTTGACCAAAAATATCGCTCCCGGGATCTTGTGGTATTCTTGTACATCTCATCTTGACAAGGCTTATGGCTTTCGTTTCAAAGCATTCCGACGGTGTTTGGTCCCCCAAATCACAACTCATAGCGTTGCGGGGGTATGATCGTCATTTTAACCAAAAATAGCATCCCCGAGGTATTCTTATCCATCACATCTTGAGAAGGCTTATGGCTTTCGTTTCAAAGCATTCCGACGTCGTTTGGTCCCCCAAATCACAACTCGTAGCGTTTCGGGGGTATGATCGTCATTTTGACCAAAAATAGCGCCCAAGGGATCTTGTGGTATTCTTGTACATCACATCTTGAGAAGGCTTATGGCTTTCATTTCAAAGCATTCCGACGTCGTTTGGTCCCTCAAATCACCACTCGTAGCGTTGCGGGGGTATGATCATCATTTTGACCAAAAATAGCGCCCCCAGGATCTTGTGGTATTCTTATCCATCACATCTTGAGAAGGCTTATGGCTTTTGTTTCAAAGCATTCCGACGTCATTTGGTCACTCAAATCACCACTCGTAGCGTTGCGAGGTATGATCATCATTTTGTCCAAAAATAGCGCCCTTCGGATCTTGTGGTATTCTTATCCATCACATCTTGAGAAGGCTTATGACTTTCGTTTCAAAGCATTCCGACGTGGTTAGGTCTCTCAAATCACAACTCGTAGCGTTGCGGGGGTATGATCGTCATTTTGACCTAAAATAGCGCCCAGGGGATCTTGTGGT
This sequence comes from Verbascum thapsus, assembly GCA_963669365.1. Lineage (NCBI taxonomy): Eukaryota > Viridiplantae > Streptophyta > Magnoliopsida > Lamiales > Scrophulariaceae > Verbascum > Verbascum thapsus. Next base: position 11,179,326 of record OY770115.1, on the reverse strand, counting down.
ATTCTTGTACATCACGTCTTGAGAAGGCTTATGACTTTCATTTCAAAGCATTTCGACGTCGTTTGGTCCCTCAAATCACCACTCGTAGCGTTGCGGGGGTATGATCATCATTTTGACCAAAAATAGCGCCCCTAGGATTTTGTGGTATTCTTATCCATCACATCTTGAGAAGGCTTATGGCTTTCGTTTCAAAGCATTTCGACGTCATTTGGTCCCTCAAATCACCACTCGTAGCGTTACGGGGTATGATCGTCATTTTGTCCAAAAATAGCACCCCGGAATCTTGTGGTATTCTTATCCATCACATCTTGAGAAGGCATATGACTTTCGTTTCAAAGCGTTTCGACGTCATTTGGTCCCTCAAATCACAACACGTAGCTTTGCGGGGGTATTATCGTCATTTTGACCAAAAATAGCGCCCCAGGGATTTTGTGGTATTCTTATCCATCACATCTTGAGAAGGCTTATGGCTTTCGTTTCAAAGCATTCCAACGTCATTTGGTCCCTCAAACCACCACTCGTAGCGTTGCGGGGGTATAATCATCATTTTGACCAAAAATAGAGCCCCCCGGGATCTTGTGGTATTCTTATCCATCACATCTTGAAAAGGCTTATGGCTTTCGTTTCAAAGCATTCCGACGTCGTTTGGTCCCCCAAATCACAACTCGTAGCGTTGTGGGGGTATTGATCGTCATTTTGACCAAAAATAGCATCCTCGGGATCTTGTGGTATTCTTGTCCATCACATCTTGAGAAGGCTTATGGCTTTCGTTTCAAAGCATTACGACGTCGTTTGTTCCCTCAAATCACCACTCGTAGCGTTGCGGGGGTATGATCATCATTTTGACCAAAAATAGCGCCCCCAGGATCTTGTGGTATTCTTATCCATCACATCATGAGAAGGCTTATGGCTTTCTTTTCAAAGCATTCCGACGTCATTTGTTCCCTCAAATCACCACTCGTAGCGTTGCGGTGGTATGATCGTCATTTTGACCAAAAATAGCGCCCTTCGGATCTTGTGGTATTCTTATCCATCACATCTTGAGAAGGCTTATGGCTTTCATTTCAAAGCATTCCGACGTGGTTAGGTCTCTCAAATCACAACTCGTAGCGTTGCGGGGGTATGATCGTCATTTTGACCAAAAATAGTGCCCCCGAGATCTTGTGGTATTATTATTCATCACGTCTTGAGAAGGCTTATGGCTTTCGTTTCAAAGCATTCCGACGTCGTTTGGTTCTTCAAATCACCACTCTTAGCGTTGCGGGGTATGATCGTCATTTTGACCAAAAATAGCGCTCTGGAATCTTGTGGTATTCTTATCCATCACATCTTGAGAAGGCTTATGGCTTTCGTTCCAAAGCATTCCGACGTCGTTTGGTCCCCCAAATCACAACTCGTAGCGTTGCGGGGGTATGATCGTGATTTTGACCAAAAATAGCGCCCTCGGGATCTTGTGGTATTCTTATCCATCACATCTTGAGAAGGCTTATGACTTTCGTTTTAAAATATTCCGACGTCGTTTGGTCCCTCAAATCACCACTCGTAGCGTTGCGGGGGTATGATCATCATTTTGACCAAAAATAGAGCCCCCGGGATCTTGTGGTATTCTTATCTATCACATCTTGATAAGGCTTATGGCTTTCGTTTCAAAGCATTCCGACGTCGTTTGGTCCCCCAAATCACAACTCGTAGCGTTTCTGGGGTATGATCGTCATTTTGACCAAAAATAGCGCTCCCGGGATCTTGTGGTATTCTTGTCCATCACATCTTGAGAAGGCTTATGGCTTTCGTTTTAAAGCATTCCGACGTCGTTTGGTCCCTCAAATCACCACTCGCAGCGTTGCGGGGTATGATCGTCATTTTGACCAAAAATAGCTCCCCCGGGATCTTGTGGTATTCTTATCCATCACATTTTGAGAAGGCTTATGGCTTTCGTTTCAAAACATTCCGACGCTGTTTGGTCCCCCAAATCACAACTCATAGCGTTGCGGGGGTATGATCGTCATTTTGACCAAAAATAGCGCCCCTAAAATCTTGTGGTATTCTTACCCATCACATCTTAAGAAGGCTTATGGCTTTCGTTTCAAAGCATTCCGACATTGTTTGGTCCCTCAAATCACCACTCGTAGAATTGCGGAGGTATGATCGTATTTTGAACAAAATAGCGCCCCCAAGATCTTTTGGTATTCTTATCCATCACATCTTAAGAATGCTTATGGCTTTCGTTTCAATGCATTCCGACGTCGTTTGGTCCCTCAAATCACCACTCGTAGCTTTGCGGGGTATGATCGTCATTTTGTCCAAAAATAGCGCCCCGGAATCTTGTGGTATTCTTATCCATCACATCTTGAGAAGGCTTATGACTTTCGTTTCAAAGCATTCCGACGTCGTTTGGTCTCTCAAATCACAACACGTAGCATTGCGGGGGTATGATCGTCATTTTGACCAAAAATAGCGCCCCAGGGATTTTGTGGTATTCTTATCCATCACAACTTGAGAAGGCTTATGGCTTTCGTTTCAAAGCATTCCAACGTTGTTTGGTCCCTCAAATCACCACTCGTAGCGTTGCGGGGCTATGGTCGTCATTTTGACCAAAAATATCGCTCCCGGGATCTTGTGGTATTCTTGTACATCTCATCTTGACAAGGCTTATGGCTTTCGTTTCAAAGCATTCCGACGGTGTTTGGTCCCCCAAATCACAACTCATAGCGTTGCGGGGGTATGATCGTCATTTTAACCAAAAATAGCATCCCCGAGGTATTCTTATCCATCACATCTTGAGAAGGCTTATGGCTTTCGTTTCAAAGCATTCCGACGTCGTTTGGTACCCCAAATCACAACTCGCAGCGTTTCGGGGGTATGATCATCATTTTGACCAAAAATAGCGCCCAAGGGATCTTGTGGTATTCTTGTACATCACATCTTGAGAAGGCTTATGGCTTTCGTTTCAAAGCATTCCGACGTCGTTTGGTCCCTCAAATCACCACTCGCAGCGTTGCGGGGGTATGATCATCATTTTGACCAAAAATAGCGCCCCCAGGATCTTGTGGTATTCTTATCCATCACATCTTGAGAAGGCTTATGGCTTTTGTTTCAAAGCATTCCGACGTCATTTGGTCCCTCAAATCACCACTCGTAGCGTTGCGAGGTATGATCATCATTTTGTCCAAAAATAGCGCCCCGGAATCTTGTGGTATTCTTATCCATCACATCTTGAGAAGGCTTATGACTTTCGTTTCAAGGCATTTCGACGTCGTTTGGTCCCTCAAATCACAACACGTAGCTTTGCGGTGGTATGATCGTCATTTTGACCAAAAATAACGCCCCAGGGATTTTGTGGTATTGTTATCCATCACATCTTGAGAAGGCTTATGGCTTTCGTTTCAAAGCATTCCAACGTCGTTTGGTCCCTCAAATCACCACTCGTGGCGTTACGGGCGTATGGTCGTCATTTTGACCAAAAATATCGCTCCCGGGATCTTGTGGTATTATTATACATCTCATCTTGACAAGACTTATGGCTTTCGTTTCAAAATATTCCGACGTCGTTTGGTCCCTCAAATCACCACTCGTAGCGTTGCGGGGGTATAATCATCATTTTGACCAAAAATAGAGCCCTCCGGGATCTTGTGGTATTCTTATCCATCACATCTTGAAAAGGCTTATGGCTTTCGTTTCAAAGCATTCCGACGTCGTTTGGTCCCCCAAATCACAACTCGTAGCGTTGTGGGGGTATTGATCATCATTTTGACCATAAATAGCATCCTCGGGATCTTGTGGTATTCTTGTCCATCACATCTTGAGAAGGCTTATGGCTTTCGTTTCAAAGCACTACGACGTTGTTTGTTCCCTCAAATCACCACTCGTAGCGTTGCGGGGGTATGATCATCATTTTGACCAAAAATAGCGCCCCCAGGATCTTGTGGTATTCTTATCCATCTCATCATGAGAAGGCTTATGGCTTTCGTTTCAAAGCATTCCGACGTCATTTGTTCCCTCAAATCACCACTCGTAGCGTTGCGGTAGTATGATCGTCATTTTGACCAAAAATAGCGCCCTTCGGATCTTGTGGTATTCTTATCCATCACATCTTGAGAAGGCTTGAGAAGGCTTATGGCTTTCGTTTCAAAGCATTCCGACGTCGTTAGGTCCCTCAAATCACAACTCGTAGCGTTGCGGGGGTATGATCATCATTTTGACCAAAAATATTGCCCCCGAGATCTTGTGGTATTATTATCCATCACGTCTTGAGAAGGCTTATGGATTTCGTTTCAAAGCATTCCAACGTCGTTTGGTTCTTCAAATCACCACTCTTAGCGTTGCGGGGGGTATGATCGTCATTTTGACCAAAAATAGCGCCCTGGGATCTTGTGGTATTCTTATCCATCACAGCTTGAGAAGGCTTATGGCTTTCGTTTCAATGCATTCCGACGTCGTTTGGTCCCTCAAATCACCACTCGTAGCGTTGCGGGGTATGATCGTCATTTTGTCTAAAAATAGCGCCCTGGAATCTTGTGGTATTCTTATCCATCACATCTTGAGATGGCTTATGACTTTCGTTTCAAAGCATTCCGACGTCGTTTGATCCCTCAAATCACAACACGTAGCATTGCGGGGGTATGATCGTCATTTTGACCAAAAATAGCGCCCCAGGGATTTTGTGGTATTCTTATCCTTCACATCTTGAGAAGGCTTATGGCTTTCGTTTCAAAGCATTCCAACGTTGTTTGGTGCCTCAAATCACCACTCGTAGCGTTGCGGGGGTATGGTCGTCATTTTGACCAAAAATATCGCTCCCGGGATCTTGTGGTATTCTTGTACATCTCATCTTGACAAGGCTTATGGCTTTCGTTTCAAAGCATTCCGACGTTGTTTGGTCCCCCAAATCACAACTCAAAGCGTTGCGGGGGTATGATCGTCATTTTGACCAAAAATAGCATCCCCGAGGTATTCTTATCCATCACATCTTGAGAAGGCTTATGGCTTTCGTTTCAAAGCATTCCGACGTCGTTTGGTTCTTCAAATCACCACTCCTAGCGTTGCAGGGGTATGATCGTCATTTTGACCAAAAATAGAACCCTGGGATCTTGTGGTATTCTTATCCATCACATCTTGAGAAAGCTTATGGCTTTCGTTCGAAAGCATTCCGACGTCGTTTGGTCCCCCAAATCACAACTCGTAGCGTTGCGGGGGTATGATCGTGATTTTGACCAAAAATAGCGCCCTCGGGATCTTGTGGTATTCTTATCCATCACATCTTGAGAAGGCTTATGACTTTCATTTTAAAACATTCCGACGTCGTTTGGTCCCTCAAATCACCACTCGTAGCGTTGCGGGGGTATGATCATCATTTTGACCAAAAATAGAGCCCCCGAGATCTTGTGGTATTCTTATCCATCACATCTTGAGAAGGCATATGGCTTTCGTTTCAAAGCATTCCGACGTCATTTGGTCCCTCAAATAACCACTCGTAACGTTGCGGTGGTATGATCGTCATTTTGACCAAAAATAGCGCCCTCGGATCTTGTGGTATTCTTATCCATCACATCTTGAGAAGGCTTATGGCTTTCGTTTCAATGCATTTCGACGTCGTTTGGTCCCTCAAATCACCACTCATAGCGTTGCGGGGTATGATCGTCATTTTGTCCTAAAATAGCGCCCCAGAATCTTGTGGTATTCTTATCCATCACATCTTGAGAAGGCTTATGACTTTCGTTTCAAAGCATTCCGACGTCGTTAGGTCCCTCAAGTCACAACACGTAGCATTGCGGGGGTATGATCGTCATTTAGACCAAAAATAGCGCCCCAGGGATTTTGTGGTATTCTTATCCATCACATCTTGAGAAGGCTTATGGCTTTCGTTTCAAAGCATTCCAACGTCGTTTGGTCCCTCAAATCACCACTCGTAGCGTTGCGGGGGTATGGTCGTCATTTTGACCAAAAATATCGCTCCTGGGATCTTGTGCTATTCTTATACATCTCATCTTGACAAGGCTTATGACTTTCGTTTCAAAGCATTCCGACGTTGTTTGGTCCTCCAAATCACAACTCGTAGCGTTGCGGGGGTATGATCGTCATTTTGACCAAAAATAACATCCCCGAGGTATTCTTATCCATCACATCTTGAGAAGGCTTATGGCTTTTGTTTCAAAGCATTCCGACGTCGTTTGGTCCCTCAAATCACAACTCGTAGCGTTGCGGGGGTATGATCGTCATTTTAACCAAAAATAGTGCCCCCGAGATCTTGTGGTATTATTATCCATCACGTCTTGAGAAGGCTTATGGCTTTCGTTTTAAAGCATTCCGACGTCGTTTGGTTCTTCAAATCACCACTCCTAGCGTTGCGGGGGTATGATCGTCATTTTGACCAAAAATAGCGCCCTGGGATCTTATGGTATTCTTATCCATCACATCTTGAGAAGGCTTATGGCTTTCGTTTCAAAGCATTCCGACATCGTTTGGTCCCTGAAATCATCACTCGTAGCGTTGCGGGGTATGATCGTCATTTTGACAAAAATAGTGCCCCCTGGATCTTGTGGTATTCTTATCCATCACATCTTGAGAAGGCTTATGGCTTTCGTTTGAAAGCATTTCGACGTCGTTTGGTCCCTCAAATCCACTCGTAAAGTTGCGGTGGTATGATCGTCATTTTGACCAAAAATAGCGCCCCCAAAATCTTGTGGTATTCTTATCCATCACATCTTAAGAAGGCTTATGGCTTTCGTTTCAAAGCATTCCGAAATTGTTTGGTCCCTCAAATCACCACTCGTAGCATTGCAGAGGTATGATCGTTATTTTGAACAAAATAGCGCCCCCAAGATCTTGTCGTATTCTTATCCATCATATCTTGAGAAGGCTTATGGCTTTCGTTTCAATGCATTCCGACGTCGTTTGGTCCCTCAAATCACCACTCGTAGCGTTGCGGGGTATGATCGTCATTTTGTCCAAAAATAGCGCCCCGGAATCTTGTGGTATTCTTATCCATCACATCTTGAGAAGGCTTATGACTTTCGTTTCAAAGCATTCCGACGCATTTGGTCCCTCAAATCACAACACGTAGCATTGCGGGGGTATGATCGTCATTTTGACCAAAAATAGCGCCCCAGGGATTTTGTGGTATTCTTATCCATCACATCTTGAGAAGGCTTATGGCTTTCGTTTCAAAGCATTCCGACGTCGTTTGGTCCCTCAAATCACAACTCGTAGCGGTGCGGGGTATGATCGTCATTTTGTCCTAAAATAGCGCCCCAGAATCTTGTGGTATTCTTATCCATCACATCTTGAGAAGGCTTATGGCTTTCGTTTCAAAGCATTCCAACGTTGTTTGGTCCCTCAAATCACCACTCATAGCGTTGCGGGGTATGATCGTCATTTTGTCCTAAAATAGCGCCCCAGAATCTTGTGGTATTCTTATCCATCACATCTTGAGAAGGCTTATGGCTTTCGTTTCAAAGCATTCCAACGTTGTTTGGTCCCTCAAATCACCACTCGTAGCGTTGCGGGGGTATGGTCGTCATTTTGACCAAAAATATCGCTCCCGGGATCTTGTGGTATTCTTGTACATCTCATCTTGACAAGGCTTATGGCTTTCGTATCAAAGCATTCCGACGGTGTTTGGTCCCCCAAATCACAACTCATAGCGTTGCGGGGGTATGATCGTCATTTTAACCAAAAATAGCATCCCCGAGGTATTCTTATCCATCACATCTTGAGAAGGCTTATGGCTTTCGTTTCAAAGCATTCCGACGTCGTTTGGTCCCCCAAATCACAACTCGTAGCGTTTCGGGGGTATGATCGTCATTTTGACCAAAAATAGCGCCCAAGGGATCTTGTGGTATTCTTGTACATCACATCTTGAGAAGGCTTATGGCTTTCGTTTCAAAGCATTCCGACGTCGTTTGGTCCCTCAAATCACCACTCGCAGCGTTGCGGGGGTATGATCATCATTTTGACCAAAAATAGCGCCCCCAAGATCTTGTGGTATTCTTATCCATCACATCTTGAGAAGGCTTATGGCTTTTGTTTCAAAGCATTCCGACGTCATTTGGTCCCTCAAATCACCACTCGTAGCGTTGCGAGGTATGATCATCATTTTGTCCAAAAATAGCGCCCCGGAAACTTGTGGTATTCTTATCCATCACATCTTGAGAAGGCTTATGACTTTCGTTTCAAGGCATTTCGACGTCGTTTGGTCCCTCAAATCACAACACGTAGCTTTGCGGTGGTATGATCGTCATTTTGACCAAAAATAACGCCCCAGGGATTTTGTGGTATTGTTATCCATCACATCTTGAGAAGGCTTATGGCTTTCGTTTTAAAGCATTCCAACGTCGTTTGGTCCCTCAAATCACCACTCGTGGCGTTACGGGCGTATGGTCGTCATTTTGACCAAAAATATCGCTCCCGGGATCTTGTGGTATTATTATACATCTCATCTTGACAAGACTTATGGCTTTCATTTCAAAACATTCCGACGTCGTTTGGTCCCTCAAATCACCACTCGTAGCGTTGCGGGGGTATAATCATCATTTTGACCAAAAATAGAGCCCTCCGGGATCTTGTGGTATTCTTATCCATCACATCTTGAAAAGGCTTATGGCTTTCGTTTCAAAGCATTCCGACGTCGTTTGGTCCCCCAAATCACAACTCGTAGCGTTGTGGGGGTATTGATCATCATTTTGACCATAAATAGCATCCTCGGGATCTTGTGGTATTCTTGTCCATCACATCTTGAGAAGGCTTATGGCTTTCGTTTCAAAGCACTACGACGTTGTTTGTTCCCTCAAATCACCACTCGTAGCGTTGCGGGGGTATGATCATCATTTTGACCAAAAATAGCGCCCCCAGGATCTTGTGGTATTCTTATCCATCTCATCATGAGAAGGCTTATGGCTTTCGTTTCAAAGCATTCCGACGTCATTTGTTCCCTCAAATCACCACTCGTAGCGTTGCGGTGGTATGATCGTCATTTTGACCAAAAATAGCGCCCTTCGGATCTTGTGGTATTCTTATCCATCACATCTTGAGAAGGCTTGAGAAGGCTTATGGCTTTCGTTTCAAAGCATTCCGACGTCGTTAGGTCCCTCAAATCACAACTCGTAGCGTTGCGGGGGTATGATCATCATTTTGACCAAAAATATTGCCCCCGAGATCTTGTGGTATTATTATCCATCACGTCTTGAGAAGGCTTATGGCTTTCGTTTCAAAGCATTCCGACGTCGTTTGGTTCTTCAAATCACCACTCTTAGCGTTGCGGGGGGTATGATCGTCATTTTGACCAAAAATAGCGCCCTGGGATCTTGTGGTATTCTTATCCATCACAGCTTGAGAAGGCTTATGGCTTTCGTTTCAATGCATTCCGACGTCGTTTGGTCCCTCAAATCACCACTCGTAGCGTTGCGGGGTATGATCGTCATTTTGTCTAAAAATAGCGCCCTGGAATCTTGTGGTATTCTTATCCATCACATCTTGAGATGGCTTATGACTTTCATTTCAAAGCATTCCGACGTCGTTTGATCCCTCAAATCACAACACGTAGCATTGCGGGGGTATGATCGTCATTTTGACCAAAAATAGCGCCCCAGGGATTTTGTGGTATTCTTATCCTTCACATCTTGAGAAGGCTTATGGCTTTCGTTTCAAAGCATTCCAACGTTGTTTGGTCCCTCAAATCACCACTCGTAGCGTTGCGGGGGTATGGTCGTCATTTTGACCAAAAATATCGCTCCCGGGATTTTGTGGTATTCTTGTACATCTCATCTTGACAAGGCTTATGGCTTTCGTTTCAAAGCATTCCGACGTTGTTTGGTCCCCCAAATCACAACTCAAAGCGTTGCGGGGGTATGATCGTCATTTTGACCAAAAATAGCATCCCCGAGGTATTCTTATCCATCACATCTTGAGAAGGCTTATGGCTTTCGTTTCAAAGCATTCCGACGTCGTTTGGTTCTTCAAATCACCACTCCTAGCGTTGCGGGGGTATGATCGTCATTTTGACCAAAAATAGAACCCTGGGATCTTGTGGTATTCTTATCCATCACATCTTGAGAAAGCTTATGGCTTTCGTTCGAAAGCATTCCGACGTCGTTTGGTCCCCCAAATCACAACTCGTAGCGTTGCGGGGGTATGATCGTGATTTTGACCAAAAATAGCGCCCTCGGGATCTTGTGGTATTCTTATCCATCACATCTTGAGAAGGCTTATGACTTTTATTTTAAAACATTCCGACGTCGTTCGGTCCCTCAAATCACCACTCGTAGCGTTGCGGGAGTATGATCATCATTTTGACCAAAAATAGAGCCCCCGAGATCTTGTGGTATTCTTATCCATCACATCTTGAGAAGGCTTATGGCTTTCGTTTCAAAGCATTCCGACGTCGTTTGGTCCCTCAAATCACAACTCGTAGCGGTGCGGGGTATGATCGTCATTTTGTCCTAAAATAGCGCCCCAGAATCTTGTGGTATTCTTATCCATCACATCTTGAGAAGGCTTATGGCTTTCGTTTCAAAGCATTCCAACGTTGTTTGGTCCCTCAAATCACCACTCATAGCGTTGCGGGGTATGATCGTCATTTTGTCCTAAAATAGCGCCCCAGAATCTTGTGGTATTCTTATCCATCACATCTTGAGAAGGCTTATGGCTTTCGTTTCAAAGCATTCCAACGTTGTTTGGTCCCTCAAATCACCACTCGTAGCGTTGCGGGGGTATGGTCGTCATTTTGACCAAAAATATCGCTCCCGGGATCTTGTGGTATTCTTGTACATCTCATCTTGACAAGGCTTATGGCTTTCGTATCAAAGCATTCCGACGGTGTTTGGTCCCCCAAATCACAACTCATAGCGTTGCGGGGGTATGATCGTCATTTTAACCAAAAATAGCATCCCCGAGGTATTCTTATCCATCACATCTTGAGAAGGCTTATGGCTTTCGTTTCAAAGCATTCCGACGTCGTTTGGTCCCCCAAATCACAACTCGTAGCGTTTCGGGGGTATGATCGTCATTTTGACCAAAAATAGCGCCCAAGGGATCTTGTGGTATTCTTGTACATCACATCTTGAGAAGGCTTATGGCTTTCGTTTCAAAGCATTCCGACGTCGTTTGGTCCCTCAAATCACCACTCGCAGCGTTGCGGGGGTATGATCATCATTTTGACCAAAAATAGCGCCCCCAAGATCTTGTGGTATTCTTATCCATCACATCTTGAGAAGGCTTATGGCTTTTGTTTCAAAGCATTCCGACGTCATTTGGTCCCTCAAATCACCACTCGTAGCGTTGCGAGGTATGATCATCATTTTGTCCAAAAATAGCGCCCCGGAAACTTGTGGTATTCTTATCCATCACATCTTGAGAAGGCTTATGACTTTCGTTTCAAGGCATTTCGACGTCGTTTGGTCCCTCAAATCACAACACGTAGCTTTGCGGTGGTATGATCGTCATTTTGACCAAAAATAACGCCCCAGGGATTTTGTGGTATTGTTATCCATCACATCTTGAGAAGGCTTATGGCTTTCGTTTTAAAGCATTCCAACGTCGTTTGGTCCCTCAAATCACCACTCGTGGCGTTACGGGCGTATGGTCGTCATTTTGACCAAAAATATCGCTCCCGGGATCTTGTGGTATTATTATACATCTCATCTTGACAAGACTTATGGCTTTCATTTCAAAACATTCCGACGTCGTTTGGTCCCTCAAATCACCACTCGTAGCGTTGCGGGGGTATAATCATCATTTTGACCAAAAATAGAGCCCTCCGGGATCTTGTGGTATTCTTATCCATCACATCTTGAAAAGGCTTATGGCTTTCGTTTCAAAGCATTCCGACGTCGTTTGGTCCCCCAAATCACAACTCGTAGCGTTGTGGGGGTATTGATCATCATTTTGACCATAAATAGCATCCTCGGGATCTTGTGGTATTCTTGTCCATCACATCTTGAGAAGGCTTATGGCTTTCGTTTCAAAGCACTACGACGTTGTTTGTTCCCTCAAATCACCACTCGTAGCGTTGCGGGGGTATGATCATCATTTTGACCAAAAATAGCGCCCCCAGGATCTTGTGGTATTCTTATCCATCTCATCATGAGAAGGCTTATGGCTTTCGTTTCAAAGCATTCCGACGTCATTTGTTCCCTCAAATCACCACTCGTAGCGTTGCGGTGGTATGATCGTCATTTTGACCAAAAATAGCGCCCTTCGGATCTTGTGGTATTCTTATCCATCACATCTTGAGAAGGCTTGAGAAGGCTTATGGCTTTCGTTTCAAAGCATTCCGACGTCGTTAGGTCCCTCAAATCACAACTCGTAGCGTTGCGGGGGTATGATCATCATTTTGACCAAAAATATTGCCCCCGAGATCTTGTGGTATTATTATCCATCACGTCTTGAGAAGGCTTATGGCTTTCGTTTCAAAGCATTCCGATGTCGTTTGGTTCTTCAAATCACCACTCTTAGCGTTGCGGGGGGTATGATCGTCATTTTGACCAAAAATAGCGCCCTGGGATCTTGTGGTATTCTTATCCATCACAGCTTGAGAAGGCTTATGGCTTTCGTTTCAATGCATTCCGACGTCGTTTGGTCCCTCAAATCACCACTCGTAGCGTTGCGGGGTATGATCGTCATTTTGTCTAAAAATAGCGCCCTGGAATCTTGTGGTATTCTTATCCATCACATCTTGAGATGGCTTATGACTTTCGTTTCAAAGCATTCCGACGTCGTTTGATCCCTCAAATCACAACACGTAGCATTGCGGGGGTATGATCGTCATTTTGACCAAAAATAGAGCCCCAGGGATTTTGTGGTATTCTTATCCTTCACATCTTGAGAAGGCTTATGGCTTTCGTTTCAAAGCATTCCAACGTTGTTTGGTCCCTCAAATCACCACTCGTAGCGTTGCGGGGGTATGGTCGTCATTTTGACCAAAAATATCGCTCCCGGGATCTTGTGGTATTCTTGTACATCTCATCTTGACAAGGCTTATGGCTTTCGTTTCAAAGCATTCCGACGTTGTTTGGTCCCCCAAATCACAACTCAAAGCGTTGCGGGGGTATGATCATCATTTTGACCAAAAATAGCATCCCCGAGGTATTCTTATCCATCACATCTTGAGAAGGCTTATGGCTTTCGTTTCAAAGCATTCCGACGTCGTTTGGTTCTTCAAATCACCACTCCTAGCGTTGCAGGGGTATGATCGTCATTTTGACCAAAAATAGAACCCTGGGATCTTGTGGTATTCTTATCCATCACATCTTGAGAAAGCTTATGGCTTTCGTTCGAAAGCATTCCGACGTCGTTTGGTCCCCCAAATCACAACTCGTAGCGTTGCGGGGGTATGATCGTGATTTTGACCAAAAATAGCGCCCTCGGGATCTTGTGGTATTCTTATCCATCACATCTTGAGAAGGCTTATGACTTTCATTTTAAAACATTCCGACGTCGTTTGGTCCCTCAAATCACCACTCGTAGCGTTGCGGGGGTATGATCATCATTTTGACCAAAAATAGAGCCCCCGAGATCTTGTGGTATTCTTATCCATCACATCTTGAGAAGGCATATGGCTTTCGTTTCAAAGCATTCCGACGTCATTTGGTCCCTCAAATAACCACTCGTAACGTTGCGGTGGTATGATCGTCATTTTGACCAAAAATAGCGCCCTCGGATCTTGTGGTATTCTTATCCATCACATCTTGAGAAGGCTTATGGCTTTCGTTTCAATGCATTTCGACGTCGTTTGGTCCCTCAAATCACCACTCATAGCGTTGCGGGGTATGATCGTCATTTTGTCCTAAAATAGCGCCCCAGAATCTTGTGGTATTCTTATCCATCACATCTTGAGAAGGCTTATGACTTTCGTTTCAAAGCATTCCGACGTCGTTAGGTCCCTCAAGTCACAACACGTAGCATTGCGGGGGTATGATCGTCATTTAGACCAAAAATAGCGCCCCAGGGATTTTGTGGTATTCTTATCCATCACATCTTGAGAAGGCTTATGGCTTTCGTTTCAAAGCATTCCAACGTCGTTTGGTCCCTCAAATCACCACTCGTAGCGTTGCGGGGGTATGGTCGTCATTTTGACCAAAAATATCGCTCCTGGGATCTTGTGCTATTCTTATACATCTCATCTTGACAAGGCTTATGACTTTCGTTTCAAAGCATTCCGACGTTGTTTGGTCCTCCAAATCACAACTCGTAGCGTTGCGGGGGTATGATCGTCATTTTGACCAAAAATAACATCCCCGAGGTATTCTTATCCATCACATCTTGAGAAGGCTTATGGCTTTTGTTTCAAAGCATTCCGACGTCGTTTGGTCCCTCAAATCACAACTCGTAGCGTTGCGGGGGTATGATCGTCATTTTAACCAAAAATAGTGCCCCCGAGATCTTGTGGTATTATAATCCATCACGTCTTGAGAAGGCTTATGGCTTTCGTTTTAAAGCATTCCGACGTCGTTTGGTTCTTCAAATCACCACTCCTAGCGTTGCGGGGGTATGATCGTCATTTTGACCAAAAATAGCGCCCTGGGATCTTATGGTATTCTTATCCATCACATCTTGAGAAGGCTTATGGCTTTCGTTTCAAAGCATTCCGACATCGTTTGGTCCCTCAAATCATCACTCGTAGCGTTGCGGGGTATGATCGTCATTTTGACAAAAATAGTGCCCCCTGGATCTTGTGGTATTCTTATCCATCACATCTTGAGAAGGCTTATGGCTTTCGTTTGAAAGCATTTCGACGTCGTTTGGTCCCTCAAATCCACTCGTAAAGTTGCGGTGGTATGATCGTCATTTTGACCAAAAATAGCGCCCCCAAAATCTTGTGGTATTCTTATCCATCACATCTTAAGAAGGCTTATGGCTTTCGTTTCAAAGCATTCCGAAATTGTTTGGTCCCTCAAATCACCACTCGTAGCATTGCAGAGGTATGATCGTTATTTTGAACAAAATAGCGCCCCCAAGATCTTGTCGTATTCTTATCCATCATATCTTGAGAAGGCTTATGGCTTTCGTTTCAATGCATTCCGACGTCGTTTGGTCCCTCAAATCACCACTCGTAGCGTTGCGGGGTATGATCGTCATTTTGTCCAAAAATAGCGCCCCGGAATCTTGTGGTATTCTTATCCATCACATCTTGAGAAGGCTTATGACTTTCGTTTCAAAGCATTCCGACGCATTTGGTCCCTCAAATCACAACACGTAGCATTGCGGGGGTATGATCGTCATTTTGACCAAAAATAGCGCCCCAGGGATTTTGTGGTATTCTTATCCATCACATCTTGAGAAGGCTTATGGCTTTCGTTTCAAAGCATTCCGACGTCGTTTGGTCCCTCAAATCACAACTCGTAGCGGTGCGGGGTATGATCGTCATTTTGTCCTAAAATAGCGCCCCAGAATCTTGTGGTATTCTTATCCATCACATCTTGAGAAGGCTTATGGCTTTCGTTTCAAAGCATTCCAACGTTGTTTGGTCCCTCAAATCACCACTCATAGCGTTGCGGGGTATGATCGTCATTTTGTCCTAAAATAGCGCCCCAGAATCTTGTGGTATTCTTATCCATCACATCTTGAGAAGGCTTATGGCTTTCGTTTCAAAGCATTCCAACGTTGTTTGGTCCCTCAAATCACCACTCGTAGCGTTGCGGGGGTATGGTCGTCATTTTGACCAAAAATATCGCTCCCGGGATCTTGTGGTATTCTTGTACATCTCATCTTGACAAGGCTTATGGCTTTCGTATCAAAGCATTCCGACGGTGTTTGGTCCCCCAAATCACAACTCATAGCGTTGCGGGGGTATGATCGTCATTTTAACCAAAAATAGCATCCCCGAGGTATTCTTATCCATCACATCTTGAGAAGGCTTATGGCTTTCGTTTCAAAGCATTCCGACGTCGTTTGGTCCCCCAAATCACAACTCGTAGCGTTTCGGGGGTATGATCGTCATTTTGACCAAAAATAGCGCCCAAGGGATCTTGTGGTATTCTTGTACATCACATCTTGAGAAGGCTTATGGCTTTCGTTTCAAAGCATTCCGACGTCGTTTGGTCCCTCAAATCACCACTCGCAGCGTTGCGGGGGTATGATCATCATTTTGACCAAAAATAGCGCCCCCAAGATCTTGTGGTATTCTTATCCATCACATCTTGAGAAGGCTTATGGCTTTTGTTTCAAAGCATTCCGACGTCATTTGGTCCCTCAAATCACCACTCGTAGCGTTGCGAGGTATGATCATCATTTTGTCCAAAAATAGCGCCCCGGAAACTTGTGGTATTCTTATCCATCACATCTTGAGAAGGCTTATGACTTTCGTTTCAAGGCATTTCGACGTCGTTTGGTCCCTCAAATCACAACACGTAGCTTTGCGGTGGTATGATCGTCATTTTGACCAAAAATAACGCCCCAGGGATTTTGTGGTATTGTTATCCATCACATCTTGAGAAGGCTTATGGCTTTCGTTTTAAAGCATTCCAACGTCGTTTGGTCCCTCAAATCACCACTCGTGGCGTTACGGGCGTATGGTCGTCATTTTGACCAAAAATATCGCTCCCGGGATCTTGTGGTATTATTATACATCTCATCTTGACAAGACTTATGGCTTTCATTTCAAAACATTCCGACGTCGTTTGGTCCCTCAAATCACCACTCGTAGCGTTGCGGGGGTATAATCATCATTTTGACCAAAAATAGAGCCCTCCGGGATCTTGTGGTATTCTTATCCATCACATCTTGAAAAGGCTTATGGCTTTCGTTTCAAAGCATTCCGACGTCGTTTGGTCCCCCAAATCACAACTCGTAGCGTTGTGGGGGTATTGATCATCATTTTGACCATAAATAGCATCCTCGGGATCTTGTGGTATTCTTGTCCATCACATCTTGAGAAGGCTTATGGCTTTCGTTTCAAAGCACTACGACGTTGTTTGTTCCCTCAAATCACCACTCGTAGCGTTGCGGGGGTATGATCATCATTTTGACCAAAAATAGCGCCCCCAGGATCTTGTGGTATTCTTATCCATCTCATCATGAGAAGG
Source organism: Verbascum thapsus (assembly GCA_963669365.1). NCBI lineage: Eukaryota > Viridiplantae > Streptophyta > Magnoliopsida > Lamiales > Scrophulariaceae > Verbascum > Verbascum thapsus. The sequence continues at coordinate 11,162,311 of OY770115.1, read as the reverse complement.
CTTATGGCTTTCGTTTCAAAGCATTCCGACGTCATTTGTTCCCTCAAATCACCACTCGTAGCGTTGCGGTGGTATGATCGTCATTTTGACCAAAAATAGCGCCCTTCGGATCTTGTGGTATTCTTATCCATCACATCTTGAGAAGGCTTGAGAAGGCTTATGGCTTTCGTTTCAAAGCATTCCGACGTCGTTAGGTCCCTCAAATCACAACTCGTAGCGTTGCGGGGGTATGATCATCATTTTGACCAAAAATATTGCCCCCGAGATCTTGTGGTATTATTATCCATCACGTCTTGAGAAGGCTTATGGCTTTCGTTTCAAAGCATTCCGACGTCGTTTGGTTCTTCAAATCACCACTCTTAGCGTTGCGGGGGGTATGATCGTCATTTTGACCAAAAATAGCGCCCTGGGATCTTGTGGTATTCTTATCCATCACAGCTTGAGAAGGCTTATGGCTTTCGTTTCAATGCATTCCGACGTCGTTTGGTCCCTCAAATCACCACTCGTAGCGTTGCGGGGTATGATCGTCATTTTGTCTAAAAATAGCGCCCTGGAATCTTGTGGTATTCTTATCCATCACATCTTGAGATGGCTTATGACTTTCATTTCAAAGCATTCCGACGTCGTTTGATCCCTCAAATCACAACACGTAGCATTGCGGGGGTATGATCGTCATTTTGACCAAAAATAGCGCCCCAGGGATTTTGTGGTATTCTTATCCTTCACATCTTGAGAAGGCTTATGGCTTTCGTTTCAAAGCATTCCAACGTTGTTTGGTCCCTCAAATCACCACTCGTAGCGTTGCGGGGGTATGGTCGTCATTTTGACCAAAAATATCGCTCCCGGGATTTTGTGGTATTCTTGTACATCTCATCTTGACAAGGCTTATGGCTTTCGTTTCAAAGCATTCCGACGTTGTTTGGTCCCCCAAATCACAACTCAAAGCGTTGCGGGGGTATGATCGTCATTTTGACCAAAAATAGCATCCCCGAGGTATTCTTATCCATCACATCTTGAGAAGGCTTATGGCTTTCGTTTCAAAGCATTCCGACGTCGTTTGGTTCTTCAAATCACCACTCCTAGCGTTGCGGGGGTATGATCGTCATTTTGACCAAAAATAGAACCCTGGGATCTTGTGGTATTCTTATCCATCACATCTTGAGAAAGCTTATGGCTTTCGTTCGAAAGCATTCCGACGTCGTTTGGTCCCCCAAATCACAACTCGTAGCGTTGCGGGGGTATGATCGTGATTTTGACCAAAAATAGCGCCCTCGGGATCTTGTGGTATTCTTATCCATCACATCTTGAGAAGGCTTATGACTTTTATTTTAAAACATTCCGACGTCGTTCGGTCCCTCAAATCACCACTCGTAGCGTTGCGGGAGTATGATCATCATTTTGACCAAAAATAGAGCCCCCGAGATCTTGTGGTATTCTTATCCATCACATCTTGAGAAGGCTTATGGCTTTCGTTTCAAAGCATTCCGACGTCATTTGGTCCCTCAAATAACCACTCGTAACGTTGCGGTGGTATGATCGTCATTTTGACCAAAAATAGCGCCCTCGGATCTTGTGGTATTCTTATCCATCACATCTTGAGAAGGCTTATGGCTTTCGTTTCAATGCATTTCGACGTCGTTTGGTCCCTCAAATCACCACTCATAGCGTTGCGGGGTATGATCGTCATTTTGTCCTAAAATAGCGCCCCAGAATCTTGTGGTATTCTTATCCATCACATCTTGAGAAGGCTTATGACTTTCGTTTCAAAGCATTCCGACGTCGTTAGGTCCCTCAAGTCACAACACGTAGCATTGCGGGGGTATGATCGTCATTTAGACCAAAAATAGCGCCCCAGGGATTTTGTGGTATTCTTATCCATCACATCTTGAGAAGGCTTATGGCTTTCGTTTCAATGCATTCCAACGTCGTTTGGTCCCTCAAATCACCACTCGTAGCGTTGCGGGGGTATGGTCGTCATTTTGACCAAAAATATCGCTCCTGGGATCTTGTGCTATTCTTATACATCTCATCTTGACAAGGCTTATGACTTTTGTTTCAAAGCATTCCGACGTTGTTTGGTCCTCCAAATCACAACTCATAGCGTTGCGGGGGTATGATCGTCATTTTGACCAAAAATAACATCCCCGAGGTATTCTTATCCATCACATCTTGAGAAGGCTTATGGCTTTTGTTTCAAAGCATTCCGACGTCGTTTGGTCCCTCAAATCACAACTCGTAGCGTTGCGGGGGTATGATCGTCATTTTAACCAAAAATAGTGCCCCCGAGATCTTGTGGTATTATTATCCATCACGTCTTGAGAAGGCTTATGGCTTTCGTTTTAAAGCATTCCGACGTCGTTTGGTTCTTCAAATCACCACTCCTAGCGTTGCGGGGGTATGATCGTCATTTTGACCAAAAATAGCGCCCTGGGATCTTATGGTATTCTTATCCATCACATCTTGAGAAGGCTTATGACTTTCGTTTCAAAGCATTCCGACATCGTTTGGTCCCTCAAATCATCACTCGTAGCGTTGCGGGGTATGATCGTCATTTTGACAAAAATAGTGCCCCCTGTATCTTGTGGTATTCTTATCCATCACATCTTGAGAAGGCTTATGGCTTTCGTTTGAAAGCATTTCGACGTCGTTTGGTCCCTCAAATCCACTCGTAAAGTTGCGGTGGTATGATCGTGATTTTGACCAAAAATAGCGCCCCCAAAATCTTGTGGTATTCTTATCCATCACATCTTAAGAAGGCTTATGGCTTTCGTTTCAAAGCATTCCGACATTGTTTGGTCCCTCAAATCACCACTCGTAGCATTGCAGAGGTATGATCGTTATTTTGAACAAAATAGCGCCCCCAAGATCTTGTGGTATTCTTATCCATCATATCTTGAGAAGGCTTATGGCTTTCGTTTCAATGCATTCCGACGTCGTTTGGTCCCTCAAATCACCACTCGTAGCGTTGCGGGGTATGATCGTCATTTTGTCCAAAAATAGCGCCCCGGAATCTTGTGGTATTCTTATCCATCACATCTTGAGAAGGCTTATGACTTTCGTTTCAAAGCATTCCGACGCATTTGGTCCCTCAAATCACAACACGTAGCATTGCGGGGGTATGATCGTCATTTTGACCAAAAATAGCGCCCCAGGGATTTTGTGGTATTCTTATCCATCACATCTTGAGAAGGCTTATGGCTTTCGTTTCAAAGCATTCCGACGTCGTTTGGTCCCTCAAATCACAACTCGTAGCGGTGCGGGGTATGATCGTCATTTTGTCCTAAAATAGCGCCCCAGAATCTTGTGGTATTCTTATCCATCACATCTTGAGAAGGCTTATGGCTTTCGTTTCAAAGCATTCCAACGTTGTTTGGTCCCTCAAATCACCACTCATAGCGTTGCGGGGTATGATCGTCATTTTGTCCTAAAATAGCGCCCCAGAATCTTGTGGTATTCTTATCCATCACATCTTGAGAAGGCTTATGGCTTTCGTTTCAAAGCATTCCAACGTTGTTTGGTCCCTCAAATCACTACTCGTAGCGTTGCGGGGGTATGGTCGTCATTTTGACCAAAAATATCGCTCCCGGGATCTTGTGGTATTCTTGTACATCTCATCTTGACAAGGCTTATGGCTTTCGTATCAAAGCATTCCGACGGTGTTTGGTCCCCCAAATCACAACTCATAGCGTTGCGGGGGTATGATCGTCATTTTAACCAAAAATAGCATCCCCGAGGTATTCTTATCCATCACATCTTGAGAAGGCTTATGGCTTTCGTTTCAAAGCATTCCGACGTCGTTTGGTCCCCCAAATCACAACTCGTAGCGTTTCGGGGGTATGATCGTCATTTTGACCAAAAATAGCGCCCAAGGGATCTTGTGGTATTCTTGTACATCACATCTTGAGAAGGCTTATGGCTTTCGTTTCAAAGCATTCCGACGTCGTTTGGTCCCTCAAATCACCACTCGCAGCGTTGCGGGGGTATGATCATCATTTTGACCAAAAATAGCGCCCTTAGGATCTTGTGGTATTCTTATCCATCACATCTTGAGAAGGCTTATGGCTTTTGTTTCAAAGCATTCCGACGTCATTTGGTCCCTCAAATCACCACTCGTAGCGTTGCGAGGTATGATCGTCATTTTGACCAAAAATAGCGCCCAAGGGATCTTGTGGTATTCTTGTACATCACATCTTGAGAAGGCTTATGGCTTTCGTTTCAAAGCATTCCGACGTCGTTTGGTCCCTCAAATCACCACTCGCAGCGTTGCGGGGGTATGATCATCATTTTGACCAAAAATAGCGCCCCGGAAACTTGTGGTATTCTTATCCATCACATCTTGAGAAGGCTTATGACTTTCGTTTCAAGGCATTTCGACGTCGTTTGGTCCCTCAAATCACAACACGTAGCTTTGCGGTGGTATGATCGTCATTTTGACCAAAAATAACGCCCCAGGGATTTTGTGGTATTGTTATCCATCACATCTTGAGAAGGCTTATGGCTTTCGTTTCAAAGCATTCCAACGTCGTTTGGTCCCTCAAATCACCACTCGTGGCGTTACGGGCGTATGGTCGTCATTTTGACCAAAAATATCGCTCCCGGGATCTTGTGGTATTATTATACATCTCATCTTGACAAGACTTATGGCTTTCGTTTCAAAACATTCCGACGTCGTTTGGTCCCTCAAATCACCACTCGTAGCGTTGCGGGGGTATAATCATCATTTTGACCAAAAATAGAGCCCTCCGGGATCTTGTGGTATTCTTATCCATCACATCTTGAAAAGGCTTATGGCTTTCGTTTCAAAGCATTCCGACGTCGTTTGGTCCCCCAAATCACAACTCGTAGCGTTGTGGGGGTATTGATCATCATTTTGACCATAAATAGCATCCTCGGGATCTTGTGGTATTCTTGTCCATCACATCTTGAGAAGGCTTATGGCTTTCGTTTCAAAGCACTACGACGTTGTTTGTTCCCTCAAATCACCACTCGTAGCGTTGCGGGGGTATGATCATCATTTTGACCAAAAATAGCGCCCCCAGGATCTTGTGGTATTCTTATCCATCTCATCATGAGAAGGCTTATGGCTTTCGTTTCAAAGCATTCCGACGTCATTTGTTCCCTCAAATCACCACTCGTAGCGTTGCGGTGGTATGATCGTCATTTTGACCAAAAATAGCGCCCTTCGGATCTTGTGGTATTCTTATCCATCACATCTTGAGAAGGCTTGAGAAGGCTTATGGCTTTCGTTTCAAAGCATTCCGACGTCGTTAGGTCCCTCAAATCACAACTCGTAGCGTTGCGGGGGTATGATCATCATTTTGACCAAAAATATTGCCCCCAAGATCTTGTGGTATTATTATCCATCACGTCTTGAGAAGGCTTATGGCTTTCGTTTCAAAGCATTCCGACGTCGTTTGGTTCTTCAAATCACCACTCTTAGCGTTGCGGGGGGTATGATCGTCATTTTGACCAAAAATAGCGCCCTGGGATCTTGTGGTATTCTTATCCATCACAGCTTGAGAAGGCTTATGGCTTTCGTTTCAATGCATTCCGACGTCGTTTGGTCCCTCAAATCACCACTCGTAGCGTTGCGGGGTATGATCGTCATTTTGTCTAAAAATAGCGCCCTGGAATCTTGTGGTATTCTTATCCATCACATCTTGAGATGGCTTATGACTTTCATTTCAAAGCATTCCGACGTCGTTTGATCCCTCAAATCACAACACGTAGCATTGCGGGGGTATGATCGTCATTTTGACCAAAAATAGCGCCCCAGGGATTTTGTGGTATTCTTATCCTTCACATCTTGAGAAGGCTTATGACTTTCGTTTCAAAGCATTCCAACGTTGTTTGGTCCCTCAAATCACCACTCGTAGCGTTGCGGGGGTATGGTCGTCATTTTGACCAAAAATATCGCTCCCGGGATTTTGTGGTATTCTTGTACATCTCATCTTGACAAGGCTTATGGCTTTCGTTTCAAAGCATTCCGACGTTGTTTGGTCCCCCAAATCACAACTCAAAGCGTTGCGGGGGTATGATCGTCATTTTGACCAAAAATAGCATCCCCGAGGTATTCTTATCCATCACATCTTGAGAAGGCTTATGGCTTTCGTTTCAAAGCATTCCGACGTCGTTTGGTTCTTCAAATCACCACTCCTAGCGTTGCGGGGGTATGATCGTCATTTTGACCAAAAATAGAACCCTGGGATCTTGTGGTATTCTTATCCATCACATCTTGAGAAAGCTTATGGCTTTCGTTCGAAAGCATTCCGACGTCGTTTGGTCCCCCAAATCACAACTCGTAGCGTTGCGGGGGTATGATCGTGATTTTGACCAAAAATAGCGCCCTCGGGATCTTGTGGTATTCTTATCCATCACATCTTGAGAAGGCTTATGACTTTCATTTTAAAACATTCCGACGTCGTTCGGTCCCTCAAATCACCACTCGTAGCGTTGCGGGAGTATGATCATCATTTTGACCAAAAATAGAGCCCCCGAGATCTTGTGGTATTCTTATCCATCACATCTTGAGAAGGCTTATGGCTTTCGTTTCAAAGCATTCCGACGTCATTTGGTCCCTCAAATAACCACTCGTAACGTTGCGGTGGTATGATCGTCATTTTGACCAAAAATAGCGCCCTCGGATCTTGTGGTATTCTTATCCATCACATCTTGAGAAGGCTTATGGCTTTCGTTTCAATGCATTTCGACGTCGTTTGGTCCCTCAAATCACCACTCATAGCGTTGCGGGGTATGATCGTCATTTTGTCCTAAAATAGCGCCCCAGAATCTTGTGGTATTCTTATCCATCACATCTTGAGAAGGCTTATGACTTTCGTTTCAAAGCATTCCGACGTCGTTAGGTCCCTCAAGTCACAACACGTAGCATTGCGGGGGTATGATCGTCATTTAGACCAAAAATAGCGCCCCAGGGATTTTGTGGTATTCTTATCCATCACATCTTGAGAAGGCTTATGGCTTTCGTTTCAATGCATTCCAACGTCGTTTGGTCCCTCAAATCACCACTCGTAGCGTTGCGGGGGTATGGTCGTCATTTTGACCAAAAATATCGCTCCTGGGATCTTGTGCTATTCTTATACATCTCATCTTGACAAGGCTTATGACTTTTGTTTCAAAGCATTCCGACGTTGTTTGGTCCTCCAAATCACAACTCATAGCGTTGCGGGGGTATGATCGTCATTTTGACCAAAAATAACATCCCCGAGGTATTCTTATCCATCACATCTTGAGAAGGCTTATGGCTTTTGTTTCAAAGCATTCCGACGTCGTTTGGTCCCTCAAATCACAACTCGTAGCGTTGCGGGGGTATGATCGTCATTTTAACCAAAAATAGTGCCCCCGAGATCTTGTGGTATTATTATCCATCACGTCTTGAGAAGGCTTATGGCTTTCGTTTTAAAGCATTCCGACGTCGTTTGGTTCTTCAAATCACCACTCCTAGCGTTGCGGGGGTATGATCGTCATTTTGACCAAAAATAGCGCCCTGGGATCTTATGGTATTCTTATCCATCACATCTTGAGAAGGCTTATGACTTTCGTTTCAAAGCATTCCGACATCGTTTGGTCCCTCAAATCATCACTCGTAGCGTTGCGGGGTATGATCGTCATTTTGACAAAAATAGTGCCCCCTGTATCTTGTGGTATTCTTATCCATCACATCTTGAGAAGGCTTATGGCTTTCGTTTGAAAGCATTTCGACGTCGTTTGGTCCCTCAAATCCACTCGTAAAGTTGCGGTGGTATGATCGTGATTTTGACCAAAAATAGCGCCCCCAAAATCTTGTGGTATTCTTATCCATCACATCTTAAGAAGGCTTATGGCTTTCGTTTCAAAGCATTCCGACATTGTTTGGTCCCTCAAATCACCACTCGTAGCATTGCAGAGGTATGATCGTTATTTTGAACAAAATAGCGCCCCCAAGATCTTGTGGTATTCTTATCCATCATATCTTGAGAAGGCTTATGGCTTTCGTTTCAATGCATTCCGACGTCGTTTGGTCCCTCAAATCACCACTCGTAGCGTTGCGGGGTATGATCGTCATTTTGTCCAAAAATAGCGCCCCGGAATCTTGTGGTATTCTTATCCATCACATCTTGAGAAGGCTTATGACTTTCGTTTCAAAGCATTCCGACGCATTTGGTCCCTCAAATCACAACACGTAGCATTGCGGGGGTATGATCGTCATTTTGACCAAAAATAGCGCCCCAGGGATTTTGTGGTATTCTTATCCATCACATCTTGAGAAGGCTTATGGCTTTCGTTTCAAAGCATTCCGACGTCGTTTGGTCCCTCAAATCACAACTCGTAGCGGTGCGGGGTATGATCGTCATTTTGTCCTAAAATAGCGCCCCAGAATCTTGTGGTATTCTTATCCATCACATCTTGAGAAGGCTTATGGCTTTCGTTTCAAAGCATTCCAACGTTGTTTGGTCCCTCAAATCACCACTCATAGCGTTGCGGGGTATGATCGTCATTTTGTCCTAAAATAGCGCCCCAGAATCTTGTGGTATTCTTATCCATCACATCTTGAGAAGGCTTATGGCTTTCGTTTCAAAGCATTCCAACGTTGTTTGGTCCCTCAAATCACTACTCGTAGCGTTGCGGGGGTATGGTCGTCATTTTGACCAAAAATATCGCTCCCGGGATCTTGTGGTATTCTTGTACATCTCATCTTGACAAGGCTTATGGCTTTCGTATCAAAGCATTCCGACGGTGTTTGGTCCCCCAAATCACAACTCATAGCGTTGCGGGGGTATGATCGTCATTTTAACCAAAAATAGCATCCCCGAGGTATTCTTATCCATCACATCTTGAGAAGGCTTATGGCTTTCGTTTCAAAGCATTCCGACGTCGTTTGGTCCCCCAAATCACAACTCGTAGCGTTTCGGGGGTATGATCGTCATTTTGACCAAAAATAGCGCCCAAGGGATCTTGTGGTATTCTTGTACATCACATCTTGAGAAGGCTTATGGCTTTCGTTTCAAAGCATTCCGACGTCGTTTGGTCCCTCAAATCACCACTCGCAGCGTTGCGGGGGTATGATCATCATTTTGACCAAAAATAGCGCCCTTAGGATCTTGTGGTATTCTTATCCATCACATCTTGAGAAGGCTTATGGCTTTTGTTTCAAAGCATTCCGACGTCATTTGGTCCCTCAAATCACCACTCGTAGCGTTGCGAGGTATGATCGTCATTTTGACCAAAAATAGCGCCCAAGGGATCTTGTGGTATTCTTGTACATCACATCTTGAGAAGGCTTATGGCTTTCGTTTCAAAGCATTCCGACGTCGTTTGGTCCCTCAAATCACCACTCGCAGCGTTGCGGGGGTATGATCATCATTTTGACCAAAAATAGCGCCCCGGAAACTTGTGGTATTCTTATCCATCACATCTTGAGAAGGCTTATGACTTTCGTTTCAAGGCATTTCGACGTCGTTTGGTCCCTCAAATCACAACACGTAGCTTTGCGGTGGTATGATCGTCATTTTGACCAAAAATAACGCCCCAGGGATTTTGTGGTATTGTTATCCATCACATCTTGAGAAGGCTTATGGCTTTCGTTTCAAAGCATTCCAACGTCGTTTGGTCCCTCAAATCACCACTCGTGGCGTTACGGGCGTATGGTCGTCATTTTGACCAAAAATATCGCTCCCGGGATCTTGTGGTATTATTATACATCTCATCTTGACAAGACTTATGGCTTTCGTTTCAAAACATTCCGACGTCGTTTGGTCCCTCAAATCACCACTCGTAGCGTTGCGGGGGTATAATCATCATTTTGACCAAAAATAGAGCCCTCCGGGATCTTGTGGTATTCTTATCCATCACATCTTGAAAAGGCTTATGGCTTTCGTTTCAAAGCATTCCGACGTCGTTTGGTCCCCCAAATCACAACTCGTAGCGTTGTGGGGGTATTGATCATCATTTTGACCATAAATAGCATCCTCGGGATCTTGTGGTATTCTTGTCCATCACATCTTGAGAAGGCTTATGGCTTTCGTTTCAAAGCACTACGACGTTGTTTGTTCCCTCAAATCACCACTCGTAGCGTTGCGGGGGTATGATCATCATTTTGACCAAAAATAGCGCCCCCAGGATCTTGTGGTATTCTTATCCATCTCATCATGAGAAGGCTTATGGCTTTCGTTTCAAAGCATTCCGACGTCATTTGTTCCCTCAAATCACCACTCGTAGCGTTGCGGTGGTATGATCGTCATTTTGACCAAAAATAGCGCCCTTCGGATCTTGTGGTATTCTTATCCATCACATCTTGAGAAGGCTTGAGAAGGCTTATGGCTTTCGTTTCAAAGCATTCCGACGTCGTTAGGTCCCTCAAATCACAACTCGTAGCGTTGCGGGGGTATGATCATCATTTTGACCAAAAATATTGCCCCCGAGATCTTGTGGTATTATTATCCATCACGTCTTGAGAAGGCTTATGGCTTTCGTTTCAAAGCATTCCGACGTCGTTTGGTTCTTCAAATCACCACTCTTAGCGTTGCGGGGGGTATGATCGTCATTTTGACCAAAAATAGCGCCCTGGGATCTTGTGGTATTCTTATCCATCACAGCTTGAGAAGGCTTATGGCTTTCGTTTCAATGCATTCCGACGTCGTTTGGTCCCTCAAATCACCACTCGTAGCGTTGCGGGGTATGATCGTCATTTTGTCTAAAAATAGCGCCCTGGAATCTTGTGGTATTCTTATCCATCACATCTTGAGATGGCTTATGACTTTCGTTTCAAAGCATTCCGACGTCGTTTGATCCCTCAAATCACAACACGTAGCATTGCGGGGGTATGATCGTCATTTTGACCAAAAATAGCGCCCCAGGGATTTTGTGGTATTCTTATCCTTCACATCTTGAGAAGGCTTATGGCTTTCGTTTCAAAGCATTCCAACGTTGTTTGGTCCCTCAAATCACCACTCGTAGCGTTGCGGGGGTATGGTCGTCATTTTGACCAAAAATATCGCTCCCGGGATTTTGTGGTATTCTTGTACATCTCATCTTGACAAGGCTTATGGCTTTCGTTTCAAAGCATTCCGACGTTGTTTGGTCCCCCAAATCACAACTCAAAGCGTTGCGGGGGTATGATCGTCATTTTGACCAAAAATAGCATCCCCGAGGTATTCTTATCCATCACATCTTGAGAAGGCTTATGGCTTTCGTTTCAAAGCATTCCGACGTCGTTTGGTTCTTCAAATCACCACTCCTAGCGTTGCGGGGGTATGATCGTCATTTTGACCAAAAATAGAACCCTGGGATCTTGTGGTATTCTTATCCATCACATCTTGAGAAAGCTTATGGCTTTCGTTCGAAAGCATTCCGACGTCGTTTGGTCCCCCAAATCACAACTCGTAGCGTTGCGGGGGTATGATCGTGATTTTGACCAAAAATAGCGCCCTCGGGATCTTGTGGTATTCTTATCCATCACATCTTGAGAAGGCTTATGACTTTCATTTTAAAACATTCCGACGTCGTTCGGTCCCTCAAATCACCACTCGTAGCGTTGCGGGGGTATGATCATCATTTTGACCAAAAATAGAGCCCCCGAGATCTTGTGGTATTCTTATCCATCACATCTTGAGAAGGCTTATGGCTTTCGTTTCAAAGCATTCCGACGTCATTTGGTCCCTCAAATAACCACTCGTAACGTTGCGGTGGTATGATCGTCATTTTGACCAAAAATAGCGCCCTCGGATCTTGTGGTATTCTTATCCATCACATCTTGAGAAGGCTTATGGCTTTCGTTTCAATGCATTTCGACGTCGTTTGGTCCCTCAAATCACCACTCATAGCGTTGCGGGGTATGATCGTCATTTTGTCCTAAAATAGCGCCCCAGAATCTTGTGGTATTCTTATCCATCACATCTTGAGAAGGCTTATGACTTTCGTTTCAAAGCATTCCGACGTCGTTAGGTCCCTCAAGTCACAACACGTAGCATTGCGGGGGTATGATCGTCATTTAGACCAAAAATAGCGCCCCAGGGATTTTGTGGTATTCTTATCCATCACATCTTGAGAAGGCTTATGGCTTTCGTTTCAATGCATTCCAACGTCGTTTGGTCCCTCAAATCACCACTCGTAGCGTTGCGGGGGTATGGTCGTCATTTTGACCAAAAATATCGCTCCTGGGATCTTGTGCTATTCTTATACATCTCATCTTGACAAGGCTTATGACTTTTGTTTCAAAGCATTCCGACGTTGTTTGGTCCTCCAAATCACAACTCATAGCGTTGCGGGGGTATGATCGTCATTTTGACCAAAAATAACATCCCCGAGGTATTCTTATCCATCACATCTTGAGAAGGCTTATGGCTTTTGTTTCAAAGCATTCCGACGTCGTTTGGTCCCTCAAATCACAACTCGTAGCGTTGCGGGGGTATGATCGTCATTTTAACCAAAAATAGTGCCCCCGAGATCTTGTGGTATTATTATCCATCACGTCTTGAGAAGGCTTATGGCTTTCGTTTTAAAGCATTCCGACGTCGTTTGGTTCTTCAAATCACCACTCCTAGCGTTGCGGGGGTATGATCGTCATTTTGACCAAAAATAGCGCCCTGGGATCTTATGGTATTCTTATCCATCACATCTTGAGAAGGCTTATGACTTTCGTTTCAAAGCATTCCGACATCGTTTGGTCCCTCAAATCATCACTCGTAGCGTTGCGGGGTATGATCGTCATTTTGACAAAAATAGTGCCCCCTGGATCTTGTGGTATTCTTATCCATCACATCTTGAGAAGGCTTATGGCTTTCGTTTGAAAGCATTTCGACGTCGTTTGGTCCCTCAAATCCACTCGTAAAGTTGCGGTGGTATGATCGTGATTTTGACCAAAAATAGCGCCCCCAAAATCTTGTGGTATTCTTATCCATCACATCTTAAGAAGGCTTATGGCTTTCGTTTCAAAGCATTCCGACATTGTTTGGTCCCTCAAATCACCACTCGTAGCATTGCAGAGGTATGATCGTTATTTTGAACAAAATAGCGCCCCCAAGATCTTGTGGTATTCTTATCCATCATATCTTGAGAAGGCTTATGGCTTTCGTTTCAATGCATTCCGACGTCGTTTGGTCCCTCAAATCACCACTCGTAGCGTTGCGGGGTATGATCGTCATTTTGTCCAAAAATAGCGCCCCGGAATCTTGTGGTATTCTTATCCATCACATCTTGAGAAGGCTTATGACTTTCGTTTCAAAGCATTCCGACGCATTTGATCCCTCAAATCACAACACGTAGCATTGCGGGGGTATGATCGTCATTTTGACCAAAAATAGCGCCCCAGGGATTTTGTGGTATTCTTATCCATCACATCTTGAGAAGGCTTATGGCTTTCGTTTCAAAGCATTCCGACGTCGTTTGGTCCCTCAAATCACAACTCGTAGCGGTGCGGGGTATGATCGTCATTTTGTCCTAAAATAGCGCCCCAGAATCTTGTGGTATTCTTATCCATCACATCTTGAGAAGGCTTATGGCTTTCGTTTCAAAGCATTCCAACGTTGTTTGGTCCCTCAAATCACCACTCATAGCGTTGCGGGGTATGATCGTCATTTTGTCCTAAAATAGCGCCCCAGAATCTTGTGGTATTCTTATCCATCACATCTTGAGAAGGCTTATGGCTTTCGTTTCAAAGCATTCCAACGTTGTTTGGTCCCTCAAATCACTACTCGTAGCGTTGCGGGGGTATGGTCGTCATTTTGACCAAAAATATCGCTCCCGGGATCTTGTGGTATTCTTGTACATCTCATCTTGACAAGGCTTATGGCTTTCGTATCAAAGCATTCCGACGGTGTTTGGTCCCCCAAATCACAACTCATAGCGTTGCGGGGGTATGATCGTCATTTTAACCAAAAATAGCATCCCCGAGGTATTCTTATCCATCACATCTTGAGAAGGCTTATGGCTTTCGTTTCAAAGCATTCCGACGTCGTTTGGTCCCCCAAATCACAACTCGTAGCGTTTCGGGGGTATGATCGTCATTTTGACCAAAAATAGCGCCCAAGGGATCTTGTGGTATTCTTGTACATCACATCTTGAGAAGGCTTATGGCTTTCGTTTCAAAGCATTCCGACGTCGTTTGGTCCCTCAAATCACCACTCGCAGCATTGCGGGGGTATGATCATCATTTTGACCAAAAATAGCGCCCCCAGGATCTTGTGGTATTCTTATCCATCACATCTTGAGAAGGCTTATGGCTTTTGTTTCAAAGCATTCCGACGTCATTTGGTCCCTCAAATCACCACTCGTAGCGTTGCGAGGTATGATCGTCATTTTGACCAAAAATAGCGCCCAAGGGATCTTGTGGTATTCTTGTACATCACATCTTGAGAAGGCTTATGGCTTTCGTTTCAAAGCATTCCGACGTCGTTTGGTCCCTCAAATCACCACTCGCAGCGTTGCGGGGGTATGATCATCATTTTGACCAAAAATAGCGCCCCGGAATCTTGTGGTATTCTTATCCATCACATCTTGAGAAGGCTTATGACTTTCGTTTCAAGGCATTTCGACGTCGTTTGGTCCCTCAAATCACAACACGTAGCTTTGCGGGGGTATGATCGTCATTTTGACCAAAAATAACGCCCCAGGGATTTTGTGCTATTCTTATCCATCACATCTTGAGAAGGCTTATGGCTTTCGTTTCAAAGCATTCCAACGTCGTTTGGTCCCTCAAATCACCACTCGTGGCGTTACGGGGGTATGGTCGTCATTTTGACCAAAAATATCGCTCTCGGGATCTTGTGGTATTATTATACATCTCATCTTGACAAGACTTATGGCTTTCGTTTCAAAACATTCCGACGTCGTTTGGTCCCTCAAATCACCACTCGTAGCGTTGCGGGGGTATAATCATCATTTTGACCAAAAATAGAGCCCTCCGGGATCTTGTGGTATTCTTATCCATCACATCTTGAAAAGGCTTATGGCTTTCGTTTCAAAGCATTCCGACGTCGTTTGGTCCCCCAAATCACAACTCGTAGCGTTGTGGGGGTATTGATCATCATTTTGACCATAAATAGCATCCTCGGGATCTTGTGGTATTCTTGTCCATCACATCTTGAGAAGGCTTATGGCTTTCGTTTCAAAGCATTACGACGTTGTTTGTTCCCTCAAATCACCACTCGTAGCGTTGCGGGGGTATGATCATCATTTTGACCAAAAATAGCGCCCCCAGGATCTTGTGGTATTCTTATCCATCTCATCATGAGAAGGCTTATGGCTTTCGTTTCAAAGCATTCCGACGTCATTTGTTCCCTCAAATCACCACTCGTAGCGTTGCGGTGTTATGATCGTCATTTTGACCAAAAATAGCGCCCTTCGGATCTTGTGGTATTCTTATCCATCACATCTTGAGAAGGCTTGAGAAGGCTTATGGCTTTCGTTTCAAAGCATTCCGACGTCGTTAGGTCCCTCAAATCACAACTCATAGCGTTGCGGGGGTATGATCATCATTTTGACCAAAAATATTGGCCCCGAGATCTTGTGGTATTATTATCCATCACGTCTTGAGAAGGCTTATGGCTTTCGTTTCAAAGCATTCCGACGTCGTTTGGTTCTTCAAATCACCACTCTTAGCATTGCGGGGGTATGATCGTCATTTTGACCAAAAATAGCGCCCTGGGATCTTGTGGTATTCTTATCCATCACAGCTTGAGAAGGCTTATGGCTTTCGTTTCAATGCATTCCGACGTCGTTTGGTCCCTCAAATCACCACTCGTAGCGTTGCGGGGTATGATCGTCATTTTGTCCAAAAATAGCGCCCTGGAATCTTGTGGTATTCTTATCCATCACATCTTGAGATGGCTTATGACTTTCGTTTCAAAGCATTCCGACGTCGTTTGGTCCCTCAAATCACAACACGTAGCAATGCGGGGGTATGATCGTCATTTTGACCAAAAATAGCGCCCCAGGGATTTTGTGGTATTCTTATCCATCACATCTTGAGAAGGCTTATGGCTTTCGTTTCAAAGCATTCCAACGTTGTTTGGTCCCTCAAATCACCACTCGTAGCGTTGCGGGGGTATGGTCGTCATTTTGACCAAAAATATCGCTCCCGGGATCTTATGGTATTCTTGTACATCTCATCTTGAGTAGGCTTATGGCTTTCGTTTCAAAGCATTCCGACGTTGTTTGGTCCCCCAAATCACAACTCAAAGCCTTGCGGGGGTATGATCGTCATTTTGACCAAAAATAGCATCCCCGAGGTATTCTTATCCATCACATCTTGAGAAGGCTTATGGCTTTCGTTTCAAAACATTCCGACGTCGTTTGGTTCTTCAAATCACCACTCCTAGCGTTGCGGGGGTATGATCGTCATTTTGACCAAAAATAGAGCCCTGGGATCTTGTGGTATTCTTATCCATCACATCTTGAGAAAGCTTATGGCTTTCGTTCGAAAGCATTCCGACGTCGTTTGGTCCCCCAAATCACAACTCGTAGCGTTGCGGGGGTATGATCGTGATTTTGACCAAAAATAGCGCCCTCGGGATCTTGTGGTATTCTTATCCATCACATCTTGAGAAGGCTTATGACTTTCATTTTAAAACATTCCGACGTCGTTTGGTCCCTCAAATCACCACTCGTAGCGTTGCGGGGGTATGATCATCATTTTGACCAAAAATAGAGCCCCCGAGATCTTGTGGTATTCTTATCCATCACATCTTGAGAAGGCTTATGGCTTTCGTTTCAAAGCATTCCGACGTCATTTGGTCCCTCAAATCACCACTCGTAATGTTGCGGTGGTATGATCGTCATTTTGACCAAAAATAGCGCCCTTCGGATCTTGTGGTATTCTTATCCATCACATCTTGAGAAGGCTTATGGCTTTCGTTTCAATGCATTTCGACGTCGTTTGGTCCCTCAAATCACCACTCATAGCGTTGCGGGGTATGATCGTCATTTTGTCCTAAAATAGCGCCCCAGAATCTTGTGGTATTCTTATCCATCACATCTTGAGAAGGCTTATGACTTTCGTTTCAAAGCATTCCGACGTCGTTAGGTCCCTCAAGTCACAACACGTAGCATTGCGGGGGTATGATCGTCATTTAGACCAAAAATAGCGCCCCAGGGATTTTGTGGTATTCTTATCCATCACATCTTGAGAAGGCTTATGGCTTTCGTTTCAAAGCATTCCAACGTCGTTTGGTCCCTCAAATCACCACTCGTAGCGTTGCGGGGGTATGGTCGTCATTTTGACCAAAAATATCGCTCCTGGGATCTTGTGGTATTCTTATACATCTCATCTTGACAAGGCTTATGACTTTCGTTTCAAAGCATTCCGACGTTGTTTGGTCCTCCAAATCACAACTCATAGCGTTGCGGGGGTATGATCGTCATTTTGACCAAAAATAACATCCCCGAGGTATTCTTATCCATCACATCTTGAGAAGGCTTATGGCTTTTGTTTCAAAGCATTCCGACGTCGTTTGGTCCCTCAAATCACAACTCGTAGCGTTGCGGGGGTATGATCGTCATTTTAACCAAAAATAGTGCCCTCGAGATCTTGTGGTATTATTATCCATCACGTTTTGAGAAGGCTTATGGCTTTCGTTTTAAAGCATTCCGACGTCGTTTGGTTCTTCAAATCACCACTCCTAGCGTTGCCGGGGTATGATCGTCATTTTGACCAAAAATAGCGCCCTGGGATCTTATGGTATTCTTATCCATCACATCTTGAGAAGGCTTATGGCTTTCGTTTCAAAGCATTCCGACATCGTTTGGTCCCTCAAATCATCACTCGTAGCGTTGCGGGGTATGATCGTCATTTTGACAAAAATAGTGCCCCCTGGATCTTGTGGTATTCTTATCCATCACATCTTGAGAAGGCTTATGGCTTTCGTTTGAAAGCATTTCGACGTCGTTTGGTCCCTCAAATCCACTCGTAAAGTTGCGGTGGTATGATCGTGATTTTGACCAAAAATAGCGCCCCCAAAATCTTGTGGTATTCTTATCCATCACATCTTAAGAAGGCTTATGGCTTTCGTTTCAAAGCATTCCGACATTGTTTGGTCCCTCAAATCACCACTTGTAGCATTGCGGAGGTATGATCGTTATTTTGAACAAAATAGCGCCCCCAAGATCTTGTGGTATTCTTATCCATCACATCTTGAGAAGGCTTATGGCTTTCGTTTCAATGCATTCCGACGTCGTTTGGTCTCTCAAATCACCACTCGTAGCGTTGCGGGGTATGATCGTCATTTTGTCCAAAAATAGCGCCCCGGAATCTTGTGGTATTCTTATCTATCACATCTTGAGAAGGCTTATGACTTTCGTTTCAAAGCATTCCGACGCGTTTGGTCCCTCAAATCACAACACGTAGCATTGCGGGGGTATGATCGTCATTTTGACCAAAAATAGCGCCCCAGGGATTTTGTGGTATTCTTATCCATCACATCTTGAGAAGGCTTATGGCTTTCGTTTCAAAGCATTCCGACGTCGTTTGGTCCCTCAAATCACAACTCGTAGCGTTGCGCGGGTATGATCGTCATTTTGATAAAAAATAGTGCCCCCGAGATCTTGTGGTATTATTATCCATCACGTCTTGAGAAGGCTTATGGTTTTCGTTTCAAAGCATTCCGACGTCGTTTGGTTTTTCAAATCACCACTCCTAGCGTTGCGGGGGTATGATCGTCATTTTGACCAAAAATAGCACCATGGGATCTTGTGGTATTCTTATCCATCACATCTTGAGAAGGCTTATGGCTTTCGTTCCAAAGCATTCCGACGTCGTTTGGTCCCCTAAATCACAACTCGTAGCGTTGCGGGGGTATGATCGTGATTTTGACCAAAAATAGCGCCTTCAGGATCTTGTGGTATTCTTATCCATCACATCTTGAGAAGGCTTATGACTTTCGTTTTAAAACATTTCGACGTCGTTTGGTCCCTCAAATCACCACTCGTAGCGTTGCTGGGGTATGATCATCATTTTGACCAAAAATAGAGCCCCCAAGATCTTGTGGTATTCTTATCCATCACATCTTGAGAAGGCTTATGACTTTCGTTTTAAAGCATTTCGACGTCGTTTGGTCCATCCAATCACCACTCGTAGCGTTGCGGGGGTATGATCGTCATTTTGACCAAAAATAGCGCCTCCAAAATCTTGTGGTATTCTTATCCATCACATCTTAAGAAGGCTTATGGCTTTCGTTTCAAAGCATTCCGACATTGTTTGGTCCCTCAAATCACCACTCGTAGCATTGCGGGGGTATGATCGTTATTTTGACCAAAAATAGCGCCCCCGAGATCTTGTGGTATTCTTATCCATCACATCTTGAGAAGGCTTATGGCTTTCGTTTCAATGCATTCCGACGTCGTTTGGTCCCTCAAATCACCACTCGTAGCGTTGCGGGGTATGATCGTCATTTTGTCCAAAAATAGCACCCCGGAATCTTGTGGTATTCTTATCCATCACATCTTGAGAAGGCTTATGACTTTCGTTTCAAAGCATTCCGACGCGTTTGGTCCCTCAAATCACAACACGTAGCATTGCGGGGGTATGATCGTCATTTTGACCAAAAATAGCGCCCCAGGGATTTTGTGGTATTCTTATCCATCACATCTTGAGAAGGCTTTTGGCTTTCGTTTCAAAGCATTCCGACGTCGTTTGGTCCCTCAAATCACAACTCGTAGCGTTGCGGGGGTATGATCGTCATTTTGACCAAAAATAGTGCCCCCGAGATCTTGTGGTATTATTATCCATCACGTCTTGAGAAGGCTTATGGTTTTCGTTTCCAAGCATTTCGACGTCGTTTGGTTTTTCAAATCACCACTCCTAGCGTTGCGGGGATATGATAGTCATTTTGACCAAAAATAGCACCATGGGTTCTTGTGGTATTCTTATCCATCACATCTTGAGAAGGCTTATGGCTTTCGTTCCAAAGCATTCCGACGTCGTTTGGTCCCCTAAATCACAACTCGTAGCGTTGCGGGGGTATGATCGTGATTTTGACCAAAAATAGCGCCCTCGGGATCTTGTGGTATTCTTATCCATCACATCTTGAGAAGGCTTATGACTTTCGTTTTAAAACATTTCGACGTCGTTTGGTCCCTCAAATCACCACTCGTAGCGTTGCGGGGGTATGATCATCATTTTGACCAAAAATAGGGCCCCCAGGATCTTGTGGTATTCTTATCCATCACATCTTGAGAAGGCTTATGGCTTTCGTTTCAAAGCATTCCGACGTCGTTTGGTCTCCCAAATCACAACTCGTAGCGTTTCGGGGGTATGATCGTCATTTTGACAAAAAATAGCGCCCCCGGGATCTTGTGGTATTCTTGTCCATCACATCTTGAGAATGCTTATGGCTTTCGTTTCAAAGCATTTCGATGTCGTTTTGTCCCTCTAATCACCACTCGTAGCGTTGCGGTGGTATGATCGTCATTTTGACCAAAAATAGCGCCCTCAAGATCTTGTGGTATTCTTATTCATCACATCTTGAGAAGGCTTATGGCTTTCGTTTCAAAGCATTCCGACATCGTTTGGTCCCTCAAATCATCACTCGTAGCGTTGCGGGGTATGATCGTCATTTTGACAAAAATAGTGCCCCCTGGATCTTGTGGTATTCTTATCCATCACATCATGAGAAGGCTTATGGCTTTCGTTTGAAAGCATTTCGACGTCGTTTGGTCTCTCAAGTCACCATTCATAGCGTTGCGGGGGTATGATCGTCAATTTGACCAAAAATAGTGCCTCTGGGATCTTGTGGTATTCTTATCCATCACATCTTGAGAAGGCTTATGGCTTTCATTTCAAAGTATTCCGACGTCGTTTGGTCCCCCAAATCACAACACGTAGCGTTGCGGGGGTATGATCGTCATTTTGACCAAAAATAGCGCCTACGGGATCTTATGGTATTCTTAGTCATAAACTCTTGAGAAGGCACATGGCTTTTGTTTCAAATCAATCCGACGTCTTTTGGTCCCTCAAATCACCACTCGTAGCGTTGCGGGGGTATGATCGTCATTTTGACCAAAAATAGCGCCCCCAAGATCTTGTGGTATTCTTCTCCATCACATCTTGAGAAGGCTTATGGCTTTCATTTCAAAACATTCCGACGTCGTTTGGTCCCTCAAATCACCACTTGTAGCGTTGTGGGGTATGATCGTCATTTTGACCAAAAATAGCACCCCGTGGATCTTGTGGTATTCTTATCCATCACATCTTGAGAAGGCTTATAGCTTTCGTTTCAAAGCATTCCGACGTCGTTTGGTCCCCCAAATCACAACTCGTAGCGTTGTGGGGGTATTGATCGTCATTTTGACCAAAAATAGCATCCTCGGGATCTTGTGGTATTCTTGTCCATCACATCTTGAGAAGGCTTATGGCTTTCGTTTCAAAGCATTACGACGTCGTTTGTTCCCTCAAATCACCACTCGTAGCGTTGCGGGGGTATGATCATCATTTTGACCAAAAATAGTGCCCCCAGGATCTTGTGGTATTCTTATCCATCTCATCATGAGAAGGCTTATGGCTTTCTTTTCAAAGCATTCCGACGTCATTTGTTCCCTCAAATCACCACTCGTAGCGTTGCGGTGGTATGATCGTCATTTTGACCAAAAATAGCGCCCTTCGGATCTTGTGGTATTCTTATCCATCACATCTTGAGAAGGCTTATGGCTTTCATTTCAAAGCATTCCGACGTGGTTAGGTCTCTCAAATCACAACTCGTAGCGTTGCGGGGGTATGATCGTCATTTTGACCAAAAATAGTGCCCCCGAGATCTTGTGGTATTATTATTCATCACGTCTTGAGAAGGCTTATGGCTTTCTTTTCAAAGCATTCCGACGTCGTTTGGTTCTTCAAATCACCACTCTTAGCGTTGCGGGGTATGATCGTCATTTTGACCAAAAATAGCGCCCTGGGATCTTGTGGTATTCTTATCCATCACATCTTGAGAAGGCTTATGGCTTTCGTTCCAAAGCATTCCGACGTCGTTTGATCCCCCAAATCACAACTCGTAGCGTTGCGGGGGTATGATCGTGATTTTGACCAAAAATAGCGCCCTCGGGATCTTGTGGTATTCTTATCCATCACATCTTGAGAAGGCTTATGACTTTCGTTTTAAAATATTCCGACGTCGTTTGGTCCCTCAAATCACCACTCGTAGCGTTGCGGGGGTATGATCATCATTTTGACCAAAAATAGAGCCCCCGGGATCTTGTGGTATTCTTATCTATCACATCTTGAGAAGGCTTATGGCTTTCGTTTCAAAGCATTCCGACGTCGTTTGGTCCCCCAAATCACAACTCGTAGCGTTTCGGGGGTATGATCGTCATTTTGACCAAAAATAGCGCCCCCGGGATCTTGTGGTATTCTTGTCCATCACATCTTGAGAAGGCTTATGGCTTTCGTTTCAAAGCATTCCGACGTCGTTTGGTCCCTCAAATCACCACTCGCAGCGTTGCGGGGTATGATCGTCATTTTGACCAAAAATAGCTCCCCCGGGATCTTGTGGTATTCTTATCCATCACATTTTGAGAAGGCTTATGGCTTTCGTTTCAAAACATTCCGACGCTATTTGGTCCCCAAAATCACAACTCATAGCATTGCGGGGGTATGATCGTCATTTTGACCAAAAATAGCACCCCTAAAATCTTGTGGTATTCTTACCCATCACATCTTAAGAAGGCTTATGGCTTTCGTTTCAAAGCATTCCGACATTGTTTGGTCCCTCAAATCACCACTCGTAGCATTGCGGAGGTATGATCGTTATTTTGAACAAAATAGCGCCCCCAAGATCTTTTGGTATTCTTATCCATCACATCTTAAGAAGGCTTATGGCTTTCGTTTCAATGCATTCCGACGTCGTTTGGTCCCTCAAATCACCACTCGTAGCGTTGCGGGGTATGATCGTCATTTTGTCCAAAAATAGCGCCCCGGAATTTTGTTGTATTCTTATCCATCAAATCTTGAGAAGGCTTATCACTTTCGTTTCAAAGCATTCCGACGTCGTTTGGTCTCTCAAATCACAACACGTAGCATTGCGGGGGTATGATCGTCATTTTGACCAAAAATAGCGCCCCAGGGATTTTGTGGTATTCTTATCCATCACAACTTGAGAAGGCTTATGGCTTTCGTTTCAAAGCATTCCAACGTTGTTTGGTCCCTCAAATCACCACTCGTAGCGTTGCGGGGCTATGGTCGTCATTTTGACCAAAAATATCGCTCCCGGGATCTTGTGGTATTCTTGTACATCTCATCTTGACAAGGCTTATGGCTTTCGTTTCAAAGCATTCCGACGGTGTTTGGTGCCCCAAATCACAACTCATAGCGTTGCGGGGGTATGATCGTCATTTTAACCAAAAATAGCATCCCCGAGGTATTCTTATCCATCACATCTTGAGAAGGCTTATGGCTTTCGTTTCAAAGCATTCCGACGTCGTTTGGTCCCCCAAATCACAACTCGTAGCGTTTCGGGGGTATGATCGTCATTTTGACCAAAAATAGCGCCCAAGGGATCTTGTGGTATTCTTGTACATCACATCTTGAGAAGGCTTATGGCTTTCGTTTCAAAGCATTCCGACGTCGTTTGGTCCCTCAAATCACCACTCGTAGCGTTGCGGGGGTATGATCATCATTTTGACCAAAAATAGCGCCCCCAGGATCTTGTGGTATTCTTATCCATCACATCTTGAGAAGGCTTATGGCTTTTGTTTCAAAGCATTCCGACGTCATTTGGTCCCTCAAATCACCACTCGTAGCGTTGCGAGGTATGATCATCATTTTGTCCAAAAATAGCGCCCCGGAATCTTGTGGTATTCTTATCCATCACATCTTGAGAAGGCTTATGATTTTCGTTTCAAGGCATTTCGACGTCGTTTGGTCCCTCAAATCACAACACGTAGCTTTGCGGGGGTATGATCGTCATTTTGACCAAAAATAACGCCCAGGGATTTTGTGGTATTCTTATCCATCACATCTTGAGAAGGCTTATGGCTTTCGTTTCAAAGCATTCCAACGTCGTTTGGTCCCTCAAATCACCACTCGTGGCGTTACGGAGGTATGGTCGTCATTTTGACCAAAAATATTGCTCCCGGGATCTTGGGGTATTATTATACATCTCATCTTGACAAGACTTATGGCTTTCGTTTCAAAACATTCCGACGTCGTTTGGTCCCTCAAATCACCACTCGTAGCGTTGCGGGGGTATAATCATCATTTTGACCAAAAATAGAGCCCTCCGGGATCTTGTGGTATTCTTATCCATCACATCTTGAAAAGGCTTATGGCTTTCGTTTCAAAGCATTCCGACGTCGTTTGGTCCCCCAAATCACAACTCGTAGCGTTGTGGGGGTATTGATCATCATTTTGACCATAAATAGCATCCTCGAGATCTTGTGGTATTCTTGTCCATCACATCTTGAGAAGGCTTATGGCTTTCGTTTCAAAGCATTACGACGTTGTTTGTTCCCTCAAATCACCACTCGTAGCGTTGCGGGGGTATGATCATCATTTTGACCAAAAATAGCGCCCCCAGGATCTTGTGGTATTCTTATCCATCTCATCATGAGAAGGCTTATGGCTTTCGTTTCAAAGCATTCCGACGTCATTTGTTCCCTCAAATCACCACTCGTAGCGTTGCGGTGGTATGATCGTCATTTTGACCAAAAATAGCGCCCTTCGGATCTTGTGGTATTCTTATCCATCACATCTTGAGAAGGCTTATGGCTTTCGTTTCAAAGCATTCCGTCGTCGTTAGGTCCCTCAAATCACAACTCGTAGCGTTGCGGAGGTATGATAATCATTTTGACCAAAAATAGTGCCCCCGAGATCTTGTGGTATTATTATCCATCACATCTTGAGAAGGCTTATGGCTTTTGTTTCAAAGCATTCCGACGTCGTTTGGTTCTTCAAATCACCACTCTTAGCGTTGCGGGGGTATGATCGTCATTTTGACCAAAAATAGCGCCCTAGGATCTTGTGGTATTCTTATCCATCACAGCTTGAGAAGGCTTATGGCTTTCGTTTCAATGCATTCCGACGTCGTTTGGTCCCTCAAATCACCACTCGTAGCGTTGCGGGGTATGATCGTCATTTTGTCCAAAAATAGCGCCCTGGAATCTTGTGGTATTCTTATCCATCACATCTTGAGAAGGCTTATGACTTTCGTTTCAAAGCATTCCGACGTCGTTTGGTCCCTCAAATCACAACACGTAGCATTGCGGGGGTATGATCGTCATTTTGACCAAAAATAGCGCCCTAGGGATTTTGTGGTATTCTTATCCATCACATCTTCAGAAGGCTTATGGCTTTCGTTTCAAAGCATTCCAACGTTGTTTGGTCCCCTCAAATCACCACTCGTAGCGTTGCGGGGGTATGGTCGTCATTTTGACCAAAAATATCGCTCCCGGGATCTTGTGGTATTCTTGTACATCTCATCTTGACAAGGCTTATGGCTTTCGTTTCAAAGCATTCCGACGTTGTTTGGTCCCCCAAATCACAACTCAAAGCGTTGCGGGGGTATGATCGTCATTTTGACCAAAAATAGCATCCCCGAGGTATTCTTATCCATCACATCTTGAGAAGGCTTATGGCTTTCGTTTCAAAGCATTCCGACGTCGTTTGGTTCTTCAAATCACCACTCCTAGCGTTGCGGGGGTATGATCGTCATTTTGACCAAAAATAGAGCCCTGAGATCTTGTGGTATTCTTATCCATCACATCTTGAGAAAGCTTATGGCTTTCGTTCGAAAGCATTCCGACGTCGTTTGGTCCCCCAAATCACAACTCGTAGCGTTGGGGGGGTATGATCGTGATTTTGACCAAAAATAGCGCCTTCGGGATCTTGTGGTATTCTTATCCATCACATCTTGAGAAGGCTTATGACTTTCATTTTAAAACATTCCGACGTCGTTTGGTCCCTCAAATCACCACTCGTAGCGTTGCGGGGGTATGATCATCATTTTGACCAAAAATAGAGCCCCCGAGATCTTGTGGTATTCTTATCCATCACATCTTGAGAAGGCTTATGGCTTTCGTTTCAAAGCATTTCGACGTCATTTGGTCCCTCAAATCACCACTCGTAACGTTGCGGTGGTATGATCGTCATTTTGACCAAAAATAGCGCCCTTCGGATCTTGTGGTATTCTTATCCATCACATCTTGAGAAGGCTTATGGCTTTCGTTTCAATGCATTTCGACGTCGTTTGGTCCCTCAAATCACCACTCATAGCGTTGCGGGGTATGATCGTCATTTTGTCCTAAAATAGCGCCCCAGAATCTTGTGGTATTCTTATCCATCACATCTTGAGAAGGCTTATGACTTTCGTTTCAAAGCATTCCGACGTCGTTAGGTCCCTCAAGTCAAAACACGTAGCATTGCGGGGGTATGATCGTCATTTAGACCAAAAATAGCGCCCTAGGGATTTTGTGGTATTCTTATCCATCACATCTTGAGAAGGCTTATGGCTTTTGTTTCAATGCATTCCAACGTCGTTTGGTCCCTCAAATCACCACTCGTAGCGTTGCGGGGGTATGGTCGTCATTTTGACCAAAAATATCGCTCCTGGGATCTTGTGGTATTCTTATACATCTCATCTTGACAAGGCTTATGACTTTCGTTTCAAAGCATTCCGACGTTGTTTGGTCCTCCAAATCACAACTCATAGCGTTGCGGGGGTATGATCGTCATTTTGACCATAAATAACATCCCCGAGGTATTCTTATCCATCACATCTTGAGAAGGCTTATGGCTTTTGTTTCAAAGCATTCCGACGTCGTTTGGTCCCTCAAATCACAACTCGTAGCGTTGCGGGGGTATGATCGTCATTTTAACCAAAAATAGTGCCCCCGAGATCTTGTGGTATTATTATCCATCATGTCTTGAGAAGGCTTATGGCTTTCGTTTTAAAGCATTCCGACGTCGTTTGGTTCTTCAAATCACCACTCCTAGCGTTGCGGAGTATGATCGTCGTTTTGACCAAAAATAGCGCCCCCTGGATCTTGTGGTATTCTTATCCATCACATCTTGAGAAGGCTTATGGCTTTCGTTTCAAAGCATTTCGACGTCGTTTGGTCCCCCAAATCACAACTGGTAGCGTTGCGGGGGTATGATCGTCATTTTGTCCAAAAATAGCGCCCTCGGGATCTTGTGGTATTCTTATCTATCACATCTTGAGAAGGCTTATGGCTTTCGTTTCAAACCATTCCGACGTCGATTGGTCCCCTAAATCACAACTCGTAGCGTTGCGGGAGTATGATCGTTATTTTGAGCAAAAATAGCGACCCCAGGATCTTGTGGTATTCTTATTCATCACATCTTGAGAAGACTATGGCTTTCGTTTTAAAGCATTCCGACGTCATTTGGTCCCTCAAATCACCACTCGTGGCGTTGCGGGGGTATGATCGTCATTTTGACCAAAATAACGCCCTCAGGATCTTGTGGTATTCTTATCCATCACATCTTGAGAAGGCTTATGGCTTTCGTTTCAAAGCATTCCGACATCGTTTGCTCCCTAAAATCACCACTCGTAGCGTTGCGGGGTATGATCGTCATTTTAACCAAAAAGAGTGCCCCCTAGATCTTGTGGGATTCTTATCCATCACATCTTGAGAAGGCTTATGGCTTTCGTTTCAAAGCATTTCAACGTCGTTTGGTCCCTCAAATCACCACTCGTAGCGTTGCGGAGGTATGATCGTCATTTTGACCAAAAATAGCGTCGACGGGATCTTGTGGTATTCTTATCCATCACATATTGAGAAGGCTTATGGCTTTCGTTTCAAAGCATTCCGACGACGTTTGGTCCCCCAAATCACCACTCGTAGCTTTGCGGGGGTATGATTGACATTTTGACCACAAATAGCGCCCACAGGATCTTGTGGTATTCTTATTCATCTCATCTTGAGAAGGCTTATGTCTTTCATTTCAAAACATTCCGACGTCTTTTGGTCCCTCAAATCACTGCTCGTAGCGTTGCGGGGGTATGATCGTCATTTTGACCAAAAATAGCGCCCCCAGGATCTTATGGTATTCTTATCCATCACATCTTGAGAAGGCTTATGGCTTTCGTTTCAAAGCATTCCGACGTCGTTTGGTCCCTCAATTCACCACTCGTAGCGTTGCGGGGTATGATCGTCGTTTTGACGAAAAATAGCGCCCCCTGGACCTTGTGGTATTCTTATCCATCACATCTAGAGAAGGCTTATAGCTTTCGTTTCAAAGCATTCCGACGTCGTTTGGTCCCTCAAATCACCGCTCGTAGCATTGCGGGGGTATGATAGTCATTTTGACCAAAAATAGCGCCCCCTAGATCTTGTGGTATTCTTATCCATCACATCTTGAGAAGGCTTATGGCTTTCGTTTCAAAGCATTCCGACGTCGTTTGGTCCCTCAAATAATCACTCGTAGCGTTGCGGGGGTATGATCATCATTTTGACCAAAAATAGCGCCCCCGGGATCTTGTGGTATTCTTATCCATCACATCTTGGGAATGCTTATGGCTTTTGTTTCAAGGCATTCCGACATTGTTTGCTCCCTCAAATCACCACTCGTAGCGTTGCGGGGGTATGATCGTTATTTTGACCAAAAATAGCGCCACCGGGATCTTGTAGTATTCTTATTCATCACATCTTGAGAAGGCTTATGCCTTTCGTTTCAAAGCATTCCGACATCGTTTGGTCCCCCAAATCACGACTCGTAGCGTTGTGGGGGTAAGATCGTCATTTTAACCAAAAATAGTGCCCCCGGGATCTTGTGGTATTATTATCCATCGCAACTTGAGTAGGCTTATAGCTTTCATTTTAAAGCATTCCGACGTCGTTTGGTCCCTTAAATCACCACTCGTAGCGTTGCGGGGGTATGATCGTCATTTGACCTAAAATAGCGCCCCCGAGATCCTGTGGTATTATTATCCATCACATCTTGAAAAGGCTTATGTCTTCCGTTTTAAAGCATCCGACGTCGTTTGGTCCCTCAAATCACCACTCGTAGCGTTGCGGGGTTATGATCGTCATTTTGACCAAAAATAGCACTCAAGGGATCTTTTGGTATTCTTATCCATCACATCTTGAGAATGTTTATGACTTTCGTTTCAAAGCATTCCAACGTTGTTTGGTCCCCCAAATCACAATTCGTAGCGTTGCGGGGGTATAATCGTCCTTTTGACCAAAAATAGCGCCCCCGGGATCTTGTGGTATTCTTATCTATCACATCTTGAAAAGGCTTATGACTTTTGTTTCAAAGCATTCCGACGTTGTTTGGTCCCTCAAATCACCGCTCGTAGCATTGCGGGGGTATGATAGTCATTTTGACCAAAAATAGCGCCCCCTGGATCTTGTGGTATTCTTATCCATCACATCTTGAGAAGGCTTATGGCTTTCGTTTCAAAGCATTCCGACGTCGTTTGGTCCCTCAAAAAACCACTCGTAGCGTTGCGGGGTTATGATCGTCATTTTGACCAAAAATAGCGCCCCCGGGATATAGTGGTATTCTTATCCATCACATCTTAAGAAGGCTTATGACTTTCGTTTCAATGCATTCCGACGTTGTTTGGTCCCCCAAATCACAACTCATAGCGTTGCGGGGGTATGATCGTCATTTTGACAAAAAATAACGCCCCCGAGATCTTGTGGTATTATTATCCATCACATCTTGAGAAGGCTTAAGGCTTTCGTTTCAAAGCATTCCAACGTCGTTTGGTCCCTCAAATCACAACTCGTAGCGTTGCCGGGGTATGATCGTCATTTAGACCAAAAATAGCGCCTCCGAGATCTTGTGGTATTCTTATCCATCACTTCTTGAGAAGGCTTATGACTTTCGTTTCAAAGCATTCCGACGTTGTTTGGTCCCTCAAATCACCGCTCGTTGCATTGCGGGGGTATGATAGTCATTTTGACCAAAAATAGCGCCCCCTGGATCTTGTGGTATTCTTATCCATCACATCTTGAGAAGGCTTATGGCTTTCGTTTCAAAGCATTCCGACGTCGTTTGGTCCCTAAAATAACCACCCATAGCGTTGCGGGGTTATGATCGTCATTTTGACCAAAAATAGCGCCCTCGGGATCTAGTGGTATTCTTATCCATCACATCTTGAGAAGGCTTATGGCTTTCATTTCAATGCATTCCGACGTCGTTTGGTCCCCCAAATCACAACTCGTAGCGTTGCGGGAGTATGATCGTCATTTTGACCAAAAATAATGCCCCCGGGATCTTGTGGTATTATTATCCATCACATCTTGAGAAGGCTTATGGCTTTCGTTTCAAAGCATTCCGACGTCGTTTGGTCCCCCAAATCACAATTCGTAGTGTTGCGGGGGTATGATCGTCATTTTGATCAAAAATAGAGCCCCCGGAATCTTGTGGTATTCTTATTCATCACATCTTGAGAAGGCTTATGGCTTTCGTTTCAAAGCATTCCGACGTCGTTTGGTCCCCCAAATCACAACTCGTAGCGTTGCGGGGGTATGATCGTCATTTTGACCAAAAATAGCGCCCCCAAGATCTTGTGATATTATTATTCATCACATTGAGAAGGCTTATGGCTTTCGTTTCAAAGCATTCCGACGTCGTTTGGTCCCTCAAATCACCACTCGTAGCGTTGCCGTGGTATGATCGTCATTTAGACCAAAAATAGCGCCTCCGGGATCTTGTGGTATTCTTATCCATCACTTCTTGAGAAGGATTATGACTTTCGTTTCAAAGCATTCCGACGTCGTTTGGTCCCTCAAATCACACGCTCGTAGCATTGCGGGGGTATGATCGTCATTTTGACCAAAAATAGCGCCCCCAAGATCTGTGGTATTCTTATCCATCACATCTTGAGAAGGCTTATGGCTTTCGTTTCAAAGCATTCCGACGTCGTTTGGTCCCTCAAATCACCACTCGTAGCGTTGCGGGGGTATGATCGTCATTTTGACCAAAAATAGCGCCCCCAGGATCTTGTGGTATTCTTATCCATCACATCTTGAGAAGGCTTATGGCTTTCGTTTCAAAGCATTCAGACGTCGTTTGGTCCTCCAAATCACAACTCGTAGCGTTGCGGGGGTATGATCGTCATTTTAACCAAAAATAGAGCCCCCAGGATCTTGTGATATTATTATTCATCACATTGAGAAGGCTTATGGCTTTCGTTTCAAAGCATTCCGACGTCGTTTGGTCCCTCAAATCACCACTCGTAGCGTTGCCGTGGTATGATCGTCATTTAGACCAAAAATAGCGCCTCCGGGATCTTGTGGTATTCTTATCCATCACTTCTTGAGAAGGATTATGACTTTTGTTTCAAAGCATTCCGACGTCGTTTGGTCCCTCAAATCACACGCTCGTAGCATTGCGGGGGTATGATCGTCATTTTGACCAAAAATAGCGCCCCCAAGATCTTGTGGTATTCTTATCCATCACATCTTGAGAAGGTTTATGGCTTTCGTTTCAAAGCATTCCGACGTCGTTTGGTCCCTCAAATCACCACTCGTAGCGTTGCGGGGGTATGATCGTCATTTTGACCAAAAATAGCGCCCCCAAGATCTTGTGGTTTTCTTATCCATCACATCTTGAGAAGGCTTATGACTTTCCTTTCAAAGTATTCCGACGTCGTTTTGTCCCCCAAATCACAACTCGTAGCGTTGCGGGGGTATGATCGTCAATTTGACCAAAAATAGCGCCCCCGGGATCTTGTAGTATTCTTATCCATCATATCTTGAGAAGGCTTATGGCTTTCATTTCAATGCATTCCGACGTCGATTGGTCCCCCAAATCTCCACTCGTAGCGTTGCGTGGGTAAGATCGTCATTTTGACCAAAAATAGCGCCCCCAGAATCTTATGGTATTCTTATCCATCACATCTTGAGAAGGCTTATGGCTTTCGTTTCAAAGCATTACGACGTCGTTTGGTCCCCCAAATCACAACTCGAAGCGTTGCGGGGGTATGATCGTCATTTTGACCAAAAAATAGCACTCCTGGGATGTTGAGGTATTATTATCCGTCACATCTTGAGAAGGCTTATGGCTTTCGTTTCAAAGCATTCAGACGTCGTTTGGTCCCTCAAATCACCACTCGTAGCGTTGCGGAGGTATGATCGTCATTTTGACCAAAAATAGCACCCCGGGATCTTGTGGTATTCTTATCCATCACATCTTGAGAAGTCTTATGGCTTTCGTTTCAAAGCATTCCGACGTCGTTTAGTCCCCCAAATCACAACTCATAGCGTTGCGGGGGTATGATCGTTATTTTGACCAAAAATCGCGCCCCGGGATCTTATGGTATTATTATCCATCACATTTGAGAAGGCTTATGGCTTTCGTTTTAAAGCATTCCGACGTCGTTTGGTACCTCAAATCACCAATCATAGCGTTGCGGAGGTATGATCGTCATTTTCACCAAAAATAGCGCTCCCGGGATCTTGTGGTATTCTTATCCATCACATCTTGAGAAGGTTTATAGCTTTCTTTTCAAAGCATTTTGACGTCATTTGGTCCCCCAAATCACAACTCGTAGCGTTGCGGGTATGATCGTTATTTTGACCAAAAATAGCACCTCCGGATCTTGTGGTATTCTTATCCATCACATCTTGAGAAGGCTTATGGCTTTCGTTTCAAAGCATTCCGACGTCGTTTGGTCCCTCAAATCACCACTCGTAGCGTTGTGGGGGTATGATCGTCGTTTTGACCAAAAATAGCGCCCCCAAGATCTTGTGGTATTCTTATCCATCACATCTTGAGAAGGCTTATGGTTTTTGTTTCAAAGCATTCCGACGTTGTTTGGTCCCTCAAATCACCACTCGTAGCGTTGCGGGGGTATGATCGTCATTTTGACCAAAAATATCGCCCCCGGGATCTTGTGGTATTCTTATCCATCACATCTTGAGAAGGCTTATGGCTTTCGTTTCAAAGCATTCCGACGTTGTTTGGTCCCTCAAATCACCACTCGTTGCGTTGCGGGGGTATGATCATCATTTTGACCAAAAATAGCGCCCCCGGGATCTTGTGGTATTCTTATCCATCACATCTTGAGAAGGCTTATGGCTTTCGTCTCAAAGTATTCCAACATCGTTTGGTCCCACAAATCACCACTTGTAGCATTCCGGCGGTATGATCGCCATTTTGACCAAAAATTGCGCCCCGAGATCTTGTGGTATTATTATCCATCACATCTTGAGAAGGCTTATGGCTTTCGTTTTAAAGCATTCCGACGTCATTTGGTCCCTCAAATCATCACTCGTAGCGTTGCGGGGGTATGATCGTCATTTTGACCAAAAATAGTGCCCACGGGGTCTTGTGGTATTCTTATCCATCACATCTTGAGAAGGCTTATGGCTTTCGTTTCAAAGCATTCCGACGTCGTTTGGTCCCTCAAATCACCACTCGTAGCGTTGCGGGGGTATGATCGTCACTTTGACCAAAAATAGCGCCCCCAAGATCTTGTGGTATTCTTATCCATCACATCTTAAGAAGGCTTATGGTTTTTGTTTCAAAGCATTCCGACGTCGTTTGGTCCCTCAAATCAACACTCGTAGCGTTGCGTGGGTATGATCGTCATTTTGACTAAAAATATCGCCCCCGAGATCTTGTGGTATTCTTATCCATCACATCTGGAGAAGGCTTATGGCTTTCGTTTCAAAGCATTCCGACGTCGTTTGGTCCCTCAAATCACCACTCGTAGCGTTGCGGGGGTATGATCGTCATTTTGACCAAAAATAGCGCCCCCAGGATCTTGTGGTTTTCTTATCCATCACATCTTGAGAAGGCTTATGACTTTCCTTTCAAAGTATTCCGACGTCGTTTTGTCTCGCAAATCACAACTCGTAGCGTTGCGGGGGTATGATCGTCAATTTGACCAAAAATAGCGCCCCCGGGATCTTGTAGTATTCTTATCCATCATATCTTGAGAAGGCTTATGGCTTTCATTTCAATGCATTCCGACGTCGACTGGTCCCCCAAATCTCCACTCGTAGCGTTGCGTGGTTATGATCGTCATTTTGACCAAAAATAGCGCCCCCAGAATCTTATGGTATTCTTATCCATCACATCTTGAGAAGGCTTATGGCTTTCGTTTCAAAGCATTACGACGTCGTTTGGTCCCCCAAATCACAACTCGAAGCGTTGCGGGGGTATGATCGTCATTTTGACCAAAAAATAGCGCTCCTGGGATCTTGAGGTATTATTATCCGTCACATCTTGAGAAGGCTTATGGCTTTCGTTTCAAAGCATTCAGACGTCGTTTGGTCCCTCAAATCACCACTCGTAGCGTTGCGGAGGTATGATCGTCATTTTGACCAAAAATAGCACCCCGGGATCTTGTGGTATTCTTATCCATCACATCTTGAGAAGTCTTATGGCTTTCGTTTCAAAGCATTCCGACGTCGTTTAGTCCCCCAAATCACAACTCATAGCGTTGCGGGGGTATGATCGTTATTTTGACCAAAAATCGCGCCCCGGGATCTTATGGTATTATTATCCATCACATTTGAGAAGGCTTATGGCTTTCGTTTTAAAGCATTCCGACGTCGTTTGGTACCTCAAATCACCAATCATAGCGTTGCGGAGGTATGATTTTCATTTTCACCAAAAATAGCGCTCCCGGGATCTTGTGGTATTCTTATCCATCACATCTTGAGAAGGTTTATGGCTTTCTTTTCAAAGCATTTTGACGTCATTTGGTCCCCAAATCACAACTCGTAGCGTTGCGGGGGTATGATCGTTATTTTGACCAAAAATAGCACCTCGAGATCTTGTGGTATTCTTATCCATCATATCTTGAGAAGGCTTATGGCTTTCATTTCAAAGTATTCCAACGTCGTTTGGTCCCTCAAATCACCACTCGTAGCGTTTCGGGGGTATGATCGCCATTTTGACCAAAAATTGCGCCCCGAGATCTTGTTGTCTTCTTATCCATCATATCTTGAGAAGGCTTGTGGCTTTCGTTTTAAAGCATTCCGACGTCATTTGGTCCCTCAAATCACCACTCGTAGCGTTGAGGGGGTATGATCGTCATTTTGACCAAAAATAGTGCCCCCGGGATCTTGTGGTATTCTTATCCATCACATCTTGAGAAGGCTTATGGCTTTCGATTTAAAGCATTCCGACGTCATTTGGTCCCTCAAATCACCACTCGTAGCGTTGCGGGGGTATGATCGTCATTTTGACCAAAAATAGCGCCCCCGGGATCTTGTGGTTTTCTTATCCATCACATCATGAGAAGGCTTATGACTTTCCTTTCAAAGTATTCCGACGTCGTTTGGTCCCTCAAATCACCACTCGTAGCGTTTCGGGGGTATGATCGCCATTTTGACCAAAAATTGCGCCCCGAGATCTTGTTGTCTTCTTATCCATCATATCTTGAGAAGGCTTGTGGCTTTCGTTTTAAAGCATTCCGACGTCATTTGGTCCCTCAAATCACCACTCGTAGCGTTGAGGGGGTATGATCGTCATTTTGACCAAAAATAGTGCCCTCGGGATCTTGTGGTATTCTTATCCATCACATCTTGAGAAGGCTTATGGCTTTCGTTTCAAAGCATTACGACGTCGTTTGGTCCCCCAAATCACAACTCGAAGCGTTGCGGGGGTATGATCGTCATTTTGACCAAAAAATAGCGCTCCTGAGATCTTGAGGTATTATTATCCGTCACATCTTGAGAAGGCTTATGGCTTTCGTTTCAAAGCATTCAGACGTCGTTTGGTCCCTCAAATCACCACTCGTAGCGTTGCGGAGGTATGATCGTCATTTTGACCAAAAATAGCACCCCGGGATCTTGTGGTATTCTTATCCATCACTTCTTGAGAAGGATTATGACTTTCGTTTCAAAGCATTCCGACGTCGTTTGGTCCCTCAAATCACACGCTCGTAGCATTGCGGGGGTATGATCGTTATTTTGACCAAAAATAGCGCCCCCAAGATCTTGTGGTATTCTTATCCATCACATCTTGAGAAGGTTTATGGCTTTCGTTTCAAAGCATTCCGACGTCGTTTGGTCCCTCAAATCACCACTCGTAGCGTTGCGGGGGTATGATCGTCATTTTGACTAAAAATAGCGCCCCCAGGATCTTGTGGTTTTCTTATCCATCACATCTTGAGAAGGCTTATGACTTTCCTTTCAAAGTATTCCGACGTCGTTTTGTCCCCCAAATCACAACTCGTAGCGTTGCGGGGGTATGATCGTCAATTTGACCAAAAATAGCGCCCCCGGGATCTTGTAGTATTCTTATCCATCATATCTTGAGAAGGCTTATGGCTTTCATTTCAATGCATTCCGACGTCGATTGGTCCCCCAAATCTCCACTCGTAGCGTTGCGTGGGTAAGATCGTCATTTTGACCAAAAATAGCGCCCCCAGAATCTTATGGTATTCTTATCCATCACATCTTGAGAAGGCTTATGGCTTTCGTTTCAAAGCATTACGACGTCGTTTGGTCCCCCAAATCATAACTCGAAGCGTTGCGGGGGTATGATCGTCATTTTGACCAAAAAATAGCGCTCCTGGGATCTTGAGGTATTATTATCCGTCACATCTTGAGAAGGCTTATGGCTTTCGTTTCAAAGCATTCAGACGTCGTTTGGTCCCTCAAATCACCACTCGTAGCGTTGCGGAGGTATGATCGTCATTTTGACCAAAAATAGCACCCCGGGATCTTGTGGTATTCTTATCCATCACATCTTGAGAAGTCTTATGGCTTTCGTTTCAAAGCATTCCGACGTCGTTTAGTCCCCCAAATCACAACTCATAGCGTTGCGGGGGTATGATCGTTATTTTGACCAAAAATCGCGCCCCGGGATCTTATGGTATTATTATCCATCACATTTGAGAAGGCTTATGGCTTTCGTTTTAAAGCATTCCGATGTCGTTTGGTACCTCAAATCACCAATCATAGCGTTGCGGAGGTATGATCGTCATTTTCACAAAAAATAGCGCTCCCGGGATCTTGTGGTATTCTTATCCATCACATCTTGAGAAGGTTTATAGCTTTCTTTTCAAAGCATTTTGACGTCATTTGGTCCCCCAAATCACAACTCGTAGCGTTGCGGGGGTATGATCGTTATTTTGACCAAAAATAGCACCTCGGGATCTTGTGGTATTCTTATCCATCACATCTTGAGAAGGCTTATGGCTTTCGTTTCAAAGCATTCCGACGTCGTTTGGTCCCTCAAATCACCACTCGTAGCGTTGTGGGGGTATGATCGTCGTTTTGACCAAAAATAGCGCCCCCAAGATCTTGTGGTATTCTTATCCATCACATCTTGAGAAGGCTTATGGTTTTTGTTTCAAAGCATTCCGACGTGGTTTGGTCCCTCAAATCACCACTCGTAGCGTTGCGGGGGTATGATCGTCATTTTGACCAAAAATATCGCCCCCGGGATCTTGTGGTATTCTTATCCATCACATCTTGAGAAGGCTTATGGCTTTCGTTTCAAAGCATTCCGACGTCGTTTGGTCCCTCAAATCACCACTCGTTGCGTTGCGGGGGTATGATCGTCATTTTGACCAAAAATAGCGCCCCCGGGATCTTGTGGTATTCTTATCCATCACATCTTGAGAAGGCTTATGGCTTTCGTCTCAAAGTATTCCAACGTCGTTTGGTCCCACAAATCACCACTTGTAGCATTCCGGCGATATGATCGCCATTTTGACCAAAAATTGCGCCCCGAGATCTTGTGGTATTATTATCCATCACATCTTGAGAAGGCTTATGGCTTTCGTTTTAAAGCATTCCGACGTCATTTGGTCCCTCAAATCATCACTCGTAGCGTTGCGGGGGTATGATCGTCATTTTGACCAAAAATAGTGCCCACGGGGTCTTGTGGTATTCTTATCCATCACATCTTGAGAAGGCTTATGGCTTTCGTTTCAAAGCATTCCGACGTCGTTTGGTCCCTCAAATCACCACTCGTAGCGTTGCGGGGGTATGATCGTCACTTTGACCAAAAATAGCGCCCCCAAGATCTTGTGGTATTCTTATCCATCACATCTTAAGAAGGCTTATGGTTTTTGTTTCAAAGCATTCCGACGTCGTTTGGTCCCTCAAATCACCACTCGTAGCGTTGCGTGGGTATGATCGTCATTTTGACTAAAAATATCGCCCCCGGGATCTTGTGGTATTCTTATCCATCACATCTGGAGAAGGCTTATGGCTTTCGTTTCAAAGCATTCCGACGTCGTTTGGTCCCTCAAATCACCACTCGTAGCGTTGCGGGGGTATGATCGTCATTTTGACCAAAAATAGCGCCCCCATGATCTTGTGGTTTTCTTATCCATCACATCTTGAGAAGGCTTATGACTTTCCTTTCAAAGTATTCCGACGTCGTTTTGTCCCCCAAATCACAACTCGTAGCGTTGCGGGGGTATGATCGTCAATTTGACCAAAAATAGCGCCCCCGGGATCTTGTAGTATTCTTATCCATCATATCTTGAGAAGGCTTATGGCTTTCATTTCAATGCATTCCGACGTCGATTGGTCCCCCAAATCTCCACTCGTAGCGTTGCGTGGTTATGATCGTCATTTTGACCAAAAATAGCGCCCCCAGAATCTTATGGTATTCTTATCCATCACATCTTGAGAAGGCTTATGGCTTTCGTTTCAAAGCATTACGACGTCGTTTGGTCCCCCAAATCACAACTCGAAGCGTTGCGGGGGTATGATCGTCATTTTGACCAAAAAATAGCGCTCCTGGGATCTTGAGGTATTATTATCCGTCACATCTTGAGAAGGCTTATGGCTTTCGTTTCAAAGCATTCAGACGTCGTTTGGTCCCTCAAATCACCACTCGTAGCGTTGCGGAGGTATGATCGTCATTTTGACCAAAAATAGCACCCCGGGATCTTGTCGTATTCTTATCCATCACATCTTGAGAAGTCTTATGGCTTTCGTTTCAAAGCATTCCGACGTCGTTTAGTCCCCCAAATCACAACTCATAGCGTTGCGGGGGTATGATCGTTATTTTGACCAAAAATCGCGCCCCGGGATCTTATGGTATTATTATCCATCACATTTGAGAAGGCTTATGGCTTTCGTTTTAAAGCATTCCGACGTCGTTTGGTACCTCAAATCACCAATCATAGCGTTGCGGAGGTATGATTTTCATTTTCACCAAAAATAGCGCTCCCGGGATCTTGTGGTATTCTTATCCATCACATCTTGAGAAGGTTTATGGCTTTCTTTTCAAAGCATTTTGACGTCATTTGGTCCCCCAAATCACAACTCGTAGCGTTGCGGGGGTATGATCGTTATTTTGACCAAAAATAGCACCTCGAGATCTTGTGGTATTCTTATCCATCATATCTTGAGAAGGCTTATGGCTTTCATTTCAAAGTATTCCAACGTCGTTTGGTCCCTCAAATCACCACTCGTAGCGTTTCGGGGGTATGATCGCCATTTTGACCAAAAATTGCGCCCCGAGATCTTGTTGTCTTCTTATCCATCATATCTTGAGAAGGCTTGTGGCTTTCGTTTTAAAGCATTCCGACGTCATTTGGTCCCTCAAATCACCACTCGTAGCGTTGAGGGGGTATGATCGTCATTTTGACCAAAAATAGTGCC
Source organism: Verbascum thapsus (assembly GCA_963669365.1). Lineage (NCBI taxonomy): Eukaryota > Viridiplantae > Streptophyta > Magnoliopsida > Lamiales > Scrophulariaceae > Verbascum > Verbascum thapsus. Next base: position 11,122,834 of record OY770115.1, on the reverse strand, counting down.
CCCGGGATCTTGTGGTATTCTTATCCATCACATCTTGAGAAGGATTATGGCTTTTGATTTAAAGCATTCCGACATCATTTGGTCCCTCAAATCACCACTCGTAGCGTTGCGGGGGTATGATCGTCATTTTGACCAAAAATAGCGCCCCCGGGATCTTGTGGTATTCTTATCCATCACATCTTGAGAAGGCTTATGGCTTTCGATTTAAAGCATTCCGACGTCATTTGGTCCCTCAAATCACCACTCGTAGCGTTGCGGGGGTATGATCGTCATTTTGACCAAAAATAGCGCCCCCGGGATCTTGTGGTTTTCTTATCCATCACATCATGAGAAGGCTTATGACTTTCCTTTCAAAGTATTCCGACGTCGTTTGGTCCCTCAAATCACCACTCGTAGCGTTTCGGGGGTATGATCGCCATTTTGACCAAAAATTGCGCCCCGAGATCTTGTTGTCTTCTTATCCATCATATCTTGAGAAGGCTTGTGGCTTTCGTTTTAAAGCATTCCGACGTCATTTGGTCCCTCAAATCACCACTCGTAGCGTTGAGGGGGTATGATCGTCATTTTGACCAAAAATAGTGCCCCCGGGATCTTGTGGTATTCTTATCCATCACATCTTGAGAAGGCTTATGGCTTTCGTTTCAAAGCATTACGACGTCGTTTGGTCCCCCAAATCACAACTCGAAGCGTTGCGGGGGTATGATCGTCATTTTGACCAAAAAATAGCGCTCCTGGGATCTTGAGGTATTATTATCCGTCACATCTTGAGAAGGCTTATGGCTTTCGTTTCAAAGCATTCAGACGTCGTTTGGTCCCTCAAATCACCACTCGTAGCGTTGCGGAGGTATGATCGTCATTTTGACCAAAAATAGCACCCCGGGATCTTGTGGTATTCTTATCCATCACTTCTTGAGAAGGATTATGACTTTCGTTTCAAAGCATTCCGACGTCGTTTGGTCCCTCAAATCACACGCTCGTAGCATTGCGGGGGTATGATCGTTATTTTGACCAAAAATAGCGCCCCCAAGATCTTGTGGTATTCTTATCCATCACATCTTGAGAAGGTTTATGGCTTTCGTTTCAAAGCATTCCGACGTCGTTTGGTCCCTCAAATCACCACTCGTAGCGTTGCGGGGGTATGATCGTCATTTTGACTAAAAATAGCGCCCCCAGGATCTTGTGGTTTTCTTATCCATCACATCTTGAGAAGGCTTATGACTTTCCTTTCAAAGTATTCCGACGTCGTTTTGTCCCCCAAATCACAACTCGTAGCGTTGCGGGGGTATGATCGTCAATTTGACCAAAAATAGCGCCCCAGGGATCTTGTAGTATTCTTATCCATCATATCTTGAGAAGGCTTATGGCTTTCATTTCAATGCATTCCGACGTCGATTGGTCCCCCAAATCTCCACTCGTAGCGTTGCGTGGGTAAGATCGTCATTTTGACCAAAAATAGCGCCCCCAGAATCTTATGGTATTCTTATCCATCACATCTTGAGAAGGCTTATGGCTTTCGTTTCAAAGCATTACGACGTCGTTTGGTCCCCCAAATCACAACTCGAAGCGTTGCGGGGGTATGATCGTCATTTTGACCAAAAAATAGCGCTCCTGGGATCTTGAGGTATTATTATCCGTCACATCTTGAGAAGGCTTATGACTTTCGTTTCAAAGCATTCAGACGTCGTTTGGTCCCTCAAATCACCACTCGTAGCGTTGCGGAGGTATGATCGTCATTTTGACCAAAAATAGCACCCCGGGATCTTGTGGTATTCTTATCCATCACATCTTGAGAAGTCTTATGGCTTTCGTTTCAAAGCATTCCGACGTCGTTTAGTCCCCCAAATCACAACTCATAGCGTTGCGGGGGTATGATCGTTATTTTGACCAAAAATTGCGCCCCGGGATCTTATGGTATTATTATCCATCACATTTGAGAAGGCTTATGGCTTTCGTTTTAAAGCATTCCGATGTCGTTTGGTACCTCAAATCACCAATCATAGCGTTGCGGAGGTATGATCGTCATTTTCACAAAAAATAGCGCTCCCGGGATCTTGTGGTATTCTTATCCATCACATCTTGAGAAGGTTTATAGCTTTCTTTTCAAAGCATTTTGACGTCATTTGGTCCCCCAAATCACAACTCGTAGCGTTGCGGGGGTATGATCGTTATTTTGACCAAAAATAGCACCTCGGGATCTTGTGGTATTCTTATCCATCACATCTTGAGAAGGCTTATGGCTTTCGTTTCAAAGCATTCCGACGTCGTTTGGTCCCTCAAATCACCACTCGTAGCGTTGTGGGGGTATGATCGTCGTTTTGACCAAAAATAGCGCCCCCAAGATCTTGTGGTATTCTTATCCATCACATCTTGAGAAGGCTTATGGTTTTTGTTTCAAAGCATTCCGACGTTGTTTGGTCCCTCAAATCACCACTCGTAGCGTTGCGGGGGTATGATCGTCATTTTGACCAAAAATATCGCCCCCGGGATCTTGTGGTATTCTTATCCATCACATCTTGAGAAGGCTTATGGCTTTCGTTTCAAAGCATTCCGACGTCGTTTGGTCCCTCAAATCACCACTCGTTGCGTTGCGGGGGAATGATCGTCATTTTGACCAAAAATAGCGCCCCCGGGATCTTGTGGTATTCTTATCCATCACATCTTGAGAAGGCTTATGGCTTTCGTCTCAAAGTATTCCAACGTCGTTTGGTCCCACAAATCACCACTTGTAGCATTCCGGCGATATGATCGCCATTTTGACCAAAAATTGCGCCCCGAGATCTTGTGGTATTATTATCCATCACATCTTGAGAAGGCTCATGGCTTTCGTTTTAAAGCATTCCGACGTCATTTGGTCCCTCAAATCATCACTCGTAGCGTTGCGGGGGTATGATCGTCATTTTGACCAAAAATAGTGCCCACGGGGTCTTGTGGTATTCTTATCCATCACATCTTGAGAAGGCTTATGGCTTTCGTTTCAAAGCATTCCGACGTCGTTTGGTCCCTCAAATCACCACTCGTAGCGTTGCGGGGGTATGATCGTCACTTTGACCAAAAATAGCGCCCCCAAGATCTTGTGGTATTCTTATCCATCACATCTTAAGAAGGCTTATGGTTTTTGTTTCAAAGCATTCCGACGTCGTTTGGTCCCTCAAATCACCACTCGTAGCGTTGCGTGGGTATGATCGTCATTTTGACTAAAAATATCGCCCCCGGGATCTTGTGGTATTCTTATCCATCACATCTGGAGAAGGCTTATGGCTTTCGTTTCAAAGCATTCCGACGTCGTTTGGTCCCTCAAATCACCACTCGTAGCGTTGCGGGGGTATGATCGTCATTTTGACCAAAAATAGCGCCCCCATGATCTTGTGGTTTTCTTATCCATCACATCTTGAGAAGACTTATGACTTTCCTTTCAAAGTATTCCGACGTCGTTTTGTCCCCCAAATCACAACTCGTAGCGTTGCGGGGGTATGATCGTCAATTTGACCAAAAATAGCGCCCCCGGGATCTTGTAGTATTCTTATCCATCATATCTTGAGAAGGCTTATGGCTTTCATTTCAATGCATTCCGACGTCGATTGGTCCCCCAAATCTCCACTCGTAGCGTTGCGTGGTTATGATCGTCATTTTGACCAAAAATAGCGCCCCCAGAATCTTATGGTATTCTTATCCATCACATCTTGAGAAGGCTTATGGCTTTCGTTTCAAAGCATTACGACGTCGTTTGGTCCCCCAAATCACAACTCGAAGCGTTGCGGGGGTATGATCGTCATTTTGACCAAAAAATAGCGCTCCTGGGATCTTGAGGTATTATTATCCGTCACATCTTGAGAAGGCTTATGGCTTTCGTTTCAAAGCATTCAGACGTCGTTTGGTCCCTCAAATCACCACTCGTAGCGTTGCGGAGGTATGATCGTCATTTTGACCAAAAATAGCACCCCGGGATCTTGTGGTATTCTTATCCATCACATCTTGAGAAGTCTTATGGCTTTCGTTTCAAAGCATTCCGACGTCGTTTAGTCCCCCAAATCACAACTCATAGCGTTGCGGGGGTATGATCGTTATTTTGACCAAAAATCGCGCCCCAGGATCTTATGGTATTATTATCCATCACATTTGAGAAGGCTTATGGCTTTCGTTTTAAAGCATTCCGACGTCGTTTGGTACCTCAAATCACCAATCATAGCGTTGCGGAGGTATGATCGTCATTTTCACCAAAAATAGCGCTCCCGGGATCTTGTGGTATTCTTATCCATCACATCTTGAGAAGGTTTATGGCTTTCTTTTCAAAGCATTTTGACGTCATTTGGTCCCCCAAATCACAACTCGTAGCGTTGCGGGGGTATGATCGTTATTTTGACCAAAAATAGCACCTCGGGATCTTGTGGTATTCTTATCCATCACATCTTGAGAAGGCTTATGGCTTTCATTTCAAAGTATTCCAACGTCGTTTGGTCCCTCAAATCACCACTCGTAGCGTTTCGGGGGTATGATCGCCATTTTGACCAAAAATTGCGCCCCGAGATCTTGTTGTCTTCTTATCCATCATATCTTGAGAAGGCTTGTGGCTTTCGTTTTAAAGCATTCCGACGTCATTTGGTCCCTCAAATCACCACTCGTAGCGTTGAGGGGGTATGATCGTCATTTTGACCAAAAATAGTGCCCCCGGGATCTTGTGGTATTCTTATCCATCACATCTTGAGAAGGATTATGGCTTTCGATTTAAAGCATTCCGACGTCATTTGGTCCCTCAAATCACCACTCGTAGCGTTGCGGGGGTATGATCGTCATTTTGACCAAAAATAGCGCCCCCGGGATCTTGTGGTTTTCTTATCCATCACATCTTGAGAAGGCTTATGACTTTCCTTTCAAAGTATTCCGACGTCGTTTGGTCCCTCAAATCACCACTCGTAGCGTTTCGGGGGTATGATCGCCATTTTGACCAAAAATTGCGCCCCGAGATCTTGTTGTCTTCTTATCCATCATATCTTGAGAAGGCTTGTGGCTTTCGTTTTAAAGCATTCCGACGTCATTTGGTCCCTCAAATCACCACTCGTAGCGTTGAGGGGGTATGATCGTCATTTTGACCAAAAATAGTGCCCCCGGGATCTTGTGGTATTCTTATCCATCACATCTTGAGAAGGCTTATGGCTTTCGTTTCAAAGCATTACGACGTCGTTTGGTCCCCCAAATCACAACTCGAAGCGTTGCGGGGGTATGATCGTCATTTTGACCAAAAAATAGCGCTCCTGGGATCTTGAGGTATTATTATCCGTCACATCTTGAGAAGGCTTATGGCTTTCGTTTCAAAGCATTCAGACGTCGTTTGGTCCCTCAAATCACCACTCGTAGCGTTGCGGAGGTATGATCGTCATTTTGACCAAAAATAACACCCCGGGATCTTGTGGTATTCTTATCCATCACATCTTGAGAAGTCTTATGGCTTTCGTTTCAAAGCATTCCGACGTCGTTTAGTCCCCCAAATCACAACTCATAGCGTTGCGGGGGTATGATCGTTATTTTGACCAAAAATCGCGCCCCGGGATCTTATGGTATTATTTTCCATCACATTTGAGAAGGCTTATGGCTTTCGTTTTAAAGCATTCCGACGTCGTTTGGTACCTCAAATCACCAATCATAGCGTTGCGGAGGTATGATCGTCATTTTCACCAAAAATAGCGCTCCCGGGATCTTGTGGTATTCTTATCCATCATATCTTGAGAAGGTTTATGGCTTTCTTTTCAAAGCATTTTGACGTCATTTGGTCCCCCAAATCACAACTCGTAGCGTTGCGGGGGTATGATCGTTATTTTGACCAAAAATAGCACCTCGGGATCTTGTGGTATTCTTATCCATCACATCTTGAGAAGGCTTATGGCTTTCATTTCAAAGTATTCCAACGTCGTTTGGTCCCTCAAATCACCACTCGTAGCGTTTCGGGGGTATGATCGCCATTTTGACCAAAAATTGCGCCCCGAGATCTTGTGGTCTTCTTATCCATCATATCTTGAGAAGGCTTGTGGCTTTCGTTTTAAAGCATTCCGACGTCATTTGGTCCCTCAAATCACCACTCGTAGCGTTGAGGGGGTATGATCGCCATTTTGACCAAAAATAGTGCCCCCGGGATCTTGTGGTATTCTTATCCATCACATCTTGAGAAGGCTTATGGCTTTCGTTTCAAAGTATTCCGACGTCGTTTGGTCCCCTAAATCACAACTCATAGCGTTGCGGGGGTATGATCGTCATTTTGACCAAAAATAGCGCCCCCAAGATCTTGTGGTATTCTTATCCATCACATCTTGAGAAGGCTTATGGCTTTCGTTTCAAAGCATTCCGACGTCGTTTGGTCCCTTAAATCACCACTCGTAGCGTTGAGGGGGTATGATCGTCATTTTGACCAAAAATAGTGCCCCCGGGATCTTGTGGTATTCTTATCCATCACATCTTGAGAAGGCTTATGGCTTTCCTTTCAAAGCATTCCGACGTCGTTTGGTCCCCCAAATCACAACTCGTAGCGTTGCGGGGGTATGATCGTCATTTTGACCCAAAATAGCGCCCCCAAGATCTTGTGGTATTCTTATCCATCACATCTTGAGAAGGCTTATGGCTTTCGATTTAAAGCATTCCGACATCATTTGGTCCCTCAAATCACCACTCGTAGCGTTGCGGGGGTATGATCGTTATTTTGACCAAAAATAGCACCTCGGGATCTTGTGGTATTCTTATCCATCACATCTTGAGAAGGCTTATGGCTTTCATTTCAAAGTATTCCAACGTCGTTTGGTCCCTCAAATCACCACTCGTAGCGTTTCGGGGGTATGATCGCCATTTTGACCAAAAATTGCGCCCCGAGATCTTGTTGTCTTCTTATCCATCATATCTTGAGAAGGCTTGTGGCTTTCGTTTTAAAGCATTCCGACGTCATTTGGTCCCTCAAATCACCACTCGTAGCGTTGAGGGGGTATGATCGTCATTTTGACCAAAAATAGTGCCCCCGGGATCTTGTGGTATTCTTATCCATCACATCTTGAGAAGGCTTATGGCTTTCTTTTCAAAGCATTCCGACGTCGTTTGGTCCCCCAAATCACAACTCGTAGCGTTGCGGGGGTATGATCGTCATTTTGATCAAAAATAGCGCCCCCAAGATCTTGTGGTATTCTTATCCATCACATCTTGAGAAGGCTTATGGCTTTCGTTTCAAAGCATTCCGACGTCGTTTGGTCCCTCAAATCACAACTCGTAGCATTGCGGGGGTATGATCGTTATTTTGACCAAAAATAGCACCCCCGGGATCTTGTGGTATTCTTATCCATCACATCTTGAGAAGGCTTATGGTTTTCGTTTCAAAGCATTCCGACGTCGTTGGTCCCTCAAATCACCACTCGTAGCGTTTCGGGAGTATGATCGCCATTTTGACCAAAAATTGCGCCCCGAGATCTTGTGGTATTCTTATCCATCACATCTTGAGAAGGCTTATGGCTTTCGATTTAAAGCATTCCGACATCATTTGGTCCCTCAAATCACCACTCGTAGCGTTGCGGGGGTATGATCGTCATTTTGACCAAAAATAGTGCCCCCGGATCTTATGGTATTCCTATCCATCACATCTTGAGAAGGCTTATGGCTTTCGTTTCAAAGCATTCCAACGTCGTTTGGTCCCCAAAATCATCACTCGTAGCGTTGCGGGGGTATGATCGTCATTTTGACCAAAAATAGTGCCCACGGGGTCTTGTGGTATTCTTATCCATCACATCTTGAGAAGGCTTATGGCTTTCGTTTCAAAGCATTCCGACGTCGTTTGGTCCCTCAAATCACCACTCGTAGCATTGCGGGGGTATGATCGTCATTTTGACCAAAAATAGCGCCCCCAAGATCTTGTGGTATTCTTATCCATCACATCTTAAGAAGGCTTATGGTTTTTGTTTCAAAGCATTCCGACGTCGTTTGGTCCCTCAAATCACCACTCGTAGCGTTTCGTGGGTATGATCGTCATTTTGACTAAAAATATCGCCCCCGGGATCTTGTGGTATTCTTATCCATCACATCTGGAGAAGGCTTATGGCTTTCGTTTCAAAGCATTCCGACGTCGTTTGGTCCCTCAAATCACCACTCGTAGCGTTGCGGGGGTATGATCGTCATTTTAACCTAAAATAGCGCCCTAAGGATCTTGTGGTTTTCTTATCCATCACATCTTGAGAAGGCTTATGACTTTCCTTTCAAAGTATTCCGACGTCGTTTTGTCCCCCAAATCACAACTCGTAGCGTTGCGGGGGTATGATCGTCATTTTGACCAAAAATAGCGCCCCCGGGATCTTGTAGTATTCTTATCCATCATATCTTGAGAAGGCTTATGGCTTTCGTTTCAATGCATTCCGACGTCGATTGGTCCCCCAAATCTCCACTTGTAGCGTTGCGTGGGTATGATCGTCATTTTGACCAAAAATAGCGCACCCAGAATCTTATGGTATTCTTATCCATCACATCTTGAGAAGGCTTATGGCTTTCTTTTTAAAGCATTCCGACGTCATTTGGTCCCTCAAATCACCACTCGTAGCGTTGCGGGGGTATGATCGTCATTTTGACCAAAAATAGTGCCCCCGGGATCTTGTGGTATTCTTATCCATCACATCTTGAGAAGGCTTATGGCTTTCGTTTCAAAGCATTCCGACGTCATTTGGTCCCCCAAATCACAACTCGTAGCGTTGCGGGGGTATGATCGTCATTTTGACCAAAAATAGCGCCCCCGGGATCTTGTAGTATTCTTATCCATTATATCTTGAGAAGGCTTATGGCTTTCGTTTTAATGCATTCCGACGTCGATTGGTCCCCCAAATCTCCACTCGTAGCGTTGCGTGGGTATGATCGTCATTTTGACCAAAAATAGCGCCCCCAGAATCTTATGGTATTCTTATCCATCACATCTTGAGAAGGCTTATGGCTTTCTTTTTAAAGCATTCCGACGTCATTTGGTCCCTCAAATCACCACTCGTAGCGTTGCGGGGGTATGATCGTCATTTTGACCAAAAATAGTGCCCCCGGGATCTTGTGGTATTCTTATCCATCACATCTTGAGAAGGCTTATGGCTTTCGTTTCAAAGCATTCCGACGTCATTTGGTCCCCCAAATCACAACTCGTAGCGTTGCGGGGGTATGATCGTCATTTTGACCAAAAATAGCGCCCCCGGGATCTTATGGTATTATTATCCATCACATTTGAGAAGGCTTATGGCTTTTGTTTCAAAGCATTCCGACGTCGTTTGGTACCTCAAATCACCAATCATAGCGTTGCGGAGGTATGATCGTCATTTTCACCAAAAATAGCGCTCCCGGGATCTTGTGGTATTCTTATCTATCACATCTTGAGAAGGTTTATGGCTTTCTTTTCAAAGCATTCCGACGTCATTTGGTCCCCCAAATCACAACTCGTAGCGTTGCGGGGTTATGATCGTTATTTTGACCAAAAATAGCACCCCCGGGATCTTGTGGTATTCTTATCCATCACATCTTGAGAAGGCTTATGGCTTTCGTCTCAAAGTATTCCAACGTCGTTTGGTCCCACAAATCACCACTTGTAGCATTCCGGCGGTATGATCGCCATTTTGACCAAAAATTGCGCCCCGAGATCTTGTGGTATTATTATCCATCACATCTTGAGAAGGCTTATGGCTTTCGTTTTAAAGCATTTCGACGTCATTTGGTCCCTCAAATCATCACTCGTAGCGTTGCGGGGGTATGATCGTCATTTTGACCAAAAAAGTGCCCACGGGGTCTTGTGGTATTCTTATCCATCACATCTTGAGAAGGCTTATGGCTTTCGTTTCAAAGCATTCCGACGTCGTTTGGTCCCTCAAATCACCACTCGTAGCGTTGCGGGGGTATGATCGTCACTTTGACCAAAAATAGCGCCCCCAAGATCTTGTGGTATTCTTATCCATCACATCTTAAGAAGGCTTACGGTTTTTGTTTCAAAGCATTCCGACGTCGTTTGGTCCCTCAAATCACCACTCGTAGCGTTGCGTGGGTATGATCGTCATTTTGACTAAAAATATCGCCCCCGGGATCTTGTGGTATTCTTATCTATCACATCTGGAGAAGGCTTATGGCTTTCGTTTCAAAGCATTCCGACGTCGTTTGGTCCCTCAAATCACCACTCGTAGCGTTGCGGGGGTATGATCGTCATTTTGACCAAAAATAGCGCCCCCAGGATCTTGTGGTTTTCTTATCCATCACATCTTGAGAAGGCTTATGACTTTCCTTTCAAAGTATTCCGACGTCGTTTTGTCCCCCAAATCACAACTCGTAGCGTTGCGGGGGTATGATCGTCAATTTGACCAAAAATAGCGCCCCCGGGATCTTGTAGTATTCTTATCCATCATATCTTGAGAAGGCTTATGGCTTTCATTTCAATGCATTCCGACGTCGATTGGTCCCCCAAATCTCCACTCGTAGCGTTGCGTGGGTATGATCGTCATTTTGACCAAAAATAGCGCCCCCAGAATCTTATGGTATTCTTATCCATCACATCTTGAGAAGGCTTATGGCTTTCGTTTCAAAGCATTACGACGTCGTTTGGTCCCCCAAATCACAACTCGAAGCGTTGCGGGGGTATGATCGTTATTTTGACCAAAAAATAGCGCTCCTGGGATCTTGTGGTATTATTATCCGTCACATCTTGAGAAGGCTTATGGCTTTCGTTTCAAAGCATTCAGACGTCGTTTGGTCCCTCTAATCACCACTCGTAGCGTTGTGGAGGTATGATCGTCATTTTGACCAAAAATAGCGCCCCGGGATCTTGTGGTATTCTTATCCATCACATCTTGAGAAGTCTTATGGCTTTCGTTTCAAAGCATTCCGACGTCGTTTAGTCCCCCAAATCACAACTCATAGCGTTGCGGGGGTATGATCGTTATTTTGACCAAAAATCGCGCCCCGGGATCTTATGGTATTATTATCCATCACATTTGAGAAGGCTTATGGCTTTCGTTTTAAAGCATTCCGACGTCGTTTGGTACCTCAAATCACCAATCATAGCGTTGCGGAGGTATGATCGTCATTTTCACCAAAAATAGCGCTCCCGGGATCTTGTGGTATTCTTATCCATCACATCTTGAGAAGGTTTATGGCTTTCTTTTCAAAGCATTTTGACGTCATTTGGTCCCCCAAATCACAACTCGTAGCGTTGCGGGGGTATGATCGTTATTTTGACCAAAAATAGCACCTCGGGATCTTGTGGTATTCTTATCCATCACATCTTGAGAAGGCTTATGGCTTTCATTTCAAAGTATTCCAACGTCGTTTGGTCCCTCAAATCACCACTCGTAGCGTTTCGGGGGTATGATCGCCATTTGACCAAAAATTGCGCCCCGAGATCTTGTGGTCTTCTTATCCATCATATCTTGAGAAGGCTTGTGGCTTTCGTTTTAAAGCATTCCGACGTCATTTGGTCCCTCAAATCACCACTCGTAGCGTTGAGGGGGTATGATCGTCATTTTGACCAAAAATAGTGCCCCGGGATCTTGTGGTATTCTTATCCATCACATCTTGAGAAGGCTTATGGCTTTCGTTTCAAAGCATTCCGACGTCGTTTGGTCCCCTAAATCACAACTCGTAGCGTTGCGGGGGTATGATCGTCATTTTGACCAAAAATAGCGCCCCCAAGATCTTGTGGTATTCTTATCCATCACATCTTAAGAAGGCTTATGGTTTTTGTTTCAAAGCATTCCGACGTCGTTTGGTCCCTCAAATCACCACTCGTAGCGTTGCGTGGGTATGATCGTCATTTTGACTAAAAATATCGCCCCCGGGATCTTGTGGTATTCTTATCCATCACATCTGGAGAAGACTTATGGCTTTCGTTTCAAAGCATTCCGACGTCGTTTGGTCCCTCAAATCACCACTCGTAGCGTTGCGGGGGTATGATCGTCATTTTGACCAAAAATAGCGCCCTCAGGATCTTGTGGTTTTCTTATCCATCACATCTTGAGAAGGCTTATGACTTTCCTTTCAAAGTATTCCGACGTCGTTTTGTCCCCCAAATCACAACTCGTAGCGTTGCGGGGGTATGATCGTCAATTTGACCAAAAATAGCGCCCCGGGATCTTGTGGTATTCTTATCCATCACATCTTGAGAAGGCTTATGGCTTTCCTTTCAAAGCATTCCGACGTCGTTTGGTCCCCCAAATCACAACTCGTAGCGTTGCGGGGGTATGATCGTCATTTTGACCAAAAATAGCGCCCCCAAGATTTTGTGGTATTCTTATCCATCACATCTTGAGAAGGCTTATGGCTTTCGTTTCAAAGCATTCCGACGTCGTTTGGTCCCTCAAATCACAACTCGTAGCATTGCGGGGGTATGATCGTTATTTTGACCAAAAATAGCACCCCCGGGATCTTGTGGTATTCTTATCCATCACATCTTGAGAAGGCTTATGGTTTTCGTTTCAAAGCATTCCGACGTCGTTGGTCCCTCAAATCACCACTCGTAGCGTTTCGGGAGTATGATCGCCATTTTGACCAAAAATTGCGCCCCGAGATCTTGTGGTATTCTTATCCATCACATCTTGAGAAGGCTTATGGCTTTCGATTTAAAGCATTCCGACATCATTTGGTCCCTCAAATCACCACTCGTAGCGTTGCGGGGGTATGATCGTCATTTTGACCAAAAATAGTGCCCCCGGATCTTATGGTATTCCTATCCATCACATCTTGAGAAGGCTTATGGCTTTCGTTTCAAAGCATTCCAACGTCGTTTGGTCCCCAAAATCATCACTCGTAGCGTTGCGGGGGTATGATCGTCATTTTGACCAAAAATAGTGCCCACGGGGTCTTGTGGTATTCTTATCCATCACATCTTGAGAAGGCTTATGGCTTTCGTTTCAAAGCATTCCGACGTCGTTTGGTCCCTCAAATCACCACTCGTAGCGTTGCGGGGGTATGATCGTCATTTTGACCAAAAATAGCGCCCCCAAGATCTTGTGGTATTCTTATCCATCACATCTTAAGAAGGCTTATGGTTTTTGTTTCAAAGCATTCCGACGTCGTTTGGTCCCTCAAATCACCACTCGTAGCGTTTCGTGGGTATGATCGTCATTTTGACTAAAAATATCGCCCCCGGGATCTTGTGGTATTCTTATCCATCACATCTGGAGAAGGCTTATGGCTTTCGTTTCAAAGCATTCCGACGTCGTTTGGTCCCTCAAATCACCACTCGTAGCGTTGCGTGGGTATGATCGTCATTTTAACCTAAAATAGCGCCCCCAGGATCTTGTGGTTTTCTTATCCATCACATCTTGAGAAGGCTTATGACTTTCCTTTCAAAGTATTCCGACGTCGTTTTGTCCCCCAAATCACAACTCGTAGCGTTGCGGGGGTATGATCGTCATTTTGACCAAAAATAGCGCCCCCGGGATCTTGTAGTATTCTTATCCATCATATCTTGAGAAGGCTTATGGCTTTCGTTTCAATGCATTCCGACGTCGATTGGTCCCCCAAATCTCCACTTGTAGCGTTGCGTGGGTATGATCGTCATTTTGACCAAAAATAGCGCACCCAGAATCTTATGGTATTCTTATCCATCACATCTTGAGAAGGCTTATGGCTTTCTTTTTAAAGCATTCCGACGTCATTTGGTCCCTCAAATCACCACTCGTAGCGTTGCGGGGGTATGATCGTCATTTTGACCAAAAATAGTGCCCCCGGGATCTTGTGGTATTCTTATCCATCACATCTTGAGAAGGCTTATGGCTTTCGTTTCAAAGCATTCCGACGTCATTTGGTCCCCCAAATCACAACTCGTAGCGTTGCGGGGGTATGATCGTCATTTTGACCAAAAATAGCGCCCCCGAGATCTTGTAGTATTCTTATCCATTATATCTTGAGAAGGCTTATGGCTTTCGTTTTAATGCATTCCGACGTCGATTGGTCCCCCAAATCTCCACTCGTAGCGTTGCGTGGGTATGATCGTCATTTTGACCAAAAATAGCGCCCCCAGAATCTTATGGTATTCTTATCCATCACATCTTGAGAAGGCTTATGGCTTTCTTTTTAAAGCATTCCGACGTCATTTGGTCCCTCAAATCACCACTCGTAGCGTTGCGGGGGTATGATCGTCATTTTGACCAAAAATAGTGCCCCCGGGATCTTGTGGTATTCTTATCCATCACATCTTGAGAAGGCTTATGGCTTTCGTTTCAAAGCATTCCGACGTCATTTGGTCCCCCAAATCACAACTCGTAGCGTTGCGGGGGTATGATCGTCATTTTGACCAAAAATAGCGCCCCCGGGATCTTATGGTATTATTATCCATCACATTTGAGAAGGCTTATGGCTTTTGTTTCAAAGCATTCCGACGTCGTTTGGTACCTCAAATCACCAATCATAGCGTTGCGGAGGTATGATCGTCATTTTCACCAAAAATAGCGCTCCCGGGATCTTGTGGTATTCTTATCTATCACATCTTGAGAAGGTTTATGGCTTTCTTTTCAAAGCATTCCGACGTCATTTGGTCCCCCAAATCACAACTCGTAGCGTTGCGGGGTTATGATCGTTATTTTGACCAAAAATAGCACCCCCGGGATCTTGTGGTATTCTTATCCATCACATCTTGAGAAGGCTTATGGCTTTCGTCTCAAAGTATTCTAACGTCGTTTGGTCCCACAAATCACCACTTGTAGCATTCCGGCGGTATGATCGCCATTTTGACCAAAAATTGCGCCCCGAGATCTTGTGGTATTATTATCCATCACATCTTGAGAAGGCTTATGGCTTTCGTTTTAAAGCATTTCGACGTCATTTGGTCCCTCAAATCATCACTCGTAGCGTTGCGGGGGTATGATCGTCATTTTGACCAAAAAAGTGCCCACGGGGTCTTGTGGTATTCTTATCCATCACATCTTGAGAAGGCTTATGGCTTTCGTTTCAAAGCATTCCGACGTCGTTTGGTCCCTCAAATCACCACTCGTAGCGTTGCGGGAGTATGATCGTCACTTTGACCAAAAATAGCGCCCCCAAGATCATGTGGATTTCTTATCCATCACATCTTAAGAAGGCTTACGGTTTTTGTTTCAAAGCATTCCGACGTCGTTTGGTCCCTCAAATCACCACTCGTAGCGTTGCGTGGGTATGATCGTCATTTTGACTAAAAATATCGCCCCCGGGATCTTGTGGTATTCTTATCCATCACATCTGGAGAAGGCTTATGGCTTTCGTTTCAAAGCATTCCGACGTCGTTTGGTCCCTCAAATCACCACTCGTAGCGTTGCGGGGGTATGATCGTCATTTTGACCAAAAATAGCGCCCCCAGGATCTTGTGGTTTTCTTATCCATCACATCTTGAGAAGGCTTATGACTTTCCTTTCAAAGTATTCCGACGTCGTTTTGTCCCCCAAATCACAACTCGTAGCGTTGCGGGGGTATGATCGTCAATTTGACCAAAAATAGCGCCCCCGGGATCTTGTAGTATTCTTATCCATCATATCTTGAGAAGGCTTATGGCTTTCATTTCAATGCATTCCGACGTCGATTGGTCCCCCAAATCTCCACTCGTAGCGTTGCGTGGGTATGATCGTCATTTTGACCAAAAATAGCGCCCCCAGAATCTTATGGTATTCTTATCCATCACATCTTGAGAAGGCTTATGGCTTTCGTTTCAAAGCATTACGACGTCGTTTGGTCCCCCAAATCACAACTCGAAGCGTTGCGGGGGTATGATCGTTATTTTGACCAAAAAATAGCGCTCCTGGGATCTTGTGGTATTATTATCCGTCACATCTTGAGAAGGCTTATGGCTTTCGTTTCAAAGCATTCAGACGTCGTTTGGTCCCTCAAATCACCACTCGTAGCGTTGCGGAGGTATGATCGTCATTTTGACCAAAAATAGCGCCCCGGGATCTTGTGGTATTCTTATCCATCACATCTTGAGAAGTCTTATGGCTTTCGTTTCAAAGCATTCCGACGTCGTTTAGTCCCCCAAATCACAACTCATAGCGTTGCGGGGGTATGATCGTTATTTTGACCAAAAATCGCGCCCCGGGATCTTATGGTATTATTATCCATCACATTTGAGAAGGCTTATGGCTTTCGTTTTAAAGCATTCCGACGTCGTTTGGTACCTCAAATCACCAATCATAGCGTTGCGGAGGTATGATCGTCATTTTCACCAAAAATAGCGCTCCCGGGATCTTGTGGTATTCTTATCCATCACATCTTGAGAAGGTTTATGGCTTTCTTTTCAAAGCATTTTGACGTCATTTGGTCCCCCAAATCACAACTCGTAGCGTTGCGGGGGTATGATCGTTATTTTGACCAAAAATAGCACCTCGGGATCTTGTGGTATTCTTATCCATCACATCTTGAGAAGGCTTATGGCTTTCATTTCAAAGTATTCCAACGTCGTTTGGTCCCTCAAATCACCACTCGTAGCGTTTCGGGGGTATGATCGCCATTTTGACCAAAAATTGCGCCCCGAGATCTTGTGGTCTTCTTATCCATCATATCTTGAGAAGGCTTGTGGCTTTCGTTTTAAAGCATTCCGACGTCATTTGGTCCCTCAAATCACCACTCGTAGCGTTGAGGGGGTATGATCGTCATTTTGACCAAAAATAGTGCCCCGGGATCTTGTGGTATTCTTATCCATCACATCTTGAGAAGGTTTATGGCTTTCGTTTCAAAGCATTCCGACGTCGTTTGGTCCCCTAAATCACAACTCGTAGCGTTGCGGGGGTATGATCGTCATTTTGACCAAAAATAGCGCCCCCAAGATCTTGTGGTATTCTTATCCATCACATCTTAAGAAGGCTTATGGTTTTTGTTTCAAAGCATTCCGACGTCGTTTGGTCCCTCAAATCACCACTCGTAGCGTTGCGTGGGTATGATCGTCATTTTGACTAAAAATATCGCCCCCGGCATCTTGTGGTATTCTTATCCATCACATCTGGAGAAGGCTTATGGCTTTCGTTTCAAAGCATTCCGACGTCGTTTGGTCCCTCAAATCACCACTCGTAGCGTTGCGGGGTATGATCGTCATTTTGACCAAAAATAGCGCCCTCAGGATCTTGTGGTTTTCTTATCCATCACATCTTGAGAAGGCTTATGACTTTCCTTTCAAAGTATTCCGACGTCGTTTTGTCCCCCAAATCACAACTCGTAGCGTTGCGGGGGTATGATCGTCAATTTGACCAAAAATAGCGCCCCCGGGATCTTGTAGTATTCTTATCCATCATATCTTGAGAAGGCTTATGGCTTTCATTTCAATGCATTCCGACGTCGATTGGTCCCCCAAATCTCCACTCGTAGCGTTGCGTGGGTATGATCGTCATTTTGACCAAAAATAGCGCCCCCAGAATCTTATGGTATTCTTATCCATCACATCTTGAGAAGGCTTATGGCTTTCTTTTTAAAGCATTCCGACGTCATTTGGTCCCTCAAATCACCACTCGTAGCGTTGCGGGGGTATGATCGTCATTTTGACCAAAAATAGTGCCCCCGGGATCTTGTGGTATTCTTATCCATCACATCTTGAGAAGGCTTATGGCTTTCGTTTCAAAGCATTCCGACGTCATTTGGTCCCCTAAATCACAACTCGTAGCGTTGCGGGGGTATGATCGTCATTTTGACCAAAAATAGCGCCCCCGGGATCTTATGGTATTATTATCCATCACATTTGAGAAGGCTTATGGCTTTTGTTTCAAAGCATTCCGACGTCGTTTGGTACCTCAAATCACCAATCATAGCGTTGCGGAGGTATGATCGTCATTTTCACCAAAAATAGCGCTCCCGGGATCTTGTGGTATTCTTATCTATCACATCTTGAGAAGGTTTATGGCTTTCTTTTCAAAGCATTCCGACGTCATTTGGTCCCCCAAATCACAACTCGTAGCGTTGCGGGGTTATGATCGTTATTTTGACCAAAAATAGCACCCCCGGGATCTTGTGGTATTCTTATCCATCACATCTTGAGAAGGCTTATGGCTTTCGTCTCAAAGTATTCCAACGTCGTTTGGTCCCACAAATCACCACTTGTAGCATTCCGGCGGTATGATCGCCATTTTGACCAAAAATTGCGCCCCGAGATCTTGTGGTATTATTATCCATCACATCTTGAGAAGGCTTATGGCTTTCGTTTTAAAGCATTTCGACGTCATTTGGTCCCTCAAATCATCACTCGTAGCGTTGCGGGGGTATGATCGTCATTTTGACCAAAAAAGTGCCCACGGGGTCTTGTGGTATTCTTATCCATCACATCTTGAGAAGGCTTATGGCTTTCGTTTCAAAGCATTCCGACGTCGTTTGGTCCCTCAAATCACCACTCGTAGCGTTGCGGGGGTATGATCGTCACTTTGACCAAAAATAGCGCCCCCAAGATCTTGTGGTATTCTTATCCATCACATCTTAAGAAGGCTTATGGTTTTTGTTTCAAAGCATTCCGACGTCGTTTGGTCCCTCAAATCACCACTCGTAGCGTTGCGTGGGTATGATCGTCATTTTGACTAAAAATATCGCCACCGGGATCTTGTGGTATTCTTATCCATCACATCTGGAGAAGGCTTATGGCTTTCGTTTCAAAGCATTCCGACGTCGTTTGGTCCCTCAAATCACCACTCGTAGCGTTGCGGGGGTATGATCGTCATTTTGACCAAAAATAGCGCCCCCAGGATCTTGTGGTTTTCTTATCCATCACATCTTGAGAAGGCTTATGACTTTCCTTTCAAAGTATTCCGACGTCGTTTTGTCCCCCAAATCACAACTCGTAGCGTTGCGGGGGTATGATCGTCAATTTGACCAAAAATAGCGCCCCCGGGATCTTGTAGTATTCTTATCCATCATATCTTGAGAAGGCTTATGGCTTTCATTTCAATGCATTCCGACGTCGATTGGTCCCCCAAATCTCCACTCGTAGCGTTGCGTGGGTATGATCGTCATTTTGACCAAAAATAGCGCCCCCAGAATCTTATGGTATTCTTATCCATCACATCTTGAGAAGGCTTATGGCTTTCGTTTCAAAGCATTACGACGTCGTTTGGTCCCCCAAATCACAACTCGAAGCGTTGCGGGGGTATGATCGTCATTTTGACCAAAAAATAGCGCTCCTGGGATCTTGTGGTATTATTATCCGTCACATCTTGAGAAGGCTTATGGCTTTCGTTTCAAAGCATTCAGACGTCGTTTGGTCCCACAAATCACCACTCGTAGCGTTGCGGAGGTATGATCGTCATTTTGACCAAAAATAGCGCCCCGGGATCTTGTGGTATTCTTATCCATCACATCTTGAGAAGTCTTATGGCTTTCGTTTCAAAGCATTCCGACGTCGTTTAGTCCCCCAAATCACAACTCATAGCGTTGCGGGGGTATGATCGTTATTTTGACCAAAAATCGCGCCCCGGGATCTTATGGTATTATTATCCATCACATTTGAGAAGGCTTATGGCTTTCGTTTTAAAGCATTCCGACGTCGTTTGGTACCTCAAATCACCAATCATAGCGTTGCGGAGGTATGATCGTCATTTTCACCAAAAATAGCGCTCCCGGGATCTTGTGGTATTCTTATCCATCACATCTTGAGAAGGTTTATGGCTTTCTTTTCAAAGCATTTTGACGTCATTTGGTCCCCCAAATCACAACTCGTAGCGTTGCGGGGGTATGATCGTTATTTTGACCAAAAATAGCACCTCGGGATCTTGTGGTATTCTTATCCATCACATCTTGAGAAGGCTTATGGCTTTCATTTCAAAGTATTCCAACGTCGTTTGGTCCCTCAAATCACCACTCGTAGCGTTTCGTGGGTATGATCGTCATTTTGACCAAAAATTGCGCCCCGAGATCTTGTGGTCTTCTTATCCATCATATCTTGAGAAGGCTTGTGGCTTTCGTTTTAAAGCATTCCGACGTCATTTGGTCCCTCAAATCACCACTCGTAGCGTTGAGGGGGTATGATCGTCATTTTGACCAAAAATAGTGCCCCGGGATCTTGTGGTATTCTTATCCATCACATCTTGAGAAGGCTTAAAGCTTTCGTTTCAAAGCATTCCGACGTCGTTTGGTCCCCCAAATCACAACTCGTAGCGTTGCGGGGGTATGATCGTCATTTGACCAAAAATAGCGCCCCCAAGATCTTGTGGTATTCTTATCCATCACATCTTAAGAAGGCTTATGGTTTTTGTTTCAAAGCATTCCGACGTCGTTTGGTCCCTCAAATCACCACTCGTAGCGTTGCGTGGGTATGATCGTCATTTTGACTAAAAATATCGCCCCCGGGATCTTGTGGTATTCTTATCCATCACATCTGGAGAAGGCTTATGGCTTTCGTTTCAAAGCATTCCGACGTCGTTTGGTCCCTCAAATCACCACTCGTAGCGTTGCGGGGGTATGATCGTCATTTTGACCAAAAATAGCGCCCTCAGGATCTTGTGGTTTTCTTATCCATCACATCTTGAGAAGGCTTATGACTTTCCTTTCAAAGTATTTCGACGTCGTTTTGTCCCCCAAATCACAACTCGTAGCGTTGCGGGGGTATGATCGTCAATTTGACCAAAAATAGCGCCCCCGGGATCTTGTAGTATTCTTATCCATCATATCTTGAGAAGGCTTATGGCTTTCATTTCAATGCATTCCGACGTCGATTGGTCCCCCAAATCTCCACTCGTAGCGTTGCGTGGGTATGATCGTCATATTGACCAAAAATAGCGCCCCCAGAATCTTATGGTATTCTTATCCATCACATCTTGAGAAGGCTTATGGCTTTCGTTTCAAAGCATTACGACGTCGTTTGGTCCCCAAATCACAACTCGAAGCGTTGCGGGGGTATGATAGTCATTTTGACCAAAAAATAGCGCTCCTGGGATCTTGTGGTATTATTATCCGTCACATCTTGAGAAGGCTTATGGCTTTCGTTTCAAAGCATTCAGACGTCATTTGGTCCCTCAAATCACCACTCGTAGCGTTGCGGAGGTATGATCGTCATTTTGACCAAAAATAGTGCCCCGGGATCTTGTAGTATTCTTATCCATCACATCTTGAGAAGTCTTATGGCTTTCGTTTCAAAGCATTCCGACGTCGTTTAGTCCCCCAAATCACAACTCATAGCGTTGCAGGGGTATGATCGTTATTTTGACCAAAAATCGCGCTCCGGGATCTTATGGTATTATTATCCATCACATTTGAGAAGGCTTATGGCTTTCGTTTTAAAGCATTCCGACGTCGTTTGGTACCTCAAATCACCAATCATAGCGTTGCGGAGGTATGATCGTCATTTTCACCAAAAATAGCGCTCCCGGGATCTTGTGGTATTCTTATCCATCACATCTTGAGAAGGTTTATGGCTTTCTTTTCAAAGCATTTTGACGTCATTTGGTCCCCCAAATCACAACTCGTAGCGTTGCGGGGGTATGATCGTTATTTTGACCAAAAATAGCACCTCGGGATCTTGTGGTATTCTTATCCATCACATCTTGAGAAGGCTTATTGCTTTCATTTCAAAGTATTCCAAC
Organism: Verbascum thapsus; assembly: GCA_963669365.1. Taxonomy (NCBI): domain Eukaryota; kingdom Viridiplantae; phylum Streptophyta; class Magnoliopsida; order Lamiales; family Scrophulariaceae; genus Verbascum; species Verbascum thapsus. Next base: position 11,101,352 of record OY770115.1, on the reverse strand, counting down.
GTCATTTGGTCCCTCAAATCACCACTCGTAGCGTTTCGGGGGTATGATCGCCATTTTGACCAAAAATTGCGCCCCGAGATCTTGTGGTCTTCTTATCCATCATATCTTGAGAAGGCTTGTGGCTTTCGTTTTAAAGCATTCCGACGTCATTTGGTCCCTCAAATCACCACTCGTAGCGTTGAGGGGGTATGATCGTCATTTTGACCAAAAATAGTGCTCCCGGGATCTTGTGGTATTCTTATCCATCACATCTTGAGAAGGCTTATGGCTTTCGTTTCAAAGCATTCCGACGTCGTTTGGTCCCCCAAATCACAACTCGTAGCGTTGCGGGGGTATGATCGTCATTTTGACCAAAAATAGCGCCCTCAAGATCTTGTGGTATTCTTATCCATCACATCTTGAGAAGGCTTATGGCTTTCGTTTCAAAGCATTCCGACGTCGTTTGGTCCCTCAAATCACAACTCGTAGCATTGCGGGGGTATGATCGTTATTTTGACCAAAAATAGCACCCCCGGGATCTTGTGGTATTCTTATCCATCACATCTTGAGAAGGCTTATGGTTTTCGTTTCAAAGCATTCCGACGTCGTTGGTCCCTCAAATCACCACTCGTAGCGTTTCGGGAGTATGATCGCCATTTTGACCAAAAATTGCGCCCCGAGATCTTGTGGTATTCTTATCCATCACATCTTGAGAAGGCTTATGGCTTTCGATTTAAAGCATTCCGACATCATTTGGTCCCTCAAATCACCACTCGTAGCGTTGCGGGGGTATGATCGTCATTTTGACCAAAAATAGCGCCCCCGGGATCTTGTAGTATTCTTATCCATCATATCTTGAGAAGGCTTATGGCTTTCGTTTCAATGCATTCCGACGTCGATTGGTCCCCAAATCTCCACTCGTAGCGTTGCGTGGGTATGATCGTCATTTTGACCAAAAATAGCGCCCCCAGAATCTTATGGTATTCTTATCCATCACATCTTGAGAAGGCTTATGGCTTTCTTTTTAAAGCATTCCGACGTCATTTGGTCCCTCAAATCACCACTCGTAGCGTTGCGGGGGTATGATCGTCATTTTGACCAAAAATAGTGCCCCCCGGGATCTTGTGGTATTCTTATCCATCACATCTTGAGAAGGCTTATGGCTTTCGTTTCAAAGCATTCCGACGTCATTTGGTCCCCCAAATCACAACTCGTAGCGTTGCGGGGGTATGATCGTCATTTTGACCAAAAATAGCGCCCCCGGGATCTTATGGTATTATTATCCATCACATTTGAGAAGGCTTATGGCTTTTGTTTCAAAGCATTCCGACGTCGTTTTGTACCTCAAATCACCAATCATAGCGTTGCGGAGGTATGATCGTCATTTTCACCAAAAATAGCGCTCCCGGGATCTTGTGGTATTCTTATCTATCACATCTTGAGAAGGTTTATGGCTTTCTTTTCAAAGCATTCCGACGTCATTTGGTCCCCCAAATCACAACTCGTAGCGTTGCGGGGTTATGATCGTTATTTTGACCAAAAATAGCACCCCCGGGATCTTGTGGTATTCTTATCCATCACATCTTGAGAAGGCTTATGGCTTTCGTCTCAAAGTATTCCAACGTCGTTTGGTCCCACAAATCACCACTTGTAGCATTCCGGCGGTATGATCGCCATTTTGACCAAAAATTGCGCCCCGAGATCTTGTGGTATTATTATCCATCACATCTTGAGAAGGCTTATGGCTTTCGTTTTAAAGCATTCCGACGTCATTTGGTCCCTCAAATCATCACTCGTAGCGTTGCGGGGGTATGATCGTCATTTTGACCAAAAATAGTGCCCACGGGGTCTTGTGGTATTCTTATCCATCACATCTTGAGAAGGCTTATGGCTTTCGTTTCAAAGCATTCCGACGTCGTTTGGTCCCTCAAATCACCACTCGTAGCGTTGCGGGGGTATGATCGTCACTTTGACCAAAAATAGCGCCCCCAAGATCTTGTGGTATTCTTATCCATCACATCTTAAGAAGGCTTATGATTTTTGTTTCAAAGCATTCCGATGTCGTTTGGTCCCTCAAATCACCACTCGTAGCGTTGCGGGGGTATGATCGTCATTTTGACCAAAAATAGCGCCCCCAGGATCTTGTGGTTTTCTTATCCATCACATCTTGAGAAGGCTTATGACTTTCCTTTCAAAGTATTCCGACGTCGTTTTGTCCCCCAAATCACAACTCGTAGCGTTGCGGGGGTATGATCGTCAATTTGACCAAAAATAGCGCCCCCGGGATCTTGTAGTATTCTTATCCATCATATCTTGAGAAGGCTTATGGCTTTCATTTCAATGCATTCCGACGTCGATTGGTCCCCCAAATCTCCACTCGTAGCGTTGCGTGGGTATGATCGTCATTTTGACCAAAAATAGCGCCCCCAGAATCTTATGGTATTCTTATCCATCACATCTTGAGAAGGCTTATGGCTTTCGTTTCAAAGCATTACGACGTCGTTTGGTCCCCCAAATCACAACTCGAAGCGTTGCGGGGGTATGATCGTCATTTTGACCAAAAAATAGCGCTCCTGGGATCTTGTGGTATTATTATCCGTCACATCTTGAGAAGGCTTATGGCTTTCGTTTCAAAGCATTCAGACGTCGTTTGGTCCCTCAAATCACCACTCGTAGCTTTGCGGAGGTATGATCGTCATTTTGACCAAAAATAGCGCCCCGGGATCTTGTGGTATTCTTATCCATCACATCTTGAGAAGTCTTATGGCTTTCGTTTCAAAGCATTCCGACGTCGTTTAGTCTCCCAAATCACAACTCATAGCGTTGCGGGGGTATGATCGTTATTTTGACCAAAAATCGCGCCCCGGGATCTTATGGTATTATTATCCATCACATTTGAGAAGGCTTATGGCTTTCGTTTTAAAGCATTCCGACGTCGTTTGGTACCTCAAATCACCAATCATAGCGTTGCGGAGGTATGATCGTCATTTTCACCATAAATAGCGCTCCCGGGATCTTGTGGTATTCTTATCCATCACATCTTGAGAAGGTTTATGGCTTTCTTTTCAAAGCATTTTGACGTCATTTGGTCCCCCAAATCACAACTCGTAGCGTTGGCGTATGATCGTTATTTTGACCAAAAATAGCACCTCGGGATCTTGTGGTATTCTTATCCATCACATCTTGAGAAGCCTTATGGCTTTCATTTCAAAGTATTCCAACGTCATTTGGTCCCTCAAATCACCACTCGTAGCGTTTCGGGGGTATGATCGCCATTTTGACCAAAAATTGCGCCCCGAGATCTTGTGGTCTTCTTATCCATCATATCTTGAGAAGGCTTGTGGCTTTCGTTTTAAAGCATTTCGACGTCATTTGGTCCCTCAAATCACCACTCGTAGCGTTGAGGGGGTATGATCATCATTTTGACCAAAAATAGTGCCCCCGGGATCTTGTGGTATTCTTATCCATCACATCTTGAGAAGGCTTATGGCTTTCGTTTCAAAGCATTCCGACGTCGTTTGGTCCCCCAAATCACAACTCGTAGCGTTGCAGGGGTATGATCGTCATTTTGACCAAAAATAGCGCCCCCAAGATCTTGTGGTATTCTTATCCATCACATCTTGAGAAGGCTTATGGCTTTCGTTTCAAAGCATTCCGACGTCGTTTGGTCCCTCAAATCACAACTCGTAGCATTGCGGGGGTATGATCGTTATTTTGACCAAAAATAACACCCCCGGGATCTTGTGGTATTCTTATTCATCACATCTTGAGAAGGCTTATGGTTTTCGTTTCAAAGCATTCCGACGTCGTTGGTCCCTCAAATCACCACTCGTAGCGTTTCGGGAGTATGATCGCCATTTTGACCAAAAATTGCGCCCCGAGATCTTGTGGTATTCTTATCCATCACATCTTGAGAAGGCTTATGGCTTTCGATTTAAAGCATTCCGACATCATTTGGCCCCTCAAATCACCACTCGTAGCGTTGCGGGGGTATGATCGTCATTTTGACCAAAAATAGTGCCCCTGGATCTTATGGTATTCCTATCCATCACATCTTGAGAAGGCTTATGGCTTTCGTTTCAAAGCATTCCGACGTCGTTTGGTCCCCCAAATCATCACTCGTAGCGTTGCGGGGGTATGATCGTCATTTTGACCAAAAATAGTGCCCACGGGGTCTTGTGGTATTCTTATCCATCACATCTTGAGAAGGCTTATGGCTTTCGTTTCAAAGCATTCCGACGTCGTTTGGTCCCTCAAATCACCACTCGTAGCGTTGCGGGGGTATGATCGTCATTTTGACCAAAAATAGCGCCCCCAAGATCTTGTGGTATTCTTATCCATCACATCTTAAGAAGGCTTATGGTTTATGTTTCAAAGCATTCCGACGTCGTTTGGTCCCTCAAATCACCACTCGTAGCGTTGCGTGGGTATGATCGTCATTTTGACTAAAAATATCGCCCCCGGGATCTTGTGGTATTCTTATCCATCACATCTGGAGAAGGCTTATGGCTTTCGTTTCAAAGCATTCCGACGTCGTTTGGTCCCTCAAATCACCACTCGTAGCGTTGCGGGGGTATGATCGTCATTTTAACCTAAAATAGCGCCCCCAGGATCTTGTGGTTTTCTTATCCATCACATCTTGAGAAGGCTTATGACTTTCCTTTCAAAGTATTCCGACGTCGTTTTGTCCCCCAAATCACAACTCGTAGCGTTGCGAGGGTATGATCGTCATTTTGACCAAAAATAGCGCCCCCGGGATCTTGTAGTATTCTTATCCATCATATCTTGAGAAGGCTTATGGCTTTCGTTTCAATGCATTCCGACGTCGATTGGTCCCCCAAATCTCCACTCGTAGCGTTGCGTGGGTATGATCGTCATTTTGACCAAAAATAGCGCCCCCAGAATCTTATGGTATTCTTATCCATCACATCTTGAGAAGGCTTATGGCTTTCTTTTTAAAGCATTCCGACGTCATTTGGTCCCTCAAATCACCACTCGTAGCGTTGCGGGGGTATGATCGTCATTTTGACCAAAAATAGTGCCCCCGAGATCTTGTGGTATTCTTATCCATCACATCTAGAGAAGGCTTATGGCTTTCGTTTCAAAGCATTCCGACGTCATTTGGTCCCCCAAATCACAACTCGTAGCGTTGCGGGGGTATGATCGTCATTTTGACCAAAAATAGCGCCCTCGGGATCTTGTAGTATTCTTATCCATCATATCTTGAGAAGGCTTATGGCTTTCGTTTCAATGCATTCCGACGTCGATTGGTCCCCCAAATCTCCACTCGTAGCGTTGCGTGGGTATGATCGTCATTTTGACCAAAAATAGCGCCCCCAGAATCTTATGGTATTCTTATCCATCACATCTTGAGAAGGCTTATGGCTTTCTTTTTAAAGCATTCCGACGTCATTTGGTCCCTCAAATCACCACTCGTAGCGTTGCGGGGGTATGATCGTCATTTTGACCAAAAATAGTGCCCCCGGGATCTTGTGGTATTCTTATCCATCACATCTTGAGAAGGCTTATGGCTTTCGTTTCAAAGCATTCCGACGTCATTTGGTCCCCCAAATCACAACTAGTAGCGTTGCGTGGGTATGATCGTCATTTTGACCAAAAATAGCGGCCCCAAGATCTTGTGGTATTCTTATCCATCACATCTTGAGAAGGCTTATGGCTTTCATTTCAAAGCATTCCAACGTCGTTTGGTCCCTCAAATCACCACTCACAGTGTTGCGGGGGTTTGATCGTCATTTTGACTAAAAATAGCACCCCCAAGATCTTATGGTTTTCTTATCCATCACATCTTGAGAAGGCTTATGGCTTTCGTTTAAAAGCATTCCGACGTCGTTTAGTCCCCCAAATCACAACTCGTAGCGTTGCGGGGGTATGATCGTCATTTTGACCAAAAAAAAGCGCCCCTGGGATCTTGTGGTATTATTATCCATCACATCTTGAGAAGGCTTATGGCTTTCGTTTCAAAGCATTCAGACGTCGTTTGGTCCCTCAAATCACCACTCGTAGCGTTGCGGAGGTATGATCGTCATTTTGACCAAAAATAGCATCCCGGGATCTTGTGGTATTCTTACCCATCACATCTTGAGAAGGCTTATGGCTTTCGTTTCAAAGCATTCCGACGTCGTTTGGTCCCTCAAATCACCAATCGTAGCGTTGAGGAGGTATGATCGTCATTTTGACCAAAAATAGCGCTCCTGGGATCTTGTGGTATTCTTATCCATCACATCTTGAGAAGGTTTATGGCTTTCTTTACAAAGCATTCTGACGTCATTTGGTCCCCCAAATCACAACTCGTAGCGTTGCGGGGGGATGATCGTTATTTTGACCAAAAATAGCGCCCCCAAGATCTTGTAGTATTCTTATCCATCACATCTTGAGAAGGCTTATGGCTTTCGTTTCAATGCATTCCGACGTCGTTTGGTCCCCCAAATCTCCACTCGTAGCGTTGCGTGGGTATGATCGTCATTTTGACCAAAAATAGCGCCCCCAGGATCTTATGGTATTCTTATCCATCACATCTTGAGAAGGCTTATGGCTTTCGTTTCAAAGCATTCCGACGTCATTTGGTCCCCCAAATCACAACTCGTAGCGTTGCGGGGGTATGATTGTCATTTTGACCAAAAATAGCGCCCCCGGGATCTTGTAGTATTCTTATCCATCATATCTTGAGAAGGCTTATGGCTTTCGTTTCAATGCATTCCGACGTCGATTGGTCCCCAAATCTCCACTCGTAGCGTTGCGTGGGTATGATCGTCATTTTGACCAAAAATAGCGCCCCCAGAATCTTATGGTATTCTTATCCATCACATCTTGAGAAGGCTTATGGCTTTCTTTTTAAAGCATTCCGACGTCATTTGGTCCCTCAAATCACCACTCGTAGCGTTGCGGGGGTATGATCGTCATTTTGACCAAAAATAGTGCCCCCGGGATCTTGTGGTATTCTTATCCATCACATCTTGAGAAGGCTTATGGCTTTCGTTTCAAAGCATTCCGACGTCATTTGGTCCCCCAAATCACAACTCGTAGCGTTGCGGGGGTATGATCGTCATTTTGACCAAAAATAGCGCCCCCGAGATCTTATGGTATTATTATCCATCACATTTGAGAAGGCTTATGGCTTTTGTTTCAAAGCATTCCGACGTCGTTTTGTACCTCAAATCACCAATCATAGCGTTGCGGAGGTATGATCGTCATTTTCACCAAAAATAGCGCTCCCGGGATCTTGTGGTATTCTTATCTATCACATCTTGAGAAGGTTTATGGCTTTCTTTTCAAAGCATTCCGACGTCATTTGGTCCCCCAAATCACAACTCGTAGCGTTGCGGGGTTATGATCGTTATTTTGACCAAAAATAGCACCCCCGGGATCTTGTGGTATTCTTATCCATCACATCTTGAGAAGGCTTATGGCTTTCGTCTCAAAGTATTCCAACGTCGTTTGGTCCCACAAATCACCACTTGTAGCATTCCGGCGGTATGATCGCCATTTTGACCAAAAATTGCGCCCCGAGATCTTGTGGTATTATTATCCGTCACATCTTGAGAAGGCTTATGGCTTTCGTTTCAAAGCATTCAGACGTCGTTTGGTCCCTCAAATCACCACTCGTAGCTTTGCGGAGGTATGATCGTCATTTTGACCAAAAATAGCGCCCTGGGATCTTGTGGTATTCTTATCCATCACATCTTGAGAAGTCTTATGGCTTTCTTTTCAAAGCATTTTGACGTCATTTGGTCCCCCAAATCACAACTCGTAGCGTTGCGGGCGTATGATCGTTATTTTGACCAAAAATAGCACCTCGGGATCTTGTGGTATTCTTATCCATCACATCTTGAGAAGCCTTATGGCTTTCATTTCAAAGTATTCCAACGTCGTTTGGTCCCTCAAATCACCACTCGTAGCGTTTCGGGGGTATGATCGCCATTTTGACCAAAAATTGCGCCCCGAGATCTTGTGGTCTTCTTATCCATCATATTTGAGAAGGCTTATGGCTTTTGTTTCAAAGCATTCCGACGTCGTTTTGTACCTCAAATCACCAATCATAGCGTTGCGGAGGTATGATCGTCATTTTCACCAAAAATAGCGCTCCCGGGATCTTGTGGTATTCTTATCTATCACATCTTGAGAAGGTTTATGGCTTTCTTTTCAAAGCATTCCGACGTCATTTGGTCCCCCAAATCACAACTCGTAGCGTTGCGGGGTTATGATCGTTATTTTGACCAAAAATAGCACCCCCGGGATCTTGTGGTATTCTTATCCATCACATCTTGAGAAGGCTTATGGCTTTCGTCTCAAAGTATTCCAACGTCGTTTGGTCCCACAAATCACCACTTGTAGCATTCCGGCGGTATGATCGCCATTTTGACCAAAAATTGCGCCCCGAGATCTTGTGGTATTATTATCCATCACATCTTGAGAAGGCTTATGGCTTTCGTTTTAAAGCATTCAGACGTCATTTGGTCCCTCAAATCATCACTCGTAGCGTTGCGGGGGTATGATCGTCATTTTGACCAAAAATAGTGCCCACGGGGTCTTGTGGTATTCTTATCCATCACATCTTGAGAAGGCTTATGGCTTTCGTTTCAAAGCATTCCGACGTCGTTTGGTCCCTCAAATCACCACTCGTAGCGTTGCGGGGGTATGATCGTCACTTTGACCAAAAATAGCGCCCCCAAGATCTTGTGGTATTCTTATCCATCACATCTTAAGAAGGCTTATGATTTTTGTTTCAAAGCATTCCGACGTCGTTTGGTCCCTCAAATCACCACTCGTAGCGTTGCGGGGGTATGATCGTCATTTTGACCAAAAATAGCGCCCCCAGGATCTTGTGGTTTTCTTATCCATCACATCTTGAGAAGGCTTATGACTTTCCTTTCAAAGTATTCCGACGTCGTTTTGTCCCCCAAATCACAACTCGTAGCGTTGCGGGGGTATGATCGTCAATTTGACCAAAAATAGCGCCCCCGGGATCTTGTAGTATTCTTATCCATCATATCTTGAGAAGGCTTATGGCTTTCATTTCAATGCATTCCGACGTCGATTGGTCCCCCAAATCTCCACTCGTAGCGTTGCGTGGGTATGATCGTCATTTTGACCAAAAATAGCGCCCCCAGAATCTTATGGTATTCTTATCCATCACATCTTGAGAAGGCTTATGGCTTTCGTTTCAAAGCATTACGACGTCGTTTGGTCCCCCAAATCACAACTCGAAGCGTTGCGGGGGTATGATCGTCATTTTGACCAAAAAATAGCGCTCCTGGGATCTTGTGGTATTATTATCCGTCACATCTTGAGAAGGCTTATGGCTTTCGTTTCAAAGCATTCAGACGTCGTTTGGTCCCTCAAATCACCACTCGTAGCTTTGCGGAGGTATGATCGTCATTTTGACCAAAAATAGCGCCCCGAGATCTTGTGGTATTCTTATCCATCACATCTTGAGAAGTCTTATGGCTTTCGTTTCAAAGCATTCCGACGTCGTTTAGTCTCCCAAATCACAACTCATAGCGTTGCGGGGGTATGATCGTTATTTTGACCAAAAATCGCGCCCCGGGATCTTATGGTATTATTATCCATCACATTTGAGAAGGCTTATGGCTTTCGTTTTAAAGCATTCCGACGTCGTTTGGTACCTCAAATCACCAATCATAGCGTTGCGGAGGTATGATCGTCATTTTCACCATAAATAGCGCTCCCGGGATCTTGTGGTATTCTTATCCATCACATCTTGAGAAGGTTTATGGCTTTCTTTTCAAAGCATTTTGACGTCATTTGGTCCCCCAAATCACAACTCGTAGCGTTGCGGGCGTATGATCGTTATTTTGACCAAAAATAGCACCTCGGGATCTTGTGGTATTCTTATCCATCACATCTTGAGAAGCCTTATGGCTTTCATTTCAAAGTATTCCAACGTCGTTTGGTCCCTCAAATCACCACTCGTAGCGTTTCGGGGGTATGATCGCCATTTTGACCAAAAATTGCGCCCCGAGATCTTGTGGTCTTCTTATCCATCATATCTTGAGAAGGCTTGTGGCTTTCGTTTTAAAGCATTTCGACGTCATTTGGTCCCTCAAATCACCACTCGTAGCGTTGAGGGGGTATGATCATCATTTTGACCAAAAATAGTGCCCCCGGGATCTTGTGGTATTCTTATCCATCACATCTTGAGAAGGCTTATGGCTTTCGTTTCAAAGCATTCCGACGTCGTTTGGTCCCCCAAATCACAACTCGTAGCGTTGCAGGGGTATGATCGTCATTTTGACCAAAAATAGCGCCCCCAAGATCTTGTGGTATTCTTATCCATCACATCTTGAGAAGGCTTATGGCTTTCGTTTCAAAGCATTCCGACGTCGTTTGGTCCCTCAAATCACAACTCGTAGCATTGCGGGGGTATGATCGTTATTTTGACCAAAAATAACACCCCCGGGATCTTGTGGTATTCTTATTCATCACATCTTGAGAAGGCTTATGGTTTTCGTTTCAAAGCATTCCGACGTCGTTGGTCCCTCAAATCACCACTCGTAGCGTTTCGGGAGTATGATCGCCATTTTGACCAAAAATTGCGCCCCGAGATCTTGTGGTATTCTTATCCATCACATCTTGAGAAGGCTTATGGCTTTCGATTTAAAGCATTCCGACATCATTTGGCCCCTCAAATCACCACTCGTAGCGTTGCCGGGGTATGATCGTCATTTTGACCAAAAATAGTGCCCCTGGATCTTATGGTATTCCTATCCATCACATCTTGAGAAGGCTTATGGCTTTCGTTTCAAAGCATTCCGACGTCGTTTGGTCCCCCAAATCATCACTCGTAGCGTTGCGGGGGTATGATCGTCATTTTGACCAAAAATAGTGCCCACGGGGTCTTGTGGTATTCTTATCCATCACATCTTGAGAAGGCTTATGGCTTTCGTTTCAAAGCATTCCGACGTCGTTTGGTCCCTCAAATCACCACTCGTAGCGTTGCGGGGGTATGATCGTCATTTTGACCAAAAATAGCGCCCCCAAGATCTTGTGGTATTCTTATCCATCACATCTTAAAAAGGCTTATGGTTTATGTTTCAAAGCATTCCGACGTCGTTTGGTCCCTCAAATCACCACTCGTAGCGTTGCGTGGGTATGATCGTCATTTTGACTAAAAATATCGCCCCCGGGATCTTGTGGTATTCTTATCCATCACATCTGGAGAAGGCTTATGGCTTTCGTTTCAAAGCATTCCGACGTCGTTTGGTCCCTCAAATCACCACTCGTAGCGTTGCGGGGGTATGATCGTCATTTTAACCTAAAATAGCGCCCCCAGGATCTTGTGGTTTTCTTATCCATCACATCTTGAGAAGGCTTATGACTTTCCTTTCAAAGTATTCCGACGTCGTTTTGTCCCCCAAATCACAACTCGTAGCGTTGCGAGGGTATGATCGTCATTTTGACCAAAAATAGCGCCCCCGGGATCTTGTAGTATTCTTATCCATCATATCTTGAGAAGGCTTATGGCTTTCGTTTCAATGCATTCCGACGTCGATTGGTCCCCCAAATCTCCACTCGTAGCGTTGCGTGGGTATGATCGTCATTTTGACCAAAAATAGCGCCCCCAGAATCTTATGGTATTCTTATCCATCACATCTTGAGAAGGCTTATGGCTTTCTTTTTAAAGCATTCCGACGTCATTTGGTCCCTCAAATCACCACTCGTAGCGTTGCGGGGGTATGATCGTCATTTTGACCAAAAATAGTGCCCCCGAGATCTTGTGGTATTCTTATCCATCACATCTAGAGAAGGCTTATGGCTTTCGTTTCAAAGCATTCCGACGTCATTTGGTCCCCCAAATCACAACTCGTAGCGTTGCGGGGGTATGATCGTCATTTTGACCAAAAATAGCGCCCTCGGGATCTTGTAGTATTCTTATCCATCATATCTTGAGAAGGCTTATGGCTTTCGTTTCAATGCATTCCGACGTCGATTGGTCCCCCAAATCTCCACTCGTAGCGTTGCGTGGGTATGATCGTCATTTTGACCAAAAATAGCGCCCCCAGAATCTTATGGTATTCTTATCCATCACATCTTGAGAAGGCTTATGGCTTTCTTTTTAAAGCATTCCGACGTCATTTGGTCCCTCAAATCACCACTCGTAGCGTTGCGGGGGTATGATCGTCATTTTGACCAAAAATAGTGCCCCCGGGATCTTGTGGTATTCTTATCCATCACATCTTGAGAAGGCTTATGGCTTTCGTTTCAAAGCATTCCGACGTCATTTGGTCCCCCAAATCACAACTCGTAGCGTTGCGTGGGTATGATCGTCATTTTGACCAAAAATAGCGGCCCCAAGATCTTGTGGTATTCTTATCCATCACATCTTGAGAAGGCTTATGGCTTTCATTTCAAAGCATTCCAACGTCGTTTGGTCCCTCAAATCACCACTCACAGTGTTGCGGGGGTTTGATCGTCATTTTGACTAAAAATAGCACCCCCAAGATCTTATGGTTTTCTTATCCATCACATCTTGAGAAGGCTTATGGCTTTCGTTTAAAAGCATTCCGACGTCGTTTAGTCCCCCAAATCACAACTCGTAGCGTTGCGGGGGTATGATCGTCATTTTGACCAAAAAAAAGCGCCCCTGGGATCTTGTGGTATTATTATCCATCACATCTTGAGAAGGCTTATGGCTTTCGTTTCAAAGCATTCAGACGTCGTTTGGTCCCTCAAATCACCACTCGTAGCGTTGCGGAGGTATGATCGTCATTTTGACCAAAAATAGCATCCCGGGATCTTGTGGTATTCTTATCCATCACATCTTGAGAAGGCTTATGGCTTTCGTTTCAAAGCATTCCGACGTCGTTTGGTCCCTCAAATCACAAATCGTAGCGTTGAGGAGGTATGATCGTCATTTTGACCAAAAATAGCGCTCCTGGGATCTTGTGGTATTCTTATCCATAACATCTTGAGAAGGTTTATGGCTTTCTTTACAAAGCATTCTGACGTCATTTGGTCCCCCAAATCACAACTCGTAGCGTTGCGGGGGGATGATCGTTATTTTGACCAAAAATAGCGCCCCCAAGATCTTGTAGTATTCTTATCCATCACATCTTGAGAAGGCTTATGGCTTTCGTTTCAATGCATTCCGACGTCGTTTGGTCCTCCAAATCTCCACTCGTAGCGTTGCGTGGGTATGATCGTCATTTTGACCAAAAATAGCGCCCCCAGGATCTTATGGTATTCTTATCCATCACATCTTGAGAAGGCTTATGGCTTTCGTTTCAAAGCATTCCGACGTCATTTGGTCCCCCAAATCACAACTCGTAGCGTTGCGGGGGTATGATCGTCATTTTGACCAAAAATAGCGCCCCCGGGATCTTGTAGTATTCTTATCCATCATATCTTGAGAAGGCTTATGGCTTTCGTTTCAATGCATTCCGACGTCGATTGGTCCCCAAATCTCCACTCGTAGCGTTGCGTGGGTATGATCGTCATTTTGACCAAAAATAGCGCCCCCAGAATCTTATGGTATTCTTATCCATCACATCTTGAGAAGGCTTATGGCTTTCTTTTTAAAGCATTCCGACGTCATTTGGTCCCTCAAATCACCACTCGTAGCGTTGCGGGGGTATGATCGTCATTTTGACCAAAAATAGTGCCCCCGGGATCTTGTGGTATTCTTATCCATCACATCTTGAGAAGGCTTATGGCTTTCGTTTCAAAGCATTCCGACATCATTTGGTCCCCCAAATCACAACTCGTAGCGTTGCGGGGGTATGATCGTCATTTTGACCAAAAATAGCGCCCCCGGGATCTTATGGTATTATTATCCATCACATTTGAGAAGGCTTATGGCTTTTGTTTCAAAGCATTCCGACGTCGTTTTGTACCTCAAATCACCAATCATAGCGTTGCGGAGGTATGATCGTCATTTTCACCAAAAATAGCGCTCCCGGGATCTTGTGGTATTCTTATCTATCACATCTTGAGAAGGTTTATGGCTTTCTTTTCAAAGCATTCCGACGTCATTTGGTCCCCCAAATCACAACTCGTAGCTTTGCGGGGTTATGATCGTTATTTTGACCAAAAATAGCACCCCCGGGATCTTGTGGTATTCTTATCCATCACATCTTGAGAAGGCTTATGGCTTTCGTCTCAAAGTATTCCAACGTCGTTTGGTCCCACAAATCACCACTTGTAGCATTCCGGCGGTATGATCGCCATTTTGACCAAAAATTGCGCCCCGAGATCTTGTGGTATTATTATCCATCACATCTTGAGAAGGCTTATGGCTTTCGTTTTAAAGCATTCCGACGTCATTTGGTCCCTCAAATCATCACTCGTAGCGTTGCGGGGGTATGATCGTCATTTTGACCAAAAATAGTGCCCACGGGGTCTTGTGGTATTCTTATCCATCACATCTTGAGAAGGCTTATGGCTTTCGTTTCAAAGCATTCCGACGTCGTTTGGTCCCTCAAATCACCACTCGTAGCGTTGCGGGGGTATGATCGTCACTTTGACCAAAAATAGCGCCCCCAAGATCTTGTGGTATTCTTATCCATCACATCTTAAGAAGGCTTATGATTTTTGTTTCAAAGCATTCCGACGTCGTTTGGTCCCTCAAATCACCACTCGTAGCGTTTCTGGGGTATGATCGTCATTTTGACCAAAAATAGCGCCCCCAGGATCTTGTGGTTTTCTTATCCATCACATCTTGAGAAGGCTTATGACTTTCCTTTCAAAGTATTCCGACGTCGTTTTGTCCCCCAAATCACAACTCGTAGCGTTGCGGGGGTATGATCGTCAATTTGACCAAAAATAGCGCCCCCGGGATCTTGTAGTATTCTTATCCATCATATCTTGAGAAGGCTTATGGCTTTCATTTCAATGCATTCCGACGTCGATTGGTCCCCCAAATCTCCACTCGTAGCGTTGCGTGGGTATGATCGTCATTTTGACCAAAAATAGCGCCCCCAGAATCTTATGGTATTCTTATCCATCACATCTTGAGAAGGCTTATGGCTTTCGTTTCAAAGCATTACGACGTCGTTTGGTCCCCCAAATCACAACTCGAAGCGTTGCGGGGGTATGATCGTCATTTTGACCAAAAAATAGCGCTCCTGGGATCTTGTGGTATTATTATCCGTCACATCTTGAGAAGGCTTATGGCTTTCGTTTCAAAGCATTCAGACGTCGTTTGGTCCCTCAAATCACCACTCGTAGCTTTGCGGAGGTATGATCGTCATTTTGACCAAAAATAGCGCCCTGGGATCTTGTGGTA
The DNA here is from genome assembly GCA_963669365.1 of Verbascum thapsus. Taxonomy (NCBI): domain Eukaryota; kingdom Viridiplantae; phylum Streptophyta; class Magnoliopsida; order Lamiales; family Scrophulariaceae; genus Verbascum; species Verbascum thapsus. The sequence continues at coordinate 11,086,111 of OY770115.1, read as the reverse complement.
TTCTTATCCATCACATCTTGAGAAGTCTTATGGCTTTCGTTTCAAAGCATTCCGACGTCGTTTAGTCTCCCAAATCACAACTCATAGCGTTGCGGGGGTATGATCGTTATTTTGACCAAAAATCGCGCCCCGGGATCTTATGGTATTATTATCCATCACATTTGAGAAGGCTTATGGCTTTCGTTTTAAAGCATTCCGACGTCGTTTGGTACCTCAAATCACCAATCATAGCGTTGCGGAGGTATGATCGTCATTTTCACCAAAAATAGCGCTCCCGGGATCTTGTGGTATTCTTATCCATCACATCTTGAGAAGGTTTATGGCTTTCTTTTCAAAGCATTTTGACGTCATTTGGTCCCCCAAATCACAACTCGTAGCGTTGCGGGCGTATGATCGTTATTTTGACCAAAAATAGCACCTCGGGATCTTGTGGTATTCTTATCCATCACATCTTGAGAAGCCTTATGGCTTTCATTTCAAAGTATTCCAACGTCGTTTGGTCCCTCAAATCACCACTCGTAGCGTTTCGGGGGTATGATCGCCATTTTGACCAAAAATTGCGCCCCGAGATCTTGTGGTCTTCTTATCCATCATATCTTGAGAAGGCTTGTGGCTTTCTTTACAAAGCATTCTGACGTCATTTGGTCCCCCAAATCACAACTCGTAGCGTTGCGGGGGTATGATCGTCATTTTGACCAAAAATAGCGCCCCCAAGATCTTGTGGTATTCTTATCCATCACATCTTGAGAAGGCTTATGGCTTTCGTTTCAAAGCATTCCGACGTCGTTTGGTCCCTCAAATCACAACTCGTAGCATTGCGGGGGTATGATCGTTATTTTGACCAAAAATAACACCCCCGGGATCTTGTGGTATTCTTATTCATCACATCTTGAGAAGGCTTATGGTTTTCGTTTCAAAGCATTCCGACGTCGTTGGTCCCTCAAATCACCACTCGTAGCGTTTCGGGAGTATGATCGCCATTTTGACCAAAAATTGCGCCCCGAGATCTTGTGGTATTCTTATCCATCACATCTTGAGAAGGCTTATGGCTTTCGATTTAAAGCATTCCGACATCATTTGGCCCCTCAAATCACCACTCGTAGCGTTGCGGGGGTATGATCGTCATTTTGACCAAAAATAGTGCCCCTGGATCTTATGGTATTCCTATCCATCACATCTTGAGAAGGCTTATGGCTTTCGTTTCAAAGCATTCCGACGTCGTTTGGTCCCCCAAATCATCACTCGTAGCGTTGCGGGGGTATGATCGTCATTTTGACCAAAAATAGTGCCCACGGGGTCTTGTGGTATTCTTATCCATCACATCTTGAGAAGGCTTATGGCTTTCGTTTCAAAGCATTCCGACGTCGTTTGGTCCCTCAAATCACCACTCGTAGCGTTGCGGGGGTATGATCGTCATTTTGACCAAAAATAGCGCCCCCAAGATCTTGTGGTATTCTTATCCATCACATCTTAAGAAGGCTTATGGTTTATGTTTCAAAGCATTCCGACGTCGTTTGGTCCCTCAAATCACCACTCGTAGCGTTGCGTGGGTATGATCGTCATTTTGACTAAAAATATCGCCCCCGGGATCTTGTGGTATTCTTATCCATCACATCTGGAGAAGGCTTATGGCTTTCGTTTCAAAGCATTCCGACGTCGTTTGGTCCCTCAAATCACCACTCGTAGCGTTGCGGGGGTATGATCGTCATTTTAACCTAAAATAGCGCCCCCAGGATCTTGTGGTTTTCTTATCCATCACATCTTGAGAAGGCTTATGACTTTCCTTTCAAAGTATTCCGACGTCGTTTTGTCCCCCAAATCACAACTCGTAGCGTTGCGAGGGTATGATCGTCATTTTGACCAAAAATAGCGCCCCCGGGATCTTGTAGTATTCTTATCCATCATATCTTGAGAAGGCTTATGGCTTTCGTTTCAATGCATTCCGACGTCGATTGGTCCCCCAAATCTCCACTCGTAGCGTTGCGTGGGTATGATCGTCATTTTGACCAAAAATAGCGCCCCCAGAATCTTATGGTATTCTTATCCATCACATCTTGAGAAGGCTTATGGCTTTCTTTTTAAAGCATTCCGACGTCATTTGGTCCCTCAAATCACCACTCGTAGCGTTGCGGGGGTATGATCGTCATTTTGACCAAAAATAGTGCCCCCGGGATCTTGTGGTATTCTTATCCATCACATCTTGAGAAGGCTTATGGCTTTCGTTTCAAAGCATTCCGACGTCATTTGGTCCCCCAAATCACAACTCGTAGCGTTGCGGGGGTATGATCGTCATTTTGACCAAAAATAGCGCCCCCGGGATCTTGTAGTATTCTTATCCATCATATCTTGAGAAGGCTTATGGCTTTCGTTTCAATGCATTCCGACGTCGATTGGTCCCCCAAATCTCCACTCGTAGCGTTGCGTGGGTATGATCGTCATTTTGACCAAAAATAGCGCCCCCAGAATCTTATGGTATTCTTATCCATCACATCTTGAGAAGGCTTATGGCTTTCTTTTTAAAGCATTCCGACGTCATTTGGTCCCTCAAATCACCACTCGTAGCGTTGCGGGGGTATGATCGTCATTTTGACCAAAAATAGTGCCCTCGGGATCTTGTGGTATTCTTATCCATCACATCTTGAGAAGGCTTATGGCTTTCGTTTCAAAGCATTCCGACGTCATTTGGTCCCCCAAATCACAACTCGTAGCGTTGCGGGGGTATGATCGTCATTTTGACCAAAAATAGCGGCCCCAAGATCTTGTGGTATTCTTATCCATCACATCTTGAGAAGGCTTATAGCTTTCATTTCAAAGCATTCCAACGTCGTTTGGTCCCTCAAATCACCACTCACAGTGTTGCGGGGGTTTGATCGTCATTTTGACTAAAAATAGCACCCCCAAGATCTTATGGTTTTCTTATCCATCACATCTTGAGAAGGCTTATGGCTTTCGTTTAAAAGCATTCCGACGTCGTTTGGTCCCCCAAATCACAACTCGTAGCGTTGCGGGGGTATGATCGTCATTTTGACCAAAAAAAAGCGCCCCTGGGATCTTGTGGTATTATTATCCATCACATCTTGAGAAGGCTTATGGCTTTCGTTTCAAAGCATTCAGACGTCGTTTGGTCCCTCAAATCACCACTCGTAGCGTTGCGGAGGTATGATCGTCATTTTGACCAAAAATAGCATCCCGGGATCTTGTGGTATTCTTATCCATCACATCTTGAGAAGGCTTATGGCTTTCGTTTCAAAGCATTCCGACGTCGTTTGGTCCCTCAAATCACCAATCGTAGCGTTGAGGAGGTATGATCGTCATTTTGACCAAAAATAGCGCTCCCGGGATCTTGTGGTATTCTTATCCATCACATCTTGAGAAGGTTTATGGCTTTCTTTACAAAGCATTCTGACGTCATTTGGTCCCCCAAATCACAACTCGTAGCGTTGCGGGGGGATGATCGTTATTTTGACCAAAAATAGCGCCCCCAAGATCTTGTAGCATTCTTATCCATCACATCTTGAGAAGGCTTATGGCTTTCGTTTCAATGCATTCCGACGTCGTTTGGTCCCCCAAATCTCCACTCGTAGCGTTGCGTGGGTATGATCGTCATTTTGACCAAAAATAGCGCCCCCAGGATCTTATGGTATTCTTATCCATCACATCTTTAGAAGGCTTATGGCTTTCGTTTCAAAGAATTCCGACGTCGTTTGGTCCCTCAAATCACCACTCGTAGCGTTGCGGGGTATGATCGTCATTTTGACCAAAAATAGCACCCCCGGGATCATGTGGTATTCTTATCCATCACATCTTTAGAAGGCTTATGGCTTTCGTTTCAAAGCATTCCGACGTCGTTTTGTCCCTCAAATCACCACTCGTAGCGTTGCGGGGGTATGATTGCCATTTTGACCAAAAATAGCGCCCCAAGATCTTGTGGTATTCTTATCCATCACATCTTGAGAAGGCTTATGGCTTTCGTTTTAAAGCATTCTGACGTCGTTTGGTCCCTTCAATAACCACTCGTAGCGTTGCGGGGGTATGATCGTCATTTTGACCAAAAATAGTAACCCCGGGATCTTGTGGTATTCTTATCCATCACATCTTGAGAAGGCTTATGGCTTTTGTTTCAAAGCATTCCGATGTCGTTTGGTCCCCCAAATCACAACTCATAGCATTGCGGGGGTATGATCGTCATTTTGACCAAAAATAGCGCCCCCGGGATCTTGTGGTATTATTATCCATCACATTTGAGAAGGCTTATGGCTTTTGTTTCAAAGCATTCCGACGTCGTTTGGTCCCTCAAATCACCACTCGTAGCGTTGCGGAGGTATGATCGTCATTTTGACCAAAAATAGCGCTCCCGGGATCTTGTGGTATTCTTATCTATCACATCTTGAGAAGGTTTATGGTTTTCGTTTCGAACCATTCCGACGTGGTTTGGTCCCCCAAATCACAACTCGTAGTGTTGCGGGGGTATGATCGTTATTTTGACCAAAAATAGCGCCGCCCAAGATCTTGTGGTATTCTTATCCATTACATCTTAAGAAGGCTTATGGCTTTCGTTTCAAAGCATTCCGACGTCGTTTGGTCCCTCAAATCACCACTCGTAGCGTTGCGGGGGTATGATCGTCATTTCGACCAAAAATAGCGCCTCCGGGATCTTGTGGTATTCTTATCCATCACATCTTGAGAAGGCTTATGGCTTTCGTTTCAAAGCATTCCGATGTCATTTGGTCCCTCAAATCACCACTCGTAGCGTTGCGGGGGTATGATTGTCAGTTTGAGCAAAAATAGCGCCCCCGAAATCTTGTGGTATTATTATCCATCACATCTTGAGAAGGCTTGTGGCTTTCGTTTCAAAGCATTCCGACGTCGTTTGGTCCCTCAAATCACCACTCGTAGCGTTGAGGAGGTATGATCGTCATTTTGACCAAAAATAGCGCTCCCGGGATCTTGTGGTATTCTTATCCATCACATTTTGAGAAGGTTTATGGCTTTCTTTACAAAGCATTCCGACGTCATTTGGTCCCCCAAATTACAACTCGTAGCGTTGCGGGGGGATGATCGTTATTTTGACCAAAAATAGCGCCCCCAAGATCTTGTGGTATTCTTATCCATCACATCTTAAGAAGGCTTATGGCTTTTGTTTCAAAGCATTCCGACGTCGTTTGGTCCCTCAAATCACCACTCGTAGCGTTCTGGGGGTATGATCGTCATTTTGACCAAAAATAGTGCCCCCGGGATCTTGTAGTATTCTTATCCATCACATCTTGAGAAGGCTTATGGCTTTCGTTTCAATGCATTCCGACGTCGTTTGGTCCCCCAAATCTCCACTCGTAGCGTTGCGTGGGTATGATCGTCATTTTGACCAAAAATAGCACCCCCAGGATCTTATGGTATTCTTATCCATCACATTTTGAGAAGGCTTATGGCTTTCGTTTCAAAGCATTCCGACATCGTTTGGTCCCTCAAATCACCACTCGTAGCGTTCCGGGGTATGATCGTCATTTTGAACAAAAATAGCAACCCCGGGATCTTGTGGTATTCTTATCCATCACATCCTGAGAAGGCTTATGGCTTTCGTTTCAAAGCATTCCGACGTCGTTTGGTCCCCCAAATCATCACTCGTAGCGTTGCGGGGGTATGATCGTCATTTTGACCAAAAATAGTGCCCACGGGGTCTTGTGGTATTCTTATCCATCACATCTTGAGAAGGCTTATGGCTTTCGTTTCAAAGCATTCCGACGTCGTTTGGTCCCTCAAATCACCACTCGTAGCGTTGCGGGGGTATGATCGTCACTTTGACCAAAAATAGCGCCCCCAAGATCTTGTGGTATTCTTATCCATCACATCTTAAGAAGGCTTATGATTTTTGTTTAAAAGCATTCCGACGTCGTTTGGTCCCTCAAATCACCACTCGTAGCGTTGCGGGGGTATGATCGTCATTTTGACCAAAAATAGCGCCCCCAGGATCTTGTGGTTTTCTTATCCATCACATCTTGAGAAGGCTTATGACTTTCCTTTCAAAGTATTCCGATGTCGTTTTGTCCCCCAAATCACAACTCGTAGCGTTGCGGGGGTATGATCGTCATTTTGACCAAAAATAGCGCCCCCAGAATCTTATGGTATTCTTATCCATCACATCTTGAGAAGGCTTATGGCTTTCGTTTCAAAGCATTACGACGTCGTTTGGTCCCCCAAATCACAACTCGAAGCGTTGCGGGGGTATGATCGTCATTTTGACCAAAAAATAGCGCTCCTGGGATCTTGTGGTATTATTATCCGTCACATCTTGAGAAGGCTTATGGCTTTCGTTTCAAAGCATTCAGACGTCGTTTGGTCCCTCAAATCACCACTCGTAGCTTTGCGGAGGTATGATCGTCATTTTGACCAAAAATAGCGCCCCGGGATCTTGTGGTATTCTTATCCATCACATCTTGAGAAGTCTTATGGCTTTCGTTTCAAAGCATTCCGACGTCGTTTAGTCTCCCAAATCACAACTCATAGCGTTGCGGGGGTATGATCGTTATTTTGACCAAAAATCGCGCCCTGGGATCTTATGGTATTATTATCCATCACATTTGAGAAGGCTTATGGCTTTCGTTTTAAAGCATTCAGACGTCGTTTGGTACCTCAAATCACCAATCATAGCGTTGCGGAGGTATGATCGTCATTTTCACCAAAAATAGCGCTCCCGGGATCTTGTGGTATTCTTATCCATCACATCTTGAGAAGGTTTATGGCTTTCTTTTCAAAGCATTTTGACGTCATTTGGTCCCCCAAATCACAACTCGTAGCGTTGCGGGCGTATGATCGTTATTTTGACCAAAAATAGCACCTCGGGATCTTGTGGTATTCTTATCCATCACATCTTGAGAAGGCTTATGGCTTTCATTTCAAAGTATTCCAACGTCGTTTGGTCCCTCAAATCACCACTCGTAGCGTTTCGGGGGTATGATCGCCATTTTGACCAAAAATTGCGCCCCGAGATCTTGTGATCTTCTTATCCATCATATCTTGAGAAGGCTTGTGGCTTTCGTTTTAAAGCATTTCGACGTCATTTGGTCCCTCAAATCACCACTCGTAGCGTTGAGGGGGTATGATCATCATTTTGACCAAAAATAGTGCCCCCGGGATCTTGTGGTATTCTTATCCATCACATCTTGAGAAGGCTTATGGCTTTCGTTTCAAAGCATTCCGACGTCGTTTGGTCCCCCAAATCACAACTCGTAGCGTTGCGGGGGTATGATCGTCATTTTGACCAAAAATAGCGCCCCCAAAATCTTGTGGTATTCTTATCCATCACATCTTGAGAAGGCTTATGGCTTTCGTTTCAAAGCATTCCGACGTCGTTTGGTCCCTCAAATCACAACTCGTAGCATTGCGGGGGTATGATCGTTATTTTGACCAAAAATAACACCCCCGGGATCTTGTGGTATTCTTATTCATCACATCTTGAGAAGGCTTATGGTTTTCGTTTCAAAGCATTCCGACGTCGTTGGTCCCTCAAATCACCACTCGTAGCGTTTCGGGAGTATGATCGCCATTTTGACCAAAAATTGCGCCCCTAGATCTTGTGGTATTCTTATCCATCACATCTTGAGAAGGCTTATGGCTTTCGTTTCAAAGCATTCCGACGTCGTTTGGTCCCTCAAATCACAACTCGTAGCATTGCGGGGGTATGATCGTTATTTTGACCAAAAATAACACCCCCGGGATCTTGTGGTATTCTTATTCATCACATCTTGAGAAGGCTTATGGTTTTCGTTTCAAAGCATTCCGACGTCGTTGGTCCTTCAAATCACCACTCGTAGCGTTTCGGGAGTATGATCGCCATTTTGACCAAAAATTGCGCCCCGAGATCTTGTGGTATTCTTATCCATCACATCTTGAGAAGGCTTATGGCTTTCGATTTAAAGCATTCCGACATCATTTGGTCCCTCAAATCACCACTCGTAGCGTTGCGGGGGTATGATCGTCATTTTGACCAAAAATAGTGCCCCTGGATCTTATGGTATTCCTATCCATCACATCTTGAGAAGGCTTATGGATTTCGTTTCAAAGCATTCCGACGTCGTTTGGTCCCCCAAATCATCACTCGTAGCGTTGCGGGGGTATGATCGTCATTTTGACCAAAAATAGTGCCCACGGGGTCTTGTGGTATTCTTATCCATCACATCTTGAGAAGGCTTATGGCTTTCGTTTCAAAGCATTCCGACGTCGTTTGGTCCCTCAAATCACCACTCGTAGCGTTGCGGGGGTATGATCGTCATTTTGACCAAAAATAGCGCCCCCAAGATCTTGTGGTATTCTTATCCATCACATCTTAAGAAGGCTTATGGTTTTTGTTTCAAAGCATTCCGACGTCGTTTGGTCCCTCAAATCACCACTCGTAGCGTTGCGTGGGTATGATCGTCATTTTGACTAAAAATATCGCCCCCGGGATCTTGTGGTATTCTTATCCATCACATCTGGAGAAGGCTTATGGCTTTCGTTTCAAAGCATTCCGACGTCGTTTGGTCCCTAAAATCACCACTCGTAGCGTTGTGGGGGTATGATCGTCATTTTAACCTAAAATAGCGCCCCCAGGATCTTGTGGTTTTCTTATCCATCACATCTTGAGAAGGCTTATGACTTTCCTTTCAAAGTATTCCGACGTCGTTTTGTCCCCCAAATCACAACTCGTAGCGTTGCGAGGGTATGATCGTCATTTTGACCAAAAATAGCGCCCCCGGGATCTTGTAGTATTCTTATCCATCATATCTTGAGAAGGCTTATGGCTTTCGTTTCAATGCATTCCGACGTCGATTGGTCCCCCAAATCTCCACTCGTAGCGTTGCGTGGGTATGATCGTCATTTTGACCAAAAATAGCGCCCCCAGAATCTTATGGTATTCTTATCCATCACATCTTGAGAAGGCTTATGGCTTTCTTTTTAAAGCATTCCGACGTCATTTGGTCCCTCAAATCACCACTCGTAGCGTTGCGGGGGTATGATCGTCATTTTGACCAAAAATAGTGCCCCCGGGATCTTGTGGTATTCTTATCCATCACATCTTGAGAAGGCTTATGGCTTTCGTTTCAAAGCATTCCGACGTCATTTGGTCCCCCAAATCACAACTCGTAGCGTTGCGGGGGTATGATCGTCATTTTGACCAAAAATAGCGCCCCCGGGATCTTGTAGTATTCTTATCCATCATATCTTGAGAAGGCTTATGGCTTTCGTTTCAATGCATTCCGACGTCGATTGGTCCCCCAAATCTCCACTCGTAGCGTTGCGTGGGTATGATCGTCATTTTGACCAAAAATAGCGCCCCCAGAATCTTATGGTATTCTTATCCATCACATCTTGAGAAGGCTTATGGCTTTCTTTTTAAAGCATTCCGACGTCATTTGGTCCCTCAAATCACCACTCGTAGCGTTGCGGTGGTATGATCGTCATTTTGACCAAAAATAGTGCCCCCGGGATCTTGTGGTATTCTTATCCATCACATCTTGAGAAGGCTTATGGCTTTCGTTTCAAAGCATTCCGACGTCATTTGGTCCCCCAAATCACAACTCGTAGCGTTGCGGGGGTATGATCGTCATTTTGACCAAAAATAGCGGCCCCAAGATCTTGTGGTATTCTTATCCATCACATCTTGAGAAGGCTTATAGCTTTCATTTCAAAGCATTCCAACGTCGTTTGGTCCCTCAAATCACCACTCACAGTGTTGCGGGGGTTTGATCGTCATTTTGACTAAAAATAGCACCCCCAAGATCTTATGGTTTTCTTATCCATCACATCTTGAGAAGGCTTATGGCTTTCGTTTAAAAGCATTCCGACGTCGTTTGGTCCCCCAAATCACAACTCGTAGCGTTGCGGGGGTATGATCGTCATTTTGACCAAAAAAAAGCGCCCCTGGGATCTTGTGGTATTATTATCCATCCCATCTTGAGAAGGCTTATGGCTTTCGTTTCAAAGCATTCAGACGTCGTTTGGTCCCTCAAATCACCACTCGTAGCGTTGCGGAGGTATGATCGTCATTTTGACCAAAAATAGCATCCCGGGATCTTGTGGTATTCTTATCCATCACATCTTGAGAAGGCTTATGGCTTTCGTTTCAAAGCATTCCGACGTCGTTTGGTCCCTCAAATCACCAATCGTAGCGTTGAGGAGGTATGATCGTCATTTTGACCAAAAATAGCGCTCCCGGGATCTTGTGGTATTCTTATCCATCACATCTTGAGAAGGTTTATGGCTTTCTTTACAAAGCATTCTGACGTCATTTGGTCCCCCAAATCACAACTCGTAGCGTTGCGGGGGGATGATCGTTATTTTGACCAAAAATAGCGCCCCCAAGATCTTGTAGCATTCTTATCCATCACATCTTGAGAAGGCTTATGGCTTTCGTTTCAATGCATTCCGACGTCGTTTGGTCCCCCAAATCTCCACTCGTAGCGTTGCGTGGGTATGATCGTCATTTTGACCAAAAATAGCGCCCCCAGGATCTTATGGTATTCTTATCCATCACATCTTTAGAAGGCTTATGGCTTTCGTTTCAAAGAATTCCGACGTCGTTTGGTCCCTCAAATCACCACTCGTAGCGTTGCGGGGTATGATCGTCATTTTGACCAAAAATAGCACCCCCGGGATCTTGTGGTATTCTTATCCATCACATCTTGAGAAGGCTTATGGCTTTCGTTTCAAAGCATTCCGACGTCGTTTTGTCCCTCAAATCACCACTCGTAGCGTTGCGGGGGTATGATTGCCATTTTGACCAAAAATAGCGCCCCAAGATCTTGTGGTATTCTTATCCATCACATCTTGAGAAGGCTTATGGCTTTCGTTTTAAAGCATTCTGACGTCGTTTGGTCCCTTCAATAACCACTCGTAGCGTTACGGGGGTATGATCGTCATTTTGACCAAAAATAGTAACCCCGGGATCTTGTGGTATTCTTATCCATCACATCTTGAGAAGGCTTATGGCTTTTGTTTCAAAGCATTCCGATGTCGTTTGGTCCCCCAAATCACAACTCATAGCATTGCGGGGGTATGATCGTCATTTTGACCAAAAATAGCGCCCCCGGGATCTTGTGGTATTATTATCCATCACATTTGAGAAGGCTTATGGCTTTTGTTTCAAAGCATTCCGACGTCGTTTGGTCCCTCAAATCACCACTCGTAGCGTTGCGGAGGTATGATCGTCATTTTGACCAAAAATAGCGCTCCCGGGATCTTGTGGTATTCTTATCTATCACATCTTGAGAAGGTTTATGGTTTTCGTTTCGAACCATTCCGACGTGGTTTGGTCCCCCAAATCACAACTCGTAGTGTTGCGGGGGTATGATCGTTATTTTGACCAAAAATAGCGCCGCCCAAGATCTTGTGGTATTCTTATCCATTACATCTTAAGAAGGCTTATGGCTTTCGTTTCAAAGCATTCCGACGTCGTTTGGTCCCTCAAATCACCACTCGTAGCGTTGTGGGGGTATGATCGTCATTTCGACCAAAAATAGCGCCTCCGGGATCTTGTGGTATTCTTATCCATCACATCTTGAGAAGGCTTATGGCTTTCGTTTCAAAGCATTCCGATGTCATTTGGTCCCTCAAATCACCACTCGTAGCGTTGCGGGGGTATGATCGTCAGTTTGAGCAAAAATAGCGCCCCCGAAATCTTGTGGTATTATTATCCATCACATCTTGAGAAGGCTTGTGGCTTTCGTTTCAAAGCATTCCGACGTCGTTTGGTCCCTCAAATCACCACTCGTAGCGTTGAGGAGGTATGATCGTCATTTTGACCAAAAATAGCGCTCCCGGGATCTTGTGGTATTCTTATCCATCACATTTTGAGAAGGTTTATGGCTTTCTTTACAAAGCATTCCGACGTCATTTGGTCCCCCAAATTACAACTCGTAGCGTTGCGGGGGGATGATCGTTATTTTGACCAAAAATAGCGCCCCCAAGATCTTGTGGTATTCTTATCCATCACATCTTAAGAAGGCTTATGGCTTTTGTTTCAAAGCATTCCGACGTCGTTTGGTCCCTCAAATCACCACTCGTAGCGTTCTGGGGGTATGATCGTCATTTTGACCAAAAATAGTGCCCCCGGGATCTTGTAGTATTCTTATCCATCACATCTTGAGAAGGCTTATGGCTTTCGTTTCAATGCATTCCGACGTCGTTTGGTCTCCCAAATCTCCACTCGTAGCGTTGCGTGGGTATGATCGTCATTTTGACCAAAAATAGCGCCCCCAGGATCTTATGGTATTCTTATCCATCACATTTTGAGAAGGCTTATGGCTTTCGTTTCAAAGCATTCCGACATCGTTTGGTCCCTCAAATCACCACTCGTAGCGTTCCGGGGTATGATCGTCATTTTGAACAAAAATAGCAACCCCGGGATCTTGTGGTATTCTTATCCATCACATCCTGAGAAGGCTTATGGCTTTCGTTTCAAAGCATTCCGACGTTGTTTGGTCCCTCAAATCACCACTCGTAGCGTTGCGGGGGTATGATCGCCATTTTGACCAAAAATAGCGCCCCGGGATCTTGTGGTATTCTTATCCATCACATCTTGAGAAGGCTTATGGCTTTCGTTTCAAAACATTCCGATGTCGTTTGGTCCCTCAAATCACCACTCGTAGCGTTGCGGGGGTATGATCGTCAGTTTGACCAAAAAGAGCGCCCCCGAAATCTTGTGGTATTATTATCCATCACATCTTGAGAAGGCTTGTGACTTTCGTTTCAAAGCATTCCGACGTCGTTTGGTCCTCCACATCACAACTCGTAGCATTGCGGGGGTATGATTGTCATTTTGACCAAAAATAGCGCCCCCGGGGTCTTGTGGTATTCTTATCCATCACATCTTGAGAAGGCTTATGGCTTTCGTTTCAAAGCATTCCGTCGTCGTTTGGTCCCTCAAATCACCACTCGTAGCGTTGCGAGGGTATGATCGTTATTTTGACCAAAAATAGCGCCCCCCAAGATCTTGTGGTATTCTTATCCATTACATCTTAAGAAGGCTTATGGCTTTCGTTTCAAAGCATTCCGACGTCGTTTGGTCCCTTAAATCACCACTCGTAGCGTTGCGGGGGTATGATCGTCATTTCGACCAAAAATAGCGCCTCCGGGATCTTGTGGTATTCTTATCCATCACATCTTGAGAAGGCTTATGGCTTTCGTTTCAAAGCATTCCGATGTCGTTTGGTCCCTCAAATCACCACTCGTAGCGTTGCGGGGGTATGATCGTCAGTTTGACCAAAAAGAGCGCCCCCGAAATCTTGTGGTATTATTATCCATCACATCTTGAGAAGGCTTGTGACTTTCGTTTCAAAGCATTCCGACGTCGTTTGGTCCTCCACATCACAACTCGTAGCATTGCGGGGGTATGATTGTCATTTTGACCAAAAATAGCGCCCCCGGGGTCTTGTGGTATTCTTATCCATCACATCTTGAGAAGGCTTATGGCTTTCGTTTCAAAGCATTCCGTCGTCGTTTGGTCCCTCAAATCACCACTCGTAGCGTTGCGAGGGTATGATCGTCGTTTTGACCAAAAATAGCGCCCCCAAGATCTTGTGGTATTCTTATCAATCACATCTTGAGAAGGCTTATGGTTTTTGTTTCAAAGCATTCCGACGTCGTTTGGTCCCTCAAATCACCACTCGTAGCGTTACGGGGGTATGATCGTCATTTTGACCAAAAATATTGCCCTCGGGATCTTGTGGTATTCTTATCCATCACATCAGGAGAAGGCTTATGGCTTTCGTTTCAAAGCATTCCGACGTCGTTTGGTCCCTCAAATCACCACTCGTAGCGTGTGGGGGTATGATTGTCATTTTGACCAAAAATAGCGCCCCCAAGATCTTGTGATATTCTTATCCATCACATCTTGAGAAAGCTTATGGCTTTCGTTTCAAAGCATTACGACGTCGTTTGGTCCCTCAAATCACCACTCGTAGCGTGTGGGGGTATGATTGTCATTTTGACCAAAAATAGTGCCCCCAAGATCTTGTGATATTCTTGTCCATCACATCTTGAGAAGGCTTATGGCTTTCGTTTCAAAGCATTCCAACGTCGTTTGGTCCCCCATATCACAACTCGTAGCGTTGCAGGGGTATGATCGTCATTTTGACCAAAAATAGCGCCCTCGGGATCTTATGGTATTCTTATCTATCATATCTTGAGAAGACTTATGGCTTTCGTCTCAATGCATTCCGACGTCGTTTGGTCCCCCAAATCTCCACTCGTAGCGTTGCGTGGGTATGATCATCATTTTGACCAAAAATAGCGCCCCCAGGATCTTATGGTATTCTTATCCATCACATCTTGAGAAGGCTTATGGCTTTTGTTTCAAAGCATTCCGACATCGTTTGGTCCCTCAAATCACCACTCGTAGCGTTCCGGGGTATGATCGTCATTTTGAACAAAAATAGCAACCCCGGGATCTTGTGGTATTCTTATCCATCACATCCTGAGAAGGCTTATGGCTTTCGTTTCAAAGCATTCCGACGTTGTTTGGTCCCTCAAATCACCACTCGTAGCGTTGCGGGGGTATGATCGCCATTTTGACCAAAAATAGCGCCCCGGGATCCTGCGGTATTCTTATCCAACACATCTTGAGAAGGCTTATGGCTTTTGTTTTAAAGCATTCCGACGTTATTTGGTCCCTCATATCATCACTCGTAGCGTTGCGAGGGTATGATCGTCATTTTGACCAAAAATAGTGCCCCCGGGATCTTGTGGTATTCTTATCCATCACATTATAAGAAGGCTTATGGCTTTCGTTTCAAAGCATTCCGATGTCGTTTGGTCCCCCAAATCACAACTCATAGCGTTGCTGGGGTATGATCGTCATTTTGACCAAAAATAGCGCTCCCGGGATCTTGTGGTATTATTATCCATCACATTTGAGAAGGCTTATGGCTTTCGTTTCAAAGCATTCCGACGTCGTTTGGTCCCTCAAATCAACACTCGTAGCGTTGCGGAGGTATGTTCGTCATTTTGACTAAAAATAGCGCTCCCGAGATCTTGTGGTATTCTTATTCATCACATCTGGAGAAGGTTTATGGCTTTCGTTTTAAAGCATTCCGACGTCGTTTGGTCCCCCAAATCACAACTCGTAGCGTTGCGGGGATATGATCGTTATTTTGACCAAAAATAGCGCCCCCAAGATCTTGTGGTATTCTTATCCATTACATCTTAAGAAGGCTTATGGCTTTTGTTTCAAAGCATTCCGACGTCGTTTGGTCACTCAAATCACCACTCGTAGCGTTGCGGGGGTATGATCGTCATTTTGACCAAAAATATTGCCCCCGGGATCTTGTGGTATTCTTATCCATCACATCTGGAGAAGGCTTATGGCTTTCGTTTCAAAGCATTCCAACGTCGTTTGGTCCCTCAAATCACCACTCGTAGCGTGTGGGGGTATGATTATCATTTTGACCAAAAATAGCGCCTCCAGGATCTTGTGATATTCTTGTCCATCACATCTTGAGAAGGCTTTTGGCTTTCGTTTCAAAGCAGTACAACATCGTTTGGTCCCTCAAATCACCACTCGTAGCGTGTGGGGGTATGATTGTCATTTTGACCAAAAATAGCGCCCCCAAGATCTTGTGAGATTCTTGTCCATCACATCTTGAGAAGGCTTATGGCTTTCGTTTCAAAGCATTCCGACGTCGTTTGGTCCCTCAAATCACCACTCGTAGCGTTGAGGGGTATGATCGTCATTTTGACCAAAAATAGCGCCCACGGGATCTTGTGGTTTTCTTATCCATCACATCTTGAGAAGGCTTATGACTTTCCTTTCAAAGTATTCGACGTCGTTTGGTCCCCCAAATCACAACTCGTAGCGTTGCGGGGGTATGATCGTCATTTTGACCAAAAATAGCGCCCCCGGGATCCTGTGGTATTCTTATCCATCATATCTTGAGAAGACTTATAGCTTTCGTCTCAATGCATTCCGACATCGTTTGGTCCCCTAAATCTCCACTCGTAGTGTTGCGTGGGGGGAATATTGCATTTTTGGTACCCTAATGTGGCCTGCACGTTTATTTGATACACTAATATGGGGGGGTGGCAATTCGAGTACACTAATGTGGGGTAGGTCTGGCAATTTGAGTACAATTTTGCCGGAAAATTCGATTTTTGACCGGAATATTCGATTTTTGCCGGAAAAATTTGAAATTTTGACTCAAATTGGGGATTTTGACTTGACTTATGAATTTTGACTTCAATTGAGATTTTTGAACTTATTTTGACCAAAATTGAAATAAATTACCAAATTTACCCCCATTTTGTCCATTTAATTTTTTTAAAGTGAGCTATCTTTCTCTTCCACCTAACCTTCATCCTCCCCACCATACCTAATCTCCATTATTCTCCTTCACCCTTCCATTTCAGCATCTCCTCTGACCAACAAGAATATTTATACCTAACCTCCATAATTCCACACACCCTTCCAATTCAACATCTGTTGTTCCCCTTCCATTGCCGCCACAACAAAATTAGTCGTCCCCAGATCAATTCCGACAACTTTCTCCGCAACTATGCGAAATGCAGAATTACGACGCGAGTTGTTACCGTTCAACCTTACTTTTCAACTTCAACCCGAAGGATACCATATTATTGAGCTTCGTACCAAAGAACACAGTTCTAGTGGGATTATTTCCGCTCGGATTTTAAGTCGTATTTAAAGTGAGAGGTGTCGCCTAGGGCGTTGCATTTGAGCAGTTGATGTCGCCATTTTCAAACAATTGATGAATTGAATGGAGATAACTGGCAAGTAGCCGATTTATGTCGTGTTAATCGAGAAAGAGTCTGAATAATTCGCGAAATCGAAAGGTGATAATTCATACCCTGAAATTGGGGGAATGGGGGGTTTTTGAGGTGAAGGTGAGATTTTGGGGGAATATTGGACAATTTGTGGATCTGTTTGTTGTTGTGCGACAGACGACCAACAACACGCGGCGGGGCTGTAGTGGCGGTATGATGGACGATGTGGGAAGATTAGGTACGCATGGTGGTGGTTTGATGAGGTGGGTATGGTGGTCTTGCTATATCAGACACGATGAAGAAGATGGAAATAATTGAAGAAAAGAAAAAAATAATAATGATTAATATAAAATTATAAATTAGTCTGGTCAAAATTATTTATTAGTCAAAATTGGACAATTTTTCTATAAAAATCAGTCAATATCACTAATTTTGGTCAAAATTGTTAAAAATTCCCAAATTATAGTCAAAATCCCCAAATCGAATGTCACATGCGCGGCACATGACATTTTCCGGTGACTTTTCAATTTTCCGGCGAAATTTGTACTCAAATTGCCAGACCTACCCCACATTAGTGTACTCGAATTGCCACCCCCCCCATATTAGTGTACCAAATAAACGTGCAAGCCACATTAGGGTACCAAAAATGCAATATTCCCGTTGCGTGGGTATGATCGTCATTTTGACCAAAAATAGCGCCCCCAAGATCTTGTGGTATTCTTATCCATCACATCTTCAGAAGGCTTATGGCTTTTGTTTCAAAGCATTCCGACGTCGTTTGGTGCCTCAAATCACCACTCATAGCGTTGCGGGGTATGATCGTTATTTTGACCATAAATAGCGCCCCCCAAGATCTTGTGGTATTCTTATCCATCACATCTTGAGAAGGCTTATGGCTTTCGTTTCAAAGCATTCCGACATCGTTTGGTCCCTCAAATCACCACTCATAGCGTTGCGGGGGTATGATCGCCATTTTGACCAAAAATAGCGCCCCGGGATCTTGTGGTATTCTTATCCAACACATCTTGAGAAGGCTTATAGCTTTCGTTTTAAAGCATTTCGACGTCGTTTGGTCCCTCAAATCACCACTCGTAGCGTTGCGAGGGTATGATCATCATTTTGGCCAAAAATAGTGCCCCCGGGATTTTGTGGTATTCTTATCCATCACATTTTGAGAAGGCTTATGGCTTTCGTTTCAAAGCATTCGATGTCGTTTGGTCCCCCAAATCACAACTCATAGCGTTGCTGGGGTATGATCATCATTTTGACCAAAAATAGAGCCCTCGGAATCTTGTGGTCTTATTATCCATCACATCTTGAGAAGGCTTATGGCTTTCGTTTCAAAGCATTTCGACGTCGTTTGGTCCCCCGAATCACAACTCGTAGCGTTGCGGGGGTATGATCGTCATTTTGACCAAAAATAGCGCCCCCGGAGTCTTGTGGTATTCTTAACCATCACATCTTGAGAAGGCTTATGGCTTTCGTTTCAAAGCATACCGACGTCGTTTGGTCCCTCAAATCACCACTCGTAGCGTTGCGGGGGTATGATCCTCGTTTTGACCAAAAATAGCGCCCCCAAGATCTTGTGGTATTCTTATCCATCACATTTTGAGAAGGCTTATGACTTTCCTTTCCAAGTATTCCGACATCGTTTTGTCCCCCAAATCACAACTCGTAGTGTTGCGTGGGTATGATCGTCATTTTGACCAAAAATAGCGTCCCCTGGATCTTGTGGTATTCTTATCCATCATATCTTGAGAAGGCTTATGGCTTTCGTTTCAATGCATTCCGACGTCGTTTGGTCCCCCAAATCTCCACTCGTAGCGTTGCGTGGGTATTATCGTCATTTTAACCAAAAATAGCGCCCCCAGGATCTTATGGTATTCTTATCCATCACATCGTAAGAAGGCTTATGGCTTTCGTTTCAAAGAATTCCGATGTCGTTTGGTCCCTCAAATTACCACTCGTAGCGTTGCGGGGTATGATCGTCATTTTGACCAAAAATAGCACCCCCGGGATCTTGTGGTATTCTTATCCATCACATCTTGAGAAGGCTTATGGCTTTCATTTCAAAGCATTCCGATGTCGTTTGGTCCCTCAAATCACCACTCGTAGCGTTGCGGGGGTATGATCGTCATTTTGACCAAAAATAGCGCCCCCGGGATCCTGTGGTATTCTTATCCATCATATCTTGAGAAGACTTATAGCTTTCGTCTCAATGCATTCCGACATCGTTTGGTCCCCTAAATCTCCACTCGTAGTGTTGCGTGGGGGGAATATTGCATTTTTGGTACCCTAATGTGGCCTGCACGTTTATTTGATACACTAATATGGGGGGGTGGCAATTCGAGTACACTAATGTGGGGTAGGTCTGGCAATTTGAGTACAATTTTGCCGGAAAATTCGATTTTTGACCGGAATATTCGATTTTTGCCGGAAAAATTTGAAATTTTGACTCAAATTGGGGATTTTGACTTGACTTATGAATTTTGACTTCAATTGAGATTTTTGAACTTATTTTGACCAAAATTGAAATAAATTACCAAATTTACCCCCATTTTGTCCATTTAATTTTTTTAAAGTGAGCTATCTTTCTCTTCCACCTAACCTTCATCCTCCCCACCATACCTAATCTCCATTATTCTCCTTCACCCTTCCATTTCAGCATCTCCTCTGACCAACAAGAATATTTATACCTAACCTCCATAATTCCACACACCCTTCCAATTCAACATCTGTTGTTCCCCTTCCATTGCCGCCACAACAAAATTAGTCGTCCCCAGATCAATTCCGACAACTTTCTCCGCAACTATGCGAAATGCAGAATTACGACGCGAGTTGTTACCGTTCAACCTTACTTTTCAACTTCAACCCGAAGGATACCATATTATTGAGCTTCGTACCAAAGAACACAGTTCTAGTGGGATTATTTCCGCTCGGATTTTAAGTCGTATTTAAAGTGAGAGGTGTCGCCTAGGGCGTTGCATTTGAGCAGTTGATGTCGCCATTTTCAAACAATTGATGAATTGAATGGAGATAACTGGCAAGTAGCCGATTTATGTCGTGTTAATCGAGAAAGAGTCTGAATAATTCGCGAAATCGAAAGGTGATAATTCATACCCTGAAATTGGGGGAATGGGGGGTTTTTGAGGTGAAGGTGAGATTTTGGGGGAATATTGGACAATTTGTGGATCTGTTTGTTGTTGTGCGACAGACGACCAACAACACGCGGCGGGGCTGTAGTGGCGGTATGATGGACGATGTGGGAAGATTAGGTACGCATGGTGGTGGTTTGATGAGGTGGGTATGGTGGTCTTGCTATATCAGACACGATGAAGAAGATGGAAATAATTGAAGAAAAGAAAAAAATAATAATGATTAATATAAAATTATAAATTAGTCTGGTCAAAATTATTTATTAGTCAAAATTGGACAATTTTTCTATAAAAATCAGTCAATATCACTAATTTTGGTCAAAATTGTTAAAAATTCCCAAATTATAGTCAAAATCCCCAAATCGAATGTCACATGCGCGGCACATGACATTTTCCGGTGACTTTTCAATTTTCCGGCGAAATTTGTACTCAAATTGCCAGACCTACCCCACATTAGTGTACTCGAATTGCCACCCCCCCATATTAGTGTACCAAATAAACGTGCAAGCCACATTAGGGTACCAAAAATGCAATATTCCCGTTGCGTGGGTATGATCGTCATTTTGACCAAAAATAGCGCCCCCAAGATCTTGTGGTATTCTTATCCATCACATCTTCAGAAGGCTTATGGCTTTTGTTTCAAAGCATTCCGACGTCGTTTGGTGCCTCAAATCACCACTCATAGCGTTGCGGGGTATGATCGTTATTTTGACCATAAATAGCGCCCCCCAAGATCTTGTGGTATTCTTATCCATCACATCTTGAGAAGGCTTATGGCTTTCGTTTCAAAGCATTCCGACATCGTTTGGTCCCTCAAATCACCACTCATAGCGTTGCGGGGGTATGATCGCCATTTTGACCAAAAATAGCGCCCCGGGATCTTGTGGTATTCTTATCCAACACATCTTGAGAAGGCTTATAGCTTTCGTTTTAAAGCATTTCGACGTCGTTTGGTCCCTCAAATCACCACTCGTAGCGTTGCGAGGGTATGATCATCATTTTGGCCAAAAATAGTGCCCCCGGGATTTTGTGGTATTCTTATCCATCACATTTTGAGAAGGCTTATGGCTTTCGTTTCAAAGCATTCGATGTCGTTTGGTCCCCCAAATCACAACTCATAGCGTTGCTGGGGTATGATCATCATTTTGACCAAAAATAGAGCCCTCGGAATCTTGTGGTCTTATTATCCATCACATCTTGAGAAGGCTTATGGCTTTCGTTTCAAAGCATTTCGACGTCGTTTGGTCCCCCGAATCACAACTCGTAGCGTTGCGGGGGTATGATCGTCATTTTGACCAAAAATAGCGCCCCCGGAGTCTTGTGGTATTCTTAACCATCACATCTTGAGAAGGCTTATGGCTTTCGTTTCAAAGCATACCGACGTCGTTTGGTCCCTCAAATCACCACTCGTAGCGTTGCGGGGGTATGATCCTCGTTTTGACCAAAAATAGCGCCCCCAAGATCTTGTGGTATTCTTATCCATCACATCTTGAGAAGGCTTATGACTTTCCTTTCCAAGTATTCCGACATCGTTTTGTCCCCCAAATCACAACTCGTAGTGTTGCGTGGGTATGATCGTCATTTTGACCAAAAATAGCGTCCCCTGGATCTTGTGGTATTCTTATCCATCATATCTTGAGAAGGCTTATGGCTTTCGTTTCAATGCATTCCGACGTCGTTTGGTCCCCCAAATCTCCACTCGTAGCGTTGCGTGGGTATTATCGTCATTTTAACCAAAAATAGCGCCCCCAGGATCTTATGGTATTCTTATCCATCACATCGTAAGAAGGCTTATGGCTTTCGTTTCAAAGAATTCCGATGTCGTTTGGTCCCTCAAATTACCACTCGTAGCGTTGCGGGGTATGATCGTCATTTTGACCAAAAATAGCACCCCCGGGATCTTGTGGTATTCTTATCCATCACATCTTGAGAAGGCTTATGGCTTTCATTTCAAAGCATTCCGATGTCGTTTGGTCCCTCAAATAACCACTCGTAGCGTTGCGGGGGTATGATCGTCATTTTGACCAAAAATAGCGCCCCCGGGGTCTTGTGGTATTCTTATCCATCACATCTTGAGAAGGCTTATGGCTTTCGTTTCAAAGAATTCCGACGTCGTTTGGTCCCTCAAATCACCACTCATAGCGTTGCGGGGGTATGATCGTCGTTTTGACCAAAAATAGCGCCCTCAAGATCTTGTGGTATTCTTATCCATCACATCTTGAGAAGGCTTATGGCTTTCGTTTCAATGCATTTTGACATTGTTTGGTCCCCCAAATCTCCACTCGTAGCGTTGCGTGGGTATGATCGTCATTTTGACCAAAAATAGCACCCTCAGGATCTTATGGTATTCTTATCCATCAATTCTTGAGAAGGTTTATGCCTTTCGTTTCAAAGAATTCCGACGTCGTTTGGTCCTTCAAATCACCACTTGTAGCGTTGCGGGGTATGATCGTCATTTTGACCAAAAATAGCACCCTCGGGATCTTGTGGTATTCCTATCCATCACATCTTGAGAAGGCTTATGACTTTCGTTTCAAAGCATTCCGACGTCGTTTGGTCCCTCAAATCACCACACGTAGCGTTGCGGGGGTATGATCGCCATTTTGAAAAAAATAGCGCCCCGAGATCTTGTGATATTCTTATCCATCACATCTTGAGAAGGCTTATGGCTTTCGTTTTAAAGCATTCCGACGTCGTTTGGTCCCTCAAATCACCACTCGTAGCGTTGCGAGGGTATGATCGCCATTTTGACCAAAAATAGCGGCCCGAGATCTTGTGATATTCTTATCCATCACATCTTGAGAAGGCTTATGGCTTTCGTTTTAAAGCATTCCGACGTCGTTTGGTCCCTCAAATCACCACTCGAAGCGTTGCGGGGGTATGATCGTCATTTTGACCAAAAATAGTGCCCCCGGGATCTTGTGGTATTCTTATCCATCACATCTTGAGAAGGCTTATGGCTTTCCTTTCAATGCATTCCGATATCGTTTGGCCCCCCAAATCACAACTCATAGCGTTGCGGGGGTATGATCGTCATTTTGACCAAAAATAGTGCCCCCGCGATCTTGTGGTATTATTATCCATCACATTTGAGAAGGATAAGGCTTTCGTTTCAAAGCATTCCGACGTCGTTTGGTCCCTCAAATCACCACTCGTAGCGTTGCGGAGGTATGATCGTCATTTTGACCAAAAATAGCGCTCCCGGGATCTTGTAGTATTCTTATCCATCACATCTTGAAAAGGTTTATGGCTTTCGTTTCAAAGCATTCCGACGTCGTTTAGTCCCCCAAATCACAACTCGTAGCGTTGCGGGGTTATGATCGTTATTTCGACCAAAAATAGCGCCCCCAAGATCTTGTGGTATTCTTATCCATTACATCTTAAGAAGGCTTATGGCTTTCGTTTCAAAGCATTCCGACGTCGTTTGGTCCCTCAAATCACCACTCGTAGCGTTGCGGGGGTATGATCGTCATTTTGACCAAAAATAGCGCCCCCGGGATCTTGTGGTATTTTTATCCATCACATCTTGAGAAGGCTTATGGCTTTCGTTTCAATGCATTCCGATGTCGTTTGGTCCCCCAAATCACAACTCATAGCGTTGCGGGGGTATGATCGTCATTTTGACCAAAAATAGTGCCCCCGCGATCTTGTGGTATTATTATCCATCACATTTGAGAAGGCTTATGGCTTTCGTTTCAAAGTATTCCGACGTCGTTTGGTCCCTTAAATCACCACTCGTAGCGTTGCGGAGGTATGATCGTCATTTTGACCAAAAATAGCGCTCCCGAGATCTTGTAGTATTCTTATCCATCACATCTTGAGAAGGTTTATGGCTTTCGTTTTAAAGCATTCCGACGTCGTTTAGTCCCCCAAATCACAACTCGTAGCATTGCGGGGTTGTGATCGTTATTTTGACCAAAAATAGCGCCCCCAAGATCTTGTGGTATTCTTATCCATTACATCTTAAGAAGGCTTATGGATTTCGTTTCAAAGCATTCCGACGTCGTTTGGTCCCTCAAATCACCACTCGTAGCGTTGCGGGGGTATGGTCGTCATTTTGACCAAAAATAGCGCCCCCGGGATCTTGTGGTATTCTTATCCATCACATCTTGAGAAGGCTTATGGTTTTCGTTTCAAAGCATTCCAACGTCATTTAGTCCCCCCAAATCAAAACACGTAGCGTTGCGGGGGTATTATCGTCATTTTGACTAAAAATAGCGCCCCTGGAATCTTGTGGTATTAATATCCATCACATCTTGAGAAGGCTTATGGATTTCGTTTCAAAGCATTCCGACGTCGTTTGGTCCCTCAAATCACCACTCGTAGGGTTGCGGAGGTATGATCGTCATTTTGACAAAAAATAGCGCCCCCGGGATCTTGTGGTTATATTTATCCATCACATCTTGAGAAGGTTTATGGGTTTCGTTTCAAAGCATTCCAATGTCCTTTGGTCCCTCAAATCACCACTCGTAGCGTTGCGGGGGTATGATCGTCATTTTGACCAAAAAAAGCGCCCCCAAGATCTTGTGGTATTCTTATCCATCACATCTTGAGAAGTCTTATGGCTTTCGTTTCAAAGCATTCCGACGTCGTTTGGTCCCTCAAATCACCACTCGCAGGGTTGCGGGGGTATGATCGTCATTACCAAAATAGCGCCCTCGGGATCTTGTGGTATTCTTATCCATCACATCTTGAGAAAGCTTATGGCTTTCGTTTCAATGAATTCCGACGTGGTTTGGTCCCTCAAATCACCACTCGTAGCATTGCGGGGGTATGATCGTCATTTTGACCAAAAATAGCGCCCCCGGGATCTTGTGGTATTATTATCCATCACATCTTGAGAAGGTTTATGGGTTTCGTTTCAAAGCATTCCGATGTCCTTTGGTCCCTCAAATCACCACTCGTAGCGTTGCGGGGGTATGATCGTCATTTTGACCAAAAATAGTGCCCCCAAAATCTTTTGGTATTCTTATCCGTCACATCTTGAGAAGTCTTATGGCTTTCGTTTCAAAGCATTCCGACGTCGTTTGGTCCCTCAAATCACTACTCGTAGGGTTGCGGGGGTATGATCGTCATTACCAAAATAGCGCCCTCGGGATCTTGTGGTATTCTTATCCATCACATCTTGAGAAGGCTTATGGCTTTCGTTTCAATGAATTCCGACGTGGTTTGGTCCCCCAAATCACCACCCGTAGCGTTGCGGGGGTATGATCGTTATTTTGATAAAAAATAGCGCCCTCAGGATCTTGTGGTATTCTTATCCATCCCATCTTGAGAAGGCTTATGGCTTTCGTTTCAAAGCATTCCGACGTCGTTTGGTCCCTCAAATAACCACTCATAGCGTTGCGGGGCATGATCGTCATTTTAACCAAAAATAGCGCCCCCGCGATCTTGTATTATTCTTATCCATCACATCTTGAGAAGGCTTATGGCTTTCGTTTCAAAGCATTTCGACGTCGTTTGGTCCCTCAAATCACCACTCGTAGCGTTGTTGGGGTATGATCATCATTTTGACCAAAAATAGCGCCCCTGGGATCTTGTGGTATTCTTATCCATCACATCTTGAGAAGGCTTATGGCTTTCGTTTCAAAGCATTCCGACATCGTTTGGTCCCTCAAATCACCACTCGTAGCGTTAAGGGGGTATGATCGTCATTTTGACCAAAAATAGCGCCCCCAGGATCTTGTGGTATTCTTATCCATCACATCTTGAGAAGGCTTATAGCTTTTGTTTCAAAGCATTCTGACGTCGTTTGGTCCCTCAAATCACCACTCGTAGCGTTGCTGGGGTATGATCATCATTTTGAGCAAAAATAGCGCCCTCGGGATCTTGTGGTATTCTTATCCATCACATCTTGGGAAGGCTTATGGCTTTCGTTTCGAAGCATTTTGACGTCGTTTGGTCCCTCAAATCACCACTCGTAGCATTGCGGGGGTATGATCGTCATTTTGACCAAAAATAGCGCCCCCCGGGATCTTGTGGTATTATTATCCATCACATCTTGAGAAGGCTTATGGCTTTCGTTTCAAAGCATTCCGACGTTGTTTGGTCCCCCAGATCACAACTCGTAGCGTTGCGGGGGTATGATTGTGATTTTGACAAAAAATAGCGCCCCCGGGATCTTGTGGTATTCTTATCCATCACATCTTGAGAAGGCTTTTGGGTTTCGTTACAAAGCATTCCGACGCGTATGGTCCCTCAAATCAACACTCGTAGCATTGCGGGGGTATGATTGTCATTTTGACCAAAAATAGCGCCCCCGGCATCTTGTGGTATTTTTATCAATCACATCTTGAGCAGGCTTATGGCTTTCATTTCAAAGCATTCCGACGTCGTTTGGTCCCTCAAATCACCACTCATAGCATTGCGGGGCATGATCGTCATTTTGACCAAAAATAGCGCCCCCGGGATCTTGTGGTTTTCTTATGCATCACATCTTGAGAAGGCTTATGGCTTTCATTTCAAAGCATTCCGACGTCGTTTGGTCCCTCAAATCACCACTCGTAGCGTTGCTGGGGTATGATCATCATTTTGACCAAAAATAGCACCCCCGGGATCTTGTGGTATTCTTATTCATCACATCTTGAGAAGGCTTATGGCTTTCGTTTCAAAGCATTCCGACATCGTTTGGTCCCTCAAATCACCACTCGTAGCGTTGCGGGGGTATGATCATCATTTTGACCAAAAATAGCGCTCCCGGGATCTTGTGGTATTCTTATCCATCACATCTTGGGAAGGTTTATGGCTTTCGTTTCAAAGCGTTTTGACGTCGTTTGGTCCCTCAAATCACCACTCGTTGCATTGCGGGGGTATGATCATCATTTTGACCAAAAATAGCGCCCCCGGGATCTTGTGGTATTCTTATCCATCACATCTTGAGAAGGCTTATGGCTTTCGTTTCAAAGCATTCCGACGTTGTTTGGTCCCCAAATCACAACTCGTAGCGTTGCGGGGGTATGATTGTCATTTTGACCAAAAATAGCGCCCCCGGGATCTTATGGTATTCTTATCCATCATATGTTGAGAAGGTTTATCGGTTTCGTTTCAAAGCATTCCGACGTCATTTGGTCCCTCAAATCACCACTCGTAGCGTTGCGGGGGTATGATCGTCATTTTGACCAAAAATAGCGTCCTCGAGATCTTGTGGTATTATATCCATCACATCTTGAGAAGCCTTTTGGCTTTTGTTTCAAAGTATTCCGACGTCGCTTGGTCCCTCAAATCACCACTCGGCGTTGTGGGGGTATGATCGTCATTTTCACCAAAAATAGCGCCCCGGGGATCTTGTGGTATTATTATCCATCACATCATGGGAAGGTTTGTGGCTTTCCTTTCAAAGCATTCCGACATCGTTTGGTCCCTCAAATCACCACTCGTAGCGTTGCGGGGTAAGATCGTCATTTTGACCAAAAATAGCGCCCCCGGGATCTTATGGTATTCTTATCCATCACATCTTGAGAAGGCTTATGGCTTTCATTTCAAAGCATTCCGACGTCGTTTGGTCCCCCAAATGACAACTCGTAGCGTTGCGGGGGTATGATTGTCATTTTGACCAAAAATAGCGCCCCCGGGATCCTGTGGTATTCTTATCCATCACATCTTGAGAAGGTTTATGGGTTTCGTTTCAAAGCATTTCGACGTTGTTTGGTTCCTCAAATCACCACTCGTAGCGTTGCGGGGGTATGATCGTCATTTTGACCAAAAATAGCGCTCCAGGATCTTGTGGTATTCTTATCCATCACATCTTGAGAAGTCTTATGGCTTTCGTTTCAAAGCATTCCGACGTCGTTTGGTCCCTCAAATCACCACTCGTAGCGTTGCGGGGGTATGATCGTCATTTTGACCAAAATAGCGCCGATGGGATCTTGTGGTGTTCCTATCCATCACATCTTGAGAAGGCTTATGGCTTTCGTTTTAATGCATTCCGACGTCGTTTGGTCCCCCAAATCACCATTCGTAGCGTTGCGGGGGTATGATCGTCATTTGTATCAAAAATAGCGGCCTTAGGATCTTGTGGTATTCTTATCCATGTCATCTTGAGAAGGGCTTTCGTTTCTAAGCATTCCGACATCGTTTGGTCCCTCAAATTACCACTCATAGCGTTGAGGGGTATGATCGTCATTTTGACCAAAATAGCGCCCCTGGGATCTTGTGGTATTCTTATCCATCACATCTTGAGAAGTCTTATGGCTTTCGTCATAGCATTCCGACGTCATTTGGTCCCTCAAATCACCACTCGTAGCGTTGCTGGGGTATGATCATCATTTTGACCAAAAATAGCGCCCCCGAGATCTTGTGGTATTCTTATCCATCACATCTTGGGAATGCTTATGGCTTTTGTTTCAAGGCATTCCGACATTGTTTGGTCCCTCAAATCACCACTCGTAGCGTTGCTGGGGTATGATCGTCATTTTTACGAAAAATAGCGCCCCCGGGATCTTGTGGTATTCTTATCCATCACATCTTGAGAAGGCTTATGGCTTTCGTTTCAAAGCATTCCGACGTCGTTTGGTCCCCCAAATCAGAACTCGTAGTGTTGCAGGGATATGATTGTCATTTTGACCAAAAATAGCGCCCCCGGGATCTTGGGGTATTCTTATCCATTACATCTGGAGAAGGCTTATGGCTTTCGTTTGAAAGCATTCAGACGTCGTTTGGTCCCCCAAATCAGAACTCGTAGTGTTGCGGGGGTATGATTGTCATTTTGACCAAAAATAGCGCCTCCGGGATCTTGTGGTATTCTTATCCATCACATCTTGAGAAGGTTTATGGGTTTCGTTTCAAAGCATTCCGACGTCGTTTGGTTCCTTAAATTACCACTCGTAGCGTTGCGGGGGTATGATCGTCATTTTGACCAAAAATAGCACCACCGAGATCTTGTGGTTTTCTTATCCATCACATCTTGAGAAGGCTTATGGCTTTCGTTTCAAAGCATTCCGACGTCATTTGGTCCCTAAAATCACCACTCGTAGCGTTGCGGGGGTATGATCGTCATTTTGACCAAAAATAACGCCCCCGGTATCTTGTGGTATTATTATCCATCACATCTTGAGAAGGCTTATGGCTTTCGTTTTAAAGCATTCCGACGTCGTTTGGTCCCCCAAATCACAACTCGTAGTGTTGCGGCGGTATGATTGTCATTTTGACCAAAAATAGCGCCCCCGGGATCTTGTGGTATTCTAATCCATCAAATCTTGAGAAGGCTTATGGCTTTCGTTTCGAAGCATTCCGACGTCGTTTGGTCCCTCACATCACCACTCATAGCGTTGTAGGGGTATGATCGTCATTTTGACCAAAAATAGCGCCCCCGGGATCTTGTGGTATTTTTATCCATCACATCTTGAGAAGGCTTATGGCTTTCGTTTCAATGCATTCCGATGTCGTTTGGTCCCCCAAATCACAACTCATAGCGTTGCGGGGGTATGATCGTCATTTTGACCAAAAATAGTGCCCCCGCGATCTTGTGGTATTATTATCCATCACATTTGAGAAGGCTTATGGCTTTCGTTTCAAAGTATTCCGACGTCGTTTGGTCCCTTAAATCACCACTCGTAGCGTTGCGGAGGTATGATCGTCATTTTGACCAAAAATAGCGCTCCCGAGATCTTGTAGTATTCTTATCCATCACATCTTGAGAAGGTTTATGGCTTTCGTTTTAAAGCATTCCGACGTCGTTTAGTCCCCCAAATCACAACTCGTAGCATTGCGGGGTTGTGATCGTTATTTTGACCAAAAATAGCGCCCCCAAGATCTTGTGGTATTCTTATCCATTACATCTTAAGAAGGCTTATGGATTTCGTTTCAAAGCATTCCGACGTCGTTTGGTCCCTCAAATCACCACTCGTAGCGTTGCGGGGGTATGGTCGTCATTTTGACCAAAAATAGCGCCCCCGGGATCTTGTGGTATTCTTATCCATCACATCTTGAGAAGGCTTATGGTTTTCGTTTCAAAGCATTCCAACGTCATTTAGTCCCCCCAAATCAAAACACGTAGCGTTGCGGGGGTATTATCGTCATTTTGACTAAAAATAGCGCCCCTGGAATCTTGTGGTATTAATATCCATCACATCTTGAGAAGGCTTATGGATTTCGTTTCAAAGCATTCCGACGTCGTTTGGTCCCTCAAATCACCACTCGTAGGGTTGCGGAGGTATGATCGTCATTTTGACAAAAAATAGCGCCCCCGGGATCTTGTGGTTATATTTATCCATCACATCTTGAGAAGGTTTATGGGTTTCGTTTCAAAGCATTCCAATGTCCTTTGGTCCCTCAAATCACCACTCGTAGCGTTGCGGGGGTATGATCGTCATTTTGACCAAAAAAAGCGCCCCCAAGATCTTGTGGTATTCTTATCCATCACATCTTGAGAAGTCTTATGGCTTTCGTTTCAAAGCATTCCGACGTCGTTTGGTCCCTCAAATCACCACTCGCAGGGTTGCGGGGGTATGATCGTCATTACCAAAATAGCGCCCTCGGGATCTTGTGGTATTCTTATCCATCACATCTTGAGAAAGCTTATGGCTTTCGTTTCAATGAATTCCGACGTGGTTTGGTCCCTCAAATCACCACTCGTAGCATTGCGGGGGTATGATCGTCATTTTGACCAAAAATAGCGCCCCCGGGATCTTGTGGTATTATTATCCATCACATCTTGAGAAGGTTTATGGGTTTCGTTTCAAAGCATTCCGATGTCCTTTGGTCCCTCAAATCACCACTCGTAGCGTTGCGGGGGTATGATCGTCATTTTGACCAAAAATAGTGCCCCCAAAATCTTTTGGTATTCTTATCCATCACATCTTGAGAAGTCTTATGGCTTTCGTTTCAAAGCATTCCGACGTCGTTTGGTCCCTCAAATCACTACTCGTAGGGTTGCGGGGGTATGATCGTCATTACCAAAATAGCGCCCTCGGGATCTTGTGGTATTCTTATCCATCACATCTTGAGAAGGCTTATGGCTTTCGTTTCAATGAATTCCGACGTGGTTTGGTCCCCCAAATCACCACCCGTAGCGTTGCGGGGGTATGATCGTTATTTTGATAAAAAATAGCGCCCTCAGGATCTTGTGGTATTCTTATCCATCCCATCTTGAGAAGGCTTATGGCTTTCGTTTCAAAGCATTCCGACGTCGTTTGGTCCCTCAAATAACCACTCATAGCGTTGCGGGGCATGATCGTCATTTTAACCAAAAATAGCGCCCCCGCGATCTTGTATTATTCTTATCCATCACATCTTGAGAAGGCTTATGGCTTTCGTTTCAAAGCATTTCGACGTCGTTTGGTCCCTCAAATCACCACTCGTAGCGTTGTTGGGGTATGATCATCATTTTGACCAAAAATAGCGCCCCTGGGATCTTGTGGTATTCTTATCCATCACATCTTGAGAAGGCTTATGGCTTTCGTTTCAAAGCATTCCGACATCGTTTGGTCCCTCAAATCACCACTCGTAGCGTTAAGGGGGTATGATCGTCATTTTGACCAAAAATAGCGCCCCCAGGATCTTGTGGTATTCTTATCCATCACATCTTGAGAAGGCTTATAGCTTTTGTTTCAAAGCATTCTGACGTCGTTTGGTCCCTCAAATCACCACTCGTAGCGTTGCTGGGGTATGATCATCATTTTGAGCAAAAATAGCGCCCTCGGGATCTTGTGGTATTCTTATCCATCACATCTTAGGAAGGCTTATGGCTTTCGTTTCGAAGCATTTTGACGTCGTTTGGTCCCTCAAATCACCACTCGTAGCATTGCGGGGGTATGATCGTCATTTTGACCAAAAATAGCGCCCCCCGGGATCTTGTGGTATTATTATCCATCACATCTTGAGAAGGCTTATGGCTTTCGTTTCAAAGCATTCCGACGTTGTTTGGTCCCCCAGATCACAACTCGTAGCGTTGCGGGGGTATGATTGTGATTTTGACAAAAAATAGCGCCCCCGGGATCTTGTGGTATTCTTATCCATCACATCTTGAGAAGGCTTTTGGGTTTCGTTACAAAGCATTCCGACGCGTATGGTCCCTCAAATCAACACTCGTAGCATTGCGGGGGTATGATTGTCATTTTGACCAAAAATAGCGCCCCCGGCATCTTGTGGTATTTTTATCAATCACATCTTGAGCAGGCTTATGGCTTTCATTTCAAAGCATTCCGACGTCGTTTGGTCCCTCAAATCACCACTCATAGCATTGCGGGGCATGATCGTCATTTTGACCAAAAATAGCGCCCCCGGGATCTTGTGGTTTTCTTATGCATCACATCTTGAGAAGGCTTATGGCTTTCATTTCAAAGCATTCCGACGTCGTTTGGTCCCTCAAATCACCACTCGTAGCGTTGCTGGGGTATGATCATCATTTTGACCAAAAATAGCACCCCCGGGATCTTGTGGTATTCTTATTCATCACATCTTGAGAAGGCTTATGGCTTTCGTTTCAAAGCATTCCGACATCGTTTGGTCCCTCAAATCACCACTCGTAGCGTTGCGGGGGTATGATCATCATTTTGACCAAAAATAGCGCTCCCGGGATCTTGTGGTATTCTTATCCATCACATCTTGGGAAGGTTTATGGCTTTCGTTTCAAAGCGTTTTGACGTCGTTTGGTCCCTCAAATCACCACTCGTTGCATTGCGGGGGTATGATCATCATTTTGACCAAAAATAGCGCCCCCGGGATCTTGTGGTATTCTTATCCATCACATCTTGAGAAGGCTTATGGCTTTCGTTTCAAAGCATTCCGACGTTGTTTGGTCCCCAAATCACAACTCGTAGCGTTGCGGGGGTATGATTGTCATTTTGACCAAAAATAGCGCCCCCGGGATCTTATGGTATTCTTATCCATCATATGTTGAGAAGGTTTATCGGTTTCGTTTCAAAGCATTCCGACGTCATTTGGTCCCTCAAATCACCACTCGTAGCGTTGCGGGGGTATGATCGTCATTTTGACCAAAAATAGCGTCCTCGAGATCTTGTGGTATTATATCCATCACATCTTGAGAAGCCTTTTGGCTTTTGTTTCAAAGTATTCCGACGTCGCTTGGTCCCTCAAATCACCACTCGGCGTTGTGGGGGTATGATCGTCATTTTCACCAAAAATAGCGCCCCGGGGATCTTGTGGTATTATTATCCATCACATCATGGGAAGGTTTGTGGCTTTCCTTTCAAAGCATTCCGACATCGTTTGGTCCCTCAAATCACCACTCGTAGCGTTGCGGGGTAAGATCGTCATTTTGACCAAAAATAGCGCCCCCGGGATCTTATGGTATTCTTATCCATCACATCTTGAGAAGGCTTATGGCTTTCATTTCAAAGCATTCCGACGTCGTTTGGTCCCCCAAATGACAACTCGTAGCGTTGCGGGGGTATGATTGTCATTTTGACCAAAAATAGCGCCCCCGGGATCCTGTGGTATTCTTATCCATCACATCTTGAGAAGGTTTATGGGTTTCGTTTCAAAGCATTTCGACGTTGTTTGGTTCCTCAAATCACCACTCGTAGCGTTGCGGGGGTATGATCGTCATTTTGACCAAAAATAGCGCTCCAAGATCTTGTGGTATTCTTATCCATCACATCTTGAGAAGTCTTATGGCTTTCGTTTCAAAGCATTCCGACGTCGTTTGGTCCCTCAAATCACCACTCGTAGCGTTGCGGGGGTATGATCGTCATTTTGACCAAAATAGCGCCGATGGGATCTTGTGGTGTTCCTATCCATCACATCTTGAGAAGGCTTATGGCTTTCGTTTTAATGCATTCCGACGTCGTTTGGTCCCCCAAATCACCATTCGTAGCGTTGCGGGGGTATGATCGTCATTTGTATCAAAAATAGCGGCCTTAGGATCTTGTGGTATTCTTATCCATGTCATCTTGAGAAGGGCTTTCGTTTCTAAGCATTCCGACATCGTTTGGTCCCTCAAATTACCACTCATAGCGTTGAGGGGTATGATCGTCATTTTGACCAAAATAGCGCCCCTGGGATCTTGTGGTATTCTTATCCATCACATCTTGAGAAGTCTTATGGCTTTCGTCATAGCATTCCGACGTCATTTGGTCCCTCAAATCACCACTCGTAGCGTTGCTGGGGTATGATCATCATTTTGACCAAAAATAGCGCCCCCGAGATCTTGTGGTATTCTTATCCATCACATCTTGGGAATGCTTATGGCTTTTGTTTCAAGGCATTCCGACATTGTTTGGTCCCTCAAATCACCACTCGTAGCGTTGCTGGGGTATGATCGTCATTTTTACGAAAAATAGCGCCCCCGGGATCTTGTGGTATTCTTATCCATCACATCTTGAGAAGGCTTATGGCTTTCGTTTCAAAGCATTCCGACGTCGTTTGGTCCCCCAAATCAGAACTCGTAGTGTTGCAGGGATATGATTGTCATTTTGACCAAAAATAGCGCCCCCGGGATCTTGGGGTATTCTTATCCATTACATCTGGAGAAGGCTTATGGCTTTCGTTTGAAAGCATTCAGACGTCGTTTGGTCCCCCAAATCAGAACTCGTAGTGTTGCGGGGGTATGATTGTCATTTTGACCAAAAATAGCGCCTCCGGGATCTTGTGGTATTCTTATCCATCACATCTTGAGAAGGTTTATGGGTTTCGTTTCAAAGCATTCCGACGTCGTTTGGTTCCTTAAATTACCACTCGTAGCGTTGCGGGGGTATGATCGTCATTTTGACCAAAAATAGCACCACCGGGATCTTGTGGTTTTCTTATCCATCACATCTTGAGAAGGCTTATGGCTTTCGTTTCAAAGCATTCCGACGTCATTTGGTCCCTAAAATCACCACTCGTAGCGTTGCGGGGGTATGATCGTCATTTTGACCAAAAATAACGCCCCCGGTATCTTGTGGTATTATTATCCATCACATCTTGAGAAGGCTTATGGCTTTCGTTTCGAAGCATTCCGACGTCGTTTGGTCCCTCACATCACCACTCATAGCGTTGTAGGGGTATGATGGTCATTTTGACCAAAAATAGTGCCCTCGGGATCTTATGATATTTTTATCCATCACATCTTGAGAAGGCTTACGGCTTTCGTTTCAAAGCATTCCGACGTCATTTGGTCCCTCAAATCACCACTCGTAGCGTTGCGGGGGTATGATCATCATTTTGACAAAAAATAGCGCCCTCGGGATCTTGTGGTATTCTTATCCATCACATCTTGAGAAGGCTTATGGCTTTTGTTTCAAAGCATTCCGACGTCGCTTCGTCCCTCTAATTACCACTCGTAGCGTTGCGGGGGTATGATAGTCATTTTGACCAAAAATAGCGCCCCCGGGATCTTGTGGTATTCTTATCCATCACATCTTGACAAGGCTTATGACTTTCGTTTCAAAGCATTCCGACGTCATTTGGTCCCCCAAATCACAACTCGTAGCATTGCGGGGGTATGATTATTATTTTGACCAAAAATAGCGCCACCGGGATCTTGTGGTATTCTTATCCATCACATCTTGAGAAGTCGTATGGCTTTTGTTTCAAAGCATTCCGACGTCATTTGGTCCTCACATCACCACTCGTAGCGTTGCGGGGGTATGATAGTCATTTTGACCAAAAATAGCACACCCGGGATCTTGTGGTATTCTTATCCATCACATCTTGAGAAGGCTTATGGCTTTCGTTTCAAAGCATTCCGACGTCGTTTGGTCCCTCAAATCACCACTCGTAGCGTTGCGGGGGGTATGATAGTCATTTTGACCAAAAATAGCGCCCTCGGGATCTTGTGGTATTATTATCCATCACATCTTGAGAAAGCTTATGGCTTTCGTTTCAAAGCATTCCGACGTCGTCTAGTCCCTCAAATCACCACTTGTAGCGTTGCGGGGGTATGATAGTCATTTTGACCAAAAATAGCGCCCCCGGAATCTTGTGGTATTCTTATCCATCACATCTTGAGAAGGCTTTTGGGTTTCGTTTCAAAGCATTCCGACGTCATTTGGTCCCTCAAATCACCACTCGTAGCGTTGCGGGGGTATGATCGTCATTTTGACCAAAAATAGCGTCCTCGAGATCTTGTGGTATTATATCCATCACATCTTGAGAAGCCTTTTGGCTTTTGTTTCAAAGTATTCCGACGTCGCTTGGTCCCTCAAATCACCACTCGGCGTTGTGGGGGTATGATCGTCATTTTCACCAAAAATAGCGCCCCGGGGATCTTGTGGTATTATTATCCATCACATCATGGGAAGGTTTGTGGCTTTCCTTTCAAAGCATTCCGACATCGTTTGGTCCCTCAAATCACCACTCGTAGCGTTGCGGGGTAAGATCGTCATTTTGACCAAAAATAGCGCCCCCGGGATCTTATGGTATTCTTATCCATCACATCTTGAGAAGGCTTATGGCTTTCATTTCAAAGCATTCCGACGTCGTTTGGTCCCCCAAATGACAACTCGTAGCGTTGCGGGGGTATGATTGTCATTTTGACCAAAAATAGCGCCCCCGGGATCCTGTGGTATTCTTATCCATCACATCTTGAGAAGGTTTATGGGTTTCGTTTCAAAGCATTTCGACGTTGTTTGGTTCCTCAAATCACCACTCGTAGCGTTGCGGGGGTATGATCGTCATTTTGACCAAAAATAGCGCTCCAAGATCTTGTGGTATTCTTATCCATCACATCTTGAGAAGTCTTATGGCTTTCGTTTCAAAGCATTCCGACGTCGTTTGGTCCCTCAAATCACCACTCGTAGCGTTGCGGGGGTATGATCGTCATTTTGACCAAAATAGCGCCGATGGGATCTTGTGGTGTTCCTATCCATCACATCTTGAGAAGGCTTATGGCTTTCGTTTTAATGCATTCCGACGTCGTTTGGTCCCCCAAATCACCATTCGTAGCGTTGCGGGGGTATGATCGTCATTTGTATCAAAAATAGCGGCCTTAGGATCTTGTGGTATTCTTATCCATGTCATCTTGAGAAGGGCTTTCGTTTCTAAGCATTCCGACATCGTTTGGTCCCTCAAATTACCACTCATAGCGTTGAGGGGTATGATCGTCATTTTGACCAAAATAGCGCCCCTGGGATCTTGTGGTATTCTTATCCATCACATCTTGAGAAGTCTTATGGCTTTCGTCATAGCATTCCGACGTCATTTGGTCCCTCAAATCACCACTCGTAGCGTTGCTGGGGTATGATCATCATTTTGACCAAAAATAGCGCCCCCGAGATCTTGTGGTATTCTTATCCATCACATCTTGGGAATGCTTATGGCTTTTGTTTCAAGGCATTCCGACATTGTTTGGTCCCTCAAATCACCACTCGTAGCGTTGCTGGGGTATGATCGTCATTTTTACGAAAAATAGCGCCCCCGGGATCTTGTGGTATTCTTATCCATCACATCTTGAGAAGGCTTATGGCTTTCGTTTCAAAGCATTCCGACGTCGTTTGGTCCCCCAAATCAGAACTCGTAGTGTTGCAGGGATATGATTGTCATTTTGACCAAAAATAGCGCCCCCGGGATCTTGGGGTATTCTTATCCATTACATCTGGAGAAGGCTTATGGCTTTCGTTTGAAAGCATTCAGACGTCGTTTGGTCCCCCAAATCAGAACTCGTAGTGTTGCGGGGGTATGATTGTCATTTTGACCAAAAATAGCGCCTCCGGGATCTTGTGGTATTCTTATCCATCACATCTTGAGAAGGTTTATGGGTTTCGTTTCAAAGCATTCCGACGTCGTTTGGTTCCTTAAATTACCACTCGTAGCGTTGCGGGGGTATGATCGTCATTTTGACCAAAAATAGCACCACCGGGATCTTGTGGTTTTCTTATCCATCACATCTTGAGAAGGCTTATGGCTTTCGTTTCAAAGCATTCCGACGTCATTTGGTCCCTAAAATCACCACTCGTAGCGTTGCGGGGGTATGATCGTCATTTTGACCAAAAATAACGCCCCCGGTATCTTGTGGTATTATTATCCATCACATCTTGAGAAGGCTTATGGCTTTCGTTTCGAAGCATTCCGACGTCGTTTGGTCCCTCACATCACCACTCATAGCGTTGTAGGGGTATGATGGTCATTTTGACCAAAAATAGTGCCCTCGGGATCTTATGATATTTTTATCCATCACATCTTGAGAAGGCTTACGGCTTTCGTTTCAAAGCATTCCGACGTCATTTGGTCCCTCAAATCACCACTCGTAGCGTTGCGGGGGTATGATCATCATTTTGACAAAAAATAGCGCCCTCGGGATCTTGTGGTATTCTTATCCATCACATCTTGAGAAGGCTTATGGCTTTTGTTTCAAAGCATTCCGACGTCGCTTCGTCCCTCTAATTACCACTCGTAGCGTTGCGGGGGTATGATAGTCATTTTGACCAAAAATAGCGCCCCCGGGATCTTGTGGTATTCTTATCCATCACATCTTGACAAGGCTTATGACTTTCGTTTCAAAGCATTCCGACGTCATTTGGTCCCCCAAATCACAACTCGTAGCATTGCGGGGGTATGATTATTATTTTGACCAAAAATAGCGCCACCGGGATCTTGTGGTATTCTTATCCATCACATCTTGAGAAGTCGTATGGCTTTTGTTTCAAAGCATTCCGACGTCATTTGGTCCTCACATCACCACTCGTAGCGTTGCGGGGGTATGATAGTCATTTTGACCAAAAATAGCACACCCGGGATCTTGTGGTATTCTTATCCATCACATCTTGAGAAGGCTTATGGCTTTCGTTTCAAAGCATTCCGACGTCGTTTGGTCCCTCAAATCACCACTCGTAGCGTTGCGGGGGGTATGATAGTCATTTTGACCAAAAATAGCGCCCTCGGGATCTTGTGGTATTATTATCCATCACATCTTGAGAAAGCTTATGGCTTTCGTTTCAAAGCATTCCGACGTCGTCTAGTCCCTCAAATCACCACTTGTAGCGTTGCGGGGGTATGATAGTCATTTTGACCAAAAATAGCGCCCCCGGAATCTTGTGGTATTCTTATCCATCACATCTTGAGAAGGCTTTTGGGTTTCGTTACAAAGCATTCCGACGCGTTTGGTCCCTCAAATCAACACTCGTAGCATTGCGGGGGTATGATTGTCATTTTGACCAAAAATAGCGCCCCCGGCATCTTGTGGTATTTTTATCAATCACATCTTGAGAAGGCTTATGGCTTTCATTTCAAAGCATTCCGACGTCGTTTGGTCCCTCAAATCACCACTCATAGCATTGCGGGGCATGATCGTCATTTTGACCAAAAATAGCGCCCCCGGGATCTTGTGGTTTTCTTATGCATCACATCTTGAGAAGGCTTATGGCTATCATTTCAAAGCATTCCGACGTCGTTTGGTCCCTCAAATCACCACTCGTAGCGTTGCTGGGGTATGATCATCATTTTGACCAAAAATAGCACCCCCGGGATCTTGTGGTATTCTTATTCATCACATCTTGAGAAGGCTTATGGCTTTCGTTTCAAAGCATTCCGACATCGTTTGGTCCCTCAAATCACCACTCTAGCGTTGCGGGGGTATGATCATTATTTTGACGAAAAATAGCGCCCCCGGGATCTTGTGGTATTCTTATCCATCACATCTTGGGAAGGTTTATGGCTTTCATTTCAAAGCGTTTTGACGTCGTTTGGTCCCTCAAATCATCACTCGTTGCATTGCGGGGGTATGATCATCATTTTGACCAAAAATAGCGCCCCCGGGATTTTGTGGTATTCTTATTCATCACATCTTGAGAAGGCTTATGGCTTTCGTTTCAAAGCATTCCGACGTTGTTTGGTCCCCCAAATCACAACTCGTAGCGTTGCGGGGGTATGATTGTCATTTTGACCAAAAATAGCACCCCCGGGATCTTATGGTATTCTTATCCATCACATGTTGAGAAGGTTTATGGGTTTCGTTTCAAAGCATTCCGACGTCATTTAGTCCCTCAAATCACCACTCGTAGCGTTGCGGGGTATGATCGTCATTTTGACCAAAAATAGCGCCCCCAAGATCTTGTGGTATTCTTATCCATCACATCTTGAGAAGTCTTATGGCTTTCGTTTCAAAGCATTCCGACGTCGTTTGGTCCCTCAAATCACCACTCGTAGCGTTGCGGGGGTATGATCGTCATTTTGACCAAAAATAGCGCCCCAAGATCTTGTGGTATTCTTATCCATCACATTTTGAGAAGTCTTATGGCTTTCGTTTCAAAGTATTTCGACGTCGTTTGGTCCCTCAAATCACCACTCGTAGCGTTGCGGGGGTATGATCGTCATTACCAAAATAGCGCCCCCGGGATATTGTGGTATTCTTATCCATCACATCTTGAGAAGGCTTATGGCTTTCGTTTCAATGAATTCCGATGTCGATTGGTCCCCCAAATCACCACTCGTAGCGTTGCGGGGGTATGATGGTCATTTTGACCAAAAATAGAGCCCCCGGGATCTTGTGGTATTGTTATCCATCACATCTTGAGAAGGCTTATGGCTTTCGTTTCAAAGCATTCCGACATCGCTTGGTCCCTAAAATCCCCACTCGTAGCGTTGCGGGGGTATGATCGTTATTTTGACCAAAAATAGCGCCCCCAGGATCTTGTGGTATTATTATCAATCTCATCTTGAGAAGGCTTATGGCTTTCGTTTCAAAGCATTCCGACGTCGTTTGGTCACCAAAATCTTAACTCGTATCGTTGCGGCGGTATGATTGTCATTTTGACCCAAAATAGCACCCCCGGGATCTTGTGGTATTCTAATCCATCACATCTTGAGAAGGCTTATAGCTTTCATTTCGAACCATTCCGACGTCGTTTGGTCCCTCAAATCACCACTCGTAGCGTTGCGGGGACGTGATAGTCATTTTGACCAAAAATAGCGACCTCGGGATCTTATGGTATTTTTATC
The DNA here is from genome assembly GCA_963669365.1 of Verbascum thapsus. Lineage (NCBI taxonomy): Eukaryota > Viridiplantae > Streptophyta > Magnoliopsida > Lamiales > Scrophulariaceae > Verbascum > Verbascum thapsus. Next base: position 11,045,396 of record OY770115.1, on the reverse strand, counting down.
CATCACATCATTAGAAGGCTTATGGCTTTCGTTTCAAAGCATTCCGACGTCATTTGGTCCCTCAAATCACCACTCGTAGCGTTGCGGGGGTATGATCGTCATTTTGACCAAAAATAGCGTCCTCGAGATCTTGTGGTATTATATCCATCACATCTTGAGAAGCCTTATGGCTTTTGTTTCAAAGTATTCCGACGTCGTTTGGTCCCTCAAATCACCACTCAGCGTTGTGGGGGTATGATCGTCATTTTCACCAAAAATAGTGCCCCGGGGATCTTGTGGTATTATTATCCATCACATCATGGGAAGGCTTGTGGCTTTCCTTTCAAAGCATTCCGACATCGTTTGGTCCCTCAAATCACCACTCGTAGCGTTGCGGGGTATGATCGTCTTTTTGACCAAAAATAGCGCCCCCGAGATCTTATGGTATTCTTATCCATCACATCTTGAGAAGGCTTATGGCTTTCATATCAAAGCATTCCGACGTGGTTTGGTCTCTCAAATGACAACTCGTAGCGTTGCGGGGGTATGATTGTCATTTTGACCAAAAATAGCGCCCCCGAGATCCTGTGGTATTCTTATCCATCACATCTTGAGAAGGTTTATGGGTTTCGTTTCAAAGCATTTCGATGTTGTTTGGTTCCTCAAATCACCACTCGTAGCATTGCGGGGGTATGATCGTCATTTTGACCAAAAATAGCGCCCCCAGGATCTTGTGGTATTCTTATCCATCACATCTTGAGAAGTCTTATGGCTTTTGTTTCAAAGCATTCCGACGTCGTTTGGTCTCTCAAATCACCACTCGTAGCGTTGCGGGGGTATGATCGTCATTTTGACCAAAATAGCGCCGATGGGATCTTGTGGTGTTCCTATCCATCACATCTTGAGAAGGCTTATGGTTTTCGTTTTAATGCATTCCGACGTCGTTTGGTCCCCCAAATCACCACTCATAGCGTTGCGGGGGTATGATCGTCATTTGTATCAAAAATAGCGGCCTTAGGATCTTGTGGTATTCTTATCCATCCCATCTTGAGAAGGGCTTTCGTTTCAAAGCATTCCGACATCGTTTGGTCCCTCAAATTACCACTCATAGCGTTGCGGGGTATGATCGTCATTTTGACCAAAATAGCGCCCCTGGGATCTTGTGGTATTCTTATCCATCACATCTTGAGAAGGCTTATGGCTTTCGTCAAAGCATTCCGACGTCCTTTGGTCCCTCAAATCACCACTCGTAGCGTTGCTGGGGTATGATCATCATTTTGACCAAAAATAGCGTCCCCGAGATCTTGTGGTATTCTTATCCATCACATCTTGCGAATGCTTATGGCGTTTGTTTCAAGGCATTCCGACATTGTTTGGTCCCTCAAATCACCACTCGTAGCGTTGCGGGGGTATGATCGTCATTTTTACGAAAAATAGCGCCCCCGGGATCTTGTGGTATTCTTATCCATCACATCTTGAGAAGGCTTATGGCTTTCGTTTCAAAGCATTCCGACGTCGTTTGGTCCCCCAAATCAGAACTCGTAGTGTTGCAGGGGTATGATTGTCATTTTGACCAAAAATAGCGCCCCCGGGATCTTGGGGTATTCTTATCCATTACATCTGGAGAAGGCTTACGGCTTTCGTTTCAAAGCATTCCGACGTCGTTTGGTCCCCCAAATCAGAACTCGTAGTGTTGCGGGGGTATGATTGTCATTTTGACCAAAAATAGCGCCCCCAAGATCTTGTGGTATTCTTATCCATCACATCTTGAGAAGGTTTATGGGTTTCGTTTCAAAGCATTCCGACGTTTGGTTCCTTAAATTACCACTCGTAGCGTTGCGGGGGTATGATCGTCATTTTGACCAAAAATAGCACCACCGGGATCTTGTGGTTTTCTTATCCATCACATCTTGAGAAGGCTTATGGCTTTCGTTTCAAAGCATTCCGACGTCGTTTGGTCCCTAAAATCACCACTCGTAGTGTTGCGGGGGTATGATCGTCATTTTGACAAAAAATAGCGTCCCCGGTATCTTGTGGTATTATTATCCATCACATCTTGAGAAGGCTTATGGCTTTCGTTTTAAAGCATTCCGACGTCGTTTGGTCCCCCAAATCACAACTCGTAGCGTTGCGGCGGTATGATTGTCATTTTGACCAAAAATAGCGCCCCCGGGATCTTGTGGTATTCTAATCCATCTAATCTTGAGAAGGCTTATGGCTTTCGTTTCGAAGCATTCCGACGTCGTTTGGTCCCTCAAATCACCACTCATAGCGTTGTAGGGGAATGATGGTCATTTTGACCAAAAATAGTGCCCTCGGGATCTTATGATATTTTTATCCATCACATCTTGAGAAGGCTCGGCTTTTGTTTCAAAGCATTCCGACGTCATTTGGTCCCTCAAATCACCACTCGTAGCGTTGCGGGGGTATGATTATCATTTTGACCAAAAATAGCGCCCTCGAGATCTTGTGGTATTCTTATCCATCACATCTTGAGAAGGCTTATGGCTTTTGTTTCAAAGCATTCCGACGTCGCTTGGTCCCTCTAATTACCACTCGTAGCGTTGCGGGGGTATGATAGTCATTTTGACCAAAAATAGCGCCCCCGAGATCTTGTGGTATTCTTATCCATCACATCTTGACAAGGCTTATGACTTTCGTTTCAAAGCATTCCGACGTCATTTGGTCCCCCAAATCACAACTCGTAGCATTGCGGGGGTATGATTATTATTTTGACCAAAAATAGAGCCACCGGGATCTTGTGGTATTCTTATCCATCACATCTTGAGAAGTCGTATGGCTTTCGTTTCAAAGCATTCCGACGTCATTTGGTCCTCACATCACCACTCGTAGCGTTGCGGGGGTATGATAGTCATTTTGACCAAAAATAGCACACCTGGGATCTTGTGGTATTCTTATCCATCACATCTTGAGAAGGCTTACGGCTTTTGTTTCGAAGCATTCCGACATCGTTTGGTCTCTCCAATCACCACTCATAGCGTTGTAGGGGTATGATGGTCATTTTGACCAAAAATAGTGCCCTCGGGATCTTATGATATTTTTATCCATCACATCTTGAGAAGGCTTACGGCTTTCGTTTCAAAGCATTCCGACGTCATTTGGTCCCTCAAATCACCACTCGTAGCGTTGCGTGGGTATGATCATCATTTTGACCAAAAATAGCGCCCCCGGGATCTTGTGGTATTCTTATCCATCACATCTTGAGAAGGTTTATGGGTTTCGTTTCAAAGCATTCCGACGTCGTTTGGTTCCTTAAATTACCACTCGTAGCGTTGCGGGGGTATGATCGTCATTTTGACCAAAAATAGCGCCACCGGAATCTTGTGGTTTTCTTATCCATCACATCTTCTTGAGAAGGCTTATGGCTTTCGTTTCAAACATTCCGACGTCGTTTGGTCCCTAAAATCACCACTCGTAGCGTTGGGGGGGTATGATCGTCATTTTGACCAAAAATAGCGCCCCCGTTATCTTGTGGTATTATTATCCATCACATCTTTAGAAGGCTTATGGCTTTCGTTTTAAAGCATTCCGACGTCGTTTGGTCCCCCAAATCACAACTCGTAGCGTTGCGGCGGTATGATTGTCATTTTGACCAAAAATAGCGCCCCCGGGATCTTGTGGTATTCTAATCCATCACATCTTGAGAAGGCTTATGGCTTTCGTTTCGAAGCATTCCGACGTCGTTTGGTCCCTCAAATCACCACTCATAGCGTTGTAGGGGTATGATGGTCATTTTGACCAAAAATAGTGCCCTCGGGATCTTATGATATTTTTATCCATCACATCTTGAGAAGGCTTACGGCTTTCGTTTCAAAGCATTCCGACGTCATTTGGTCCCTCAAATCACCACTCGTAGCGTTGCGGGGGTATGATCATCATTTTGACCAAAAATAGCGCCCCCGGGATCTTGTGGTGTTCTTATCCATCACATCTTGAGAAGGTTTATGGGTTTCGTTTCAAAGCATTCCGACGTCGTTTGGTTCCTTAAATTACCACTCGTAGCGTTGCGGGGGTATGATCGTCATTTTGACCAAAAATAGCGCCACCGGGATCTTGTGGTTTTCTTATCCATCACATCTTGAGAAGGCTTATGGCTTTCGTTTCAAACATTCCGACGTCGTTTGGTCCCTAAAATCACCACTCGTAGCGTTGGGGGGGTATGATCGTCATTTTGACCAAAAATAGCGCCCCCGTTATCTTGTGGTATTATTATCCATCACATCTTTAGAAGGCTTATGGCTTTCGTTTTAAAGCATTCCGACGTTGTTTGGTCCCCCAAATCACAACTCGTAGCGTTGCGGCGGTATGATTGTCATTTTGACCAAAAATAGCGCCCCCGGGATCTTGTGGTATTCTAATCCATCACATCTTGAGAAGGCTTATGGCTTTCGTTTCGAAGCATTCCGACGTCGTTTGGTCCCTCAAATCACCACTCATAGCGTTGTAGGGGTATGATGGTCATTTTGACCAAAAATAGTGCCCTCGGGATCTTATGATATTTTTATCCATCACATCTTGAGAAGGCTTACAGCTTTCGTTTCAAAGCATTCCGACGTCATTTGGTCCCTCAAATCACCACTCGTAGCGTTGCGGGGGTATGATCATCATTTTGACCAAAAATAGCGCCCTCGGGATCTTGTGGTATTCTTATCCATCACATCTTGAGTAGGCTTATGGCTTTTGTTTCAAAGCATTCCGACGTCGCTTGGTCCCTCTAATTACCACTCGTAGCGTTGCGGGGGTATGATAGTCATTTTGACCAAAAATAGCGCCCCCGGGATCTTGTGGTATTCTTATCCATCACATTTTGACAAGGCTTATGACTTTCGTTTCAAAGCATTCCGACGTCATTTGGTCCCCCAAATCACAACTCGTAGCATTGCGGGGGTATGATTATTATTTTGACCAAAAATAGCGCCACCGGGATCTTGTGGTATTCTTATCCATCACATCTTGAGAAGTCGTATGGCTTTCGTTTCAAAGCATTCCGACGTCATTTGGTCCTCAAATCACCACTCGTAGCGTTGCGGGGGTATGATAGTCATTTTGACCAAAAATAGCACACCCGGGATCTTGTGGTATTCTTATCCATCACATCTTGAGAAGGCTTATGACTTTCGTTTCAAAGCATTTCGACGTCGTTTGGTCCCTCAAATCACCACTCGTAGCGTTGCGGGGGGTATGATAGTCATTTTGACCAAAAATAGCGCCCCCGGGATCTTGTGGTATTATTATCCATCACATCTTGAGAAGGCTTATGGCTTTCGTTTCAAAGCATTCCGACGTCGTTTGGTCCCCCAAATCACAACTCGTAGCATTGCGGGGGTATGATTATTATTTTGACCAAAAATAGCGCCACCGGGATCTTGTGGTATTCTTATCCATCACATTTTGAGAAGTCGTATGGCTTTCGTTTCAAAGCATTCCGACGTCGTTTGGTCCCTCAAATCACCACTCGTAGCATTGTAGGGGTATGATAGTCATTTTGACCAAAAATAGCGCACCCGAGATCTTATGGTATTCTTATCCATCACATCTTGAGAAGGCTTATGGCTGTCGTTTCAAATCATTCCGACGTCGTTTGGTCCCTCAAATCACCACTCGTAGCGTTGCGGGGGTATGATAGTCATTTTGACCAAAAATAGCGCCCCCGAGATCTTGTGGTATTATTATCCATCACATCTTGAGAAGGCTTATGGCTTTCATTTCAAAGCATTCCGACGTCGTTTGGTCCCTCAAATCACAACTCGTAGCGTTGCGGGGTATGATTATCATTTTGACCAAAAATAGCGCCCCCGTGTTCTTGTCGTATTCTAATCCATCACATCTTGAGAAGGCTTATGACTTTCGTTTCAAAGCATTCCGACTTCGTTTGGTCCCCTAAATCACAACTCGTAGCGTTGCGGGGGTATGATCGTCATTTTAACCAAAAATAATCCCCCGGGATCTTGTGGTATTATTATCCATCACATCTTGAGAAGGCTTCTGACTTTCGTTTCAAAGCATTCCGACGTCGTTTGGTCCCTCAAATCACAACTCGTAGCATTGCGGGGGTATGATTGTCATTTTGACCAAAAATAGCTCCCCCAGGATCTTGTGGTATTCTTATCCATCACATCTTCAGAAGGCTTACGGCTTTCGTTTCGAAGCATTCCGACATCGTTTGGTCCCTCAAATCACCACTAATAGCGTTGCGGGGGTATGATAATCATTTTGACCAAAAATAGCGCCCTCGGGATCTTGTCGTATGCTTATCCATCACATCTTGAGAAGGCTTATGGCTTTCGTTTCAAAGCATTCCGACGTCGTTTGGTCCCCCAAATCACAATTCGTAGCATTGCGGGGGTATGATCGTCATTTTGACCAAAAATAGCGCCCCCGGGATCTTGTGGTATTCTTATCCATCACATCTTGAGAAGGCTTATAGCTGTCATTTCAAAGCATTCCGACGTCGTTTGGTCCCTCAAATGATCACTCGTAGCGTTGCGGGGGGTATGATAGTCATTTTGACCAAAAATAGCGCCCCCGAGATCTTGTGGTATTCTTATCCATCACATCTTGAGAAGGCTTATGGCTTTTGTTTCAAAGCATTCCGACGTCGCTTGGTCCCTCTAGTTACCACTCGTAGCGTTGCGGGGGTATGATAGTCATTTTGACCAAAAATAGCGCCCCCGGGATCTTGTGGTATTCTTATCCATCACATCTTGACAAGGCTTATGACTTTCGTTTCAAAGCATTCCGACGTCATTTGGTCCCCCAAATCACAACTCGTAGCATTGCGGGGGTATGATTATTATTTTGACCAAAAATAGCGCCACGGGGATCTTGTGGTATTCTTATCCATCACATCTTGAGAAGTCGTATGGCTTTCGTTTCAAAGCATTCCGACGTCGTTTGGTCCTCAAATCACCACTCGAAGCGTTGCGGGGGTATGATAGTCATTTTGACCAAAAATAGCACACCCGGGATCTTGTGGTATTCTTATCCATCACATCTTGAGAAGGCTTATGCCTTTCGTTTCAAAGTATTCCGACGTCGTTTGGTCCCTCAAATCACCACTCGTAGTTTTGCGGGGGGTATGATAGTCATTTTGACCAAAAATAGCGCCCCCGCGATCTTGTGGTATTATTATCCATCACATCTTGAGAAGGCTTATGGCTTTCGTTTCAAAGCATTCCGATGTCGTTTGGTCCCTCAAATCACCACTTGTAGCGTTGCGGGGGTATGATAGTCATTTTGACCAAAAATAGCGCCCCCGGGATCTTGTGGTATTCTTATCCATCACATCTTGAGAAGGCTTATAGCTTTCGTTTCAAAGCATTCCGACGTCGTTTGGTCCCCCAAATCACAACTCGTAGCATTGCGGGTGTATGATTATTATTTTGACCAAAAATAGCGCCACCGGGATCTTGTGGTATTCTTATCCATCACATCTTGAGAAGTCGTATGGCTTTCGTTTCAAAGAATTCCGACGTCGTTTGGTCCCTCAAATCACCACTCGTAGCGTTGCAGGGGTATGATAGTCATTTTGACCAAAAATAGCGCACCCGGGATCTTATGGTATTCTTATCCATCACATCTTGAGAAGGCTTATGGTTGTCGTTTCAAATCATTCCGACGTCGTTTGGTCCCTCAAATCACCACTCGTAGCGTTGCGGGGGGTATGATAGTCATTTTGACCAAAAATAGCGCCCCCGGGATCTTGTGGTATTCTTATCCATCAAATCTTGAAAAGGCTTATGGCTTTTGTTCCAATGCATTCCGACGTCGTTTGGTCCCCCAATTCACAACTCGTAGCGTTGCAGGGGTATGATCGTCATTTTCACCAAAAATAACGCCCCTGTAATCTTGTGGTATTATTATCCATCACATCTTGAGTAGGCTTATGACTTTCTTTTCAAAGCATTACGACGTCGTTTGGTCCCTCAAATTCCCACTCGTAGCGTTGCGGGGGTATGATCGTCATTTTGACCAAAAATACCGCCCCCGAGATCTTGTGGTATTATTATCCATCACATCTTGAGAAGGCTTATGGCTTTCGTTTAAAAGCATTCCGATGTCATTTGGTCCCTGAAATCACCACTCGTAGCGTTGCGGGGGTATGATCGTCATTTTGACCAAAAATAGCGCCCCTGGGATCTTGTGGTATTCTTATCTATCACATCTTGAGAAGGCTTATGGCTTTCGTTTCAAAGCATTTCGACGTCGTTTGGTCCCCCAAATCACAACTCGTAGCGTTGCGGTGGTATGATCGTCATTTTGACCAAAAATAGCGCCCCCGGTATCTTGTGGTATTATTGTCCATCACATCTTGAGAAGGCTTATAGCTTTCGTTTCAAAGCATTTCGACGTCGTTTGGTCCCTCAAATCACCACTCGTAGCTATGCAGGGGTATGATCGTCATTTTGACCAAAAATAGCGCTCAGGGGATCTTGTGGTATTCTTATCCATCACATCTTGAGAAGGTTTATGGCCTTCGTTTCAAAGATTCCGACGTCGTTTGGTCCCCCAAATCCCAACTCGTAGCGTTGCGGGGGTATGATCGTCATTTTGACCAAAAATAGTGCCCCCAGGATCTTGTGGTATTATTATCCATCACATCTTGAGAAGGCTTATGGCTTTTGTTTCAAAGCATTCTGACGTCGTTTGGTCTCTCAAATCACCACTCGTAACGTTGCGGGGGTATGATTGTTATTTTGACCAAAAATAGCGCCCCCAAGATCTTGTGGTATTCTTATCCATCACATCTTGACAAGGGTTATGGCTTTCGTTTCAAAGCATTCCGATGTCGTTTGGTCCCTCAAATCACCACTCGTAGCGTTGTAGGGGTATGATAGTCATTTTGACCAAAAATAGAGCCCCCGGGATCTTGTGGTATTCTTATCCATCACATCTTGAGAAGACTTATGGCTTTTGTTTCAATGCATTCCGACGTAGTTTGGTCTCCTAATTCACAACTCGTAGCGTTGTGGGGGTATGATCGTCATTTTGACCAAAAATAACGTCCTTGGGATCTTGTGGTATTATTATCCATGACATCTTGAGTAGGCTTATGACTTTCGTTTTAAAGCATTTCGACGTCGTTTAGTCTCTCAAATCACCACTCGTAACGTTGCGGGGGTATGATTGTCATTTTGACCAAAAATAGCACCCCCAGGATCTTGTGGTATTCTTATCCATCACATCTTGAGAAGGCTTATGGCTTTCGTTTCAAAGCATTCCGACGTCGTTTGGTCCCTCAAATCACCACTCGTAGCGTTGCAGGGGTAGATAGTCATTTTGACCAAAAATAGCGCCCCGGGATCTTGTGGTATTCTTATCCATCACATCTTGAGAAGGCTTATGGCTTTCGTTTAAAAGCATTCCGACGTCAGTTGGTGCCTAAAATCACCACTCGTAGCGTTGCGGGGTATGATCGTCATTTTGACCAAAAATAGCGCCCCTGGGTTCTTGTGGTATTCTTATCTATCACATCTTGAGAAGGCTTATGGCTTTCGTTTCAAAGCATTTCGACATCGTTTGGTCCCCTAAATCACAACTCGTAGCGTTGCGGGTGTATAATCGTCATTTTGACCAAAAATAGCGCCCCCGGTATCTTGTGGTATTATTGTCCATCACATCTTGAGAAGGATTATAACTTTCATTCAAAGCATTTCGACGTCGTTTGGTCCCTCAAACACCACTCGTAGCTATGCGGTATGATCGTCATTTTGACCAAAAATAGCGCTCAGGGGATCTTGTGGTATTCTTATCCATCACATATTGAGAAGGTTTATGGCTTTCGTTTCAAAGCATTCCGACGTCGTTTGGTCTCCCAAATCACAACTCGTAGCGTTGCGGGGTTATGATCGTCATTTTGACCAAAAATAGTGCCTCCAGGATCTTGTGGTATTCTTATCCATCACATCTTGAGAAGGCTTATGGCTTTCGTTTTAAAGCATTCCGACGTCGTTTGGTCTCTCAAATCACCACTCGTAACGTTGCGGGGGTATGATTGTCATTTTGACCAAAAATAGCGCCCCCAGGATCTTGTGGTATTCTTATCCATCACATCTTGAGAAGGCTTATGGCTTTCGTTTTAAAGCATTCCGATGTCGTTTGATCCCTCAAATCACCACTCGTAGCGTTGTAGGGATATGATAGTCATTTTGACCAAAAATAGTGCCCCCAGGATCTTGTGGTATTCTTATCCATCACATCTTGAGAAGGCTTATGACTTCTGTTTCAATGCATTCCGACGTCGTTTGGTCCCCCAATTCACAACTTGTAGCGTTGCGGGGGTATGATCGTCATTTTGACTAAAAATAACGCCCCTGGGATCTTGTGGTATTATTATCCATCACATCTTGAGTAGGCTTATGACTTTCGTTTCAAAGCATTCCGACGTCGTTGAGTCTCTCAAATCACCACTCGTAACGTTGCGGGGGTATGATTGTCATTTTGACCAAAAATAGCACCCCCAGGATCTTGTGGTATTCTAATCCATCAAATCTTGAGAAGGCTTATGGCTTTTTTACCAATGCATTCCGACGTCGTTCGGTCCCCCAATTCACAACTCGTAGCGTTGCGGGGGTATGATCGTCATTTTGACCAAAAATAACGCCCCTGGGATCTTGTGGTATTATTATCCATCACATCTTGAGTTTGCTTATGACTTTCGTTTCAAAGCATTCCGACGTCGTTTAGTCTCTCAAATCACCACTCGTAACGTTGCGGGGGTATGATTGTCATTTTGACCAAAAATAGCACCCCCAGGATCTTGTGATATTCTTATCCATCACATCTTGAGAAGGCTTATGGCTTTCATTTCAAAGCATTTCGATGTCGTTTGGTCCTTCAAATCACCACTCGTAGCATTGCGGGGGTATGATCGTCATTTTGACCAAAAATAGCGCCCCCGGGATCTTGTGGTATTCTTATCCATCACATCTTGAGAAGGCTTATGGCTTTCGTTTCAAAGCATTTCGACGTTGTTTGGTCCCCCAAATCACAACTCGTAGCGTTGTGGGGGTATGATCGTCATTTTGACCAAAAATAGCGCCCCCGGTATCTTGTGGTATTATTACCCATCACATCTTGAGAAGGCTTATAGCTTTCGTTTCAAAGCATTCCGACGTCGTTTGGTCCCTCAAATCACCACTCGTAGCGTTGCGGGGGTATGATCGTCATTTTGACCAAAAATAGCGCTCCGGAGATTTTGTGGTATTCTTATCCATCAAATCTTGAGAAGGCTTATGGCTTTTATTTCATTTCATACCGACGTCGTTTGGTCCCCCAAATCACAACTCGTAGCATTGCGAGGGTATGATCGTCATGTTGACCAAAAATAGCGCCCCCGGGATCTTGTGGTATTCTTATCCATCACATCTTGAGAAGGCTTATGGCTTTCGTTTCAAAGTATTTTGACGTCGTTTGGTCCCTCAAATCACCACTCGTAGCGTTGCGGGGGTATGATCGTCATTTTGACCAAAAATAGTGCCCCCGGGATCTTGTGGTATTCCTATCCATCACATCTTGAGAAGGCTTATGGCTTTCGTTTCAATGCATTCCAACATCGTTTGGTCCTCCAAATCACCACTCATAGCGTTGCGGTGGTATGATCTTCATTTTGACCAAAAATAGCGCTGCCGGGATCTTGTGGTATTTTAATCCATCACATCTTGAGAAGGCTTATGGCTTTCGTTTCAAAGCATTCCGATGTGGTTTAGTCCCTCAAATCACCACTCGTAATGTTGCGGGGGTATGATCGTCATTTTGACCAAAAATAGCGCCCCCGGGATCTTGTGGTATTCTTATCCTTCGCATCTTGAGAAGCCTTATGGCTTTCATTTCAAAGCATTTCGACATCGTTTGGTCCCTCAAATCACCACTCATAGCGTTGCGGGGGTATGATAGTCATTTTGACCAAAAATAGCGCCCCTGGGATCTTGTGGTATTCTTATCCATCACATCTTGAGAAGGCTTATGGCTTTCGTTTCAATGCATTCCGACGTTGTTTGGTCACCCAAATCACAATTCGTAGCGTTGCGGGGGTATGATCGTCATTTTGACTAAAAATAGCAGCCTGGGATCTTGTGGTATTATTATCTATCACATCTTGAGAAGGCTTATGGCTTTCTTTTCAAAGCATTCCGACGTCATTTGGTCTCTGAAATCACCACTCGTAGCGTTGCGGGGGTATGATCGTCATTTTGACCAAAAATAGCGCCATTGGGATCTTGTGATATTCTTATCCATAACATCTTTAGAAGGCTTATGACTTTCGTTTCAAAGCATTTCGACATCGTTTGGTCCCCCAAATCACAACTCGTAGCGTTGCGGGGGTATGATCGTCATTTTGACCAAAAATAGCGCCCCCGGTATCTTGTGGTATTATTGTCCATCACATCTTGAGAAGGCTTATTGCTTTTGTTTCAAAGCATTTCGACGTCGTTTGGTCCCTCAAATCACCACTCGTAGCTATGCGGGTGTATGATCGTCATTTTGACAAAAAATAGCGCTCCGAGGATCTTGTGGTATTCTTATCCATCACATCTTGAGAAGGCTTATAGCTTTCGTTTCAAAGCATTTCGACGTTGTTTGGTCCCTCAAATCACCACTGTAGCATTGCGGGGGTATGATCGTCATTCTAACAAAAAATAGCGCTCCGGGGATCTTGTGGTATTCTTATCCATCACATCTTGAGAAGGTCTATGTCTTTCGTTTCAAAGCATTCCGACGTCGTTTGGTTTCCTAAATCACAACTCGTAGCGTTACGGGGGTATGATCGTCATTTTGATCAAAAATAGTGCCCCCGGGATCTTGTGGTATTCTTAACCATCACATCTTGAGAAGGCTTATAGCTTTTGTTTCAAAGCATTCCAACGTCGTTTGGTCCCTCAAATCACCACTCGTAGCGTTGCGGGGTATGATCGTCATTTTAACCAAAAATAGCGCCCCCAGGTTCTTGTGGTATTCTTATCCATCACATCTTGAGAAGGCTTATGGCTTTCGTTTCAAAGCATTCCGACGTCGTTTGGTCCCTCAAATCACCAGTCGTAGCGTTGCGGGGGTATGATCGTCATTTTGACCAAAAATAGCGCCCCCGGATCTTGTGGTATTCTTATTCATCACATCTTGAGAAGGCTTATGGCTTTCATTTCAAAGCTTTTCGACGTCGTTTGGTCCCCCAAATCACAACTCCTAGCGTTGCGGGGGTATGATCGTCATTTTGACCAAAAATAGCGCCCTCGGTATCTTGTGGTATTATTATCCATCACATCTTGAGAAGGCTTATAGCTTTCCTTTCAAAGCATTTCGACGTTGTTTGGTCCCTCAAATCACCACTCGTAGCGTTGCGGGGGTATGATCGTCATTCTATCCAAAAATAGCGCTCCGGGGATCTTGTGGTATTCTTATCCATCACATCTTGAGAAGGTCTATGTCTTTCGTTTCAAAGCATTCCGACGTCGTTTGGTCCCCCAAATTACAACTCGTAGCGTTGCGGTGGTACGATCGTCATTTTGACCAAAAATAGTACCCCCGGGATCTTGTGGTATTCGTATCCATCACATCTTGAGAAGGCTTATTGCTTTCGTTTCAATGCATTCCGACGTCGTTTGGTCCCCCAAATCACAACTCATAGCGTTGCGGGGTATGATCGTCATTTTGACTAAAAATAGCGCCCCTGGGATCTTGTGGTATTATTATCCATCACATCTTGAGAAGGCTTATGGCTTTCGTTTCAAAGCATTCTGACGTCGTTTGGTCCCTCAAATCACCACTCGTAGCGTTGCGGGGGTATGATCGTCATTTTGACCAAAAATAGTGCCCCCGGGATCTTGTGGTATTCCTATCCATCACATCTTGAGAAGGCTTATGGCTTTCGTTTCAATGCATTCCAACATCGTTTGGTCCTCCAAATCACCACTCATAGTGTTGCGGGGGTATGATCTTCATTTTGACCAAAAATAGCGCTGCCGGGATCTTGTGGTATTTTAATCCATCACATCTTGAGAAGGCTTATGGCTTTTGTTTCAAAGCATTCCGATGTGGTTTAGTCCCTCAAATCACCACTCGTAATGTTGCGGGGGTATGATCGTCATTTTGACCAAAAATAGCGCCCCCGGGATCTTGTGGTATTCTTATCCTTCGCATCTTGATAAGCCTTATGGCTTTCATTTCAAAGCATTTCGACATCGTTTGGTCCCTCAAATCACCACTCATAGCGTTGCGGGGGTATGATAGTCATTTTGACCAAAAATAGCACCCCCAGGATCTTGTGGTATTCTAATCCATCAAATCTTGAGAAGGCTTATGGCTTTTGTTCCAATGTATTCCGACGTCGTTCGGTCCCCCAATTCACAACTCGTAGCGTTGCGGGGGTATGATCGTCATTTTGACCAAAAATAACGCCCCTGGGATCTTGTGGTATTATTATCCATCACATCTTGAGTTTGCTTATGACTTTCGTTTCAAAGCATTCCGACGTCGTTTAGTCTCTCAAATCACCACTCGTAACGTTGCGGGGGTATGATTGTCATTTTGACCAAAAATAGCACCCCCAGGATCTTGTGGTATTCTTATCCATCACATCTTGAGAAGGCTTATGGCTTTCATTTCAAAGCATTTCGATGTCGTTTGGTCCTTCAAATCACCACTCGTAGCATTGCGGGGGTATGATCGTCATTTTGACCAAAAATAGCGCCCCCGGGATCTTGTGGTATTCTTATCCATCACATCTTGAGAAGGCTTATGGCTTTCGTTTCAAAGCATTTCGACGATGTTTGGTCCCCCAAATCACAACTCGTAGCGTTGTGGGGGTATGATCGTCATTTTGACCAAAAATAGCGCCCCCGGTATCTTTTGGTATTATTACCCATCACATCTTGAGAAGGCTTATAGCTTTCGTTTCAAAGCATTCCGACGTCGTTTGGTCCCTCAAATCACCACTCGTAGCGTTGCGGGGGTATGATCGTCATTTTGACCAAAAATAGCGCTCCGGAGATTTTGTGGTATTCTTATCCATCAAATCTTGAGAAGGCTTATGGCTTTTATTTCATTTCATACCGACGTCGTTTGGTCCCCCAAATCACAACTCGTAGCATTGCGAGGGTATGATCGTCATTTTGACCAAAAATAGCGCCCCCGGGATCTTGTGGTATTCTTATCCATCACATCTTGAGAAGGCTTATGGCTTTCGTTTCAAAGCATTCTGACGTCGTTTGGTCCCTCAAATCACCACTCGTAGCGTTGCGGGGGTATGATCGTCATTTTGACCAAAAATAGTGCCCCCGGGATCTTGTGGTATTCCTATCCATCACATCTTGAGAAGGCTTATGGCTTTCGTTTCAATGCATTCCAACATCGTTTGGTCCTCCAAATCACCACTCATAGCGTTGCGGGGGTATGATCTTCATTTTGACCAAAAATAGCGCTGCCGGGATCTTGTGGTATTTTAATCCATCACATCTTGAGAAGGCTTATGGCTTTCGTTTCAAAGCATTCCGATGTGGTTTAGTCCCTCAAATCACCACTCGTAATGTTGCGGGGGTATGATCGTCATTTTGACCAAAAATAGCGCCCCCGGGATCTTGTGGTATTCTTATCCTTCGCATCTTGAGAAGCCTTATGGCTTTCATTTCAAAGCATTTCGACATCGTTTGGTCCCTCAAATCACCACTCGTAGCGTTGCGGGGTATGATCGTCATTTTGACCAAAAATAGCGCCCCCGGTATCTTGTGGTATTATTGTCCATCACATCTTGAGAAGGCTTATAGCTTTTGTTTCAAAGCATTTCGACGTCGTTTGGTCCCTCAAATCACCACTCGTAGCTATGCGGGTGTATGATCGTCATTTTGACAAAAAATAGCGCTCCGAGGATCTTGTGGTATTTTTATCCATCACATCTTGAGAAGGCTTATAGCTTTCGTTTCAAAGCATTTCGACGTTGTTTGGTCCCTCAAATCACCACTGTAGCGTTGCGGGGGTATGATCGTCATTCTAACCAAAAATAGCGCTCCGGGGATCTTGTGGTATTCTTATCCATCACATCTTGAGAAGGTCTATGTCTTTCGTTTCAAAGCATTCCGACGTCGTTTGGTTTCCTAAATCACAACTCGTAGCGTTACGGGGGTATGATCGTCATTTTGATCAAAAATAGTGCCCCCGGGATCTTGTGGTATTCTTAACCATCACATCTTGAGAAGGCTTATAGCTTTTGTTTCAAAGCATTCCAACGTCGTTTGGTCCCTCAAATCACCACTCGTAGCGTTGCGGGGTATGATCGTCATTTTGACCAAAAATAGCGCCCCCAAGTTCTTGTGGTATTCTTATCCATCACATCTTGAGAAGGCTTATGGCTTTCGTTTCAAAGCATTCCGACGTCGTTTGGTCCCTCAAATCACCACTCGTAGCGTTGCGGGGGTATGATCGTCATTTTGACCAAAAATAGCGCCCCCGGATCTTGTGGTATTCTTATTCATCACATCTTGAGAAGGCTTATGGCTTTCATTTCAAAGCGTTTCGACGTCGTTTGGTCCCCCAAATCACAACTCCTAGCGTTGCGGGGGTATGATCGTCATTTTGACCAAAAATAGCGCCCTCGGTATCTTGTGGTATTATTATCCATCACATCTTGAGAAGGCTTATAGCTTTCCTTTCAAAGCATTTCGACGTTGTTTGGTCCCTCAAATCACCACTCGTAGCGTTGCGGGGGTATGATCGTCATTCTAACCAAAAATAGCGCTCCAGGGATCTTGTGGTATTCTTATCCATCACATCTTGAGAAGGTCTATGTCTTTCGTTTCAAAGCATTCCGACGTCGTTTGGTCCCCCAAATCACAACTCGTAGCGTTGCGGTGGTACGATCGTCATTTTGACCAAAAATAGTACCCCCGGGATCTTGTGGTATTCTTATCCATCACATCTTGAGAAGGCTTATGGCTTTCGTTTCAATGCATTCCGACGTCGTTTGGTCCCCCAAATCACAACTCATAGCGTTGCGGGGTATGATCGTCATTTTGACTAAAAATAGCGCCCCTGGGATCTTGTGGTATTATTATCCATCACATCTTGAGAAGGCTTATGGCTTTCGTTTCAAAGCATTCCGACATCATTTGGTCCCTGAAATCACCACTCGTAGCGTTGCGGTGTATGATTGTCATTTTGACCAAAAATAGCGCCCCTGAGATCTTGTGGTATTCTTATACATCACATCTTGAGAAGGCTTATGGCTTTTGTTTCAAAGCATTTCGACGTCGTTTGGTCCCCCAAATCACAACTCGTAGCGTTGCGGAGGTATGATCGTCATTTTGACCAAAAATAGCGCCCCCGATACCTTGTGGTATTATTGTCCTTCACATCTTGAGAAGACTTATAGCTTTTGTTTCAAAGCATTTCGACGTCGTTTGGTCCCTTCAAATCACCACTCGTAGCTATGCGGGGGTATGATCGTCATTTTGACCAAAAATAGCGCTCCGGGGATCTTGTGGTATTCTTATCCATCACATCTTGAGAAGGTTTATGGCTTTCGTTTCAAAGCATTCCGATGTCGTTTGGTCCCCCAAATCACAAGTCGTAGCGTTGCGGGGGTATGATCGTCATTTTGACCAAAAATAGTGCCTCCAAGATCTTGTGGTATTCTTATCCATCACATCTTGAGAAGGCTTATGGCTTTCGTTTCAAAGCATTCTGACGTGGTTTGTTCTATCAAATCACCACTCGTAACATTGCGGAGGTATGATCGTCATTTTGACCAAAAATATCGCCCTCGGGATCTTGTGGTATTCTTATCCATCACATCTTGAGAAGGCTTATGGCTTTCGTTTCAAAGCATTCCGACGTCGTTTGGTCCCTCAAATCACCACTCGTAGCGTTGCGGGGATATGATAGTCATTTTGACCAAAAATAGCGCCCCCGGGATCTTGTGGTATTCTTATCCATCACATTTTGAGAAGGCTTATGGCTTTCGTTTCAATGCATTCTGACGTCGTTTGGTCCCCTAATTCACAACTCATAACGTTGCGGGGGTATGTTCGCCATTTTGACCAAAAATAACGCCCCTGGGATCTTGTGGTATTATTATCCATCACATCTTGAGTAGGCTTAGAACTTTTGTTTCAAAGCATTCCGACGTCGTTTGGTCCCTCAAATAACCACTCGTAGCGTTTCGGTGGTATGATCGTCATTTTGACCAAAAATAGCGCCCCCGGGATCTTGTGATATTCTTATCCATCACATCTTGAGAAGGCTTATGGCTTTCGTTTCAAAGCATTCCGACGTCGTTTGGTCCCTCAAATCACCACTCGTAGCGTTGCGGGGGTATGATCGTCATTTTGACCAAAAATAGCGCCCCCGGATCTTGTGGTATTCTTATTCATCACATCTTGAGAAGGCTTATGGCTTTCATTTCAAAGCATTTCGACGTCGTTTGGTCCCCAAATCACAACTCCTAGCGTTGCGGGGGTATGATCGTCATTTTGACCAAAAATAGTGCCCTCGGTATCTTGTGGTATTATTATCCATCACATCTTGAGAAGGCTTATAGCTTTCCTTTCAAAGCATTTCGACGTTGTTTGGTCCCTCAAATCACCACTCGTAGCGTTGCGAGGGTATGATCGTCATTCTAACCAAAAATAGCGCTCCGGGGATCTTGTGGTATTCTTATCCATCACATCTTGAGAAGGTCTATGTCTTTCGCTTCAAAGCATTCCGACGTCGTTTGGTCCCCCAAATCACAACTCGTAGCGTTGCGGTGGTACGATCGTCATTTTGACCAAAAATAGTACCCCTGGGATCTTGTGGTATTATTATCCATCACATCTTGAGAAGGCTTATGGCTTTCGTTTCAAAGCATTCCGACATCATTTGGTCCCTGAAATCACCACTCGTAGCGTTGCGGGGTATGATTGTCATTTTGACCAAAAATAGCGCCCCTGAGATCTTGTGGTATTCTTATACATCACATCTTGAGAAGGCTTATGGCTTTTGTTTCAAAGCATTTCGACGTCGTTTGGTCCCCCAAATCACAACTCGTAGCGTTGCGGGGGTATGATCGTCATTTTGACCAAAAATAGCGCCCCCGATACCTTGTGGTATTATTGTCCATCACATCTTGAGAAGACTTATAGCTTTTGTTTCAAAGCATTTCGACGTCGTTTGGTCCCTTCAAATCACCACTCGTAGCTATGCGGGGGTATGATCGTCATTTTGACCAAAAATAGCGCTCCGAGGATCTTGTGGTATTCTTATCCATCACATCTTGATAAGGTTTATGGCTTTCGTTTCAAAGCATTTCGATGTCGTTTGGTCCCCCAAATCACAAGTCGTAGCGTTGCGGGGGTATGATCGTCATTTTGACCAAAAATAGTGCCCCCAAGATCTTGTGGTATTCTTATCCATCACATCTTGAGAAGGCTTATGGCTTTCGTTTCAAAGCATTCTGACGTCGTTTGTTCTCTCAAATCACCACTCGTAGCGTTGCGGGGGTATGATAGTCATTTTGACCAAAAATAGCACCCCCCAGGATCTTGTGGTATTCTTATCCATCACATCTTGTGAAGGCTTATGGCTTTCGTTTCAAAGCATTCCGAGGTCGTTTGGTCCCTCAAATCACCACTCGTAGCGTTGCGGGGTTATGATCGTCATTTTGACCAAAAATAGCGCCCCCGGGATCTTGTGGTATTCTTATCCATCACATTTTGAGAAGGCTTATGGCTTTCGTTTCATTGCATTTCGACATCGTTTGGTCCCCCAAATCACCACTCGTAGCGTTGCAGGGTTTGATCGTCATTTTGACCAAAAATAACGCCCCCAGGTTCTTGTGGTATTCTTATCCATCACATCTTGAGAAGGCTTATGGATTTCGTTTAAAGCATTCCGACGTCGTTTGGTCCCTCAAATCACCACTCGTAGCGTTGCGGGGTATGATCATCTTTTTGACCAAAAATAGCGCCCACAGGATCTTGTGGTATTTTTATCCATCACATTTTGAGAAGGCTTATGGCTTTCATTTCAAAGCATTTCGACGTCGTTTGGTCCCTCAAATCATCACTCGTAGCGTTGCGGGGGTATGATCGTATTTTTGTCCAAAAATAGCGCCCCCCAGGATCTTGTGGTACTCTTATCCATCACATCTTGAGAAGGCTTATGGCTTTGGTTTCAAATCATTCCGACGTCGTTTGGTCCCTCAAATCACCACTCGTAGCATTGCGGGGGTATGATCGTCATTTTGACCAAAAATAGCGCCCCCGGGATCTTGTGGTACTCTTAATCATCACATCTTGAGAAGACTTATGGCTTTCATTTCAAAGCATTTCGACGTCGTTTGGTCCCCCAAATCACAACTCCTAGCGTTGCGGGGGTATGATCGTCATTTTGACCAAAAACAGCGCCCCTGGTATCTTGTGGTATTATTATCCATCACATCTTGAGAAGGCTTATAGCTTTCGTTTCAAAGCATTTCGACGTTGTTTGGTCCCTCAAATCACCACTCGTAGCGTTTTGGGGGTATGATCGTCATTCTAACCAAATATAGCGCTTCGGGGATCTTGTGGTATTCTTATCCATCACATCTTGAGAAGGTCTATGTCTTTCGTTTCAAAGCATTCTGACGTCATTTGGTCCCCCAAATCACAACTCGTTGCGTTGCGGGGGTATGATCGTCATTTTGACCAAAAATAGAGCCCCCGGGATCTTGTGGTATTCATATCCATCACATCTTGAGAAGGCTTATGGCTTTCGTTTCAATGCATTTCGACATCGTTTGTTCCCCCAAATCACCACTCGTAGCGTTGCGGGGGTATGATCGTCATTTTGACCAAAAATAGCGCCCCCCAGGATCTTGTGGTATTCTTATCCATCACATCTTGAGAAGGCTTATGGCTTTCGTTTCAATGCATTCCGACGTCGTTTGGTCCCCCAAATCACAACTCATAGCGTTGCGGGGGTATGATCGTCATTTTGACCAAAAATAGCGCCCCGGGATCTTGTGGTATTCTTATCCATCACATCTTGAGAAGGCTTATGGCTTTCGTTTCAATGCATTTCGACATCGTTTGTTCCCCCAAATCACCACTCGTAGCGTTGCGGGGGTATGATCGTCATTTTGACCAAAAAT
The DNA here is from genome assembly GCA_963669365.1 of Verbascum thapsus. Lineage (NCBI taxonomy): Eukaryota > Viridiplantae > Streptophyta > Magnoliopsida > Lamiales > Scrophulariaceae > Verbascum > Verbascum thapsus. Next base: position 11,024,299 of record OY770115.1, on the reverse strand, counting down.
AGCGCCCCCCAGGATCTTGTGGTATTCTTATCCATCACATCTTGAGAAGGCTTATGGCTTTCGTTTCAAAGCAGTCCGACGTCGTTTGGTCCCTCAAATCACCACTCGTAGCGTTTCGGTGGTATGATCGTCATTTTGACCAAAAATAGCGCCCCCGGGATCTTGTGATATTCTTATCCATCACATCTTGAGAAGGCTTATGGCTTTCGTTTCAAAGCATTCCGACGTCGTTTGGTCCCTCAAATCACCACTCGTAGCGTTGCGGGGGTATGATCGTCATTTTGACCAAAAATAGCGCCCTCGGGATCTTGTGGTATTCTTATCCATCACATCTTGAGAAGGCTTATGGCTTTCGTTTCAATGCATTTCGACGTCGTTTGGTCCCCCAAATCACAACTGCTAGTGTTGCGGGGGTATGATCTTCATTTTGACCAAAAATAGCGCCCCCGGTATCTTGTGGTATTATTATCCATCACATCTTGAGAAGACTTATAGCTTTCGTTTCAAAGCATTCCGACGTTGTTTGGTCCCTCAAATCACCACTCGTAGCGTTGCGGGGGTATGATCGTTATTTTGACCAAAAATAGCGCCCTCGAGATCTTCTGGTATTCTTATCCATCACATCTTAAGAAGGCTTATGGCTTTCGTTTCAAAGCATTCCGATGTCGTTTGGTCCCTAAAATCACCACTCGTAGTGTTGCAAGGGTATGATCGTCATTTTGACCAAAAATATCGCATTCGGGATCTTGTGGTATTTTTAACCATCACATCTTGAGAAGGCTCATGGCTTTCGTTTCAAAGCATTCCGACGTCGTTTGGTACCTCAAATAACCACTCGTAGCATTGCGGGGATATGATCGTCATTTTGACCAAAAATAGCGCCCTCGGATCTTGTGGTATTCTTATCCATCACATTTTGAGAAGGCTTATGGCTTTCGTTTCAAAGCGTTCCGACGTCATTTGGTCCCTGAAATCACCACTCGTAGCGTTGCGGGGTATGATCGTCATTTTGACCAAAAATAGCGCCCCTAGGATCTTGTCGTATTCTTATCCATCACATCTTGAGAAGGGTTATGGTTTTCGTTTCAAAGCATTTCGACGTTGTTTGGTCCCTCAAATCACCACTCGTAGCGTTGCGGGGGTATGATCGTCATTCTAACCAAAAATAGCGCTTCGGGGATCTTGTGGAATTCTTATCCATCACATCTTGAGAAGGTCTATGTCTTTCGTTTCAAAGCATTCCGACGTCGTTTGGTCCCCCAAATCACAACTCGTAGCGTTGCGGGGGTATGATCGTCATTTTGACCAAAAATAGCGCCCCCGGTATCTTGTGGTATTATTGTCCATCACATCTTTAGAAGGCTTATAGCTTTCGTTTCAAAGCATTTCAACGTCGTTTGGTCCCTCAAATCACCACTCGTAGCTATGCGGGGGTATGATCGTCATTTTGACCAAAAATAGCGCTTCGGGGATCTTGTGGTATTCTTATCTATCACATCTTGAGAAGGTTTATGGCTTTCGTTTCAAAGCATTCCGACATCGTTTGGTCCCCCAAATCACAACTCGTAACGTTGCGGGGGTATGATCGTCATTTTGACCAAAAATAGTGCCCACAGGATCTTGTGGTATTCTTATCCATCACATCTTGAGAAGGCTTATGGCTTTCGTTTCAAAGCATTTCGACGTTGTTTGGTCCCTCAAATCACCACTAGTAGCGTTGCGGAGGTATGATCGTCATTCTAACCAAAAATAGCGCTTCGGGGATCTTGTGCTATTCTTATCCATCACATCTTGAGAAGGTCTATGTCTTTCGTTTCAAAGCATTCCGACGTCGTTTGGTCCCCCAAATCACAACTCGTAGCATTGCGGGGGTATGATCGTCATTTTGACCAAAAATAGTGCCCTCGGGATCTTGTGGTATTCTTATCCATCACATCTTGAGAAGGCTTATGGCTTTCGTTTCAAAGCATTTCAACGTCGTTTGGTCCCTCAAATCACCACTCGTAGCTATGCGGGGGTATGATCGTCATTTTGACCAAAAATAGCGCCCCGGGATCTTGTGGTATTCTTATCCATCACATCTTGAGAAAGCTTATGGCTTTCGTTTCAATGCATTCCGACATCGTTTGTTCCCTAAAATCACCACTCGTAGCGTTGCGGGGGTATGATCGTTATTTTGACCAAAAATAGCGCCCCCCAGGATCTTGTGGTATTCTTATCCATCACATCTTGAGAAGGTTTATGGCTTTCGTTTCAAAGCATTCCGACGTCGTTTGGTCCCTCAAATCACCACTCGTAGCGTTGCGGGGGTATGATCGTTATTTTGACCAAAAATAGCGCCCTCGGGATCTTGTGGTATTCTTATCCATCACATCTTGAGAAGGCTTATGGCTTTCGTTTCAAAGCATTTCGACGTCGTTTGGTCCCCCAAATCACAACTCCTAGTGTTGCGGGGGTATGATCTTCATTTTGACCAAAAATAGCGCCCCCGGTATCTTGTGGTATTATTATCCATCACATCTTGAGAAGACTTATAGCTTTCGTTTCAAAGCATTCCGACGTTGTTTGGTCCCTCAAATCACCACTCGTAGCGTTGCGGGGGTATGATCGTCATTTTGACCAAAAATAGCGCCCTCGGGATCTTCTGGTATTCTTATCCATCACATCTTAAGAAGGCTTATGGCTTTCGTTTCAAAGCATTCTGATGTCGTTTGGTCCCTCAAATCACCACTCGTAGTGTTGCAGGGGTATGATCGTCATTTTGACCAAAAATATCGCATTCGGGATCTTGTGGTATTTTTAACCATCACATCTTGAGAAGGCTCATGGCTTTCGTTTCAAAGCATTCCGACGTCGTTTGTTCTCTCAAATCACCACTCGTAACATTGCGGAGGTATGATCGTCATTTTGACCAAAAATATCGCCCCCGTGATCTTGTGGTATTCTTATCCATCACATCTTGAGAAGGCTTATGGCTTTCGTTTCAAAGCATTCCGACGTCGTTTGGTCCCTCAAATCACCACTCGTAGCGTTGCGGGGATATGATAGTCATTTTGACCAAAAATAGTGCCCCCGGGATCTTGTGGTATTCTTATCCATCACATCTTGAGAAGGCTTATGGCTTTCGTTTCAATGCATTCTGACGTCGTTTGGTCCCCTAATTCACAACTCATAACGTTGCGGGGGTATGTTCGCCATTTTGACCAAAAATAACGCCCCTGGGATCTTGTGGTATTATTATCCATCACATCTTGAGTAGGCTTATGACTTTTGTTTCAAAGCATTCCGACGTCGTTTGGTCCCTCAAATAACCACTCGTAGCGTTGCGGTGGTATGATCGTCATTTTGACCAAAAATAGCGCCCCCGGGATCTTGTGATATTCTTATCCATCACATCTTGAGAAGGCTTATGGCTTTCGTTTCAAAGCATTCCGACGTCGTTTGGTCCCTCAAATCACCACTCGTAGCGTTGCGGGGGTATGATCGTCATTTTGACCAAAAATAGCGCCCCCGGATCTTGTGGTATTCTTATTCATCACATCTTGAGAAGGCTTATGACTTTCATTTCAAAGCATTTTGACGTTGTTTGGTCCCCCAAATCACAACTCCTAGCGTTGCGGGGGTATGATCGTCATTTTGACCAAAAATAGCGCCCCTGGTATCTTGTGGTATTATTATTCATCACATCTTGAGAAGGCTTATAGCTTTCGTTTCAAAGCATTTCGACGTTGTTTGGTCCCTCAAATCACCACTCGTAGCGTTGCGGGAGTATGATCGTCATTCTAACCAAAAATAGCGCTTCGGGGATCTTGTGGTATTCTTATCCATCACATCTTGAGAAGGTCTTTGTCTTTCGTTTCAAAGCATTCCGACGTCGTTTGGTCCCCCAAATCACAACTCGTAGCGTTGCGGGAGTATGATCGTCATTTTGACCAAAAATAGTGCTCCCGGAATCTTGTGGTATTCTTATCCATCACATCTTGAGAAGGCTTATGGCTTTCGTTTCAATGCATTCCGACGTCGTTTGGTCCCCCAAATCACAACTCATAGTGTTGCGGGGGTATGATCATCATTTTGACCAAAAATAGCGCCCCGGGATCTTGTGGTATTCTTATCCATCACATCTTGAGAAGGCTTATGGCTTTCGTTTCAATGCATTTCGACATCGTTTGTTCTCCCAAATCACCACTCGTAGCGTTGCGGGGGTATGATCGTCATTTTGACCAAAAATAGCGCCCCCCGGGATCTTGTGGTATTCTTATCCATCACATCTTGAGAAGGCTTATGGCTTTCGTTTCAAAGCATTCCGACGTCGTTTGGTCCCTCAAATCACCACTCGTAGCGTTGCGGGGGTATGATCGTCATTTTGACCAAAAATAGCGCCCTCGGGATCTTGTGGTATTCTTATCCATCACATCTTGAGAAGGCTTATGGCTTTCGTTTCAATGCATTTCGACGTCGTTTGGTCTCCCAAATCACAACTGCTAGTGTTGCGGGGGTATGATCTTCATTTTGACCAAAAATAGCGCCCCCGGTATCTTGTGGTATTATTATCCATCACATCTTGAGAAGACTTATAGCTTTCGTTTCAAAGCATTCCGACGTTGTTTGGTCCCTCAAATCACCACTCGTAGCGTTGCGGGGGTATGATCGTCATTTTGACCAAAAATAGCGCCCTCGGGATCTTCTGGTATTCTTATCCATCACATCTTAAGAAGGCTTATGGCTTTCGTTTCAAAGCATTCCGATGTCGTTTGGTCCCTAAAATCACCACTCGTAGTGTTGCAGGGGTATGATCGTCATTTTGACCAAAAATATCGCATTCGGGATCTTGTGGTATTTTTAACCATCACATCTTGAGAAGGCTCATGGCTTTCGTTTCAAAGCATTCCGACGTCGTTTGGTCCCTCAAATAATCACTCGTAGCATTGCGGGGATATGATCGTCATTTTGACCAAAAATAGCGCCCTCGGATCTTGTGGTATTCTTATCCATCACATCTTGAGAAGGCTTATGGCTTTCGTTTCAAAGCGTTCCGACGTCATTTGGTCCCTGAAATCACCACTCGTAGCGTTGCGGGGTATGATCGTCATTTTGACCAAAAATAGCGCCCCTAGGATCTTGTCGTATTCTTATCCATCACATCTTGAGAAGGGTTATGGCTTTCGTTTCAAAGCATTTCGACGTTGTTTGGTCCCTCAAATCACCACTCGTAGCGTTGCGGGGGTATGATCGTCATTCTAACCAAAAATAGCGCTTCGGGGATCTTGTGGAATTCTTATCCATCACATCTTGAGAAGGTCTATGTCTTTCGTTTCAAAGCATTCCGACGTCGTTTGGTCCCCCAAATCACAACTCGTAGCGTTGCGGGGGTATGATCGTCATTTTGACCAAAAATAGCGCCCCCGGTATCTTGTGGTATTATTGTCCATCACATCTTTAGAAGGCTTATGTTTTCGTTTCAAAGCATTTCAACGTCGTTTGGTCCCTCAAATCACCACTCGTAGCTATGCGGGGGTATGATCGTCATTTTGACCAAAAATAGCGCTCCTTGGATCTTGTGGTATTCTTATCTATCACATCTTGAGAAGGTTTATGGCTTTCGTTTCAAAGCATTCCGACATCGTTTGGTCCCCCAAATCACAACTCGTAGCGTTGCGGGGGTATGATCGTCATTTTGACCAAAAATAGTGCCCACAGGATCTTGTGGTATTCTTATCCATCACATCTTGAGAAGGCTTATGGCTTTCGTTTCAAAACATTTCGATGTTGTTTGGTCCCTCAAATCACCACTAGTAGCGTTGCGGAGGTATGATCGTCATTCTAACCAAAAATAGCGCTTCGGGGATCTTGTGCTATTCTTATCCATCACATCTTGAGAAGGTCTATGTCTTTCGTTTCAAAGCATTCCGACGTCGTTTGGTCCCCCAAATCACAACTCGTAGCGTTGCGGGGGTATGATCGTCATTTTGACCAAAAATAGTGCCCCCGGGATCTTGTGGTATTCTTATCCATCACATCTTGAGAAGGCTTATGGCTTTCGTTTCAAAGCATTTCAACGTCGTTTGGTCCCTCAAATCACCACTCGTAGCTATGCGAGGGTATGATCGTCATTTTGACCAAAAATAGCGCCCCGGGATCTTGTGGTATTCTTATCCATCACATCTTGAGAAGGCTTATGGCTTTCGTTTCAATGCATTCCGACATCGTTTGTTCCCTAAAATCACCACTCGTAGCGTTGCGGGGGTATGATCGTCATTTTGACCAAAAATAGCGCCCCCCAGGATCTTGTGGTATTCTTATCCATCACATCTTGAGAAGGCTTATGGCTTTCGTTTCAAAGCATTCCGACGTCGTTTGGTCCCTCAAATCACCACTCGTAGCGTTGCGGGGGTATGATCGTTATTTTGACCAAAAATAGCGCCCTCGGGATCTTGTGGTATTCTTATCCATCACATCTTGAGAAGGCTTATGGCTTTCGTTTCAAAGCATTTCGACGTCGTTTGGTCCCCCAAATCACAACTCCTAGTGTTGCGGGGGTATGATCTTCATTTTGACCAAAAATAGCGCCCCCGGTATCTTGTGGTATTATTATCCATCACATCTTGAGAAGACTTATAGCTTTCGTTTCAAAGCATTCCGACGTTGTTTGGTCCCTCAAATCACCACTCGTAGCGTTGCGGGGGTATGATCGTCATTTTGACCAAAAATAGCGCCCTCGGGATCTTCTGGTATTCTTATCCATCACATCTTAAGAAGGCTTATGGCTTTCGTTTCAAAGCATTCCGATGTCGCTTGGTCCCTCAAATCACCACTCGTAGTGTTGCAGTGGTATGATCGTCATTTTGACCAAAAATATCGCATTCGGGATCTTGTGGTATTTTTAACCATCACATCTTGAGAAGGCTCATGGCTTTCGTTTCAAAGCATTCCGACGTCGTTTGTTCTCTCAAATCACCACTCGTAACATTGCGGAGGTATGATCGTCATTTTGACCAAAAATATCGCCCCCGGGATCTTGTGGTATTCTTATCCATCACATCTTGAGAAGGCTTATGGCTTTCATTTCAAAGCATTCCGACGTCGTTTGGTCCCTCAAATCACCACTCGTAGCGTTGCGGGGATATGATAGTCATTTTGACCAAAAATAGTGCCCCCGGGATCTTGTGGTATTCTTATCCATCACATCTTGAGAAGGCTTATGGCTTTCGTTTCAATGCATTCTGACGTCGTTTGGTCCCCTAATTCACAACTCATAACGTTGCGGGGGTATGTTCGCCATTTTGACCAAAAATAACGCCCCTGGGATCTTGTGGTATTATTATCCATCACATCTTGAGTAGGCTTATGACTTTTGTTTCAAAGCATTCCGACGTCGTTTGGTCCCTCAAATAACCACTCGTAGCGTTGCGGTGGTATGATCGTCATTTTGACCAAAAATAGCGCCCCCGGGATCTTGTGATATTCTTATCCATCACATCTTGAGAAGGCTTATGGCTTTCGTTTCAAAGCATTCCGACGTCGTTTGGTCCCTCAAATCACCACTCGTAGCGTTGCGGGGGTATGATCGTCATTTTGACAAAAAATAGCGCCCCCGGATCTTGTGGTATTCTTATTCATCACATCTTGAGAAGGCTTATGGCTTTCATTTCAAAGCATTTCGACGTCGTTTGGTCCCCCAAATCACAACTCCTAGCGTTGCGGGGGTATGATCGTCATTTTGACCAAAAATAGTGCCCTCGGTATCTTGTGGTATTATTATCCATCACATCTTGAGAAGGCTTATAGCTTTCCTTTCAAAGCATTTCGACGTTGTTTGGTCCCTCAAATCACCACTCGTAGCGTTGCGAGGGTATGATCGTCATTCTAACCAAAAATAGCGCTCCGGGGATCTTGTGGTATTCTTATCCATCACATCTTGAGAAGGTCTATGTCTTTCGCTTCAAAGCATTCCGACGTCGTTTGGTCCCCCAAATCACAACTCGTAGCGTTGCGGTGGTACGATCGTCATTTTGACCAAAAATAGTACCCCTAGGATCTTGTGGTATTATTATCCATCACATCTTGAGAAGGCTTATGGCTTTCGTTTCAAAGCATTCCGACATCATTTGGTCCCTGAAATCACCACTCGTAGCGTTGCGGGGTATGATTGTCATTTTGACCAAAAATAGCGCCCCTGAGATCTTGTGGTATTCTTATACATCACATCTTGAGAAGGCTTATGGCTTTTGTTTCAAAGCATTTCGACGTCGTTTGGTCCCCCAAATCACAACTCGTAGCGTTGCGGGGGTATGATCGTCATTTTGACCAAAAATAGCGCCCCCAATACCTTGTGGTATTATTGTCCATCACATCTTGAGAAGACTTATAGCTTTTGTTTCAAAGCATTTCGACATCGTTTGGTCCCTTCAAATCACCACTCGTAGCTATGCGGGGGTATGATCGTCATTTTGACCAAAAATAGCGCTCCGGGGATCTTGTGGTATTCTTATCCATCACATCTTGAGAAGGTTTATGGCTTTCGTTTCAAAGCATTCCGATGTCGTTTGGTCCCCCAAATCACAAGTCGTAGCGTTGCGGGGGTATGATCGTCATTTTGACCAAAAATAGTGCCCCCAAGATCTTGTGGTATTCTTATCCATCACATCTTGAGAAGGCTTATGGCTTTCGTTTCAAAGCATTCTGACGTCGTTTGTTCTCTCAAATCACCACTCGTAGCGTTGCGGGGGTATGATAGTCATTTTGACCAAAAATAGCACCCCCAGGATCTTGTGGTATTCTTATCCATCACATCTTGAGAAGGCTTATGGCTTTCGTTTCAAAGCATTCCGAGGTCGTTTGGTCCCTCAAATCACCACTCGTAGCGTTGCGGGGTTATGATCGTCATTTTGACCAAAAATAGCGCCCCGAGATCTTGTGGTATTCTTATCCATCACATCTTGATAAGGCTTATGGCTTTCGTTTCATTGCATTTCGACATCGTTTGGTCCCCCAAATCACCACTCGTAGCGTTGCAGGGTATGATCGTCATTTTGACCAAAAATAACGCCCCCAGGTTCTTGTGGTATTCTTATCCATCACATCTTGAGAAGGCTTATGGATTTCGTTTAAAGCATTCCGACGTCGTTTGGTCCCTCAAATCACCACTCGTAGCGTTGCGGGGTATGATCATCTTTTTGACCAAAAATAGCGCCCACAGGATCTTGTGGTATTTTTATCCATCACATTTTGAGAAGGCTTATGGCTTTCATTTCAAAGCATTTCGACGTCGTTTGGTCCCTCAAATCATCACTCGTAGCGTTGCGGGGGTATGATCGTATTTTTGTCCAAAAATAGCGCCCCCCAGGATCTTGTGGTACTCTTATCCATCACATCTTGAGAAGGCTTATGGCTTTGGTTTCAAAGCATTCCGACGTCGTTTGGTCCCTCAAATCACCACTCGTAGCATTGCGGAGGTATGATCGTCATTTTGACCAAAAATAGCGCCCCCGGGATCTTGTGGTACTCTTATTCATCACATCTTGAGAAGACTTATGGCTTTCATTTCAAAGCATTTCGACGTCGTTTGGTCCCCCAAATCACAACTCCTAGCGTTGCGGGGGTATGATCGTCATTTTGACCAAAAACAGCGCCCCTGGTATCTTGTGGTATTATTATCCATCACATCTTGAGAAGGCTTATAGCTTTCGTTTCAAAGCATTTCGACGTTGTTTGGTCCCTCAAATCACCACTCGTAGCGTTTTGGGGGTATGATCGTCATTCTAACCAAAAATAGCGCTTCGGGGATCTTGTGGTATTCTTATCCATCACATCTTGAGAAGGTCTATGTCTTTCGTTTCAAAGCATTCTGACGTCATTTGGTCCCCCAAATCACAACTCGTAGCGTTGCGGGGGTATGATCGTCATTTTGACCAAAAATAGAGCCCCCGGGATCTTGTGGTATTCATATCCATCACATCTTGAGAAGGCTTATGGCTTTCATTTCAAAGTATTTCGACGTCGTTTGGTCCCTCAAATCATCACTCGTAGCGTTGCGGGGGTATGATCGTATTTTTGTCCAAAAATAGTGCCCCCCAGGATCTTGTGGTATTCTTATCCATCACATCTTGAGAAGGCTTATGGCTTTCGTTTAAAGCATTCCGACGTCGTTTGGTCCCTCAAATCACCACTCGTAGCGTTGCGGGGAATGATCATCTTTTTGACCAAAAATAGCGCCCACAGGATCTTGTGGTATTCTTTTCCATCACATCTTGAGAAGGCTTATGGCTTTCATTTCAAAGCATTTCGACGTCGTTTGGTCCCTCAAATCATCACTCGTAGCGTTGCGGGGGTATGATCGTATTTTTGTCCAAAAATAGCGCCCCCCAGGATCTTGTGGTATTCTTATCCATCACATCTTGAAAAGGCTTATGGCTTTCGTTTCAAAGCATTCCGACGTCGTTTGGTCCCTCAAATCACCACTCGTAGCGTTGCGGGGGTATGATCGTCATTTTGACCAAAAATAGCGCCCCCGGGATCTTGTGGTACTCTTATTCATCACATCTTGAGAAGGCTTATGACTTTCATTTCAAAGCATTTTGACGTTGTTTGGTCCCCCAAATCACAACTCCTAGCGTTGCGGGGGTATGATCGTCATTTTGACCAAAAATAGCGCCCCTGGTATCTTGTGGTATTATTATTCATCACATCTTGAGAAGGCTTATAGCTTTCGTTTCAAAGCATTTCGACGTTGTTTGGTCCCTCAAATCACCACTCGTAGCGTTGCGGGGGTATGATCGTCATTCTAACCAAAAATAGCGCTTCGGGGATCTTGTGGTATTCTTATCCATCACATCTTGAGAAGGTCTTTGTCTTTCGTTTCAAAGCATTCCGACGTCGTTTGGTCCCCCAAATCACAACTCGTAGCGTTGCGGGGGTATGATCGTCATTTTGACCAAAAATAGTGCTCCCGGAATCTTGTGGTATTCTTATCCATCACATCTTGAGAAGGCTTATGGCTTTCGTTTCAATGCATTCCGACGTCGTTTGGTCCCCCAAATCACAACTCATAGCGTTGCGGGGGTATGATCGTCATTTTGACCAAAAATAGCGCCCCGGGATCTTGTGGTATTCTTATCCATCACATCTTGAGAAGGCTTATGGCTTTCGTTTCAATGCATTTCGACATCGTTTGTTCCCCCAAATCACCACTCGTAGTGTTGCGGGGGTATGATCGTTATTTTGACCAAAAATAGCGCCCCCCAGGATCTTGTGGTATTCTTATCCATCACATCTTGAGAAGGCTTATGGCTTTCGTTTCAAAGCATTCCGACGTCGTTTGGTCCCTCAAATCACCACTCGTAGCGTTGCGGGGGTATGATCGTCATTTTGACCAAAAATAGCGCCCTCGGGATCTTGTGGTATTCTTATCCATCACATCTTGAGAAGGCTTATGGCTTTCGTTTCAATGCATTTCGACGTCGTTTGGTCCCCCAAATCACAACTGCTAGTGTTGCGGGGGTATGATCTTCATTTTGACCAAAAATAGCGCCCTCGGTATCTTGTGGTATTATTATCCATCACATCTTGAGAAGACTTATAGCTTTCGTTTCAAAGCATTCCGACGTTGTTTGGTCCCTCAAATCACCACTCGTAGCGTTGCGGGGGTATGATCGTCATTTTGACCAAAAATAGCGCCCTCGGGATCTTCTGGTATTCTTATCCATCACATCTTAAGAAGGCTTATGGCTTTCGTTTCAAAGCATTCCGATGTCGTTTGGTCCCTCAAATCACCACTCGTAGTGTTGCAGGGGTATGATCGTCATTTTGACCAAAAATATCGCATTCGGGATCTTGTGGTATTTTTAACCATCACATCTTGAGAAGGCTCATGGCTTTCGTTTCAAAGCATTCCGACGTCGTTTGGTCCCTCAAATAACCACTCGTAGCATTGCGGGGATATGATCGTCATTTTGACCAAAAATAGCGCCCTCGGATCTTGTGGTATTCTTATCCATCACATCTTGAGAAGGCTTATGGCTTTCGTTTCAAAGCGTTCCGACGTCATTTGGTCCCTGAAATCACCACTCGTAGCGTTGCGGGGTATGATCTTCATTTTGACCAAAAATAGCGCCCCTAGGATCTTGTCGTATTCTTATCCATCACATCTTGAGAAGGCTTATGGCTTTCGTTTCAAAGCATTTCAACGTCGTTTGGTCCCTCAAATCACCACTCGTAGCTATGCGGGGGTATGATCGTCATTTTGACCAAAAATAGCAATCCGGGGATCTTGTGGTATTCTTATCTATCACATCTTGAGAAGGTTTATGGCTTTCGTTTCAAATCATTCCGACATCGTTTGGTCCCCCAAATCACAACTCGTAGCGTTGCGGGGGTATGATCGTCATTTTGACCAAAAATAGTGCCTACAGGATCTTGTGGTATTCTTATCCATCACATCTTGAGAAGGCTTATGGCTTTCGTTTCAAAGCATTTCGACACTGTTTGGTCCCTCAAATCACCACTCGTAGCGTTGCGGAGGTATGATCGTCATTCTAACCAAAAATAGCGCTTCGGAGATCTTGTGCTATTCTTATCCATCACATCTTGAGAAGGTCTATGTCTTTCGTTTCAAAGCATTCCGACGTCGTTCGGTCTCCCAAATCACAACTCGTAGCGTTGCGGGGGTATGATCGTCATTTTGACCAAAAATAGTGCCCTCGGGATCTTGTGGTATTCTTATCCATCACATCTTGAGAAGGCTTATGGCTTTCGTTTCAAAGCATTTCAACGTCGTTTGGTCCCTCAAATCACCACTCGTAGCTATGCGGGGGTATGATCGTCATTTTGACCAAAAATAGCGCCCCGGGATCTTGTGGTATTCTTATCCATCACATCTTGAGAAGGCTTATGGCTTTCGTTTCAATGCATTCCGACATCGTTTGTTCCCTAAAATCACCACTCGTAGCGTTGCGGGGGTATGATCGTCATTTTGACCAAAAATAGCGCCCCCCAGGATCTTGTGGTATTCTTATCCATCACATCTTGAGAAGGCTTATGGCTTTCGTTTCAAAGCATTCCGACGTCGTTTGGTCCCTCAAATCACCACTCGTAGCGTTGCGGGGGTATGATCGTTATTTTGACCAAAAATAGCGCCCTCGGGATCTTGTGGTATTCTTATCCATCACATCTTGAGAAGGCTTATGGCTTTCGTTTCAAAGCATTTCGACGTCGTTTGGTCCCCCAAATCACAACTCCTAGTGTTGCGGGGGTATGATCTTCATTTTGACCAAAAATAGCGCCCCCGGTATCTTGTGGTATTATTATCCATCACATCTTGAGAAGATTTATAGCTTTCGTTTCAAAGCATTCCGACGTTGTTTGGTCCCTCAAATCACCACTCGTAGCGTTGCGGGGGTATGATCGTCATTTTGACCAAAAATAGCGCCCTCGGGATCTTCTGGTATTCTTATCCATCACATCTTAAGAAGGCTTATGGCTTTCGTTTCAAAGCATTCCGATGTCGTTTGGTCCCTCAAATCACCACTCGTAGTGTTGCAGGGGTATGATCGTCATTTTGACCAAAAATATCGCATTCGGGATCTTGTGGTATTTTTATCCATCACATCTTGAGAAGGCTTATGGCTTTCGTTTCAAAGCATTTCGACGTCGTTTGGTCCCTCAAATAACCACTCGTAGCATTGCGGGGGTATGATCGTCATTTTGACCAAAAATAGCGCCCTCGAATCTTGTGGTATTCTTATCCATCACATCTTGAGAAGGCTTATGGCTTTCGTTTCAAAGCGTTCCGACGTCATTTGGTCCCTGAAATCACCACTCGTAGCGTTGCGGGGTATGATCGTCATTTTGACCAAAAATAGCGCCCCTAGGATCTTGTGGTATTCTTATCCATCACATCTTGAGAAGGCTTATGGCTTTCATTTCAAAGCATTTCGACATCGTTTGTTCCCCCAAATCACAACTCGTAGCGTTGCGGGGGTATGATCGTCATTTTGACCAAAAATAGCGCCCCCGGTATCTTGTGGTATTATTGTCCATCACATCTTGAGAAGGCTTATAGCTTTCGTTTCAAAGCATTTCAACGTCGTTTGGTCCCTCAAATCACCACTCGTAGCTATGCGGGGGTATGATCGTCATTTTGACCAAAAATAGCGCTCCGGGGATCTTGTGGTATTCTTATCTATCACATCTTGAGAAGGTTTATGGCTTTCGTTTCAAAGCATTCCGACATCGTTTGGTCCCCCAAATCACAACTCGTAGCGTTGCGGGGGAATGATCGTCATTTTGACCAAAAATAGTGCCCCCAGGATCTTGTGGTATTTTTATCCATCACATCTTGAGAAGGCTTATGGCTTTCGTTTCAAAGCATTTCGACGTCGTTTGGTCCCCTAAATCACAACTCATAGTGTTGCGGGGGTATGATCTTCATTTTGACCAAAAATAGCGCCCCCGGTATCTTGTGGTATTCTTATCCATCACATCTTGAGAAGACTTATAGCTTTCGTTTCAAAGCATTCCGACGTTGTTTGGTCCCTCAAATCACCACTCGTAGCGTTGCGGGGGTATGATCGTCATTTTGACCAAAAATAGCGCCCTCGGGATCTTCTGGTATTCTTATCCATCACATCTTAAGAAGGCTTATGGCTTTCGTTTCAAAGCATTCCGATGTCGTTTGGTCCCTCAAATCACCACTCGTAGTGTTGCAGGGGTATGATCGTCATTTTGACCAAAAATATCGCATTCGGGATCTTGTGGTATTTTTATCCATCACATCTTGAGAAGACTTATAGCTTTCGTTTCAAAGCATTCCGACGTTGTTTGGTCCCTCAAATCACCACTCGTAGCATTGCGGGGGTATGATCGTCATTTTGACCAAAAATAGCGCCCTCGAATCTTGTGGTATTCTTATCCATCACATCTTGAGAAGGCTTATGGCTTTCGTTTCAAAGCGTTCCGACGTCAGTTGGTCCCTGAAATCACCACTCGTAGCATTGCGGGGTATGATCGTCATTTTGACCAAAAATAGCGCCCCTAGGATCTTGTGGTATTCTTATCCATCACATCTTGAGAAGGCTTATGGCTTTCATTTCAAAGCATTTCGACATCGTTTGGTCCCCCAAATCACAACTCGTAGCGTTGCGAGGGTATGATCGTCATTTTGACCAAAAATAGCGCCCCAGGTATCTTGTGGTATTATTGTCCATCACATCTTGAGAAGGCGTATAGCTTTCGTTTCAAAGCATTTCAACGTCGTTTGGTCCCTCAAATAACCACTCGTAGCTATGCGGGGGTATGATCGTCATTTTGACCAAAAATAGTGCCCCCAGGATCTTGTGGTATTCTTATCCATCACATCTTGAGAAGGCTTATGGCTTTCGTTTCAAAGCATTTCGACGTCGTTTGGTCCCCTAAATCACAACTCATAGTGTTGCGGGGGTATGATCTTCATTTTGACCAAAAATAGCGCCCCCGGTATCTTGTGGTATTATTATCCATCACATCTTGAGAAGACTTATAGCTTTCGTTTCAAAGCATTCCGACGTTGTTTGGTCCCTCAAATCACCACTCGTAGCGTTGCGGGGGTATGATCGTCATTTTGACCAAAAATAGCGCCCTCGAGATCTTCTGGTATTCTTATCCATCATATCTTAAGAAGGCTTATGGCTTTCGTTTCAAAGCATTCCGATGTCGTTTGGTCCCTCAAATCACCACTCGTAGTGTTGCAGGAGTATGATCGTCATTTTGACCAAAAATATCGCATTCGGGATCTTGTGGTATTTTTATCCATCACATCTTGAGAAGGCTTATGGCTTTCGTTTCAAAGCATTTCGACGTCGTTTGGTCCCCCAAATCACAACTCGTAGCGTTGCGGGGGTATGATCGTCATTTTGACCAAAAATAGCGCCCCCGGTATCTTGTGGTATTATTGTCCATCACATCTTGAGAAGGCTTATAGCTTTCATTTCAAAGCATTTCAACGTCGTTTGGTCCCTCAAATCACCACTCGTAGCTATGCGGGGGTATGATCGTCATTTTGACCAAAAATAGCGCTCCGGGGATCTTGTGGTATTCTTATCTATCACATCTTGAGAAGGTTTATGGCTTTCGTTTCAAAGCATTCCGACATCGTTTGGTCCCCCAAATCACAACTCGTAGCGTTGCGGGGGTATGATCGTCATTTTGACCAAAAATAGTGCCCCCACGATCTTGTGGTATTCTTATCCATCACATCTTGAGAAGGCTTATGGCTTTCGTTTCAAAGCATTCCGACGTCGTTTGGTCTCTCAAATCACCACTCGTAACGTTGCGGGGGTATGATCGTCATTTTGACCAAAAATAGCGCCCTCGGGATCTTGTGGTATTCTTATCCATCACATCTTGAGAAGGCTTATGGCTTTCGTTTCAAAGCATTCCGACGTCGTTTGGTCCCTCAAATCACCACTCATAGCGTTGCGGGGGTATGATAGTCATTTTGACCAACAATAGCGCCCCCGGGATCTTGTGGTATTCTTATCCATCACATCTTGAGAAGGCTTATGGCTTTCGTTTCAATGCATTCCGACGTCGTTTGGTCCCCCAATTCACAACTCGTAGCATTGCGGGGGTATGATCGTCATTTTGACCAAAAATATCACCCTCGGGATCTTGTTGTATTTTTATCCATCACATCTTGAGAAAGCCTATGGCTTTCGTTTCAAAGCATTCCGACGTCATTTGGTCCCTCAAATGACCACTCGTAGCATTGCGGGGGTATGATCGTCATTTTGATCAAAAATAGCGCCCTCGGATCATGTGGTATTCTTATCCATCACATCTTGAGAAGGCTTATGGCTTTCGTTTCAAAGCATTCCGACGTCGTTTGGTCCCTCAAATCACCACCCGTAGCGTTGCGGCGGTATGATCGTCATTTTGACTAAAAATAGCGCCCCTAGGATCTTGTGGTATTATTATCCATCACATCTTGAGAAGGCTTATGGCTTTCGTTTCAAAGCATTCCGACGTCATTTGGTCCCTGAAATCACCACTCGTAGCGTTGCGGGAGTATGATCGTCATTTTGACCAAAAATAGCGCCCCTGGGATCTTGTGGTATTCTTATTCATCACATCTTGAGAACGCTTATGACTTTCATTTCAAAGCATTTCGACGTCGTTTGGTCCCCCAAATCGCAACTCGTAACGTTGCGGGGGTATGATCGTCATTTTGACCAAAAATAGCGCCCCCGGTATCTTGTGGTATTATTGTCCATCACATCTTGAGAAGGCTTATAGCTTTCGTTCCAAAGCATTTCGACGTCGTTTGGTCCCTCAAATCACCACTCGTACCTATGCGGGGGTATGATCGTCATTTTGACCAAAAATAGCGCTCCGGGGATCTTGTCGTATTCTTATCCATCACATCTTGAGAAGGTTTATGGCTTTCGTTTCAAAGCATTCCGATGTCGTTTGGTCCCCCAAATCACAACTCGTAGCGTTGCGGGGGTGTGATCGTCATTTTGACCAAAAATAGTGCCCCCAGGATCTTGTGGTATTCTTATCCATCACATCTTGAGAAGGATTATGGCTTTCGTTTCAAAGCATTCTGACGTCGTTTGGTCTCTCAAATCACCACTCGTAACGTTGCGGGGGTATGATCGTTATTTTGACCAAAAATAGCGTCCCCAGGATCTTGTGGTATTCTTATCCATCACATCTTGAGAAGGCTTATGGCTTTCGTTTCAAAGCATTCCGACGTCGTTTGGTCCCTCAAATCACCACTCGTAGCGTTGCGGGGGTATGATAGTCATTTTGACCAGAAATAGCCCCCCCGAGATCTTGTGGTATTCTTATCCATCACGTCTTGAGAAGGCTTATGGCTTTCGTTTCAAAGCATTCCGATGTCGTTTGGTCCCTCAAGTCACCACTCGTAGTGTTGCGGGGGTTATGATCGTCATTTTGACCAAAAATATCGTCCTCGGGATCTTGTGGTATTTTTATCCATCACATCTTGAGAAGGCTTATGGCTTTCGTTTCAAAGCATTACGACGTCGTTTGGTCCCTCAAATTACCACTCGTAGCATTGCAGGGGTATGATCGTCATTTTGACCAAAAATAGCGCTCTCAGATCTTGTGGTATTCTTATCCATCGCATCTTGAGAAGGCTTATGGCTTTCGTTTCAAAGCATTCCAACGTCGTTTGGTCCCTCAAATCACCACTCATAGTGTTGCAGGGGTATGATTGTCATTTTGACCAAAAATAGCATCCCCGGGATCTTGTGGTATTCTTATCCATCACATCTTAAGAAGGCTTATGGCTTTCGTTTCAAAGCATTCCGACGTCGTTTGGCCCCTCAAATCACCACTCGTAGCATTGCGGGGGTATGATCGTCATTTTGTCCAAAAATTGCGCTCCCGGGATCTTATGGTATTCTTATGCATCACATCTTAAGAAGGCTTATGGGTTTCGTTTCAAAGCATTTCGACGTCGTTTGGTCCCTCAACCATTCGTAGCATTGCGGGCGTGTGATTGTCATTTTGACCAAAAATAGCGCCCCCAGATCTTGTGGTATTCTTATCCATCACATCTTGAAAAGGCTTATGACTTTCATTTCAAAGCATTCCGACGTCGTTTGGTCCCTCAAATCATCACTCGTAGCGTTGCGGGGGTATGATCGTTATTTTGACCAAAAATAGCACCCCCGGGATCTTGTGGTATTCTTATCCATCACATCTTAAGAAGGCTTATGGCTTTCGTTTTAAAGCATTCCGACGTCGTTTGGCCCCTCAAGGGTTGGAAGGCTTATGGCTTTCGTTTCAAAGCATTTCGACGTCGTTTGATCTCTCAAATAACCACTCGTAGCATTGCGGGGGTATGATCGTCATTTTGACCAAAAATAGCGCCCTCGGATCTTGTGGTATTCTTATCCATCACATCTTGAGAAGGCTTATGGCTTTCGTTTCAAAGCATTCCAAAGTCGTTTGGTCTCTCAAATCACCACTCATAGCGTTGCAGGGGTATGATTGTCATTTTGACCAAAAATAGCGCCCCCGGGATCTTGTGGTATTCTTATCCATCACATCTTAAGAAGGCTTATGGCTTTCGTTTCAAAGCATTTCGACGTCGTTTCGCCCCTCAAATCACCACTCGTAGCGTTGTGGGGATATGATCGTCATTTTGACCAAAAATAGCGCTTCCGGGATCTTGTGGTATTCTTATCCATCACATCTTGAGAAGGATTATGGCTTTCGTTTCAAAGCATTTCAACGTCGTTTGGTACCTCAAATAACCACTCGTAGCATTGCGGGGGTATGATCGTCATTTTGACCAAAAATAGCGCCCCCGGATCTTGTGGTATTCTTATCCATCACATCTTGAGAAGGCTTATGGCTTTCATTTCAAAGCATTCCGACGTCGTTTGGTCCCTCAAATCACCACTCGTAGCGTTGCTGGGGTATGATTGTCATTTTGACCAAAAATAGCGCCCCCGGGATCTTGTGGTATTCTTATCCATTACATCTTAAGAAGGCTTATGGCTTTTGTTTCAAAGCATTCCGACGTCGTTTGGCCCCTCAAATCACCAATCGTAGTTTTGCGGGGGTATGATCGACATTTTGACCAAAAATAGAACTCCCGGGATCTTGTGGTATTCTTATCCATCACATCTTGAGAAGGCTTATGGCTTTCGTTTCAAAACATTCCGATGTCGTTTGGCCCCTCAAATCACCACTCGTAGCGTTGCGGGTGTATGATCGTCATTTTGACAAAAAATTGCTCCCATGGGATCTTGTGGTATTCTTATCCATCACATCTTGAGAAGGCTTATGGATTTCGTTTCAAAGTATTCCGACGTCGTTTTGTCCCTCAAATCACCACTCGTAGCGTTGCGTGGTATGATCGTCATTTTGACCAAAAATAGCGCCCCCGGGATCTTGTGGTATTCTTATCCATCACATCTTGAGAAGGCTTATGGCTTTCGTTTCAAAGCATTCCGACGTCGTTTGGTCCCTCAAATCTCCACTCGTAGCATTGCGGGGGTATGGCCGTCATTTTGACCAAAAATAGCACCCCCAAGATCTTGTGGTATTCTTATCCATCACATCCTGAGAAGGCTTATGGCTTTCGTTTCAAAGCATTCCGACGTCGTTCGGTCCCTCAAATCACCACTCGTAACGTTACGGGGTATGATTGTCATTTTGAGCAAAAATAGCGCCTCCGAGATCTTGTGGTATTCTTATCCATCACATCTTGAGAAGGCTCATGGCTTTCGTTTAAAGCATTCCGACGTCGTTTGGTCATTCCAATCACCACTCGTAATGTTGCGGGGGTATATCGTTATTTTGACAAAAAATAGCGCCCCCAGGATCTTGTGGTATTCTTATCCATCACATCTTGAGAAGGCTTATGGCTTTCGTTTCAAAGCATTCCGACGTCGTTTGGTCCCTCAAATCACCACTCGTAGCGTTGCGGGGGTATGATAGTCATTTTGACCAGAAATAGCCCCCCCGAGATCTTGTGGTATTCTTATCCATCACGTCTTGAGAAGGCTTATGGCTTTCGTTTCAAAGCATTCCAATGTCGTTTGGTCCCTCAAGTCACCACTCGTAGTGTTGCGGGGGTTATGATCGTCATTTTGACCAAAAATATCGTCCTCGGGATCTTGTGGTATTTTTATCCACCACATCTTGAGAAGGCTTATGGCTTTCGTTTCAAAGCATTACGACGTCGTTTGGTCCCTCAAATTACCACTCGTAGCATTGCAGGGGTATGATCGTCATTTTGACCAAAAATAGCGCTCTCAGATCTTGTGGTATTCTTACTCATCGCATCTTGAGAAGGCTTATGGCTTTCGTTTCAAAGCATTCCAACGTCGTTTGGTCCCTCAAATCACCACTTATAGTGTTGCAGGGGTATGATTGTCATTTTGACCAAAAATAGCATCCCCGGGATCTTGTGGTATTCTTATCCATCACATCTTAAGAAGGCTTATGGCTTTCGTTTCAAAGCATTCCGACGTCGTTTGGCCCCTCAAATCACCACTCGTAGCATTGCGGGGTATGATCGTCATTTTGTCCAAAAATTGCGCTCCCGGGATCTTGTGGTATTCTTATGCATCACATCTTAAGAAGGCTTATGGGTTTCATTTCAAAGCATTTCGACGTCGTTTGGTCCCTCAACCATTCGTAGCATTGCGGGGGTGTGATTGTCATTTTGACCAAAAGTAGCGCCCCCAGATCTTGTGGTATTCTTATCCATCACATCTTGAAAAGGCTTATGACTTTCATTTCAAAGCATTCCGACGTCGTTTGGTCCCTCAAATCACCACTCGTAGCGTTGCGGGGGTATGATCGTTATTTTGACCAAAAATAGCACCCCCGGGATCTTGTGGTATTCTTATCCATCACATCTTAAGAAGGCTTATGGCTTTCGTTTTAAAGCATTCCGACGTCGTTTGGCCCCTCAAGGGATCTTGTGGTATTCTTATGCATCCCATCTTTGGAAGGCTTATGGCTTTCGTTTCAAAGCATTTCGACGTCGTTTGATCCCTCAAATAACCACTCGTAGCATTGCGGGGGTATGATCGTCATTTTGACCAAAAATAGCGCCCTCGGATCTTGTGGTATTCTTATCCATCACATCTTGAGAAGGCTTATGGCTTTCGTTTCAAAGC
The DNA here is from genome assembly GCA_963669365.1 of Verbascum thapsus. Taxonomy (NCBI): domain Eukaryota; kingdom Viridiplantae; phylum Streptophyta; class Magnoliopsida; order Lamiales; family Scrophulariaceae; genus Verbascum; species Verbascum thapsus. Next base: position 11,002,655 of record OY770115.1, on the reverse strand, counting down.
ATTCCAATGTCGTTTGATCTCTCAAATCACCACTCATAGCGTTGCAGGAATATGATTGTCATTTTGACCAAAAATAGCGCCCCCGGGATCTTGTGGTATTCTTATCCATCACATCTTAAGAATGCTTATGGCTTTCGTTTCAAAGCATTTCGACGTCGTTTGGCCCCTCAAATCACCACTCGTAGCGTTGTGGGGGTATGATCGTCATTTTGACCAAAAATAGCGCTTCCGGGATCTTGTGGTATTCTTATCCATCACATCTTGAGAAGGCTTATGGCTTTCGTTTCAATGCATTCCGACGTCGTTTAGTTCCCCAAATCACAACTCATAGCGTTGCGGGGGTATGATCGTCATTTTGACCAAAAATAGCGCCCCGGGATCTTGTGGTATTCTTATCCATCACATCTTGAGAAGGCTTATGGCTTTCGTTTCAATGCATTCCGACATCGTTTGTTCCCCAAAATCACCACTCGTAGCGTTGCGGGGGTATGATCGTCATTTTGACCAAAAATAGCACCCCGGGGATCTTGTGGTATTCTTATCCATCACATCTTAAGAAGGCTTATGGCTTTCGTTTTAAAGCATTCCGACGTCGTTTGGCCCCTCAAGGGATCTTGTGGTATTCTTATGCATCCCATCTTTGGAAGGCTTATGGCTTTCGTTTCAAAGCATTTCGACGTCGTTTGATCCCTCAAATAACCACTCGTAGCATTGCGGGGGTATGATCGTCATTTTGACCAAAAATAGCGCCCTCGGATCTTGTGGTATTCTTATCCATCACATCTTGAGAAGGCTTATGGCTTTCGTTTCAAAGCATTCCAAAGTCGTTTGGTCTCTCAAATCACCACTCATAGCGTTGCAGGGGTATGATTGTCATTTTGACCAAAAATAGCGCCCCCGGGATCTTGTGGTATTCTTATCCATCACATCATAAGAATGCTTATGGTTTTCGTTTCAAAGCATTTCGACGTCGTTTGGCCCCTCAAATCACCACTCGTAGCGTTGTGGGGGTATGATCGTCATTTTGACCAAAAATAGCGCTTCCGGAATCTTGTGGTATTCTTATCCATCACATCTTGAGAAGGCTTATGGCTTTCGTTTCAATGCATTCCGACGTCGTTTGGTCCCCCAAATCACAACTCATAGCGTTGCGGGGGTATGATCGTCATTTTGACCAAAAATAGCGCCCCGGGATCTTGTGGTATTCTTATCCATCACATCTTGAGAAGGTATATGGCTTTCGTTTCAATGCATTCCGACATCGTTTGTTCCCCATAATCACCACTCGTAGCGTTGCGGGGGTATGATCGTCATTTTGACCAAAAATAGCGCCCCCCAGGATCTTGTGGTATTCTTATCCATCACATCTTGAGAAGGCTTGTGGCTTTCGTTTCAAAGCATTCCGACGTCGTTTGGTCCCTCAAATCACCACTCGTAGCGTTGCAGGGGTATGATCGTTATTTTGACCAAAAATAGCGCCCTCGGGATCTTGTGGTATTCTTATCCATCACATCTTGAGAAGGCTAATGGCTTTCGTTTCAAAGCATTTCGACGTCGTTTGGTCCGCCAAATCACAACTCCTAGTGTTGCGGGGGTATGATCTTCATTTTAACCAAAAATAGCGCCCCCGGTATCTTGTGGTATTATTATCCATCACATCTTGAGAAGACTTATAGCTTTCGTTTCAAAGCATTCCGACGTTGTTTGGTCCCTCAAATCACCACTCGTAGCGTTGCGGGGGTATGATCGTCATTTTGACCAAAAATAGCGCCCTCGGGATCTTCTGGTATTCTTATCCATCACATATTAAGAAGGCTTATGGCTTTCGTTTCAAAGCATTCCGATGTCGTTTGGTCCTTCAAATCACCACTCGTAGTGTTGTAGGGGTATGATCGTCATTTTGACCAAAAATATCGCATTCGGGATCTTGTGGTATTTTTATCCATCACATCTTGAGAAGGCTTATGGCTTTCGTTTCAAAGCATTTCGACGTCGTTTGGTCCCTCAAATAACCACTCGTAGCATTGCGGGGGTATGATCGTCATTTTGACCAAAAATAACGCCCTCGAATCTTGTGGTATTCTTATCCATCACATCTTGAGAAGGCTTATGGCTTTCGTTTCAAAGCGTTCCGACGTCATTTGGTCCCTGAAATCACCACTCGTAGCGTTGCGGGGTATGATCGTCATTTTGACCAAAAATAGCGCCCCTAGGATCTTGTGGTATTCTTATCCATCACATCTTGAGAAGGCTTATGGCTTTCATTTCAAAGCATTTCGACATCGTTTGGTCCCCCAAATCACAACTCGTAGCGTTGCGGGGGTATGATCGTCATTTTGACCAAAAATAGCGCCCCCGGTATCTTGTGGTATTATTGTCCATCACATCTTGAGAAGGCTTATAGCTTTCGTTTCAAAGCATTTCAACGTCGTTTGGTCCCTCAAATCACCACTCGTAGCTATGCGGGGGTATGATCGTCATTTTGACCAAAAATAGCGCTCCGGGGATCTTGTGGTATTCTTATCTATCACATCTTGAGAAGGTTTATGGCTTTCGTTTCAAAGCATTCCGACATCGTTTGGTCCCTGAAATCACCACTCGTAGCGTTGCGGGGTATGATCGTCATTTTGACCAAAAAGATCTTGTGGTATTCTTATCCATCACATCTTGAGAAGGCTTATGGCTTTCATTTCAAAGCATTTCGACATCGTTTGGTCCCCCAAATCACAACTCGTAGCGTTGCGGGGGTATGATCGTCATTTTGACCAAAAATAGCACTCCCGGGATCTTGTGGTATTCTTATCCATCACATCTTGAGAAGGCTTCTGGCTTTCGTTTCAAAACATTCCGATGTCGTTTGGCCCCTCAAATCACCACTCGTAGCGTTGCGGGTGTATGATCGTCATTTTGACCAAAAATAGCGCCCTCGGATCTTGTGGTATTCTTATCCATCACATCTTGAGAAGGCTTATGGCTTTCGTTTCAAAGCATTCCAAAGTCGTTTGGTCTCTCAAATCACCACTCATAGCGTTGCAGGGGTATGATTGTCATTTTGACCAAAAATAGCACCCCCGGGATCTTGTGGTATTCTTATCCATCACATCTTGAGAAGGCTTATGGCTTTCGTTTCAAAGCATTCCAAAGTCGTTTGGTCTCTCAAATCACCACTCATAGCGTTGTAGGGGTATGATTGTCATTTTGACCAAAAATAGCACCCCCGGGATCTTGTGGTATTCTTATCCATCACATCTTAAGAAGGCTTATGGCTTTCGTTTCAAAGCATTTCGACGTCGTTTGGCCCCTCAAATCACCATTCGTAGCGTTGTGGGGGTATGATCGTCATTTTGACCAAAAATAGCGCCCTCGGATCTTGTGGTATTCTTATCCATCACATCTTGAGAAGGCTTATGGCTTTCGTTTCAAAGCATTCCAAAGTCGTTTGGTCTCTCAAATCACCACTCATAGCGTTGCAGGGGTATGATTGTCATTTTGACCAAAAATAGCACCCCCGGGATCTTGTGGTATTCTTATCCATCACATCTTAAGAAGGCTTATGGCTTTCGTTTCAAAGCATTTCGACGTCGTTTGGCCCCTCAAATCACCACTCGTAGCGTTGTGGGGGTATGATCGTCATTTTGACCAAAAATAGCGCTTCCGGGATCTTGTGGTATTCTTATCCATCACATCTTGAGAAGGATTATGGCTTTCGTTTCAAAGCATTTCAACGTCGTTTGGTACCTCAAATAACCACTCGTAGCATTGCGGGGGTATGATCGTCATTTTGACCAAAAATAGCGCCCCCAGATCTTGTGGATTCTTATCCATCACATCTTGAGAAGGCTTATGGCTTTCATTTCAAAGCATTACGACGTCGTTTGGTCCCTCAAATCACCACTCGTAGCGTTGCTGGGGTATGATTGTCATTTTGACCAAAAATAGCGCCCCCGGGATCTTGTGGTATTCTTATCCATCACATCTTAAGAAGGCTTATGGCTTTTGTTTCAAAGCATTCCGACGTCGTTTGGCCCCTCAAATCACCAATCGTAGTTTTGCGGGGGTATGATCGACATTTTGACCAAAAATAGCACTCCCGGGATCTTGTGGTATTCTTATCCATCACATCTTGAGAAGGCTTCTGGCTTTCGTTTCAAAACATTCCGATGTCGTTTGGCCCCTCAAATCACCACTCGTAGCGTTGCGGGTGTATGATCGTCATTTTGACAAAAAATTGCTGCCATGGAATCTTGTGGTATTCTTATCCATCACATCTTGAGAAGGCTTATGGATTTCGTTTCAAAGTATTCCGACGTCGTTTGGTCCCTCAAATCACCACTCGTAGCGTTGCGTGGTATGATCGTCATTTTGACCAAAAATAGCGCCCCCGGGATCTTGTGGTATTCTTATCCATCACATCTTGAGAAGGCTTATGGCTTTCGTTTCAAACCATTCCGACGTCGTTTGGTCCCTCAAATCTCCACTCGTAGCATTGCGGGGGTATGGTCGTCATTTTGACCAAAAATAGCGCCCCCAGGATCTTGTGGTATTCTTATCCATCACATCTTGAGAAGGCTTATGGCTTTCGTTTCAAAGCATTCCGACGTCGTTCGGTCCCTCAAATCACCACTCGTAACGTTACGGGGTATGATTGTCATTTTGAGCAAAAATAGCGCCCCCGAGATCTTGTGGTATTCTTATCCATCACATCTTGAGAAGGCTTATGGCTTTCGTTTCAATGCATTCCGACATCGTTTGGCCCCTCAAATCACCACTCGTAGCGTTGTGGGGGTATGATCGTCATTTTGACCAAAAATAGCGCTTCCGGGATCTTGTGGTATTCTTATCCATCACATCTTGAGAAGGCTATAAAGCTTTCGTTTCAAAGCATTTCAACGTCGTTTGGTCCCTCAAATCACCACTCGTAGCTATGCGGGGGTATGATCGTCATTTTGACCAAAAATAGCGCTCCGGGGATCTTGTGGTATTCTTATCTATCACATCTTGAGAAGGTTTATGGCTTTCGTTTCAAAGCATTCTGACATCGTTTGGTCCCCCAAATCACAACTCGTAGCGTTGCGGGGGTATGATCGTCATTTTGACCAAAAATAGTGCCCCCAGGATCTTGTGGTATTCTTATCCATCACATCTTGAGAAGGCTTATGGCTTTCGTTTCATAGCATTCCGACGTCGTTTGGTCTCTCAAATCACCACTCGTAACGTTGCGGGGGTATGATCGTCATTTTGACCAAAAATAGCGCCCTCGGGATCTTGTGGTATTCTTATCCATCACATCTTGAGAAGGCTTATGGCTTTCGTTTCAAAGCATTCCGACGTCGTTTGGTCCCTCAAATCACCACTTATAGCGTTGCGGGGGTATGATAGTCATTTTGACCAACAATAGCGCCCCCGGGATCTTGTGGTATTCTTATCCATCACATCTTGAGAAGGCTTATGGCTTTCGTTTCAATGCATTCCGACGTCGTTTGGTCCCCCCAATTCACAACTCGTAGCATTGCGGGGGTATGATCGTCATTTTGACCAAAAATATCACCCTCGGGATCTTGTGGTATTTTTATCCATCACATCTTGAGAAAGCCTATGGCTTTCGTTTCAAAGCATTCCGACGTCATTTGGTCCCTCAAATGACCACTCGTAGCATTGCGGGGGTATGATCGTCATTTTGATCAAAAATAGCGCCCTCGGATCATGTGGTATTCTTATTCATCACATCTTGAGAAGGCTTATGGCTTTCGTTTCAAAGCATTCCAACGTCGTTTGGTCCCTCAAATCACCACTCGTAGCGTTGCGGCGGTATGATCGTCATTTTGACTAAAAATAGCGCCCCTAGGATCTTGTGGTATTATTATCCATCACATCTTGAGAAGGCTTATGGCTTTCGTTTCAAAGCATTCCGATGTCATTTGGTCCCTCAAATCACCACTCATAGTGTTGCAGGGGTATGATTGTCATTTTGACCAAAAATAGCATCCCCGGGATCTTGTGGTATTCTTATCCATCACATCTTAAGAAGGCTTATGGCTTTCGTTTCAAAGCATTCCGACATCGTTTGGCCCCTCAAATCACCACTCGTAGCATTGCGGGGGTATGATCGTCATTTTGTCCAAAAATTGCGCTCCCGGGATTTTGTGGTATTCTTATGCATCACATCTTAAGAAGGCTTATGGGTTTCGTTTCAAAGCATTTCGACGTCGTTTGGTCCCTCAACCATTCGTAGCATTGCGGGGGTGTGATTGTCATTTTGACCAAAAATAGCGCCCCCAGATCTTGTGGTATTCTTATCCATCACATCTTGAAAAGGCTTATGACTTTCATTTCAAAGCATTCCGACGTCGTTTGGTCCCTCAAATCACCACTCGTAGCGTTGCGGGGGTATGATCGTTATTTTGACCAAAAATAGCACCCCCGGGATCTTGTGGTATTCTTATCCATCACATCTTAAGAAGGCTTATGGCTTTCATTTTAAAGCATTCCGACGTCGTTTGGCCCCTCAAGGGATCTTGTGGTATTCTTATGCATCCCATCTTTGGAAGGCTTATGGCTTTCGTTTCAAAGCATTTCGACGTCGTTTGATCCCTCAAATAACCACTCGTAGCATTGCGGGGGTATGATCGTCATTTTGACCAAAAATAACGCCCTCGGATCTTGTGGTATTCTTATCCATCACATCTTGAGAAGGCTTATGGCTTTCGTTTCAAAGCATTCCAAAGTCGTTTGGTCTCTCAAATCACCACTCATAGCGTTGCAGGGGTATGATTGTCATTTTGACCAAAAATAGCACCCCCGGGATCTTGTGGTATTCTTATCCATCACATCTTAAGAAGGCTTATGGCTTTCGTTTCAAAGCATTTCGACGTCGTTTGGCCCTCAGATCACCACTCGTAGCGTTGTGGGGGTATGATCGTCATTTTGACCAAAAATAGCGCTTCCGGGATCTTGTGGTATTCTTATCCATCACATCTTGAGAAGGATTATGGCTTTCGTTTCAAAGCATTTCAACGTCGTTTGGTACCTCAAATAACCACTCGTAGCATTGCGGGGGTATGATCGTCATTTTGACCAAAAATAGCGCCCCCAGATCTTGTGGATTCTTATCATCTTGAGAAGGCTTATGGCTTTCATTTCAAAGCATTCCGACGTCGTTTGGTCCCTCAAATCACCACTCGTAGCGTTGCTGGGGTATGATTGTCATTTTGACCAAAAATAGCGCCCCCGGGATCTTGTGGTATTCTTATCCATCACATCTTAAGAAGGCTTATGGCTTTTGTTTCAAAGCATTCCGACGTCGTTTGGCCCCTCAAATCACCTATCGTAGTTTTGCGGGGGTATGATCGACATTTTGACCAAAAATAGCACTCCCGGGATCTTGTGGTATTCTTATCCATCACATCTTGAGAAGGCTTCTGGCTTTCGTTTCAAAACATTCCGATGTCGTTTGGCCCCTCAAATCACCACTCGTAGCGTTGCGGGTGTATGATCGTCATTTTGACAAAAAATTGCTCCCATGGGATCTTGTGGTATTCTTATCCATCACATCTTGAGAAGGCTTATGGATTTCGTTTCAAAGTATTCCGACGTCGTTTGGTCCCTCAAATCACCACTCGTAGCATTGCGTGGTATGATCGTCATTTTGACCAAAAATAGCGCCCCCGGGATCTTGTGGTATTCTTATCCATCACATCTTGAGAAGGCTTATGGCTTTCGTTTCAAACCATTCCGACGTCGTTTGGTCCCTCAAATCTCCACTCGTAGCATTGCGGGGGTATGGTCGTCATTTTGACCAAAAATAGCGCCCCCAGGATCTTGTGGTATTCTTATCCATCACATCTTGAGAAGGCTTATGGCTTTCGTTTCAAAGCATTCCGACGTCGTTCGGTCCCTCAAATCACCACTCGTAACGTTACGGGGTATGATTGTCATTTTGAGCAAAAATAGCGCCCCCGAGATCTTGTGGTATTCTTATCCATCACATCTTGAGAAGGCTTATGGCTTTCGTTTCAATGCATTCCGACATCGTTTGGCCCCTCAAATCACCACTCGTAGCGTTGTGGGGGTATGATCGTCATTTTGACCAAAAATAGCGCCCCCGGTATCTTGTGGTATTATTGTCCATCACATCTTGAGAAGGCTTATAGCTTTCGTTCCAAAGCATTTCGACGTCGTTTGGTCCCTCAAATCACCACTCGTAGCTATGCGGGGGTATGATCGTCATTTTGACCAAAAATAGCGCTCCGGGGATCTTGTGGTATTCTTATCTATCACATCTTGAGAAGGTTTATGGCTTTCGTTTCAAAGCATTCTGACATCGTTTGGTCCCCCAAATCACAACTCGTAGCGTTGCGGGGGTATGATCGTCATTTTGACCAAAAATAGTGCCCCCAGGATCTTGTGGTATTCTTATCCATCACATCTTGAGAAGGCTTATGGCTTTCGTTTCATAGCATTCCGACGTCGTTTGGTCTCTCAAATCACCACTCGTAACGTTGCGGGGGTATGATCGTCATTTTGACCAAAAATAGCGCCCTCGGGATCTTGTGGTATTCTTATCCATCACATCTTGAGAAGGCTTATGGCTTTCGTTTCAAAGCATTCCGACGTCGTTTGGTCCCTCAAATCACCACTTATAGCGTTGCGGGGGTATGATAGTCATTTTGACCAACAATAGCGCCCCCGGGATCTTGTGGTATTCTTATCCATCACATCTTGAGAAGGCTTATGGCTTTCGTTTCAATGCATTCCGACGTCGTTTGGTCCCCCCAATTCACAACTCGTAGCATTGCGGGGGTATGATCGTCATTTTGACCAAAAATATCACCCTCGGGATCTTGTGGTATTTTTATCCATCACATCTTGAGAAAGCCTATGGCTTTCGTTTCAAAGCATTCCGACGTCATTTGGTCCCTCAAATGACCACTCGTAGCATTGCGGGGGTATGATCGTCATTTTGATCAAAAATAGCGCCCTCGGATCATGTGGTATTCTTATTCATCACATCTTGAGAAGGCTTATGGCTTTCGTTTCAAAGCATTCCAACGTCGTTTGGTCCCTCAAATCACCACTCGTAGCGTTGCGGCGGTATGATCGTCATTTTGACTAAAAATAGCGCCCCTAGGATCTTGTGGTATTATTATCCATCACATCTTGAGAAGGCTTATGGCTTTCGTTTCAAAGCATTCCGATGTCATTTGGTCCCTCAAATCACCACTCATAGTGTTGCAGGGGTATGATTGTCATTTTGACCAAAAATAGCATCCCCGGGATCTTGTGGTATTCTTATCCATCACATCTTAAGAAGGCTTATGGCTTTCGTTTCAAAGCATTCCGACATCGTTTGGCCCCTCAAATCACCACTCGTAGCATTGCGGGGGTATGATCGTCATTTTGTCCAAAAATTGCGCTCCCGGGATTTTGTGGTATTCTTATGCATCACATCTTAAGAAGGCTTATGGGTTTCGTTTCAAAGCATTTCGACGTCGTTTGGTCCCTCAACCATTCGTAGCATTGCGGGGGTGTGATTGTCATTTTGACCAAAAATAGCGCCCCCAGATCTTGTGGTATTCTTATCCATCACATCTTGAAAAGGCTTATGACTTTCATTTCAAAGCATTCCGACGTCGTTTGGTCCCTCAAATCACCACTCGTAGCGTTGCGGGGGTATGATCGTTATTTTGACCAAAAATAGCACCCCCGGGATCTTGTGGTATTCTTATCCATCACATCTTAAGAAGGCTTATGGCTTTCATTTTAAAGCATTCCGACGTCGTTTGGCCCCTCAAGGGATCTTGTGGTATTCTTATGCATCCCATCTTTGGAAGGCTTATGGCTTTCGTTTCAAAGCATTTCGACGTCGTTTGATCCCTCAAATAACCACTCGTAGCATTGCGGGGGTATGATCGTCATTTTGACCAAAAATAACGCCCTCGGATCTTGTGGTATTCTTATCCATCACATCTTGAGAAGGCTTATGGCTTTCGTTTCAAAGCATTCCAAAGTCGTTTGGTCTCTCAAATCACCACTCATAGCGTTGCAGGGGTATGATTGTCATTTTGACCAAAAATAGCACCCCCGGGATCTTGTGGTATTCTTATCCATCACATCTTAAGAAGGCTTATGGCTTTCGTTTCAAAGCATTTCGACGTCGTTTGGCCCTCAGATCACCACTCGTAGCGTTGTGGGGGTATGATCGTCATTTTGACCAAAAATAGCGCTTCCGGGATCTTGTGGTATTCTTATCCATCACATCTTGAGAAGGATTATGGCTTTCGTTTCAAAGCATTTCAACGTCGTTTGGTACCTCAAATAACCACTCGTAGCATTGCGGGGGTATGATCGTCATTTTGACCAAAAATAGCGCCCCCAGATCTTGTGGATTCTTATCATCTTGAGAAGGCTTATGGCTTTCATTTCAAAGCATTCCGACGTCGTTTGGTCCCTCAAATCACCACTCGTAGCGTTGCTGGGGTATGATTGTCATTTTGACCAAAAATAGCGCCCCCGGGATCTTGTGGTATTCTTATCCATCACATCTTAAGAAGGCTTATGGCTTTTGTTTCAAAGCATTCCGACGTCGTTTGGCCCCTCAAATCACCTATCGTAGTTTTGCGGGGGTATGATCGACATTTTGACCAAAAATAGCACTCCCGGGATCTTGTGGTATTCTTATCCATCACATCTTGAGAAGGCTTCTGGCTTTCGTTTCAAAACATTCCGATGTCGTTTGGCCCCTCAAATCACCACTCGTAGCGTTGCGGGTGTATGATCGTCATTTTGACAAAAAATTGCTCCCATGGGATCTTGTGGTATTCTTATCCATCACATCTTGAGAAGGCTTATGGATTTCGTTTCAAAGTATTCCGACGTCGTTTGGTCCCTCAAATCACCACTCGTAGCATTGCGTGGTATGATCGTCATTTTGACCAAAAATAGCGCCCCCGGGATCTTGTGGTATTCTTATCCATCACATCTTGAGAAGGCTTATGGCTTTCGTTTCAAACCATTCCGACGTCGTTTGGTCCCTCAAATCTCCACTCGTAGCATTGCGGGGGTATGGTCGTCATTTTGACCAAAAATAGCGCCCCCAGGATCTTGTGGTATTCTTATCCATCACATCTTGAGAAGGCTTATGGCTTTCGTTTCAAAGCATTCCGACGTCGTTCGGTCCCTCAAATCACCACTCGTAACGTTACGGGGTATGATTGTCATTTTGAGCAAAAATAGCGCCCCCGAGATCTTGTGGTATTCTTATCCATCACATCTTGAGAAGGCTTATGGCTTTCGTTTCAATGCATTCCGACATCGTTTGGCCCCTCAAATCACCACTCGTAGCGTTGTGGGGGTATGATCGTCATTTTGACCAAAAATAGCGCCCCCGGTATCTTGTGGTATTATTGTCCATCACATCTTGAGAAGGCTTATAGCTTTCGTTCCAAAGCATTTCGACGTCGTTTGGTCCCTCAAATCACCACTCGTACCTATGCGGGGGTATGATCGTCATTTTGACCAAAAATAGCGCCCCCAGGATCTTGTGGTATTCTTATCCATCACATCTTGAGAAGGCTTATGGCTTTCGTTTCAAAGCATTCCGATGTCATTTGGTCCCTGAAATCACCACTCGTAGCGTTGCGGGGGTATGATCGTCATTTTGACCAAAAATAGCGCTCCTGGGATCTTGTGGTATTCTTATTCATCACATCTTGAGAAGGCTTATGGCTTTCATTTCAAAGCATTTCGACGTCGTTTGGTCCCCCAAATCACAACTCGTAGCGTTGCGGGGGTATGATCGTCATTTTGACCAAAAATAGCGCCCCCGGTATCTTGTGGTATTATTGTCCATCACATCTTGAGAAGGCTTATAGCTTTCGTTCCAAAGCATTTCGACGTCGTTTGGTCCCTCAAATCACCACTCGTACCTATGCGGGGGTATGATCGTCATTTTGACCAAAAATAGCGCTCCGGGGATCTTGTGGTATTCTTATCCATCACATCTTGAGAAGGTTTATGGCTTTCGTTTCAAAGCATTCCGACGTCGTTTGGTCCCCCAAATCACAACTCGTAGCGATGCGGGGGTATGATCGTCATTTTGACCAAAAATAGTGCCCCCAGGATCTTGTGGTATTCTTATCCATCACATCTTGAGAAGGATTATGGCTTTCGTTTCAAAGCATTCCGACGTCGTTTGGTCTCTCAAATCACCACTCGTAACGTTGCGGGGGTATGATCGTTATTTTGACCAAAAATAGCGCCCCCAGGATCTTGTGGTATTCTTATCCATCACATCTTGAGAAGGCTTATGGCTTTCGTTTCAAAGCATTCCGACGTCGTTTGGTCCCTCAAATCACCACTCGTAGCGTTGCGGCGGTATGATCGTCATTTTGACTAAAAATAGCGCCCCTAGGATCTTGTGGTATTATTATCCATCACATCTTGAGAAGGCTTATGCCTTTCGTTTCAAACCATTCCGACGTCGTTTGGTCCCTCAAATCTCCACTCGTAGCATTGCGGGGGTATGGTCGTCATTTTGACCAAAAATAGCGCCCCCAGGATCTTGTGGTATTCTTATCCATCACATCTTGAGAAGGCTTATGGCTTTCGTTTCAAAGCATTCCGACGTCGTTCGGTCCCTCAAATCACCACTCGTAACGTTACGGGGTATGATTGTCATTTTGAGCAAAAATAGCGCCCCCGAGATCTTGTGGTATTCTTATCCATCACATCTTGAGAAGGCTTATGGCTTTCGTTTCAATGCATTCCGACATCGTTTGGCCCCTCAAATCACCACTCGTAGCGTTGTGGGGGTATGATCGTCATTTTGACCAAAAATAGCGCCCCCGGTATCTTGTGGTATTATTGTCCATCACATCTTGAGAAGGCTTATAGCTTTCGTTCCAAAGCATTTCGACGTCGTTTGGTCCCTCAAATCACCACTCGTACCTATGCGGGGGTATGATCGTCATTTTGACCAAAAATAGCGCCCCCAGGATCTTGTGGTATTCTTATCCATCACATCTTGAGAAGGCTTATGGCTTTCGTTTCAAAGCATTCCGATGTCATTTGGTCCCTGAAATCACCACTCGTAGCGTTGCGGGGGTATGATCGTCATTTTGACCAAAAATAGCGCTCCTGGGATCTTGTGGTATTCTTATTCATCACATCTTGAGAAGGCTTATGGCTTTCATTTCAAAGCATTTCGACGTCGTTTGGTCCCCCAAATCACAACTCGTAGCGTTGCGGGGGTATGATCGTCATTTTGACCAAAAATAGCGCCCCCGGTATCTTGTGGTATTATTGTCCATCACATCTTGAGAAGGCTTATAGCTTTCGTTCCAAAGCATTTTGACGTCGTTTGGTCCCTCAAATCACCACTCGTACCTATGCGGGGGTATGATCGTCATTTTGACCAAAAATAGCGCTCCGGGGATCTTGTGGTATTCTTATCCATCACATCTTGAGAAGGTTTATGGCTTTCGTTTCAAAGCATTCCGACGTCGTTTGGTCCCCCAAATCACAACTCGTAGCGTTGCGGGGGTATGATCGTCATTTTGACCAAAAATAGTGCCCCCAGGATCTTGTGGTATTCTTATCCATCACATCTTGAGAAGGATTATGGCTTTCGTTTCAAAGCATTCCGACGTCGTTTGGTCTCTCAAATCACCACTCGTAACGTTGCGGGGGTATGATCGTTATTTTGACCAAAAATAGCGCCCCCAGGATCTTGTGGTATTCTTATCCATCACATCTTGAGAAGGCTTATGGCTTTCGTTTCAAAGCATTCCGACGTCGTTTGGTCCCTCAAATCACCACTCGTAGCGTTGCGGCGGTCTGATCGTCATTTTGACTAAAAATAGCGCCCCTAGGATCTTGTGGTATTATTATCCATCACATCTTGAGAAGGCTTATGCCTTTCGTTTCAAAGTATTCCGATGTCATTTGGTCCCTGAAATCACCACTCGTAGCGTTGCGGGGGTATGATCGTCATTTTGACCAAAAATAGCGCCCCTGGGATCTTGTGGTATTCTTATTCATCACATCTTGAGAAGGCTTATGGCTTTCATTTCAAAGCATTTCGACGTCGTTTGGTTCCCCAAATCACAACTCGTAGCGTTGCGGGGGTATGATCGTCATTTTGACCAAAAATAGCGCCCCCGGTATCTTGTGGTATTATTGTCCATCACATCTTGAGAAGGCTTATAGCTTTCGTTCCAAAGCATTTCGACGTCGTTTGGTCCCTCAAATCACCACTCGTACCTATGCGGGGGTATGATCGTCATTTTGACCAAAAATAGCGCTCCGGGGATCTTGTGGTATTCTTATCCATCACATCTTGAGAAGGTTTATGGCTTTCGTTTCAAAGCATTCCGACGTCGTTTGGTCCCCCAAATCACAACTCGTAGCGTTGCGGGGGTATGATCGTCATTTTGACAAAAAATAGTGCCCCCAGGATCTTGTGGTATTCTTATCCATCACTTCTTGAGAAGGATTATGGCTTTCGTTTCAAAGCATTCCGACGTCGTTTGGTCTCTCAAATCACCACTCGTAACGTTGCGGGAGTATGATCGTTATTTTGACCAAAAATAGCGCCCCCAGGATCTTGTGGTATTCTTATCCATCACATCTTGAGAAGGCTTATGGCTTTCGTTTCAAAGCATTCCGACGTCGTTTGGTCCCTCAAATCACCACTCGTAGCGTTGCGGGGGTATGATAGTCATTTTGACCAGAAATAGCCCCCCCGAGATCTTGTGGTATTCTTATCCATCACGTCTTGAGAAGGCTTATGGCTTTCGTTTCAAAGCATTCCGACGTCGTTTGGTCCCTCAAATCACCACTCGTAGCGTTGCGGCGGTATGATCGTCATTTTGACTAAAAATAGCGCCCCTAGAATCTTGTGGTATTATTATCCATCACATCTTGAGAAGGCTTATGGCTTTCGTTTCAAAGCATTCCGATGTCATTTGGTCCCTGAAATCACCACTCGTAGCGTTGCGGGGGTATGATCGTCATTTTGACCAAAAATAGCGCTCCGGGGATCTTGTGGTATTCTTATCCATCACATCTTGAGAAGGTTTATGGCTTTCGTTTCAAAGCATTCCGACGTCGTTTGGTCCCCCAAATCACAACTCGTAGCGATGCGGGGGTATGATCGTCATTTTGACCAAAAATAGCGCCCCCGGTATCTTGTGGTATTATTGTCCATCACATCTTGAGAAGGCTTATAGCTTTCGTTCCAAAGCATTTCGACGTCGTTTGGTCCCTCAAATCACCACTCGTACCTATGCGGGGGTATGATCGTCATTTTGACCAAAAATAGCGCTCCGGGGATCTTGTGGTATTCTTATCCATCACATCTTGAGAAGGTTTATGGCTTTCGTTTCAAAGCATTCCGACGTCGTTTGGTCCCCCAAATCACAACTCGTAGCGTTGCGGGGGTATGATCGTCATTTTGACCAAAAATAGTGCCCCCAGGATCTTGTGGTATTCTTATCCATCACATCTTGAGAAGGATTATGGCTTTCGTTTCAAAGCATTCCGACGTCGTTTGGTCTCTCAAATCACCACTCGTAACGTTGCGGGGGTATGATCGTTATTTTGACCAAAAATAGCGCCCCCAGGATCTTGCGGTATTCTTATCCATCACATCTTGAGAAGGCTTATGGCTTTCGTTTCAAAGCATTCCGACGTCGTTTGGTCCCTCAAATCACCACTCGTAGCGTTGCGGCGGTATGATCGTCATTTTGACTAAAAATAGCGCCCCTAGGATCTTGTGGTATTATTATCCATCACATCTTGAGAAGGCTTATGCCTTTCGTTTCAAAGCATTCCGATGTCATTTGGTCCCTGAAATCACCACTCGTAGCGTTGCGGGGGTATGATCGTCATTTTGACCAAAAATAGCGCCCCTGAGATCTTGTGGTATTCTTATTCATCACATCTTGAGAAGGCTTATGGCTTTCATTTCAAAGCATTTCGACGTCGTTTGGTTCCCCAAATCACAACTCGTAGCGTTGCGGGGGTATGATCGTCATTTTGACCAAAAATAGCGCCCCCGGTATCTTGTGGTATTATTGTCCATCACATCTTGAGAAGGCTTATAGCTTTCGTTCCAAAGCATTTCGACGTCGTTTGGTCCCTCAAATCACCACTCGTACCTATGCGGGGGTATGATCGTCATTTTGACCAAAAATAGCGCTCCGGGGATCTTGTGGTATTCTTATCCATCACATCTTGAGAAGGCTTATGGCTTTCGTTTCAAAGCATTCCGACGTCGTTTGGTCCCTCAAATCACCACTCGTAGCGTTGCGGGGGTATGATAGTCATTTTGACCAGAAATAGCCCCCCCGAGATCTTGTGGTATTCTTATCCATCACGTCTTGAGAAGGCTTATGGCTTTCGTTTCAAAGCATTCCGATGTCGTTTGGTCCCTCAAGTCACCACTCGTAGTGTTGCGGGGGTTATGATCGTCATTTTGACCAAAAATATCGCCCTCGGGATCTTGTGGTATTTTTATCCATCACATCTTGAGAAGGCTTATGGCTTTCGTTTCAAAGCATTACGACGTCGTTTGGTCCCTCAAATTACCACTCGTAGCATTGCAGGGGTATGATCGTTATTTTGACCAAAAATAGCGCTCTCAGATCTTGTGGTATTCGTATCCATCGCATCTTGAGAAGGCTTATGGCTTTCGTTTCAAAGCATTCCAACGTCGTTTGGTCCCTCAAATCACCACTCATAGTGTTACCGGGGTATGATTGTCATTTTCACCAAAAATAGCATCCCCGGGATCTTGTGGTATTCTTATCCATCACATCTTCAGAAGGCTTATGGCTTTCGTTTCAAAGCATTCCGACGTCGTTTGGCCCCTCAAATCACCACTCGTAGCATTGCGGGGGTATGATCGTCATTTTGTCCAAAAATTGCGCTCTCGGGATCTTGTGGTATTCTTATGCATCACATCTTAAGAAGGCTTATGGGTTTCGTTTCAAAGCATTTCGACGTCGTTTGGTCCCTCAACCATTCGTAGCATTTCGGGGGTGTGATTGTCATTTTGACCAAAAATAGCGCCCCCAGATCTTGTGGTATTCTTATCCATCACATCTTGAAAAGGCTTATGACTTTCATTTCAAAGCATTCCGACGTCGTTTGGTCCCTCAAATCACCACTCGTAGCGTTGCGGGGGTATGATCGTTATTTTGACCAAAAATAGCACCCTCGGGATCTTGTGGTATTCTTATCCATCACATCTTAAGAAGGCTTATGGCTTTCGTTTTAAAGCATTCCGACGTCGTTTGGTCCCTCAAATCACCACTCGTAGCGTTGCGGGGGTATGATAGTCATTTTGACCAGAAATAGCCCCCCCGAGATCTTGTGGTATTCTTATCCATCACGTCTTGAGAAGGCTTATGGCTTTCGTTTCAAAGCATTCCGATGTCGTTTGGTTCCTCAAGTCACCACTCGTAGTGTTGCGGGGGTTATGATCGTCATTTTGACCAAAAATATCGTCCTCGGGATCTTGTGGTATTTTTATCCATCACATCTTGAGAAGGCTTATGGCTTTCGTTTCAAAGCATTACGACGTCGTTTGGTCCCTCAAATTACCACTCGTAGCATTGCAGGGGTATGATCGTCATTTTGACCAAAAATAGCGCTCTCAGATCTTGTGGTATTCTTATCCATCGCATCTTGAGAAGGCTTATGGCTTTCGTTTCAAAGCATTCCAACGTCGTTTGGTCCCTCAAATCACCACTCATAGTGTTGCAGGGGTATGATTGTCATTTTGACCAAAAATAGCATCCCCGGGATCTTGTGGTATTCTTATCCATCACATCTTAAGAAGGCTTATGGCTTTCGTTTCAAAGCATTCCGACGTCGTTTGGCCCCTCAAATCACCACTCGTAGCATTGCGGGGGTATGATCGTCATTTTGTCCAAAAATTGCGCTCCCGGGATCTTGTGGTATTCTTATGCATCACATCTTAAGAAGGCTTATGGGTTTCGTTTCAAAGCATTTCGACGTCGTTTGGTCCCTCAACCATTCGTAGCATTGCGGGGGTGTGATTGTCATTTTGACCAAAAATAGCGCCCCCAGATCTTGTGGTATTCTTATCCATCACATCTTGAAAAGGCTTATGACTTTCATTTCAAAGCATTCCGACGTCGTTTGGTCCCTCAAATCACCACTCGTAGCGTTGCGGGGGTATGATCGTTATTTTGACCAAAAATAGCACCCCCGGGATCTTGTAGTATTCTTATCCATCACATCTTAAGAAGGCTTATGGCTTTCATTTTAAAGCATTCCGACGTGGTTTGGCCCCTCAAGGGATCTTGTGGTATTCTTATGCATCCCATCTTTGGAAGGCTTATGGCTTTCGTTTCAAAGCATTTCGACGTCGTTTGATCCCTCAAATAACCACTCGTAGCATTGCGGGGGTATGATCGTCATTTTGACCAAAAATAGCGCCCTCGGATCTTGTGGTATTCTTATCCATCACATCTTGAGAAGGCTTATGGCTTTCGTTTCAAAGCATTCCAAAGTCGTTTGGTCTCTCAAATCACCACTCATAGCGTTGCAGGGGTATGATTGTCATTTTGACCAAAAATAGCGCCCCCGGGATCTTGTGGTATTCTTATCCATCACATCTTAAGAAGGCTTATGGCTTTCGTTTCAAAGCATTTCGACGTCGTTTGGCCCCTCAAATCACCACTCGTAGCGTTGTGGGGGTATGGTCGTCATTTTGACCAAAAATAGCGCTTTCGGGATCTTGTGGTATTCTTATCCATCACATCTTGAGAAGGATTATGGCTTTCGTTTCAAAGCATTTCAACGTCGTTTGGTACCTCAAATAACCACTCGTAGCATTGCGGGGGTATGATCGTCATTTTGACCAAAAATAGCGCCCCCGGATCTTGTGGTATTCTTATCCATCACATCTTGAGAAGGCTTATGGCTTTCATTTCAAAGCATTCCGACGTCGTTTGGTCCCTCAAATCACCACTCGTAGCGTTGCTGGGGTATGATTGTCATTTTGACCAAAAATAGCGCCCCCGGGATCTTGTGGTATTCTTATCCATCACATCTTAAGAAGGCTTATGGCTTTTGTTTCAAAGCATTCCGACGTCGTTTGGCCCCTCAAATCACCAATCGTAGTTTTCCGGGGGTATGATCGACATTTTGACCAAAAATAGCACTCCCGGGATCTTGTGGTATTCTTATCCATCACATCTTGAGAAGGCTTCTGGCTTTCGTTTCAAAACATTCCGATGTCGTTTGGCCCCTCAAATCACCACTCGTAGCGTTGCGGGTGTATGATCGTCATTTTGACAAAAATTGCTCCCATGGGATCTTGTGGTATTCTTATCCATCACATCTTGAGAAGGCTTATGGATTTCGTTTCAAAGTATTCCGACGTCGTTTGGTCCCTCAAATCACCACTCGTAGCGTTATGTGGTATGATCGCCATTTTGACCAAAAATAGCGCCCCCGGGATCTTGTGGTATTCTTATCCATCACATCTTGAGAAGGCTTATGGCTGTCGTTTCAAAGCATTCCGACATCGTTTGGTCCCTCAAATCTCCACTCGTAGCATTGCGGGGGTATGGTCGTCATTTTGACCAAAAATAGCGCCCCCAGGATCTTGTGGTATTCTTATCCATCACATCTTGAGAAGGCTTATGGCTTTCGTTTCAAAGCATTCCGACGTCGTTCGGTCCCTCAAATCACCACTCGTAACGTTACGGGGTATGATTGTCATTTTGAGCAAAAATAGCGCCCCCGAGATCTTGTGGTATTCTTATCCATCACATCTTGAGAAGGCTTATGGCTTTCGTTTCAATGCATTCCGACATCGTTTGGCCCCTCAAATCACCACTCGTAGCGTTGTGGGGGTATGATCGTCATTTTGACCAAAAATAGCGCTTCCGGGATCTTGTGGTATTCTTATCCATCACATCTTGAGAAGGCTTATAGCTTTCGTTTCAAAGCATTTCAACGTCGTTTGGTCCCTCAAATCACCACTCGTAGCTATGCGGGGGTATGATCGTCATTTTGACCAAAAATAGCGCTCCGGGGATCTTGTGGTATTCTTATCTATCACATCTTGAGAAGGTTTATGGCTTTCGTTTCAAAGCATTCCGACATCGTTTGGTCCCCCAAATCACAACTCGTAGCGTTGCGGGGGTATGATCGTCATTTTGACCAAAAATAGTGCCCCCAGGATCTTGTGGTATTCTTATCCATCACATCTTGAGAAGGCTTATGGCTTTCGTTTCAAAGCATTCCGACGTCGTTTGGTCTCTCAAATCACCACTCGTAACGTTGCGGGGGTATGATCGTCATTTTGACCAAAAATAGCGCCCTCGGGATCTTGTGGTATTCTTATCCATCACATCTTGAGAAGGCTTATGGCTTTCATTTCAAAGCATTCCGACGTCGTTTGGTCCCTCAAATCACCACTCATAGCGTTGCGGGGGTATGATAGTCATTTTGACCAACAATAGCGCCCCCGGGATCTTGTGGTATTCTTATCCATCACATCTTGAGAAGGCTTATGGCTTTCGTTTCAATGCATTCCGACGTCGTTTGGTCCCCCCAATTCACAACTCGTAGCATTGCGGGGGTATGATCGTCATTTTGACCAAAAATATCACCCTCGGGATCTTGTGGTATTTTTATCCATCACATCTTGAGAAAGCCTATGGCTTTCGTTTCAAAGCATTCCGACGTCATTTGGTCCCTCAAATGACCACTCGTAGCATTGCGGGGGTATGATCGTCATTTTGATCAAAAATAGCGCCCTCGGATCATGTGGTATTCTTATCCATCACATCTTGAGAAGGCTTATGGCTTTCGTTTCAAAGCATTCCGACGTCGTTTGGTCCCTCAAATCACCACTCGTAGCGTTGCGGCGGTATGATCGTCATTTTGACTAAAAATAGCGCCCCTAGGATCTTGTGGTATTATTATCCATCACATCTTGAGAAGGCTTATGGCTTTCGTTTCAAAGAATTCCGATGTCATTTGGTCCCTGAAATCACCACTCGTAGCGTTGCGGGAGTATGATCGTCATTTTGACCAAAAATAGCGCCCCTGGGATCTTGTGGTATTCTTATTCATCACATCTTGAGAAGGCTTATGGCTTTCATTTCAAAGCATTTCGACGTCGTTTGGTCCCCCAAATCACAACTCGTAGCGTTGCGGGGGTATGATCGTCATTTTGACCAAAAATAGCGCCCCCGGTATCTTGTGGTATTATTGTCCATCACATCTTGAGAAGGCTTATAGCATTCGTTCCAAAGCATTTCGACGTCGTTTGGTCCCTCAAATCACCACTCGTACCTATGCGGGGGTATGATCGTCATTTTGACCAAAAATAGCGCTCCGGGGATCTTGTGGTATTCTTATCCATCACATCTTGAGAAGGTTTATGGCTTTCGTTTCAAAGCATTCCGACGTCGTTTGGTCCCCCAAATCACAACTCGTAGCGTTGCGGGGGTATGATCGTCATTTTGACCAAAAATAGTGCCCCCAGGATCTTGTGGTATTCTTATCCATCACATCTTGAGAAGGATTATGGCTTTCGTTTCAAAGCATTCCGACGTCGTTTGGTCTCTCAAATCACCACTCGTAACGTTGCGGGGGTATGATCGTTATTTTGACCAAAAATAGCGCCCCCAGGATCTTGTGGTATTCTTATCCATCACATCTTGAGAAGGCTTATGGCTTTCGTTTCAAACCATTCCGACGTCGTTTGGTCCCTCAAATCACCACTCGTAGCGTTGCGGCGGTATGATCGTCATTTTGACTAAAAATAGCGCCCCTAGGATCTTGTGGTATTATTATCCATCACATCTTAAGAAGGCTTATGGCTTTCGTTTCAAAGCATTCCGATGTCATTTGGTCCCTGAAATCACCACTCGTAGCGTTGCGGGGGTATGATCGTCATTTTGACCAAAAATAGCGCCCCTGGAGTCTTGTGGTATTCTTATTCATCACATCTTGAGAAGGCTTATGGCTTTCATTTCAAAGCATTTCGACGTCGTTTGGTCCCCCAAATCACAACTCGTAGCGTTGCGGGGGTATGATCGTCATTTTGACCAAAAATAGCGCCCCCGGTATCTTGTGGTATTATTGTCCATCACATCTTGAGAAGGCTTATAGCTTTCGTTCCAAAGCATTTCGACGTCGTTTGGACCCTCAAATCACCACTCGTACCTATGCGGGGGTATGATCGTCATTTTGACCAAAAATAGCGCTCCGGGGATCTTGTGGTATTCTTATCCATCACATCTTGAGAAGGTTTATGGCTTTCGTTTCAAAGCATTCCGACGTCGTTTGGACCCCCAAATCACAACTCGTAGCGTTGCGGGGGTATGATCGTCATTTTGACCAAAAATAGTGCCCCCAGGATCTTGTGGTATTCTTATCCATCACATCTTGAGAAGGATTATGGCTTTCGTTTCAAAGCATTCCGACGTCGTTTGGTCTCTCAAATCACCACTCGTAACGTTGCGGGAGTATGATCGTTATTTTGACCAAAAATAGCGCCCCCAGGATCTTGTGGTATTCTTATCCATCACATCTTGAGAAGGCTTATGGCTTTCGTTTCAAAGCATTCCGACGTCGTTTGGTCCCTCAAATCACCACTCGTAGCGTTGCGGGGGTATGATAGTCATTTTGACCAGAAATAGCCCCCCCGAGATCTTGTGGTATTCTTATCCATCACGTCTTGAGAAGGCTTATGGCTTTCGTTTCAAAGCATTCCGATGTCGTTTGGTCCCTCAAGTCACCACTCGTAGTGTTGCGGGGGTTATGATCGTCATTTTGACCAAAAATATCGTCCTCGGGATCTTGTGGTATTTTTATCCATCACATCTTGAGAAGGCTTATGGCTTTCGTTTCAAAGCATTACGACGTCGTTTGGTCCCTCAAATTACCACTCGTAGCATTGCAGGGGTATGATCGTCATTTTGACCAAAAATAGCGCTCTCAGATCTTGTGGTATTCTTATCCATCGCATCTTGAGAAGGCTTATGGCTTTCGTTTCAAAGCATTCCAACGTCGTTTGGTCCCTCAAATCACCACTCATAGTGTTGCCGGGGTATGATTGTCATTTTGACCAAAAATAGCATCCCCGGGATCTTGTGGTATTCTTATCCATCACATCTTAAGAAGGCTTATGGCTTTCGTTTCAAAGCATTCCGACGTCGTTTGGCCCCTCAAATCACCACTCGTAGCATTGCGGGGGTATGATCGTCATTTTGTCCAAAAATTGCGCTCCCGGGATCTTGTGGTATTCTTATGCATCACATCTTAAGAAGGCTTATGGGTTTCGTTTCAAAGCATTTCGACGTCGTTTGGTCCCTCAACCATTCGTAGCATTTCGGGGGTGTGATTGTCATTTTGACCAAAAATAGCGCCCCCAGATCTTGTGGTATTCTTATCCATCACATCTTGAAAAGGCTTATGACTTTCATTTCAAAGCATTCCGACGTCGTTTGGTCCCTCAAATCACCACTCGTAGCGTTGCGGGGGTATGATCGTTATTTTGACCAAAAATAGCACCCCCGGGATCTTGTGGTATTCTTATCCATCACATCTTAAGAAGGCTTATGACTTTCGTTTTAAAGCATTCCGACGTCGTTTGGCCCCTCAAGGGATCTTGTGGTATTCTTATGCATCCCATCTTTGGAAGGCTTATGGCTTTCGTTTCAAAGCATTTCGACGTCGTTTGATCCCTCAAATAACCACTCATAGCATTGCGGGGGTATGATCGTCATTTTGACCAAAAATAGCGCCCTCGGATCTTGTGGTATTCTTATCCATGAGAAGGCTTATGGCTTTCGTTTCAAAGCATTCCAAAGTCGTTTGGTCTCTCAAATCACCACTCATAGCGTTGCAGGGGTATGATTGTCATTTTGACCAAAAATAGCGCCCCCGGGATCTTGTGGTATTCTTATCCATCACATCTTAAGAAGGCTTATGACTTTCGTTTCAAAGCATTTCGACGTCGTTTGGCCCCTCAAATCACCACTCGTAGCGTTGTGGGGGTATGATCGTCATTTTGACCAAAAATAGCGCTTCCGGGATCTTGTGGTATTCTTATCCATCACATCTTGAGAAGGATTATGGCTTTCGTTTCAAAGCATTTCAACGTCGTTTGGTACCTCAAATAACCACTCGTAGCATTGCGGGGGTATGATTGTCATTTTGACCAAAAATAGCGCCCCCGGATCTTGTGGTATTCTTATCCATCACATCTTGAGAAGGCTTATGGCTTTCATTTCAAAGCATTCCGACGTCGTTTGGTCCCTCAAATCACCACTCGTAGCGTTGCTGGGGTATGATTGTCATTTTGACCAAAAATAGCGCCCCCGGGATCTTGTGGTATTCTTATCCATCACATCTTGAGAAAGCTTATGGCTTTTGTTTCAAAGCATTCCGACGTCGTTTGGCCCCTCAAATCACCAATCGTAGTTTTGCGGGGGTATGATCGACATTTTGACCAAAAATAGCACTCCCGAGATGTTGTGGTATTCTTATCCATCACATCTTGAGATGGCTTATGGCTTTCGTTTCAAAACATTCCGATGTAGTTTGGCCCCTCAAATCACCACTCGTAGCGTTGCGGGTGTATGATCGTCATTTTGACAAAAAATTGCTCCCATGGGATCTTGTGGTATTCTTATCCATCACATCTTGAGAAGGCTTATGGATTTCGTTTCAAAGTATTCCGACGTCGTTTGGTCCCTCAAATCACCACTCGTAGCGTTGCGTGGTATGATCGTCATTTTGACCAAAAATAGCGCCCCCGGGATCTTGTGGTATTGTAATACCCGAATAAGCTCTCACCTATTAGCACTTACTATTAATTGTGTAGCATATGTATTATCACGAGTTAATTAATGAGCGGAAAATTGTGGTGCTTCCTAGTAAGGTCACCCATCCTATAATTGCTCTCGTACGAGCTCGCTTAACTTTAGAGTTTTGATCGAATACGGTACATTAAACCTTCTGAATAATTATCGGGTAAATATATTTTACACACTACGCGTCACTTACGTATTATCGGTATGTCCAGATTAGTTTAAATACACGACACGTAGAATATATAACGCATAAATGTATAACACGTAATAAGCTAGCAGCTGCAAATAATTCAACTAATATATATATATATATATATAAATATTAGTCACCAAACTTGGTAACTAAATTCCACCTGCCGACTTACCTTATTGGTTAATATATATATATATATATATAAATATTAGTTACCAAAGTTAGGTGTCAAGTTCTCCACTTTAGCCGACTTATCATTTAATCAAAGATTATTTATATATATATATAATATATATATTTAACAAAATAATCACAAACTTAGCCCACAAGTTTCATTTGCCGACTTCCTTTACTGTAACCTTTAAATACATATTGAAAGAAGGAAAATTGTATGGAAAGGGAGAAATCAGAGAGCAAAAAAATAAAGAAAGAAAAGAGAGAAAGAAAAAGAGAGAGAAAAGAAAGAGAAAAATTTGGGGAAAAATATACGAACCAACTTACGCGTTACAAGTAAGTATTTTATCGATAGTTTCTTCGAATTAATCGGTAAATTTGGAATATTAGTCGAAAATTATATTTAGATAGGTTATATATCGTTTTACAGGTTAATAAACAACTAGCACTATAGGTAGCTTCCAGTAGCATTACCGTTACCGATTTCACTGCTAACAACATAAGGTAAGAAGAAGTGTTCTTTGACGCATCGTAAGAATCAATATTATTCATGTTTATGATTATTTGTTAGTTGATTGTTTGAAATGAATGTATTATGTGCCGACTGTGTTAAACGTTGACGATTTATGATTTATTATATGTGATATTGAAAATGAAGGTTTTATGATATGAAATGTTGAGGTACATATGATTATGGTGCATTATATGGATATACATATGAAGAACACGTTTTCGAAAGTGAGGTTTGGTATTTGATTGGCGGTCGGGTAGGCACGGGACGCGGAGGGACCGGCGGAACCAACAGAGGGTGGTGAATACCTTGAGGTGTAAAAGCCAAGATAGATAAAGCCACAGTGGTGAATACCTTGAGGTGTAAAAACCAAGATAGATAAAGCCACGATATACGAAGGAGCTAGCGGCTAATATCATCGGCCGAAAGGTCGGTATGAGAACCCCCGCGATGCTTCTTTTATTGGCCAATTATGAACAGGTTCCGAAAACAGACGCCTATCATCATCAGTTGAATACCATACCTCGAGGGTACCCATAAGAGGAAAAGATAATGTTTTAAATGAACTATGCATTATTGACTGTCTTATATGCTACGTGATATATTGTTATAATTGAGCTTCTTCTTACTGAGCCATTAGCTCATTAGATTCTTATGATGCAGGTGATGATTGATGTAGATATGTGAAGGTTGTTCAAGCATCCCGAGCGGTCAGACAGAGTTATGTTCATATGCCGTGTTTCGAGCGTTTTGTAGCTCAAAAACTCTGATTTTTATTTAAATAGCCGCTCTGTTATGATTTTGTAAACGAACGTTTGTTTATGTACCAAGTTTGAATTTGCAGAAAAAAAATGGTTTGTTTTTATTTCAAAGGATATTTTTATTATTATTTTAGAAAACCATAATATTTACAAAAGAAAAAGGTCACCGTCCCCGGGCCCCGGTCCGAGGGCGTGACAATTTATGGTATCAGAGCGGATCTTTCCTGTAGACAAAAGAAGGCATTTGAACATATCCTGCCTGGGGAAACTTGGTCAACTTTTTAGTTTGTTTCAGTATGTTTCATTGATGCATATCATTACCATTTTAGTGCATTTTTTAAATGAATGAGATAGATTAGGTATGTCAAATTTCGAGGACGAAATTTTTGTAAGGAGGTAATAATTGTAATACCCGAATAAGCTCTCACCTATTAGCACTTACTATTAATTGTGTAGCATATGTATTATCACGAGTTAATTAATGAGCGGAAAATTGTGGTGCTTCCTAGTAAGGTCACCCATCCTAGAATTGCTCTCGTACGAGCTCGCTTAACTTTAGAGTTTTGATCGAATACGGTACATTAAACCTTCTGAATAATTATCGGGTAAATAAATTTTACACACTACGCGTCACTTACGTATTACCGGTATGTCCAGATTAGTTTAAATACACGACACGTAGAATATATAACGCATAAATGTATAACACGTAATAAGCTAGCAGCTGCAAATAATTCAACTAATATATATATATATATATATATAAATATTAGTCACCAAACTTGGTAACTAAATTCCACCTGCCGACTTACCTTATTGGTTAATATATATATATATATATATATATATATATATATATATATATATAATATTAGTTACCAAAGTTAGGTGTCAAGTTCTCCACTTTAGCCGACTTATCATTTAATCAAAGATTATTTATATATATATATAATATATATATTTAACAAAATAATCACAAACTTAGCCCACAAGTTTCATTTGCCGACTTCCTTTACTGTAACCTTTAAATACATATTGAAAGAAGGAAAATTGTAAGGAAAGGGAGAAATCAGAGAGCAAAAAAATAAAGAAAGAAAAGAGAGAAAGAAAAAGAGAGAGAAAAGAAAGAGAAAAATTTGGGGAAAAATATACGAACCAACTTACGCGTTACAAGTAAGTATTTTATCGATAGTTTCTTCGAATTAATCGGTAAATTTGGAATATTAGTCGAAAATTATATTTAGATAGGTTATATATCGTTTTACAGGTTAATAAACAACTAGCACTATAGGTAGCTTCCAGTAGCATTACCGTTACCGATTTCACTGCTAACAACATAAGGTAAGAAGAAGTGTTCTTTGACGCATCGTAAGAATCAATATTATTCATGTTTATGATTATTTGTTAGTTGATTGTTTGAAATGAATGTATTATGTGCCGACTGTGTTAAACGTTGACGATTTATGATTTATTATATGTGATATTGAAAATGAAGGTTTTATGATATGAAATGTTGAGGTACATATGATTATGGTGCATTATATGGATATACATATGAAGAACACGTTTTCGAAAGTGAGGTTTGGTATTTGATTGGCGGTCGGGTAGGCACGGGACGCGGAGGGACCGGCGGAACCAACAGAGGGTGGTGAATACCTTGAGGTGTAAAAGCCAAGATAGATAAAGCCACAGTGGTGAATACCTTGAGGTGTAAAAACCAAGATAGATAAAGCCACGATATACGAAGGAGCTAGCGGCTAATATCATCGGCCGAAAGGTCGGTATGAGAACCCCCGCGATGCTTCTTTTATTGGCCAATTATGAACAGGTTCCGAAAACAGACGCCTATCATCATCAGTTGAATACCATACCTCGAGGGTACCCATAAGAGGAAAAGATAATGTTTTAAATGAACTATGCATTATTGACTGTCTTATATGCTACGTGATATATTGTTATAATTGAGCTTCTTCTTACTGAGCCATTAGCTCATTAGATTCTTATGATGCAGGTGATGATTGATGTAGATATGTGAAGGTTGTCCAAGCATCCCGAGCGGTCAGACAGAGTTATGTTCATATGCCGTGTTTCGAGCGTTTTGTAGCTCAAAAACTCTGATTTTTATTTAAATAGCCGCTCTGTTATGATTTTGTAAACGAACGTTTGTTTATGTACCAAGTTTGAATTTGCAGAAAAAAAATGGTTTGTTTTTATTTCCAAGGATATTTTTATTATTATTTTAGAAAACCATAATATTTACAAAAGAAAAAGGTCACCGTCCCCGGGCCCCGGTCCGAGGGCGTGACAATTTATGGTATCAGAGCGGATCTTTCCTGTAGACAAAAGAAGGCATTTGAACATATCCTGCCTGGGGAAACTTGGTCAACTTTTTAGTTTATTTCAGTATGTTTCATTGATGCATATCATTACCATTTTAGTGCATTTTTTAAATGAATGAGATAGATTAGGTATGTCAAATTTCGAGGACGAAATTTTTGTAAGGAGGTAATAATTGTAATACCCGAATAAGCTCTCACCTATTAGCACTTACTATTAATTGTGTAGCATATGTATTATCACGAGTTAATTAATGAGCGGAAAATTGTGGTGCTTCCTAGTAAGGTCACCCATCCTAGAATTGCTCTCGTACGAGCTCGCTTAACTTTAGAGTTTTGATCGAATACGGTACATTAAACCTTCTGAATAATTATCGGGTAAATATATTTTACACACTACGCGTCACTTACGTATTACCGGTATGTCCAGATTAGTTTAAATACACGACACGTAGAATATATAACGCATAAATGTATAACACGTAATAAGCTAGCAGCTGCAAATAATTCAACTAATATATATATATATATATATATAAATATTAGTCACCAAACTTGGTAACTAAATTCCACCTGCAGACTTACCTTATTGGTTAATATATATATATATATATATATATATAAATATTAGTTACCAAAGTTAGGTGTCAAGTTCTCCACTTTAGCCGACTTATCATTTAATCAAAGATTATTTATATATATATATAATATATATATTTAACAAAATAATCACAAACTTAGCCCACAAGTTTCATTTGCCGACTTCCTTTACTGTAACCTTTAAATACATATTGAAAGAAGGAAAATTGTAAGGAAAGGGAGAAATCAGAGAGCAAAAAAATAAAGAAAGAAAAGAGAGAAAGAAAAAGAGAGAGAAAAGAAAGAGAAAAATTTGGGGAAAAATATACGAACCAACTTACGCGTTACAAGTAAGTATTTTATCGATAGTTTCTTCGAATTAATCGGTAAATTTGGAATATTAGTCGAAAATTATATTTAGATAGGTTATATATCGTTTTACAGGTTAATAAACAACTAGCACTATAGGTAGCTTCCAGTAGCATTACCGTTACCGATTTCACTGCTAACAACATAAGGTAAGAAGAAGTGTTCTTTGACGCATCGTAAGAATCAATATTATTCATGTTTATGATTATTTGTTAGTTGATTGTTTGAAATGAATGTATTATGTGCCGACTGTGTTAAACGTTGACGATTTATGATTTATTATATGTGATATTGAAAATGAAGGTTTTATGATATGAAATGTTGAGGTACATATGATTATGGTGCATTATATGGATATACATATGAAGAACACGTTTTCGAAAGTGAGGTTTGGTATTTGATTGGCGGTCGGGTAGGCACGGGACGCGGAGGGACCGGCGGAACCAACAGAGGGTGGTGAATACCTTGAGGTGTAAAAGCCAAGATAGATAAAGCCACAGTGGTGAATACCTTGAGGTGTAAAAACCAAGATAGATAAAGCCACGATATACGAAGGAGCTAGCGGCTAATATCATCGGCCGAAAGGTCGGTATGAGAACCCCCGCGATGCTTCTTTTATTGGCCAATTATGAACAGGTTCCGAAAACAGACGCCTATCATCATCAGTTGAATACCATACCTCGAGGGTACCCATAAGAGGAAAAGATAATGTTTTAAATGAACTATGCATTATTGACTGTCTTATATGCTACGTGATATATTGTTATAATTGAGCTTCTTCTTACTGAGCCATTAGCTCATTAGATTCTTATGATGCAGGTGATGATTGATGTAGATATGTGAAGGTTGTCCAAGCATCCCGAGCGGTCAGACAGAGTTATGTTCATATGCCGTGTTTCGAGCGTTTTGTAGCTCAAAAACTCTGATTTTTATTTAAATAGCCGCTCTGTTATGATTTTGTAAACGAACGTTTGTTTATGTACCAAGTTTGAATTTGCAGAAAAAAAATGGTTTGTTTTTATTTCCAAGGATATTTTTATTATTATTTTAGAAAACCATAATATTTACAAAAGAAAAAGGTCACCGTCCCCGGGCCCCGGTCCGAGGGCGTGACAGGTATTCTTATCCATCACATCTTGAGAAGGCTTATGGCTTTCGTTTCAAAGCATTCCGACGTCGTTTGGTCCCTCAAATCTCCACTCGTAGCATTGCGGGGGTATGGTCGTCATTTTGACCAAAAATAGCGCCCCCAGGATCTTGTGGTATTCTTATCCATCACATCTTGAGAAGGCTTATGGCTTTCGTTTCAAAGCATTCCGACGTCGTTCGGTCCCTCAAATCACCACTCGTAACGTTACGGGGTATGATTGTCATTTTGAGCAAAAATAGCGCCTCCGAGATCTTGTGGTATTCTTATCCATCACATCTTGAGAAGGCTTATGGCTTTCGTTTCAATGCATTCCGACATCGTTTGGTCCCCCAAATCACCACTCGTAGCGTTGCGGGGTATGATCGTCATTTTGACCAAAAATAGCGCCCCCAGGTTCTTGTGGTATTCTTATCCATCACATCTTGAGAAGGCTTATGGCTTTCGTTTCAAAGCATTCCGACGTCGTTTGGTCCCTCAAATCACCACTCGTAGCGTTGCGGGGGTATGATCGTCATTATGACCAAAAATAGCGCCCCCGGATCTTTTGGTATTCTTATTCATCACATCTTGAGAAGGCTTATGGCTTTCATTTCAAAGCATTTCGATGTCGTTTGGTCCCCTAAATCACAACTCCTAGCGTTGCGGGGTATGATCGTCATTTTGACCAAAAATAGCGCCCCCTGGATCTTGTGGTATTCTTATCCATCACATCTTGAGAAGGCTTAGGGCTTTCGTTTCAAAGCATTCCGACGTCGTTTGGTCCCCCAAATCACAACTCGTAGCGTTGCGGGGGTATGATCATCATTTTGACCAAAAATAGCACCCCTGGGATCTTGTGGTATTCTTAACCATCACATCTTGAGAAGTCTTATAGGTTTCGTTTCAAAGCATTCCGAGGTCGTTTGGTCCCTCAAATCACCACTCATAGCGTTGCGGGGGTATGATCGTCATCTTGACCAAAGATACCACACCCAGGATCTTGTGGTATTCTAATCTATCACATCTTGAGAAGGCTTATGGCTTTCGTTTCAAAGCATTCCGACGTCGTTTGGTCCCTCAAATGACTACTCGTAGCGTTGTGGGGGTATGATCTTCATTTTGACCAAAAATAGCGCCCCCGGGATCTTGTTGCTTATCCATCACATCTTGAGAAGGCTTATGGCTTTCGTTTCAAAGCCTTTCAACGTCGTTTGGTCCCTAAAATCACAACTCGTAGCGTTGCGGGGGTATGATCGTATTTTTGACCAAAAATAGCGCCCTCGGGATCTTGTGGTATTTTTATCCATCACATCTTGAGAAGGCTTATGGCTTTCGTTTTAAAGCATTCCGACGTCGTTTGGTCCCTCAAATCACCACTCGTAGCGTTACGGGGTATGATTGTCATTTTGACCAAAAATAGCGCCCCCGGGATCTTGGGATATTCTTATCCATCACATCTTGAGAAGGCTTATGGCTTTCGTTTAAAGTATTCCGACGTCGTTTGCTTCCTCCAATCACCACTCGTAGCGTTGCGGGGTATGATCATCATTTTGACCAAAAATAGCGCCCCCGGGATCTTGTGGTATTCTTATCCATCACATCTTGAGAAGCGTATGGATTTCGTTTCAAAGCATTCCGATGTCGTTTGGTCCCTCAAATCACCACTCGTAGCGTTGCTGGGGTATGATCGTCATTTTGACCAAAAATAGCGCCCCCAGGATCTTGTGGTATTCTTAACCATCACATCTTGAGAAGTCTTATAGGTTTCATTTCAAAGCATTCCGACATCGTTTGGTCCCTCAAATCACCACTCGTAGCGTTGCGGGGGTAAGATCGTCATTTTGACCAAAAATAGAGCCTCAGGATCTGGTGGTATTCTTATCCATCACATCTTGAGAAGGCTTATGGCTTTTGTTTAAAGCATTCCGACGTCGTTTGGTCCCTCATATCACCACTCGTAACGTTGCGGGGTATGATCGTCATTTTGACCAAAAATAGCGCCCCCAAAATCTTGTGGTATTCTTATCCATCACATCATGAGAATGTTTATGGCTTTTGTTTCAAAGCATTCCAACATCGTTTGGCCCCTCAAATCACCACGCGTAGCGTTGCAGGGGTATGATCATCATTTTGACCAAAACTAGCGCCCACGGGACCTTGTGGTATTCTTATCCATTACAGCTTGAGAAGGCTTATGGCTTTCGTTTCAAAGTATTCCGACGTCGTTTGGTCCCTCAAATCATCACTCGTAGCGTTGCGGGGTATGATCGTCATTTTGACCAAAAATAGCGCCCCCTGGATCTTGTGGTATTCTTATCCATCACATCTTGAGAAGGCTTATGGCTTTCGTTTCAAAGCATTCCGACGTCGTTCGGTCCCTCAAATCACCACTCGTAACGTTACGGGGTATGATTGTCATTTTGAGCAAAAATAGCGCCCCCGAGATCTTGTGGTATTCTTATCCATCACATCTTGAGAAGGCTCATGGCTTTCGTTTAAAGCATTCCGACGTCGTTTGGTCCCTCCAATCACCACTCGTAACGTTGCGGGGGTATGATCGTTATTTTGACCAAAAATAGCGCCCCCAAGATCTTGTGGTATTCTTATCCATCACATCTTGAGAAGGCTTCTGGCTTTCGTTTCAAAGCATTCCGACGTCGTTTGGTCCCTCAAATTACCACTCGTAGCATTGCAGGGGTATGATCGTCATTTTGACCAAAAATAGCGCTCTCAGATCTTGTGGTATTCTTATCCATCGCATCTTGAGAAGGCTTATGGCTTTCGTTTCAAAGCATTCCAACGTCGTTTGGTCCCTCAAATCACCACTCATAGTGTTGTAGGGGTATGATTGTCATTTTGACCAAAAATAGCATCCCCGGGATCTTGTGGTATTCTTATCCATCACATCTTAAGAAGGCTTATGGCTTTCGTTTCAAAGCATTCCGACGTCGTTTGGCCCCTCAAATCACCACTCGTAGCATTGCGGGGGTATGATCGTCATTTTGTCCAAAAATTGCGCTCCCGGGATCTTGTGGTATTCTTATGCATCACATCTTAAGAAGGCTTATGGGTTTCGTTTCAAAGCATTTCGACGTCGTTTGGTCCCTCAACCATTCGTAGCATTGCGGGGGTGTGATTGTCATTTTGACCAAAAATAGCGCCCCCAGATCTTGTGGTATTCTTATCCATCACATCTTGAAAAGGCTTTATGACTTTCATTTCAAAGCATTCCGACGTCGTTTGGTCCCTCAAATCACCACTCGTAGCGTTGCGGGGGTATGATCGTTATTTTGACCAAAAATAGCACCCCTGGATCTTGTGGTATTCTTATCCATCACATCTTAAGAAGGCTTATGGCTTTCATTTTAAAGCATTCCGACGTCGTTTGGCCCCTCAAGGGATCTTGTGGTATTCTTATGCATCCCATCTTTGGAAGGCTTATGGCTTTCGTTTCAAAGCATTTCGACGTCGTTTGATCCCTCAAATAACCACTCGTAGCATTGCGGGGGTATGATCGTCATTTTGACCAAAAATAGCGCCCTCGGATCTTGTGGTATTCTTATCCATCACATCTTGAGAAGGCTTATGGCTTTCGTTTCAAAGCATTCCAAATTCGTTTGGTCTCTCAAATCACCACTCATAGCGTTGCAGGGGTATGATTGTCATTTTGACCAAAAATAGCGCCCCCGGGATCTTGTGGTATTCTTATCCATCACATCTTAAGAAGGCTTATGGCTTTCGTTTCAAAGCATTTCGACGTCGTTTGGCTCCTCAAATCACCACTCGTAGCGTTGTGGGGGTATGATCGTCATTTTGACCAAAAATAGCGCTTCCGGGATCTTGTGGTATTCTTATCCATCACATCTTGAGAAGGATTATGGCTTTCGTTTCAAAGCATTTCAACGTCGTTTGGTACCTCAAATAACCACTCGTAGCGTTGCGGGGGTATGATCGTCATTTTGACCAAAAATAGCGCCCCCGGATCTTGTGGTATTCTTATCCATCACATCTTGAGAAGGCTTATGGCTTTCGTTTCAAAGCATTCCGACGTCGTTTGGTCCCTCAAATCACCACTCGTAGCGTTGCTGGGGTATGATTGTCATTTTGACCAAAAATAGCGCCCCCGGGATCTTGTGGTATTCTTATCCATCACATCTTAAGAAGGCTTATGGCTTTTGTTTCAAAGCATTCCGACGTCGTTTGGCCCCTCAAATCACCAATCGTAGTTTTGCGGGGGTATGATCGACATTTTGACCAAAAATAGCACTCCCGGGATCTTGTGGTATTCTTATCCATCACATCTTGAGAAGGCTTCTGGCTTTCGTTTCAAAACATTCCGATGTCGTTTGGCCCCTCAAATCACCACTCGTAGCGTTGCGGGTGTATGATCGTCATTTTGACAAAAAATTGCTCCCATGGGATCTTGTGGTATTCTTATCCATCACATCTTGAGAAGGCTTATGGATTTCGTTTCAAAGTATTCCGACGTCGTTTGGTCCCTCAAATCACCACTCGTAGCGTTGCGTGGTATGATCGTCATTTTGACCAAAAATAGCGCCCCCGGGATCTTATGGTATTCTTATCCATCACATCTTGAGAAGGCTTATGGCTTTCGTTTCAAAGCATTCCGACGTCGTTTGGTCCCTCAAATCTCCACTCGTAGCATTGCGGGGGTATGGTCGTCATTTTGACCAAAAATAGCGCCCCCACAATCTTGTGGTATTCTTATCCATCACATCTTGAGAAGGCTTATGGGTTTCGTTTCAAAGCATTCCGACGTCGTTCGGTCCCTCAAATCACCACTCGTAACGTTACGGGGTATGATTGTCATTTTGAGCAAAAATAGCGCCCCCGAGATCTTGTGGTATTCTTATCCATCACATCTTGAGAAGGCTTATGGCTTTCGTTTCAATGCATTCCGACATCGTTTGGCCCCTCAAATCACCACTCGTAGCGTTGTGGGGGTATGATCGTCATTTTGACCAAAAATAGCGCTTCCGGGATCTTGTGGTATTCTTATCCATCACATCTTGAGAAGGCTTATAGCTTTCGTTTCAAAGCATTTCAACGTCGTTTGGTCCCTCAAATCACCACTCGTAGCTATGCGGGGGTATGATCGTCATTTTGACCAAAAATAGCGCTCCGGGGATCTTGTGGTATTCTTATCTATCACATCTTGAGAAGGTTTATGGCTTTCGTTTCAAAGCATTCCGACATCGTTTGGTCCCCCAAATCACAACTCGTAGCGTTGCGGGGGTATGATCGTCATTTTGACCAAAAATAGTGCCCCCAGGATCTTGTGGTATTCTTATCCATCACATCTTGAGAAGGCTTATGGCTTTCGTTTCAAAGCATTCCGACGTCGTTTGGTCTCTCAAATCACCACTCGTAACGTTGCGGGGGTATGATCGTCATTTTGACCAAAAATAGCGCCCTCGGGATCTTGTGGTATTCTTATCCATCACATCTTGAGAAGGCTTATGGCTTTCGTTTCAAAGCATTCCGACGTCGTTTGGTCCCTCAAATCACCACTCATAGCGTTGCGGGGGTATGATAGTCATTTTGACCAACAATAGCGCCCCCGGGATCTTGTGGTATTCTTATCCATCACATCTTGAGAAGGCTTATGGCTTTCGTTTCAATGCATTCCGACGTCGTTTGGTCCCCCCAATTCACAACTCGTAGCATTGCGGGGGTATGATCGTCATTTTGACCAAAAATATCACCCTCGGGATCTTGTGGTATTTTTATCCATCACATCTTGAGAAAGCCTATGGCTTTCGTTTCAAAGCATTCCGACGTCATTTGGTCCCTCAAATGACCACTCGTAGCATTGCGGGGGTATGATCGTCATTTTGATCAAAAATAGCGCCCTCGGATCATGTGGTATTCTTATCCATCACATCTTGAGAAGGCTTATGGCTTTCGTTTCAAAGCATTCCGACGTCGTTTGGTCCCTCAAATCACCACTCGTAGCGTTGCGGCGGTATGATCGTCATTTTGACTAAAAATAGCGCCCCTAGGATCTTGTGGTATTATTATCCATCACATCTTGAGAAGGCTTATGGCTTTCGTTTCAAAGCATTCCGATGTCATTTGGTCCCTGAAATCACCATTCGTAGCGTTGCGGGGGTATGATCGTCATTTTGACCAAAAATAGCGCCCCTGGGATCTTGTGGTATTCTTATTCATCACATCTTGAGAAGGCTTATATCTTTCATTTCAAAGCATTTCGACGTCGTTTGGTCCCCCAAATCACAACTCGTAGCGTTGCGGGGGTATGATCGTCATTTTGACCAAAAATAGCGCCCCCGGTATCTTGTGGTATTATTGTCCATCACATCTTGAGAAGGCTTATAGCTTTCGTTCCAAAGCATTTCGACGTCGTTTGGTTCCTCAAATCACCACTCGTACCTATGCGGGGGTATGATCGTCATTTTAACCAAAAATAGCGCTCCGGGAATCTTGTGGTATTCTTATCCATCACATCTTGAGAAGGTTTATGGCTTTCGTTTCAAAGCATTCCGACGTCGTTTGGTCCCCCAAATCACAACTCGTAGCGTTGCGGGGGTATGATCGTCATTTTGACCAAAAATAGTGCCCCCAGGATCTTGTGGTATTCTTATCCATCACATCTTGAGAAGGATTATGGCTTTCGTTTCAAAGCATTCCGACGTCGTTTGGTCTCTCAAATCACCACTCGTAACGTTGCGGGGGTATGATCGTTATTTTGACCAAAAATAGCGCCCCCAGGATCTTGTGGTATTCTTATCCATCACATCTTGAGAAGGCTTATGGCTTTCGTTTCAAAGCATTTCGACGTCGTTTGGTCCCTCAAATCACCACTCGTAGCGTTGCGGGGGTATGATAGTCATTTTGACCAAAAATAGCGCTCTCAGATCTTGTGGTATTCTTATCCATCGCATCTTGAGAAGGCTTATGGCTTTCGTTTCAAAGCATTCCAACGTCGTTTGGTCCCTCAAATCACCACTCATAGTGTTGCCGGGGTATGATTGTCATTTTGACCAAAAATAGCATCCGCGGGATCTTGTGGTATTCTTATCCATCACATCTTAAGAAGGCTTATGGCTTTCGTTTCAAAGCATTCCGACGTCGTTTGGCCCCTCAAATCACCACTCGTAGCATTGCGGGGGTATGATCGTCATTTTGTCCAAAAATTGCGCTCCCGGGATCTTGTGGTATTCTTATGCATCACATCTTAAGAAGGCTTATGGGTTTCGTTTCAAAGCATTTCGACGTCGTTTGGTCCCTCAACCATTCGTAGCATTTCGGGGGTGTGATTGTCATTTTGACCAAAAATAGCGCCCACAGATCTTGTGGTATTCTTATCCATCACATCTTGAAAAGGCTTATGACTTTCATTTCAAAGCATTCCGACGTCGTTTGGTCCCTCAAATCACCACTCGTAGCGTTGCGGGGGTATGATCGTTATTTTGACCAAAAATAGCACCCCAGGGATCTTGTGGTATTCTTATCCATCACATCTTAAGAAGGCTTATGGCTTTCGTTTTAAAGTATTCCGACGTCGTTTGGCCCCTCAAGGGATCTTGTGGTATTCTTATGCATCCCATCTTTGGAAGGCTTATGGCTTTCGTTTCAAAGCATTTCGACGTCGTTTGATCCCTCAAATAACCACTCGTAGCATTGCGGGGGTATGATCGTCATTTTGACCAAAAATAGCGCCCTCGGATCTTGTGGTATTCTTATCCATCACATCTTGAGAAGGCTTATGGCTTTCGTTTCAAAGCATTCCAACGTCGTTTGGTCCCTCAAATCACCACTCATAGTGTTGCCGGGGTATGATTGTCATTTTGACCAAAAATAGCATCCCCGGGATCTTGTGGTATTCTTATCCATCACATCTTAAGAAGGCTTATGGCTTTCGTTTCAAAGCATTTCGACGTCGTTTGGCCCCTCAAATCACCACTCGTAGCGTTGTGGGGGTATGATCGTCATTTTGACCAAAAATAGCGCTTCCGGGAGCTTGTGGTATTCTTATCCATCACATCTTGAGAAGGATTATGGCTTTCGTTTCAAAGCATTTCAACGTCGTTTGGTACCTCAAATAACCACTCGTAGCATTGCGGGGGTATGATCGTCATTTTGACCAAAAATAGCGCCCCCGGATCTTGTGGTATTCTTATCCATCACATCTTGAGAAGGCTTATGGCTTTCATTTCAAAGCATTCCGACGTCGTTTGGTCCTTCAAATCACCACTCGTAGCGTTGCTGGGGTATGATTGTCATTTTGACCAAAAATAGCGCCCCCGGGATCTTGTGGTATTCTTATCCATCACATCTTGAGAAGGCTTATGGCTTTTGTTTCAAAGCATTCCGACGTCGTTTGGCCCCTCAAATCACCAATCGTAGTTTTGCGGGGGTATGATCGACATTTTGACCAAAAATAGCACTCTCGGTGATGTGGATACGACGAAGGACCCATTAGATATAATGATCTAAGAACCCAACGTATGAGATAAGAATCTCCCCAAAATCGAAAATATGGTTTGATCTTATATAGAGCTTAAAAACCTCGACCCGTTGACTATAGGAAGAGCCAAGAACCTCGGTATGTTGAACGCCACAAGATTTGCTCAAGAATCTTGATAAGTTCTCAAAAGAAAATACTCTCACAAAAGATAGTAAATTCAAAGGAAT
This sequence comes from Verbascum thapsus, assembly GCA_963669365.1. NCBI lineage: Eukaryota > Viridiplantae > Streptophyta > Magnoliopsida > Lamiales > Scrophulariaceae > Verbascum > Verbascum thapsus. Next base: position 10,963,055 of record OY770115.1, on the reverse strand, counting down.
TTTATACTTAAAATTGATCATCATATACAAATGTTTACAAGCCTATTTATAGGCAACAAAAGACTCCTAAGATGCTTAAAACATCTTGATGACACTTTAACCACTTTTACCCTAAACATCTTGATGACACTTCTTTTACCATATTTATTCACTCAAAGACTAGTCAAAAGATCCCTTCTATGTTCTAGGATTCTTTTAAAGACTTAAACAATACATTTATTATCCCTTGATAGTACACTATGTTCTAGGATTCTTTTAAAGACTTATACAATACATTTTATTCTCTTGAAGAGTCACTTTTATGGGCCTTTGGCATATGGACGAAAATTATCTTCAACTTGGGCCTTAATTTTGGATAAGAAATAAGCCCAACTCTTGTAGGATTCTTGATTGTAAGAAATAAGCCCAACTCCTTCATTAAAACTCTAGCCCACCAACTTGAATAATATTCATAATTTGGCCCATTGAAGTGGCCTCTTGGACTTGATCTTTTACTTCATTTACAAGAACCATCATGGCTTCCTTGATCTTCTTAGCACGTGTTCTTGTAATTGGTCCATCTTTAATGATCAAAGGATCCGTCTTGTTTGTAGGGTTTTGCATGGGCTGATTTACATCATTCCCTTCCTCTTCAAAAGGATTCGTCCTCGAATCTATATCACCAAAATAAGGAGAAAGATCAGTAACATTGAAAGTTGCACTTACGTTATACTCACCTGGAAGGTCTAGTTTATAGGCATTGTCATTGATTCGTGCAATCACTTGAAATGGTCCATCTCCTCGTGGTTGCAATTTTGACTTTCTCTGGCCTGAAAATCTCTCCTTTCTCAAGTGTAACCAAACCCAATCTCCGGGCTCAAATATGACTTGTTTACGACCTTTGTTAGCTTGCTTGACGTACTGCTCAGTTCTTTTTTCAATGTTGAGTCTCACCTTTTCATGCAATTTCTTAATCATCTCAGCTTTCGCTTTTCCATCAAGGCTTGAACGTTCGTCGATAGGTATTGGAATAAGATCCAGTGGACTTAGTGGATTAAAACCATATACAACTTCAAATGGAGAGTGATTAGTAGCAGAATGTATACTTCTATTATATGCAAAGGACAAACAATCTTCCCAATTTTTCAAGTTCTTTTTCATTAAAATTCTAAGCAATTGAGACAATGTTCTATTGACAACTTCAGTTTGTCCATCTGTTTGGGGGTGACATGTAGTAGAAAATAGAAGTTTAGTTCCTAATTTACCCCATAAAACACGCCAAAAGTGACTCAAAAATTTTGCATCTCTATCACTCACTATAGTCTTTGGTACTCCATGCAAACGAACAATTTCCTTAAAGAATAAATCAGCAATATGAGTTGCATCGTTGGTCTTATTACATGGAATGAAGTGTGCCATTTTGGAAAATCTATCAACAACCACAAACACAGAGTCTTTACCTTTCTTTGTTCTTGGTAAACCCAAAACAAAGTCCATGGATATATCTACCCAAGGTTCATTTGGTATAGGTAAAGGTTTGTATAATCCATGTGGTTGCGCTCTTGATTTAGCTTTCATGCAAGTTATGCATCTTTCACAAATTCTTTCAACATCAATACGCATTTTAGGGCAAAAAAAATGATCACTCAAAACACTCAAAGTTTTATGTATTCCAAAATGCCCCATTAGCCCTCCCCCATGGGCTTCTCTAACAAGCAATTCACGCATAGAACATTTAGGAATGCATAGTTTACGTTCACGAAATAAATATCCTTCATGCTTATAGAACTTTTCGAATGCACCATTTTCACATGCCAAATAAGTTGAAGCAAAATCAGAATCGTTAGCATAAAGTTCTTTAATTAACTCAAAACCTAAAAGTTTAGAACTCAATGTAGTGATTAAAGCATGCCTTCTTGATAATGCATCGGCAACAATATTTTCTTTCCCTTTTTTATACTTAATCACATAGGGAAATGATTCAATGAATTCCACCCACTTAGCATGCCTCTTATTAAGCTTACCTTGCCCTTTGAGGTACTTGAGAGATTCATGATCAGTGTGGATAACAAACTCTCGAGACCACAAGTAATGTTGCCACGTCTCCAATGCTCTCACCAAAGCGTACAACTCCTTATCGTAAGTTGGATAATTCAATTGAGCTCCCTTCAACTTCTCACTAAAGTAGGCAATCGGCTTTCCGTCCTGCATTAAAACAGCCCCTATACCTACTCCAGATGCATCACATTCAAGTTCAAAACTTTTGTTAAAGTTAGGCAATGCAAGAATTGGAGCAGTAGTGAGTTTTTCTTTCAAAAGATTAAATGCATGCTCTTGCTTTTCTCCCCAATGAAATCCAACATCTTTTTTCACAATTTCATTTAGTGGTGCTGCAATGGTACTAAAGTCTCTAACAAATCTTCGATAGAAACTAGCGAGACCATGAAAACTTCTTACTTCAGCAATGTTTTTAGGAGTTGGCCAATCTAAAATAGCATTAACCTTGTCTTTTTCCATTTCAATTCCATTAGCACTTACAACAAAACCAAGAAAAACAACTTTGTCCATGCAAAAAGAACATTTCTTAAAATTGGCATACAAAGATTCATTTCTTAAGGTGTCTAACACCATTCGCACATGATCAAGATGTTCTTCTATGCTTTTGCTATAGATAAGGATATCGTCAAAATACACAACAACAATTTTTCCAATGAAGTTACGCAAAACATGGTTCATTAATCTCATAAAAGTGCTCGGTGCATTAGTTAAGCCAAATGGCATTACCAACCATTCATATAAACCATATTTTGTTTTGAATGTTGTTTTCCATTCATCACCTTCTTTGATTCGTATTTGATGATATCCACTTTTCAAATCAATTTTAGAGAAAATTAAAGCACCATACAATTCATCAAGCATATCATCTAACCTAGGAATAGGGTAGCGATACTTCACCGTGATTTTATTGACGGCACGACAATCTGTGCACATTCTCCATGTTCCATCTTTCTTTGGGACTATAATCACCGGTACAGCGCATGGACTCATGCTTTCTCGAACTTTGCCTTTAGTCATCAACTCCTCCACTTGCCTTTGGATTTCTTTTGTTTCCTCGGGATTAGCTCTATAAGCTGATCGGTTTGGAAGTGTTGCACCGGGAATGAAATCAATTTGATGTTCAATGCCTCTTAATGGTGGTAAACCATTTGGTTCTTCGTCCGGAAAAACATCTTCATATTCCTGCAAAAGAGATACAAAAGAACTAGGCAAAGAAGACGTTAGTTCGTTAGTGCTCAAATATGATTGTTTATATACCAACACCAACACACTCTTTTTTTTAACAAAAGCTCTTTTTAGCTCAATCCCTCTAGCAAAAAAATTCACTCTTTTTGTGGCCTCACTAACTTCCAATTTTTTTTCTCCCTCGGGAACACTCAATTCAGCCCTCTTATTTTTTTCTCCACTCTTTTTTTTGCTTACTTTTTGTTTCTCATTTTCTATCTTTCTTCCCTCAACCTCTTTTTCTCTTTTTGTTTGAGACATTTTGATTTGATCTTCATGAACCTGTTGTGGAGTTAAGGATATAAGCATGATAGTTTTATTTTTATGTTTCAATGTGAAACGATTAAGGTACCCATCATATACCACTCGCCGATCGAACTGCCATGGCCTTCCCAAAAGAATATGACTTGCATGCATTGGTACCACATCGCATAGAACTTCATCCTCGTATTTCCCAATAGAGAATGGCACCAAAACCTGCTTAGTAACTCGGATTTCTCCACATTCATTAAGCCATTGAAGCTTATATGGATTAGGATGTTTCGATGTAGTTAAATTTAATTTCTCCACCATATCCATACTAGCCACATTGGTACAACTCCCACTATCAATAATCAACATGCATACCTTTTTTTGCACCAAACATCTTGTATGGAAGATGTTTTGTCTTTGTTGTTCCGCTTCTCCAAACTTTACTTGCGTGTTTAGGGCTCTTCGTACCACCAAAAGTTCTCCCGATTCAGCATTAACTTTCTCCACTTCCTCATCACTCTCTTCTTCACTTTCAACTTCAGATTCAATCTCTCCATTGTCTCTAAGAATCATCACTCTTTTGTTTGGGCACTCAGATGCAATATGCCCATGTCCCTGACAACGAAAGCATTTAATATCACGACTTCGAGAAGATGAAGTAATATTACCTTTTCCTTTTTCAGCCTCGTTAGGCTTGACTCGTGATGTCTCATTTTGTGCCTTTGATGTATTTCCAAAAGTAACCTTCGGTATTCCTTCCTTCATCTTGTTTGAAGGTTGAAAACGTTGCGGATAACTCCTTTGTGAAGAACCGTCCCTCTTCAGTTGTCTTTCCACTTTCATAGCTGTATGTACCATGTCTTCAAGCTCCACATAGTGATGAAGTTCCACAATATTAGCAATCTCTCTTTTCAACCCATTTAGGAAACGAGCCATTGTAGCCTCCCGATCTTCTTCAACATTTGCTCTAATCATGGCAATCTCCATTTCTTTATAATATTCGTCCACGCTTTTTGTGCCCTGAGTCATAGATTGAAGTTTTTGATATAATTCTCGAAAGTAATGAGATGGCACAAACCTCTTACGCATGATTGACTTCATTTCAGCCCATGTAGCAACCGGCCTTTCTCCATATCGCCTTCGATTTGTAACTAACTGATCCCACCATACTATAACATAGTCGATGAACTCGATAGCTGCAAGCCTTACTTTCTTTTCCTCGGAGTAATTATGACAGTCAAAAATTAAATCTACCTTCTTTTCCCACTCCAAGTAGGCTTCGGGATTACTTCTTCCATGGAACGTAGGGATGTTTATTTTGATGTTCCCCAAGTCTCGATCCACTTCATCATTTCTCCTTCTTCTACCTCCTCGCCTTTGGAATTCATGAGCAGCCCCAATATCATCATCTTCTTCCTCCTCGTCCCACTCCTCATATCTTCGTTGTTGGGGTATATTAGGATTTCTACGTTCCCTTGGAGTAGCTTGTTCTAATCTCTCTAGCCGATCCGTGATGCCTTCAAGGACTACATTCAATCTTGCAAATTGTTGTTGCATAGCATTAAGTGTAAAAGCTTCTTGTTGGTTATTTTGTGTTTCCTCCATGGTATATAATTTTCTCACAAAAACACTCGTGTATCACTCAAAAAGATACCTCACAATCCACTCGTATATCACTCTTTGGCTTTTACCTCCCCTCTAATAAACTCACTACTCAAGCCTTTTACCACTCTAATTTTGAGAACAAAATTCAAGTTTAAACAATATCTTGAACTTTCAACAATCCCTTAGTCCTATAGATGTAGGGAACAAGGAATTCTTGAAACTAATTCTTTAGACTACTAACTCAACAAATCGTTCTTTCTTTCTTTTTCTTTTTTTTCGTTTTTTTTTTTTTTTTCGTTTTTTTTTTTTCTCTCTTTTTTTTTTTTTTTTTACACTAGAACGAAATAACAAGAAAAATTAAAATTCAGATCAATACCAGATTGCTCTGATACCAAACTGATGTGGATACGACGAAGGACCCATTAGATATAATGATCTAAGAACCCAACGTATGAGATAAGAATCTCCCCAAAATCGAAAATCTGGTTTGATCTTATATAGAGCTTAAAAACCTCGACCCGTTGGCTATAGAAAGAGCCAAGAACCTCGGTATGTTGAACGCCACAAGATTTGCTCAAGAATCTTGATAAGTTCTCAAAAGAAAATACTCTCACAAAAGATAGTAAATTCAAAGGAATTTTATACTTAAAATTGATCATCATATACAAATGTTTACAAGCCTATTTATAGGCAACAAAAGACTCCTAAGATGCTTAAAACATCTTGATGACACTTTAACCACTTTTACCCTAAACATCTTGATGACACTTCTTTTACCATATTTATTCACTCAAAGACTAGTCAAAAGATCTCTTCTATGTTCTAGGATTCTTTTAAAGACTTAAACAATACATTTATTATCCCTTGATAGTACACTATGTTCTAGGATTCTTTTAAAGACTTATACAATACATTTTATTCTCTTGAAGAGTCACTTTTATGGGCCTTTGGAATATGGACGAAAATTATCTTCAACTTGGGCCTTAATTTTGGATAAGAAATAAGCCCAACTCTTGTAGGATTCTTGATTGTAAGAAATAAGCCCAACTCCTTCATTAAAACTCTAGCCCACCAACTTGAATAATATTCATAATTTGGCCCATTGAAGTGGCCTCTTGGACTTGATCTTTTACTTCATTTACAAGAACCATCATGGCTTCCTTGATCTTCTTAGCACGTGTTCTTGTAATTGGTCCATCTTTAATGATCAAAGGATCCGTCTTGTTTGTAGGGTTTTGCATGGGCTGATTTACATCACCCGGGATCTTGTGGTATTCTTATCCATCACATCTTGAGAAGGCTTATGGCTTTCGTTTCAAAACATTCCGATGTAGTTTGGCCCCTCAAATCACCACTCGTAGCGTTGCGGGTGTATGATCGTCATTTTGACAAAAAATTGCTCCCATGGGATCTTGTGGTATTCTTATCCATCACATCTTGAGAAGGCTTATGGATTTCGTTTCAAAGTATTCCGACGTCGTTTGGTCCCTCAAATCACCACTCGTAGCGTTGCGTGGTATGATCGTCATTTTGACCAAAAATAGCGCCCCCGGGATCTTGTGGTATTCTTATCCATCACATCTTGAGAAGGCTTATGGCTTTCGTTTCAAAGCATTCCGACGTCGTTTGGTCCCTCAAATCTCCACTCGTAGCATTGCGGGGGTATGGTCGTCATTTTGACCAAAAATAGCGCCCCCAGGATCTTGTGGTATTCTTATCCATCACATCTTGAGAAGGCTTATGGCTTTCGTTTCAAAGCATTCCGACGTCGTTCGGTCCCTCAAATCACCACTCGTAACGTTACGGGGTATGATTGTCATTTTGAGCAAAAATAGCGCCCCCGAGATCTTGGGGTATTCTTATCCATCACATCTTGAGAAGGCTTATGGCTTTCGTTTCAATGCATTCCGACATCGTTTGATCCCCCAAATCACCACTCGTAGCGTTGCGGGGTATGATCGTCATTTTGACCAAAAATAGCGCCCCCACGTTCTTGTGGTATTCTTATCCATCACATCTTGAGAAGGCTTATGGCTTTCGTTTCAAAGCATTCCGACGTCGTTTGGTCCCTCAAATCACCACTCGTAGCGTTGCGGGGGTATGATCGTCATTTTGACCAAAAATAGCGCCCCCGGATCTTTTGGTATTCTTATTCATCACATCTTGAGAAGGCTTATGGCTTTCATTTCAAAGCATTTCGACGTCGTTTGGTCCCCTAAATCACAACTCCTAGCGTTGCGGGGTATGATCGTCATTTTGACCAAAAATAGCGCCCCCTGGATCTTGTGGTATTCTTATCCATCACATCTTGAGAAGGCTTATGGCTTTCGTTTCAAAGCATTCCGACGTCGTTCGGTCCCCCAAATCACAACTCGTAGCGTTGCGGGGGTATGATCATCATTTTGACCAAAAATAGCACCCCTGGGATCTTGTGGTATTCTTAACCATCACATCTTGAGAAGTCTTATAGGTTTCGTTTCAAAGCATTCCGAGGTCGTTTGGTCCCTCAAATCACCACTCATAGCGTTGCGGGGGTATGATCGTCATCTTGACCAAAGATACCACACCCAGGATCTTGTGGTATTCTAATCTATCACATCTTGAGAAGGCTTATGGCTTTCGTTTCAAAGCATTCCGACGTCGTTTGGTCCCTCAAATGACTACTCGTAGCGTTGTGGGGGTATGATCTTCATTTTGACCAAAAATAGCGCCCCAGGGATCTTGTTGCTTATCCATCACATCTTGAGAAGGCTTATGGCTTTCGTTTCAAAGCCTTTCAACGTCGTTTGGTCCCTAAAATCACAACTCGTAGCGTTGCGAGGGTATGATCGTATTTTTGACCAAAAATAGCGCCCTCGGGATCTTGTGGTATTTTTATCCATCACATCTTGAGAAGGCTTACGGCTTTCGTTTTAAAGCATTCCAACGTCGTTTGGTCCCTCAAATCACCACTCGTAGCGTTACGGGGTATGATTGTTATTTTGACCAAAAATAGCGCCCCCGGGATCTTGGGATATTCTTATCCATCACATCTTGAGAAGGCTTATGGCTTTCGTTTAAAGTATTCCGACGTTGTTTGGTTCCTCCAATCACCACTCGTAGCGTTGCGGGGTATGATCATCATTTTGACCAAAAATAGCGCCCCCGGGATCTTGTGGTATTCTTATCCATCACATCTTGAGAAGCGTATGGCTTTCGTTTCAAAGCATTCCGATGTCGTTTGGTCCCTCAAATCACCACTCGTAGCGTTGCGGGGGTATGATCGTCATTTTGACCAAAAATAGCGCCCCCAGGATCTTGTGGTATTCTTATCCATCACATCTTGAGAAGTCTTATAGGTTTCATTTCAAAGCATTCCGACGTCGTTTGGTCCCTCAAATCACCACTCGTAGCGTTGCGGGGGTAAGATCGTCATTTTGACCAAAAATAGAGCCCCCAGGATCTGGTGGTATTCTTATCCATCACATCTTGAGAAGGCTTATGGCTTTTGTTTAAAGCATTCCGACGTCGTTTGGTCCCTCATATCACCACTCGTAGCGTTGCGGGGTATGATCGTCATTTTGACCAAAAATAGCGCCCCCAAAATCTTGTGGTATTCTTATCCATCACATCATGAGAATGTTTATGGCTTTTGTTTCAAAGCATTCCGACATCGTTTAGCCCCTCAAATCACCACGCGTAGCGTTGCAGGGGTATGATCATCATTTTGACCAAAACTAGCGCCCACGGGATCTTGTGGTATTCTTATCCATTACAGCTTGAGAAGGCTTATGACTTTCGTTTCAAAGTATTCCGACGTCGTTTGGTCCCTCAAATCATCACTCGTAGCGTTGCAGGGTATGATCGTCATTTTGACCAAAAATAGCGCCCCCTGGATCTTGTGGTATTCTTATCCATCACATCTTGAGAAGGCATATGGCTTTCGTTTCAAAGCATTCCGACGTAGTTTGGTCCTCCAAATCACAACTCGTAGCGTTGCGGGGGTATGATTATCATTTTGACCAAAAATAGCGCCCCTGGGATCTTGTGGTATTCTTAACCATCACATTTTGAGAAGCCTTATGGCTTTCGTTTCAAAGCATTCCGACATCGTTTGGTCCCTCAAATCACCACTCATAGCGTTGCGGGGTTATGATCGTTATCTTAACCAAAGATACCGCCCCTAGGATCTTGTCGAATTCTAATCCATCACATCTTGTGAAGGCTTATGGCTTTTATTTCAAAGCATTCCGACGTCGTTTGGTCCCTCAAATCACTACTCATAGCGTTGCAGGGTATGATCGTCATTTTGACCAAAAATATCGCCCCCAGTATCTTGTGGCTTATCCATCACATCTTGAGAAGGCTTATGGCTTTCGTTTCAAAGCATTTCGACGTTGTTTGGTCCCTAAAATCACCACTTGTAGCGTTGCGGTGGTATGATCGTATTTTTGACCAAAAATAGCGCCCCCGGGATCTTGTGGTATTCTTATCCATCACATCTTGAGAAGGCTTATGGCTTTCGTTTCAAAGCATTCCGACGCCGTTTGGTCTCCAAAATCACAACTCGTAGCGTTGCGGGGGTATGATCGTCATTTTGACCAAAAATAGCACCCCCGGGATCTTGTGGTATTCTTATCCATCACATCTTGAGAAGGCTTATGGCTTTCGTTTCAAAGCATTCCGACGTCATTTGGTCCCTTAAATGACCACTCGTAGCGTTGCGGGGGTATGATCGTTATTTTGACCAAAAATAGCGCCCCCAGGATCATGTGGTATTCTTATCCATCACATCTTGAGAAGGCTTATGGCTTTCGTTTTAAAGCATTCCGATGTTGTTTGGCCCCTCAAATCACCACTCGTAGCATTGCAAGGGTATGATCGTCATTTTGACCAAAAATAGCGCTCCTGAGATCTTGTGGTATTCTTATCCATCACATCTTGAGAAGGCTTATGGCTTTCGTTTCAATGCATTACGACGTCGTTTGGTCCCCCAAATCACAACTCGTAGCGTTGCGGGGGTGTGATCGTCATTTTGACCAAAAATAGCGCCATTGGGATCTTGTGGTATTCTTATCCATCACATCTTGAGAAGGCTTATGGCTTTCGTTTCAAAGCATTCCGACTTCGTTTGGTCCCCAAATCACAACTCGTAGCGTTGCAGGGGTATGATCATCATTTTGACCAAAAATAGCGCCCTTAGGATCCAGTGGTATTCTTAACCATCACATCTTGAGAAGTCTTATAGGTTTCGTTTCAAAGCATTCTGACGTCGTTTGGTCCGTCAAATCACCACTCATAGCGTTGCGGGGGTATGATCGTCATCTTGACCAAAGATACCGCCCCCAGGATCTTGTGGTATTCTAATCCATCACATCTTGAGAAGGCTTATGGCTTTCGTTTCAAAGCATTCCGACGTCGTTTGGTCCCTCAAATCACTACTCGTAGCGTTGCGGGTTATGATCGTCATTTTGACCAAAAATAGCGCCCTCGGGATCTTGTGGTATTCTTATCCATCACATCTTGAGAAGGCTTATGGCTTTCGTTTCAAAGCATTCCGACGCCGTTTGGTCCCCAAAATCACAACTCGTAGCGTTGCGGGGGTATGATCGTTATTTTGACCAAAAATAGCACCCCAGGGATCTTGTGGTATTCTTATCCATCACATCTTGAGAAGGCTTATGGCTTTCGTTTCAAAGCATTCCTACGTCGTTTGGTCCCTCAAATGACCACTCGTAGCGTTGCGGGGGTATGATCGTTATTTTGACCAAAAATAGTGCCCCCAGGATCTTGTGGTATTCTTATCCATCACATCTTGAGAAGGCTTATGGCTTTCGTTTCAAAGCATTCCGATGTTGTTTGGCCCCTCAAATCACCACTCGTAGCATTGCGGGGGTATGATCGTCATTTTGACCAAAAATAGCACTCCCGAGATCTTGTGGTATTCTTATCTATCACATCTTGAGAAGGCTTATGGCTATCGTTTCAAAGCATTCCGACGCCGTTTGGTCCCCCAAATCATAACTCGTAGTGTTGCGGGGGTATGATCGTTATTTTGACCAAAAATAGCACCCCCGAGATCTTGTGGTATTCTTATCCATCACATCTTGAGAAGGCTTATGGCTTTCGTTTCAAAGCATTCCGACGTCGTTTGGTCCCTCAAATCACCACTCGTAGCGTTGCGGGGGTATGATCGTCATTTTGACCAAAAATAGCGGGATCTTCTGGTATTCTTATCCATCATATCTTGAGAAGGCTTATGGCTTTTGTTTCAAAGCATTTCGACGTTGTTTGGTCCGCCAAATCACAACTCGTAGCGTTGCGGGGGTATGATCGTCATTTTGACCAAAAATAGCACCCCCAGGATCTTGTGGTATTCTTATCCATCACATCTTGAGAATGCTTATGGCTTTCGTTTCAAAGCATTCCGACGTCGTTTGGTCCCTCAAATCACCACTCGTAGCATTGCGGGGGTATGATCGTCATTTTGACCAAAAATAGCGCCCCCCCGAGATCTTGTGGTATTCTTATCCATCACATCTTGAGAAGGCTTATGGCTTTCGTTTCAAAGCCTTTCGACGTCGTTTGGTCCCTAAAATCACAACTCGTAGCGTTGCGGGGGTATGATCATATTTTTGACCAAAAATAGCGCCCTCGGGATCTTGTGGTATTCTTATCCATCACATCTTGAGAAGGCTTATGGCTTTCGTTTTAAAGTATTCCGACGTCGTATGGTCCCTCAAATCACCACTCGTAGCGTTGCGGGGGTATGATCGTCATTTTGACCTAAAATAGCGCCCCTAGGATCTTGTGGTATTCTTATCCATCACATCTTGAGAAGGCTTATGGCTTACGTTTCAAAGTATTCCGACGTCATTTGGTCCCTCAAATCACCACTCGTAGCGTTGCGGGGTATGATCGTCATTTTGACAAAAAATAACGCCCCCTAGATCTTGTGGTATTCTTATCCATCACATCTTGAGAAGGCTTATGGCTTTCGTTTCAAAGCATTCCGACGTCGTTTGGTCCCTTAAGTCACCGCTCGTATCGTTGCGGGGGTATGATCGTCATTTTGACCAAAAATAGCGCCCCCCCGAGATCTTTTGGTATTCTTATACATCACATCTTGAGAAGGCTTATTACTTTCGTTCCAAAGCATTCCGATGTCGTTTGGTCCCCCAAATCACAACTCGTAGCGTTGCGGGGGTATGATCAACATTTTGACCAAAAATAGCGCCCCTGGGATTTGTGGTATTCTTATCCATCACATCTTGAGAAGACTTTTGGCTTTCGTTTCAAAGCATTTCGACGTCGTTTGGTCCCTCAAATCACCACTCGTAGCGTTATGGGGGTATGATCGTCATTTTGACCAAAAATAGTTCCCCGGAGATCTTGTAGTATTCTTATCCATCACATTTTCAGAAGGCTTATTGCTTTCGTTTCAAAGCATTTCGACGTTGTTTGGCCCCTCAAATCACCACTCGTAGCATTGCGGGGGTATGATCGTCATTTTGACCAAAAATAGCGCCCCCGGATCTTGTGGTATTCTTATCCATCACATCTTAAGAAGGCTTATGGCTTTCGTTTCAAAGCATTCCGACGTCGTTTGGCCCCTCAAATCACCACTCGTAGTGTTGCGGGGGTATGATCGTCATTTTAACAAAAAATAGCGCTCCCGAGATCTTGTGGTATTCTTATCCATCACATCTTGAGAAGGCTTATGGCTTTTGTTTCAAAGCATTTCGACGTCGTTTGGTCCCTCAAATAACCACTCGTAGCATTGCGGGGGTATGATCGTCATTTTGACCAAAAATAGCGCCCCCAGGATCTTGTGGTATTCTTATCCATCACATCTTGAGAAGGCTTATGGCTTTCGTATCAAAGCATTCCGACGTCGTTTGGTCCCTCAAATCACCACGCGTAGCGTTGCGGGGTATGATTGTTATTTTGACCAGAAATAGCGCCCCCGGGATCTTGTGGTATTCTTGTACATCACATCTTGAGAAGGCTTATGGCTTTCCTTTAAAGCATTCTGACGTCGTTTGGTCCCTCAAATCACCACTCATAGCGTTGCGCGGTATGATCATCATTTTGACCAAAAATAGTGACTCCGGGATCTTGTAATATTCTTATCCATCACATCTTGAAAAGGCTTATGGCTTTCGTTTCAAAGCATTCTGACGTTGTTTGATCTCTCAAATCACCATTCGTAGCATTGCGGGGGTATGATCGTAATTTTGACAAAAAATATCGCCCCCGGGATCTTGTGGAATTCTTATCCATCACATCTTGAGAAGGCTTATGGCTTTCGTTTCAATACATTACGACGTAGTTTGGTCCCCCAAATCACAACTCGTAGCGTTGCGGGGGTGTGATCGCCATTTTGACCAAAAATAGCGCCCTTGGGATCTTGTGGTATTCTTATCCATCACATCTTGAGAAGGCTTATGGCTTTCGTTTCAAAGCATTCTGACATCGTTTGGTCCCTCAAATCACCACTCATAGCGTTGCGGGGTTATGATCGTTATCTTGACCAAAGATACCGTCCCCAGGATCTTGTGGTATTCTAATCCATCACATCTATTTAAGGCTTATGGCTTTTGTTTCAAAGCATTCCGACGTCGTTTGGTCCCTCAAATCACTACTCGTAGCGTTGCGGGTTATGATCGTCATTTTGACCAAAAATAACGCCCTCGGGATCTTGTGGTATTCTTATCCATCACATCTTGAGAAGGCTTATGGCTTTCGTTTCGAAGCATTCCGACGCCGTTTGGTCCCCAAAATCACAACTCGTAGCGTTGCGGGGGTATGATCGTTATTTTGACCAAAAATAGCACCCCAGGGATCTTGTGGTATTCTTATCCATCACATCTTGAGAAGGCTTATGGCTTTCGTTTCAAAGCATTCCGACGTCGTTTGGTCCCTCAAATGACCACTTGTAGCGTTGCGGGGGTATGATCGTTATTTTGACCAAAAATAGCGCCCCCAGGATCTTGTGGTATTCTTATCCATCACATCTTGAGAAGGCTTATGGCTTTCGTTTCAAAGCATTCCGATGTTGTTTGGCCCCTCAAATCACCACTCGTAGCATTGCGGGGGTATGATCGTCATTTTGACCAAAAATAGCACTCCCGAGATCTTGTGGTATTCTTATCTATCACATCTTGAGAAGGCTTATGGCTATCGTTTCAAAGCATTCCGACGCCGTTTGGTCCCCCAAATCACAACTCGTAGTGTTGCGGGGGTATGATCGTTATTTTGACCAAAAATAGCACCCCCGAGATCTTGTGGTATTCTTATCCATCACATCTTGAGAAGGCTTATGGCTTTCGTTTCAAAGCATTCCGACGTCGTTTGGTCCCTCAAATCACCACTCGTAGCGTTGCGGGGGTATGATCGTCATTTTGACCAAAAATAGCGGGATCTTCTGGTATTCTTATCCATCATATATTGAGAAGGCTTATGGCTTTTGTTTCAAAGCATTTCGACGTCGTTTGGTCCCTCAAATAACCACTCGTAGCATTGCGGGGGTATGATCGTCATTTTGACCAAAAATAGCACCCCCGGATCTTGTGGTATTCTTATCCATCACATCTTGAGAAGGCATATGGCTTTCATTTCAAAGCATTCCGACGCCGTTTGGTCCCCAAAATCACAACTCGTAGCGTTGCGGGGGTATGATCGTTATTTTGACCAAAAATAGCACCCCAGGGATCTTGTGGTATTCTTATCCATCACATCTTGAGAAGGCTTATGGCTTTCGTTTCAAAGCATTCTGACGTCGTTTGGTCCCTCAAATGACCACTCGTAGCGTTGCGGGGGGTATGATCGTTATTTTGACCAAAAATAGTGCCCCCAGGATTTTGTGGTATTCTTATCCATCACATCTTGAGAAGGCTTATGGCTTTCGTTTCAAAACATTCTGATGTTGTTTGGCCCCTCAAATCACCACTCGTAGCATTGCGGGGGTATGATCGTCATTTTGACCAAAAATAGCACTCCCGAGATCTTGTGGTATTCTTATCCATCACATCTTGAGAAGGCTTATGGCTATCGTTTCAAAGCATTCCGACGCCGTTTGGTCCCCCAAATCACAACTCGTAGTGTTCCGGGGGTATGATCGTTATTTTGACCAAAAATAGCACCCCCGGGATCTTGTGGTATTCTTATCCATCACATCTTGAAAAGGCTTATGGCTTTCGTTTCAAAGCATTCCGACGTCGTTTGGTCCCTCAAATCACCACTCGTAGCGTTGCGGGGGTATGATCGTCATTTTGACCAAAAATAGCGGGATCTTGTGGTATTCTAATCCATCACATCTTGAGAAGGCTTATGGCTTTCGTTTCAAAGCATTTCGACGTAGTTTGGTCCCTCAAATCACCACTCATAGCATTGCGGGGGTATGATCGTCTTTTTTACAAAAAATAACGCCCCTGAGATCTTGTGGTATTCTTATCCATCACATCTTGAGAAGGCTTATGGCTTTCGTTTCAAAGCATTCCGACGTCGTTTGGCCCCTCAAATCACCACTCATAGCGTTGCGGGTGTATGATCGTCGTTTTGACCAAAAATAGCTCCCACGGGATCTTGTGGTATTCTTATCCATCACATCTTGAGAAGGCTTTATGGCTTTCGTTTCAAAGCATTCCGACGTCGTTTGGTCCCTCAAATCACCACTCGTAGCGTTGCGGGGATATGATCGTCATTTTGAACCAAAAATAGCGGGATCTTCTGGTATTCTTATCCATCATATATTGAGAAGGCTTATGGCTTTTGTTTCAAAGCATTTCGACGTCGTTTGGTCCCTCAAATAACCACTCGTAGCATTGCGGGGGTATGATCGTCATTTTGACCAAAAATAGCACCCCCGGATCTTGTGGTATTCTTATCCATCACATCTTGAGAAGGCATATGGCTTCCATTTCAAAGCATTCCGACGCTGTTTGGTCCCCAAAATCACAACTCGTAGCGTTGCGGGGGTATGATCATTATTTTGACCAAAAATAGCACCCCAGGGATCTTGTGGTATTCTTATCCATCACATCTTGAGAAGGCTTATGGCTTTCGTTTCAAAGCATTCCGACGTCGTTTGGTCCCTCAAATGACCACTCGTAGCGTTGCGGGGGGTATGATCGTTATTTTGACAAAAAATAGTGCCCCCAAGATTTTGTGGTATTCTTATCCATCACATCTTGAGAAGGCTTATGGCTTTCGTTTCAAAGCATTCTGATGTTGTTTGGCCCCTCAAATCACCACTCGTAGCATTGCGGGAGTATGATCGTCATTTTGACCAAAAATAGCACTCCCGAGATCTTGTGGTATTCTTATCCATCACATCTTGAGAAGGCTTATGGCTTTCGTTTCAAAGCATTCCGACGTCGTTTGGCCCCTCAAATCACCACTCGTAGCGTTGCGGGTGTATGATCGTCATTTTGACCAAAAATAGCTCCCACGGGATCTTGTGGTATTCTTATCCATCACATCTTGAGAAGGCTTATGGCTTTCATTTCAAAGTATTCCGACGTCGTTTGGTCCCTCAAATCACCACTCGTAGCATTGTGGGGGTATGATCGTCATTTTTACCAAAAATAGCGCCCCTGGGATCTTGTGTTATTCTTATCCATCACATCTTGAGAAGGCATATGGCTTTCGTTTCAAAGCATTCCGACGTCGTTTGGCCCCTCAAATCACCACTCGTAGCGTTGCGGGGGTCTGATCGTTATTATGACCAAAAATAGCACCCACGGGATCTTGTGGTATTCTTATCCATCACATCTTGAGAAGGCTTATGGCTTTCGTTTCAAAGTATTCCGACGTCGTTTGGTCCCTCAAATCACCACTCGTAGCGTTGTGGGGTATGATCGTCATTTTGACCAAAAATAGTGCCCCTTGGATCTTGTGGTATTCTTATCCATCACATCTTGAGAAGGCTTATGACTTTCGTTTCAAAGCCTTTCGACGTCGTTTGGTCCCTAAAATCACAACTCGTAGCGTTGCGGGGGTATGATCATATTTTTGACCAAAAATAGCGCCCTCGGGATCTTGTGGTATTCTTATCCATCACATCTTGAGAAGGCTTATGGCTTTCGTTTTAAAGTATTCCGACGTCGTATGGTCCCTCAAATCACCACTCGTAGCGTTGCGGGGGTATGATCGTCATTTTGACCTAAAATAGCGCCCCTAGGATCTTGTGGTATTCTTATCCATCACATCTTGAGAAGGCTTATGGCTTACGTTTCAAAGTATTCCGACGTCATTTGGTCCCTCAAATCACCACTCGTAGCGTTGCGGGGTATGATCGTCATTTTGACAAAAAATAACGCCCCCTAGATCTTGTGGTATTCTTATCCATCACATCTTGAGAAGGCTTATGGCTTTCGTTTCAAAGCATTCCGACGTCGTTTGGTCCCTTAAGTCACCGCTCGTATCGTTGCGGGGGTATGATCGTCATTTTGACCAAAAATAGCGCCCCCCCGAGATCTTTTGGTATTCTTATACATCACATCTTGAGAAGGCTTATTACTTTCGTTCCAAAGCATTCCGATGTCGTTTGGTCCCCCAAATCACAACTCGTAGCGTTGCGGGGGTATGATCAACATTTTGACCAAAAATAGCGCCCCTGGGATCTTGTGGTATTCTTATCCATCACATCTTGAGAAGACTTTTGGCTTTCGTTTCAAAGCATTTCGACGTCGTTTGGTCCCTCAAATCACCACTCGTAGCGTTATGGGGGTATGATCGTCATTTTGACCAAAAATAGTTCCCCGGAGATCTTGTAGTATTCTTATCCATCACATTTTCAGAAGGCTTATTGCTTTCGTTTCAAAGCATTTCGACGTTGTTTGGCCCCTAAAATCACCACTCGTAGCATTGCGGGGGTATGATCGTCATTTTGACCAAAAATAGCGCCCCCGGATCTTGTGGTATTCTTATCCATCACATCTTAAGAAGGCTTATGGCTTTCGTTTCAAAGCATTCCGACGTCGTTTGGCCCCTCAAATCACCACTCGTAGTGTTGCGGGGGTATGATCGTCATTTTAACAAAAAATAGCGCTCCCGAGATCTTGTGGTATTCTTATCCATCACATCTTGAGAAGGCTTATGGCTTTTGTTTCAAAGCATTTCGACGTCGTTTGGTCCCTCAAATAACCACTCGTAGCATTGCGGGGGTATGATCGTCATTTTGACCAAAAATAGCGCCCCCAGGATCTTGTGGTATTCTTATCCATCACATCTTGAGAAGGCTTATGGCTTTCGTATCAAAGCATTCCGACGTCGTTTGGTCCCTCAAATCACCACGCGTAGCGTTGCGGGGTAAGATTGTTATTTTGACCAGAAATAGCGCCCCCGAGATCTTGTGGTATTCTTGTACATCACATCTTGAGAAGGCTTATGGCTTTCCTTTAAAGCATTCTGACGTCGTTTGGTCCCTCAAATCACCACTCATAGCGTTGCGCGGTATGATCATCATTTTGACCAAAAATAGTGACTCCGGGATCTTGTAATATTCTTATCCATCACATCTTGAAAAGGCTTATGGCTTTCGTTTCAAAGCATTCTGACGTTGTTTGATCTCTCAAATCACCATTCGTAGCATTGCGGGGGTATGATCGTAATTTTGACAAAAAATATCGCCCCCGGGATCTTGTGAAATTCTTATCCATCACATCTTGAGAAGGCTTATGGCTTTCGTTTCAATACATTACGACGTAGTTTGGTCCCCCAAATCACAACTCGTAGCGTTGCGGGGGTGTGATCGCCATTTTGACCAAAAATAGCGCCCTTGGGATCTTGTGGTATTCTTATCCATCACATCTTGAGAAGGCTTATGGCTTTCGTTTCAAAGCATTCTGACATCGTTTGGTCCCTCAAATCACCACTCATAGCGTTGCGGGGTTATGATCGTTATCTTGACCAAAGATACCGTCCCCAGGATCTTGTGGTATTCTAATCCATCACATCTATTTAAGGCTTATGGCTTTTGTTTCAAAGCATTCCGACGTCGTTTGGTCCCTCAAATCACTACTCGTAGCGTTGCGGGTTATGATCGTCATTTTGACCAAAAATAACGCCCTCGGGATCTTGTGGTATTCTTATCCATCACATCTTGAGAAGGCTTATGGCTTTCGTTTCAAAGCATTCCGACGCCGTTTGGTCCCCAAAATCACAACTCGTAGCGTTGCGGGGGTATGATCGTTATTTTGACCAAAAATAGCACCCCAGGGATCTTGTGGTATTCTTATCCATCACATCTTGAGAAGGCTTATGGCTTTCGTTTCAAAGCATTCCGACGTCGTTTGGTCCCTCAAATGACCACTTGTAGCGTTGCGGGGGTATGATCGTTATTTTGACCAAAAATAGCGCCCCCAGGATCTTGTGGTATTCTTATCCATCACATCTTGAGAAGGCTTATGGCTTTCGTTTCAAAGCATTCCGATGTTGTTTGGCCCCTCAAATCACCACTCGTAGCATTGCGGGGGTATGATCGTCATTTTGACCAAAAATAGCACTCCCGAGATCTTGTGGTATTCTTATCTATCACATCTTGAGAAGGCTTATGGCTATCGTTTCAAAGCATTCCGACGCCGTTTGGTCCCCCAAATCACAACTCGTAGTGTTGCGGGGGTATGATCGTTATTTTGACCAAAAATAGCACCCCCGAGATCTTGTGGTATTCTTATCCATCACATCTTGAGAAGGCTTATGGCTTTCGTTTCAAAGCATTCCGACGTCGTTTGGTCCCTCAAATCACCACTCGTAGCGTTGCGGGGGTATGATCGTCATTTTGACCAAAAATAGCGGGATCTTCTGGTATTCTTATCCATCATATATTGAGAAGGCTTATGGCTTTTGTTTCAAAGCATTTCGACGTCGTTTGGTCCCTCAAATAACCACTCGTAGCATTGCGGGGGTATGATCGTCATTTTGACCAAAAATAGCACCCCCGGATCTTGTGGTATTCTTATCCATCACATCTTGAGAAGGCATATGGCTTTCATTTCAAAGCATTCCGACGCCGTTTGGTCCCCAAAATCACAACTCGTAGCGTTGCGGGGGTATGATCGTTATTTTGACCAAAAATAGCACCCCAGGGATCTTGTGGTATTCTTATCCATCACATCTTGAGAAGGCTTATGGCTTTCGTTTCAAAGCATTCTGACGTCGTTTGGTCCCTCAAATGACCACTCGTAGCGTTGCGGGGGGTATGATCGTTATTTTGACCAAAAATAGTGCCCCCAGGATTTTGTGGTATTCTTATCCATCACATCTTGAGAAGGCTTATGGCTTTCGTTTCAAAACATTCTGATGTTGTTTGGCCCCTCAAATCACCACTCGTAGCATTGCGGGGGTATGATCGTCATTTTGACCAAAAATAGCACTCCCGAGATCTTGTGGTATTCTTATCCATCACATCTTGAGAAGGCTTATGGCTATCGTTTCAAAGCATTCCGACGCCGTTTGGTCCCCCAAATCACAACTCGTAGTGTTCCGGGGGTATGATCGTTATTTTGACCAAAAATAGCACCCCCGGGATCTTGTGGTATTCTTATCCATCACATCTTGAAAAGGCTTATGGCTTTCGTTTCAAAGCATTCCGACGTCGTTTGGTCCCTCAAATCACCACTCGTAGCGTTGCGGGGGTATGATCGTCATTTTGACCAAAAATAGCGGGATCTTGTGGTATTCTAATCCATCACATCTTGAGAAGGCTTATGGCTTTCGTTTCAAAGCATTTCGACGTAGTTTGGTCCCTCAAATCACCACTCATAGCATTGCGGGGGTATGATCGTCTTTTTTACAAAAAATAACGCCCCTGAGATCTTGTGGTATTCTTATCCATCACATCTTGAGAAGGCTTATGGCTTTCGTTTCAAAGCATTCCGACGTCGTTTGGCCCCTCAAATCACCACTCATAGCGTTGCGGGTGTATGATCGTCGTTTTGACCAAAAATAGCTCCCACGGGATCTTGTGGTATTCTTATCCATCACATCTTGAGAAGGCTTTATGGCTTTCGTTTCAAAGTATTCCGACGTCATTTGGTCCCTCAAATCACCACTCGTAGCGTTGCGGGGTATGATCGTCATTTTGACAAAAAATAACGCCCCCTAGATCTTGTGGTATTCTTATCCATCACATCTTGAGAAGGCTTATGGCTTTCGTTTCAAAGCATTCCGACGTCGTTTGGTCCCTTAAGTCACCGCTCGTATCGTTGCGGGGGTATGATCGTCATTTTGACCAAAAATAGCGCCCCCCCGAGATCTTTTGGTATTCTTATACATCACATCTTGAGAAGGCTTATTACTTTCGTTCCAAAGCATTCCGATGTCGTTTGGTCCCCCAAATCACAACTCGTAGCGTTGCGGGGGTATGATCAACATTTTGACCAAAAATAGCGCCCCTGGGATCTTGTGGTATTCTTATCCATCACATCTTGAGAAGACTTTTGGCTTTCGTTTCAAAGCATTTCGACGTCGTTTGGTCCCTCAAATCACCACTCGTAGCGTTATGGGGGTATGATCGTCATTTTGACCAAAAATAGTTCCCCGGAGATCTTGTAGTATTCTTATCCATCACATTTTCAGAAGGCTTATTGCTTTCGTTTCAAAGCATTTCGACGTTGTTTGGCCCCTCAAATCACCACTCGTAGCATTGCGGGGGTATGATCGTCATTTTGACCAAAAATAGCGCCCCCGGATCTTGTGGTATTCTTATCCATCACATCTTAAGAAGGCTTATGGCTTTCGTTTCAAAGCATTCCGACGTCGTTTGGCCCCTCAAATCACCACTCGTAGTGTTGCGGGGGTATGATCGTCATTTTAACAAAAAATAGCGCTCCCGAGATCTTGTGGTATTCTTATCCATCACATCTTGAGAAGGCTTATGGCTTTTGTTTCAAAGCATTTCGACGTCGTTTGGTCCCTCAAATAACCACTCGTAGCATTGCGGGGGTATGATCGTCATTTTGACCAAAAATAGCGCCCCCAGGATCTTGTGGTATTCTTATCCATCACATCTTGAGAAGGCTTATGGCTTTCGTATCAAAGCATTCCGACGTCGTTTGGTCCCTCAAATCACCACGCGTAGCGTTGCGGGGTAAGATTGTTATTTTGACCAGAAATAGCGCCCCCGAGATCTTGTGGTATTCTTGTACATCACATCTTGAGAAGGCTTATGGCTTTCCTTTAAAGCATTCTGACGTCGTTTGGTCCCTCAAATCACCACTCATAGCGTTGCGCGGTATGATCATCATTTTGACCAAAAATAGTGACTCCGGGATCTTGTAATATTCTTATCCATCACATCTTGAAAAGGCTTATGGCTTTCGTTTCAAAGCATTCTGACGTTGTTTGATCTCTCAAATCACCATTCGTAGCATTGCGGGGGTATGATCGTAATTTTGACAAAAAATATCGCCCCCGGGATCTTGTGAAATTCTTATCCATCACATCTTGAGAAGGCTTATGGCTTTCGTTTCAATACATTACGACGTAGTTTGGTCCCCCAAATCACAACTCGTAGCGTTGCGGGGGTGTGATCGCCATTTTGACCAAAAATAGCGCCCTTGGGATCTTGTGGTATTCTTATCCATCACATCTTGAGAAGGCTTATGGCTTTCGTTTCAAAGCATTCTGACATCGTTTGGTCCCTCAAATCACCACTCATAGCGTTGCGGGGTTATGATCGTTATCTTGACCAAAGATACCGTCCCCAGGATCTTGTGGTATTCTAATCCATCACATCTATTTAAGGCTTATGGCTTTTGTTTCAAAGCATTCCGACGTCGTTTGGTCCCTCAAATCACTACTCGTAGCGTTGCGGGTTATGATCGTCATTTTGACCAAAAATAACGCCCTCGGGATCTTGTGGTATTCTTATCCATCACATCTTGAGAAGGCTTATGGCTTTCGTTTCAAAGCATTCCGACGCCGTTTGGTCCCCAAAATCACAACTCGTAGCGTTGCGGGGGTATGATCGTTATTTTGACCAAAAATAGCACCCCAGGGATCTTGTGGTATTCTTATCCATCACATCTTGAGAAGGCTTATGGCTTTCGTTTCAAAGCATTCCGACGTCGTTTGGTCCCTCAAATGACCACTTGTAGCGTTGCGGGGGTATGATCGTTATTTTGACCAAAAATAGCGCCCCCAGGATCTTGTGGTATTCTTATCCATCACATCTTGAGAAGGCTTATGGCTTTCGTTTCAAAGCATTCCGATGTTGTTTGGCCCCTCAAATCACCACTCGTAGCATTGCGGGGGTATGATCGTCATTTTGACCAAAAATAGCACTCCCGAGATCTTGTGGTATTCTTATCTATCACATCTTGAGAAGGCTTATGGCTATCGTTTCAAAGCATTCCGACGCCGTTTGGTCCCCCAAATCACAACTCGTAGTGTTGCGGGGGTATGATCGTTATTTTGACCAAAAATAGCACCCCCGAGATCTTGTGGTATTCTTATCCATCACATCTTGAGAAGGCTTATGGCTTTCGTTTCAAAGCATTCCGACGTCGTTTGGTCCCTCAAATCACCACTCGTAGCGTTGCGGGGGTATGATCGTCATTTTGACCAAAAATAGCGGGATCTTCTGGTATTCTTATCCATCATATATTGAGAAGGCTTATGGCTTTTGTTTCAAAGCATTTCGACGTCGTTTGGTCCCTCAAATAACCACTCGTAGCATTGCGGGGGTATGATCGTCATTTTGACCAAAAATAGCACCCCCGGATCTTGTGGTATTCTTATCCATCACATCTTGAGAAGGCATATGGCTTTCATTTCAAAGCATTCCGACGCCGTTTGGTCCCCAAAATCACAACTCGTAGCGTTGCGGGGGTATGATCGTTATTTTGACCAAAAATAGCACCCCAGGGATCTTGTGGTATTCTTATCCATCACATCTTGAGAAGGCTTATGGCTTTCGTTTCAAAGCATTCTGACGTCGTTTGGTCCCTCAAATGACCACTCGTAGCGTTGCGGGGGGTATGATCGTTATTTTGACCAAAAATAGTGCCCCCAGGATTTTGTGGTATTCTTATCCATCACATCTTGAGAAGGCTTATGGCTTTCGTTTCAAAACATTCTGATGTTGTTTGGCCCCTCAAATCACCACTCGTAGCATTGCGGGGGTATGATCGTCATTTTGACCAAAAATAGCACTCCCGAGATCTTGTGGTATTCTTATCCATCACATCTTGAGAAGGCTTATGGCTATCGTTTCAAAGCATTCCGACGCCGTTTGGTCCCCCAAATCACAACTCGTATTGTTCCGGGGGTATGATCGTTATTTTGACCAAAAATAGCACCCCCGGGATCTTGTGGTATTCTTATCCATCACATCTTGAAAAGGCTTATGGCTTTCGTTTCAAAGCATTCCGACGTCGTTTGGTCCCTCAAATCACCACTCGTAGCGTTGCGGGGGTATGATCGTCATTTTGACCAAAAATAGCGGGATCTTGTGGTATTCTAATCCATCACATCTTGAGAAGGCTTATGGCTTTCGTTTCAAAGCATTTCGACGTAGTTTGGTCCCTCAAATCACCACTCATAGCATTGCGGGGGTATGATCGTCTTTTTTACAAAAAATAACGCCCCTGAGATCTTGTGGTATTCTTATCCATCACATCTTGAGAAGGCTTATGGCTTTCGTTTCAAAGCATTCCGACGTCGTTTGGCCCCTCAAATCACCACTCATAGCGTTGCGGGTGTATGATCGTCGTTTTGACCAAAAATAGCTCCCACGGGATCTTGTGGTATTCTTATCCATCACATCTTGAGAAGGCTTTATGGCTTTCGTTTCAAAGCATTCCGACGTCGTTTGGTCCCTCAAATCACCACTCGTAGCGTTGCGGGGATATGATCGTCATTTTGACCAAAAATAGCGGGATCTTCTGGTATTCTTATCCATCATATATTGAGAAGGCTTATGGCTTTTGTTTCAAAGCATTTCGACGTCGTTTGGTCCCTCAAATAACCACTCGTAGCATTGCGGGGGTATGATCGTCATTTTGACCAAAAATAGCACCTCCGGATCTTGTGGTATTCTTATCCATCACATCTTGAGAAGGCATATGGCTTCCATTTCAAAGCATTCCGACGCTGTTTGGTCCCCAAAATCACAACTCGTAGCGTTGCGGGGGTATGATCATTATTTTGACCAAAAATAGCACCCCAGGGATCTTGTGGTATTCTTATCCATCACATCTTGAGAAGGCTTATGGCTTTCGTTTCAAAGCATTCCGACGTCGTTTGGTCCCTCAAATGACCACTCGTAGCGTTGCGGGGGGTATGATCGTTATTTTGACAAAAAATAGTGCCCCCAAGATTTTGTGGTATTCTTATCCATCACATCTTGAGAAGGCTTATGGCTTTCGTTTCAAAGCATTCTGATGTTGTTTGGCCCCTCAAATCACCACTCGTAGCATTGCGGGAGTATGATCGTCATTTTGACCAAAAATAGCACTCCCGAGATCTTGTGGTATTCTTATCCATCACATCTTGAGAAGGCTTATGGCTTTCGTTTCAAAGCATTCCGACGTCGTTTGGCCCCTCAAATCACCACTCGTAGCGTTGCGGGTGTATGATCGTCATTTTGACCAAAAATAGCTCCCACGGGATCTTGTGGTATTCTTATCCATCACATCTTGAGAAGGCTTATGGCTTTCATTTCAAAGTATTCCGACGTCGTTTGGTCCCTCAAATCACCACTCGTAGCATTGTGGGGGTATGATCGTCATTTTTACCAAAAATAGCGCCCCTGGGATCTTGTGTTATTCTTATCCATCACATCTTGAGAAGGCATATGGCTTTCGTTTCAAAGCATTCCGACGTCGTTTGGCCCCTCAAATCACCACTCGTAGCGTTGCGGGGGTCTGATCGTTATTATGACCAAAAATAGCACCCACGGGATCTTGTGGTATTCTTATCCATCACATCTTGAGAAGGCTTATGGCTTTCGTTTCAAAGTATTCCGACGTCGTTTGGTCCCTCAAATCACCACTCGTAGCGTTGCGGGGTATGATCGTAATTTTGACCAAAAATAGCGCCCCCAAAATCTTGAGGTATTCTTATCCAACACATCTTGAGAAGGCTTATGGCTTTCGTTTCAAACAATTCCGACATCGTTTGGTCCCTCAAATCACCACTCGTAGCGTTGCGAGGGTATGATCGTCATTTTGACCAAAAATAGCGCCCCCGTGATCTTGTGATATTCTTATCCATCACATCTTAAGAAGGCTTATGGCTTTCGTTTCAAAGCATTCCGACGTGGTTTGGCCCCTCAAATCACCACTCGTAGCGTTGCGGGGGTATGATCGTCATTTTGACCAAAAATAGCGCCCACGAGATCTTGTGGTATTCTTATCCATCACATCTTGAGAAGGCTTATGGCTTTCGTTTCAAAGTATTCCGACGTCGTTTGGTCCCTCAAATCACCACTCGTAGCGTTGGGGGTATGATCGTCATTTTGACCAAAAATAGCGCCCTCGGGATCTTGTGGTATTCTTATCCATCACATCTTGAGAATGCTTATGGCTTTTGTTTCAAAGCATTCCGACGTCGTTTGGTCTCTCAAATCTCCACTCGTAGCGTTATGGGGTATGATTGTCATTTTGACCAAAAATAGCCACCTCGGGATCTTATAGCTTATCCATCACATCTTGAGAAGGCTCATGGCTTTCGTTTCAAAGTATTTCGACGTCGTTTGGTTCCTCAAATCACCACTCGTAGCATTGCGGGGATATGATCGTCATTTTGACCAAAAATAGCGCTCTCGGGATATTGTGGTATTCTTATCCATCACATCTTGAGAAGGCTTATGGCTTTCGTTTCAAAGCATTTCGATGTAGTTTGGTCCCTCAAATCACCACTCGTAGCATTGTGGGGGTATGATCGTCATTTTTACCAAAAATAGCGCCCAATCTTGTGTTATTCTTATCCATCACATCTTGAGAAGTCTTATGGCTTTCGTTTCAAAGCGTTCCGATGTCGTTTGACCCCTCAAAACACCACTCGTAACGTTGCGGGGGTATGATGGTTATTATGACCAAAAATAGCGCCCACGGGATCTTGTGGTATTCTTATCCATCACATCTTGAGAAGGCTTATGGCTTTTGTTTCAAAGTATTCCGACGTCGTTTGGTCCCTCAAATCACCACTCGTAGCGTTGCGGGGTATGATCGTCATTTTTACCAAAAATAGCGCCCCCTGGATCTTTTGGTATTCTTATCCATCACATCTTGAGAAGGCTTATGGCTTTCGTTTCAAAGCATTTCGACGTCGTTTGGTCCCTCGAATCACCACTTGTAGCGTTGTGGGGGTATGATCGTCATTTTGACCAAAAATAGCGCCCCCCGAGATCTTATGGTATTCTTATACATCACATCTTGAGAAGGCTTATGGCTTTCGTTTCAAAGCATTTCGACGTAGTTTGGTCCCTCAAATCACCACTCGTAGCATTGCGGGGTTATGATCGTCATTTTTACCAAAAATAGCGCCCCTGGGATCTTGTGGTATTCTTATCCATCACATCTTGAGAAGGCTTATGGCTTTCGTTTCAAAGCATTCCGACGTCGTTTGGCCCCTCAAATCACCACTCGTAGCGTTGCGGGGGTATGATCGTCATTTTGACCAAAAATAGCGACCAATGGATCTTGTGGTATTCTTATCCAGCACATCTTGAGAAGGCTCATGGCTTTCGTTTCAAAGTATTTCGACGTCGTTTGGTTCCTCAAATCATCACTCGTAGCTTTGCGGGGTATGATCGTCATTTTGACCAAAAATAGCGCCCCCTAGATCTTGTGGTATTCTTATCCATCACATCTTGAGAAGGTTTATGGCTTTCGTTTCAAAGCATTCCGACGTCGTTTGGTCCCTCAAATCACCACTCGTAGCGTAGCGGGGGTATGATCGTCATTTTGACCAAAAATAGCGCCCCCCGAGATATTGTGGTATTTTTATACATCACATCTTGAGAAGGCTTAAGGCTTTCGTTTCAAAGCATTCCGACGTCGTTTGGTCCCTCAAATCACAACTCGTAGCGTTCCGGGGGTATGATCGTCATTTTAACCAGAAATAGCGCCCCCAAGATCTTGTGGTATTCTTATCCATCACATCTTGAGAAGGCTTATGGCTTTCGTTTCAAAGTATTCCGACGTCGTTCGGTCCCTCAAATCACCACTCGTAGCGTTGCGGGGTATGATCGTCATTTTGTCCAAAAATAGCGCCCCCTGGATCTTGTGGTATTCTTATCCATCACATATTGAGAAGGCTTATGGCTTTCGTTTCAAAGCATTCCGACGTCGTTTGGTCCCCCAAATCACAACTCGTAGCGTTGCGGGGGTATGATCATCATTTTGACCAAAAATAGCGCCCCAGGGATCTTGTGGTATTCTTATCCATCACATCTTGAGAAGACTTATGGCTTTCGTTTCAAAGCATTCCGACGTCGTTTGGTACCTCAAATCACCACTCATAGCGTTGCGGGGGTATGATCGTCATCTTGACCAAAGATACCACCCCCGGGATCTTGTGGTATTCTTATCCATCACATCTTGAGAAGGCTAATGGCTTTCGTTTCAAAGCATTCCGACGTTGTTTGGTTCCCCAAATCACCACTCGTAGCGTTGCGGGGGTATGATCGTCATTTTGACCAAAAATAGCGCCCATTGGATCTTGTGGTATTCTTATCCATCACATCTTGAGAAGGCTCATGGCTTTCGTTTCAAAGTATTCCGACGTCGTTTGGTCCCTCAAATCACCACTCGTAGCGTTGCGGGTGTTTGATCGTCATTTTGACCAAAAATAGCTCCCACGGGATCTTGTGGTATTCTTATCCATCACATCTTGAGAAGGCTTATGGCTTTCGTTTCAAAGTATTCCGACGTCGTTTGGTCCCTCAAATCACCACTCGTAGCGTTGGGGGTATGATCGTCATTTTGACCAAAAATAGCGCCCCCGGGATCTTGTGGTATTCTTATCCATCACATCTTGAGAATGCTTATGGCTTTTGTTTCAAAGCATTCCGACGTCGTTTGGTCCCTCAAATCTCCACTCGTAGCGTTATGGGGTATGATTGTCATTTTGACCAAAAATAGCCACCTCGGGATCTTATAGCTTATCCATCACATCTTGAGAAGGCTCATGGCTTTCGTTTCAAAGTATTTCGACGTCGTTTGGTTCCTCAAATCACCACTCGTAGCATTGCGGGGATATGATCGTCATTTTGACCAAAAATAGCGCTCTCGGGATATTGTGGTATTCTTATCCATCACATCTTGAGAAGGCTTATGGCTTTCGTTTCAAAGCATTTCGATGTAGTTTGGTCCCTCAAATCACCACTCGTAGCATTGTGGGGGTATGATCGTCATTTTTACCAAAAATAGCGCCCAATCTTGTGTTATTCTTATCCATCACATCTTGAGAAGTCTTATGGCTTTCGTTTCAAAGCGTTCCGACGTCGTTTGGCCCCTCAAAACACCACTCGTAACGTTGCGGGGTATGATCGTCATTTTTACCAAAAATAGCGCCCCCTGGATCTTTTGGTATTCTTATCCATCACATCTTGAGAAGGCTTATGGCTTTCATTTCAAAGCATTTCGATGTCGTTTGGTCCCTCGAATCACCACTTGTAGCGTTGTGGGGGTATGATCGTCATTTTGACCAAAAATAGCGCCCACGGGATCTTGTGGTATTCTTATCCATCACATCTTGAGAAGGCTTATGGCTTTTGTTTCAAAGTATTCCGACGTCGTTTGGTCCCTCAAATCACCACTCGTAGCGTTGCGGGGTATGATCGTCATTTTTACCAAAAATAGCGCCCCCTGGATCTTTTGGTATTCTTATCCATCACATCTTGAGAAGGCTTATGGCTTTCGTTTCAAAGCATTTCGACGTCGTTTGGTCCCTCGAATCACCACTTGTAGCGTTGTGGGGGTATGATCGTCATTTTGACCAAAAATAGCGCCCCCCGAGATCTTATGGTATTCTTATACATCACATCTTGAGAAGGCTTATGGCTTTCGTTTCAAAGCATTTCGACGTAGTTTGGTCCCTCAAATCACCACTCGTAGCATTGCGGGGTTATGATCGTCATTTTTACCAAAAATAGCGCTCCTGGGATCTTGTGGTATTCTTATCCATCACATCTTGAGAAGGCTTATGGCTTTCGTTTCAAAGCATTCCGACGTCGTTTGGCCCCTCAAATCACCACTCGTAGCGTTGCGGGGGTATGATCGTCATTTTGACCAAAAATAGCGACCAATGGATCTTGTGGTATTCTTATCCAGCACATCTTGAGAAGGCTCATGGCTTTCGTTTCAAAGTATTTCGACGTCGTTTGGTTCCTCAAATCACCACTCGTAGCTTTGCGGGGTATGATCGTCATTTTGACCAAAAATAGCGCCCCCTAGATCTTGTGGTATTCTTATCCATCACATCTTGAGAAGGTTTATGGCTTTCGTTTCAAAGCATTCCGACGTCGTTTGGTCCCTCAAATCACCACTCATAGCGTAGCGGGGGTATGATCGTCATTTTGACCAAAAATAGCGCCCCCCGAGATATTGTGGTATTTTTATACATCACATCTTGAGAAGGCTTAAGGCTTTCGTTTCAAAGCATTCCGACGTCGTTTGGTCCCTCAAATCACAACTCGTAGCGTTCCGGGGGTATGATCGTCATTTTGACCAAAAATAGCTCCCCTGGGATCTTGTAGTATTCTTATCCATCACATCTTGAGAAGGCTTTTGGCTTTCGTTTCAAAGCATTCCGACGTCGTTTGGTCCCTCAAATCACCACTCATAGCGTTGCGGGGGTATGATCGTCATCTTGACCAAAGATACCGCCCCCATGATCAAGTGGTATTCTAATCCATCACATCTTGAGAAGGCTTATGGCTTTCATTTCAAAGCATTCCGACGTCGTTTGGTCCCTCAAATCACTACTCGTAGAGTTGCGGGGGTATGATCGTCATTTTGACCAAAAATAGCCACCTCGGGATCTTATAGCTTATCCATCACATCTTGAGAAGGCTTATGGCTTTCGTTTCAAAGCATTTCGACGTCGTTTGGTCCCTAAAATCACCACTCGTAGCATTGCGGGGGTATGATCGTATTTTTGACCAAAAATAGCGCCCCCGGGATCTTGTGGTACTCTTATCCATCACATCTTGAGAAGGCTTATGGCTTTCGTTTCAAAGCATTCCGACGTCGTTTGGTCCCCCAAATCACAACTCATAGCGTTGCGGGGGTATGATCGTCATTTTGACCAAAAATAGTACCCCTGGGATCTTGTGGTATTCTTATCCATCACATCTTGAGAAGGCTTATGGCTTTCGTTTCAAGGCATTCCGACGTCGTTTGGTCCCTCAAATCACCACTCGTAGCGTTGCGGGGGTATTATCGTCATTTTGACCAAAAATAGTACCCCTGGAGTCTTGTGGTATTCTTATCCATCATATCTTGAGAAGGCTTATGGCTTTCGTTTCAAAGCATTCCACCGTCGTTTGGTCCCTCAAATCACCATTCGTAGCGTTGTGGGGTATGATCGTCATTTTGACCAAAAATAGCGCCCCCTGGGATCTTGTGGTATTCTTATCCATCACATCTTGAGAAGGCTTATGGCTTTCGTTTCAAAGCATTTCGACGTCATTTAGCCCCTCAAATCACCACTCGTAGCATTGCGGGGGTATGATCGTCATTTTGACCAAAAATAGCGCCCCATCTTGTGTTCACGAAATAAATATTCTTCATGCCTATAGAACTTTTCGAATGCACCTTTTTCACAAGCCAAATAAATTGAAGCAAAATCAGAATCGTTGGCATAAAGTTCTTTAATTGACTCAAAACCTAAAAGTTTAGAACTCAATGTAGTGATTAATGCATGCCTTCTTGATAATGCATCAGCAACAATATTTTCTTTCCCTTTTTTATACTTAATAACATAGGGAAATGATTCAATGAATTCCACCCACTTAGCATGCCTCTTACTAAGCTTACCTTGCCCTTTGAGGTACTTGAGAGATTCATGATCAGTGTGGATAACAAACTCTCGAGACCACAAGTAATGCTGCCACGTCTCCAATGCTCTTACCAAAGCGTACAATTCCTTATCATAAGTTGGATAGTTCATTTGAGCTCCCTTCAACTTCTCACTAAAGTAAGCAATTGGCTTTCCATCCTGCATTAAAACAGCCCCTATACCTACTCCAGATGCATCACATTCAAGTTCAAAACTTTTGTTAAAGTTAGGCAATGCAAGAATTGGTGCAGTAGTGAGTTTTTCTTTCAAAAGATTGAATGCATGCTCTTGCTTTTCTCCCCAATGAAATCCAACAGCTTTTTTCACAATTTCATTTAGTGGTGCAGCAATGGTACTAAAATCTCTAACAAATCTTCGATAGAAACTAGCGAGACCATGAAAACTTCTTACTTCAGCAATGTTTTTAGGAGTTGGCCAATCTAAAATAGCATTAACCTTGTCTTTTTCCATTTCAATTCCATTAGCACTTACAACAAAACCAAGAAAAACAACTTTGTCCATGCAAAAAGAACATTTCTTAAGATTGGCATACAAAGATTCATTTCTTAAGGTGTCTAACACAGTTCGCACATGATCAAGATGTTCTTCTATGCTTTTGCTATAGATAAGGATATCGTCAAAATACACAACAACAAACTTTCCAATGAAGTTACGCAAAATATGATTCATTAATCTCATGAAAGTGCTCGGTGCATTAGTTAAGCCAAATGGCATTACCAACCACTCATGTAAATCATATTTTGTTTTGAAAGCTGTTTTCCATTCATCACCTTCTTTGATTCGTATTTGATGATATCCACTTTTCAAATCAATTTTAGAGAAAATTAAAGCACCATACAATTCATCAAGCATATCATCTAACCTAGGAATAGGGTAGCGATACTTCACCGTGATTTTATTGACGGCGCGACAATCTGTGCACATTCTCCATGTTCCATCTTTCTTTGGGACTACAATCACCGGTATAGCGCATGGACTCATGCTTTCTCGAACTTTGCCTTTAGTCATCAACTCCTCCACTTGTCTTTGGATTTCTTTTGTTTCCTCGGGATTAGCTCTATAAGCTGGTCGGTTTGGAAGTGTTGCACCGGGAATGAAATCAATTTGATGTTCAATGCCCCTCAATGGTGGTAAACCATTCGGTTCTTCATCCGGAAAAACATCTTCATATTCCTGTAAAAGAGATACAAAAGAACTAGGCAAAGAAGGTGTTAGTTCATTAGTGCTCAAATATGATTGTTTATATACCAACACCAACACACTCTTTTTTTTAACCAAAGCTCTTTTTAACTCACTCCCTCTAGCAAAGAAATTCACTCTTTTTGTGGCCTCACTTACTTCCAGTTTCTTTTCTCCCTCGGGAACACTCAATTCAACCCTCTTATTTTTCTCTCCACTCTTTTTCTTGCTCACATGTCGTTCATTTTCTATCTTTCTTCTTGTTTCAGACATTTTAATTTGATCTTCATGAACCTGTTGTGGAGTTAAAGATATAAGCATGATGGTTTTATTTTTATATTTCAATGTGAAACGATTAAGGTATCCATCATATATCACTCGCCGATCGAACTGCCATGGCCTTCCCAAAAGAATATGACTTGCATGCATTGGTATCACATCGCATAGAACTTCATCCTCATATTTTCCAATAGAAAATGGCACCAAAACCTGCTTAGTAACTCGTATTTCTCCACATTCATTAAGCCACTGAAGATTATATGGATTAGGATGTTTCAATGTAGTCAATTTCAATTTTTTCCACCATATCCATACTAGCCACATTAGTACAACTCCCACTATCAATAATCAACATGCATACCTTCTTTTGCACCAAACATCTTGTATGGAAGATGTTTTCTCTTTGTTGTTCCGCTTCTCCAAACTTTGCTTGCATGTTTAGGGCTCTTCTTACCACTAAAAGTTCTCCCGATTCAGCATTAACTTTCTCCACTTCCTCGTCACTCTCTTCATCACTTTCAACTTCAGATTCAATCTCTCCATTGTCTCTAAGAATCATCACTCTTTTGTTTGGGCATTCAGATGCAATATGCCCATGTCCCTGACAACGAAAGCATTTAATATCACGACTTCGAGAAGATGAAGTAATATTACCTTTTCCCTTTTCAGCCTCATTAGGCTTGACTCGTGATGTCTCATTTTGTGACTTTGATGTATTACCAAAAGTAGCCTTAGGTACTACTTCCTTCATCTTGTTTGAAGATTGGAAACGTTGCGGATAACTCCTTTGTAAAGAACCCTCCCTCTTCAGTTGTCTTTCCACTTTCATGGCTGTATGTACCATGTCTTCAAGCTCCACATAATGTTGAAGTTCCACAATATTAGCAATCTCTCTTTTCAACCCATTTAAGAAACGAGCCATTGTTGCCTCCCGATCTTCTTCAACATTTGCTCTAATCATGGCAATCTCCATTTCCTTATAATATTCATCTACGCTTTTTGTGCCCTGAGTCATAGATTGAAGTTTTTGATATAATTCTCGAAAGTAATGAGATGGCACAAACCTCTTACGCATGATTGACTTCATTTCAGCCCATGTAGTAACCGGCCTTTCTCCATACCGCCTTCGATTTGTAACAAGCTGATCCCACCATACTATTGCATAGTCGGTGAACTCGATAGCCGCAAGTCTTACTTTCTTTTCTTCGGAGTAATTGTGACAGTCAAAAATCAAATCTACCTTCTTTTCCCACTCCAAGTAGGCTTCTGGATTACTTCTTCCATGGAAAGTAGGGATGTTTATTTTGATATTTCCCAAGTCTCGATCCACTTCATCATTTCTCCTTCTTCTACCTCCTCGCCTTTGGAATTCATGAGTAGCCCCAATATCATCATCTTCTTCATCCTCTTCCCACTCCTCATATCTTTGTTGTTGGGGTGCATTAGGATTTCTACGTTCCCTTGGAGAACATTGTTCTAATCGCTCTAACCGATCTGTTATGCCTTCAAGGACCACACTCAATCTTGCAAATTGTTGTTGCATAGCTTGAAGTGTGAAGGCTTCTTGTTGGTTATTGTGTGTTTCCTCCATGATATATAATTTTCTCACAAAAACACTCGTGTATCACTCAAAAAACACCTCACGATCCACTCGTGTATCACTCTTTGGCTTTTTCCTCCCCTCTAATGAACTCACCACTCAAGCCTTTTACCACTCAAATTTTGAGAACAAAAATCAAGTTTGAACAATTTCTAGAACCTTCAACAATCCCTTAGTCCTATAGATGTAGGGAACAAGGAATTCTTGAAACTGATTCTTGATAGTACTAACTCAACAAATCTTTTTTTTTTTTTTTTTTTTTTTTTTTGAATTTTTTTTTTCGAACTTTTTTTTTTCTACAAGAACAAAGATAAACGAAAAATATCAGATCAATACCAGATTGCTCTGATACCAAACTGATGTGGATACGACGAAAGACCCATTAGATATAATGATCTAAGAACCCAACGTATGAGATAAGAATCTCCCCAAAATCGAAATCTGGTTTGATCTTATATAGAGCTTAAAAACCTCGACCCGTTGGCTATAGGATGAGCCAAGAACCTCGGTATGTTGAACGCCACAAGATCTTGCTCAAGAATCTTGATAAGTTCTCAAAAGAAAATACTCTCACAAGAGATAGTAAATTCAAAGGAATTTTTATACTTAAAATGGTTCATTATATACAAATGTTTACATGCCTATTTATAGGCTACAAAAGACTCCTAAGATGCTTAAAAACATCTTCATTACACTTTAGACCAAAATTACCCTAAACATCTTGATGACATTTTTGACCACATTTATTCACCCTAAAACTAGTCAAAAGATACCTTGAATGGTACACTATGTTCTAGGATCCCTTTAAAAGCTTAAACAAAGCATGTGACTATCTTGAAGAGTCCTTTTATGGGCCTTTAAAAATATGGACGAAATTACTTCAACTTGGGCCTTAATTTTAGATAAGAAATAAGCCCAACTCATCCTTCAACTTGGGCCTTAATTTTGGATAAGAAATAAGCCCAACTCTTCATTAAAACTCTAGCCCACCAACTTGAATAATATTCATCATTTGGCCCATTGAAGAGCCCTCTTGGACTTGATCTTTTATTTTAGCTACAAGAACCATCATGGCCTCTTTGATCTTCTTTGCACATGCCCTTGTAATTGGTCCATCTTTCATGATCAAAGGATCCATCTTGTTTGTATGGTTTTGCATGGGTTGATCTCCATCATAGCGCCCCCGGGATCTTGTGGTATTCTTATCCATCACATCTTGAGATAGCTTATGGCTTTCGTTTCAAAGCATTTCGACGTCGTTTGGTCCCTCAAATCACCACTCGTAGCGTTGCGGGGGTATGATCGTCATTTTGACCAAAATTAGCGCCCCCAAGATCTTGTGGTATTCTTATCCATCACATCTTGAGAAGGCTTATGGCTTTCGTTTCAAAGCATTCCGACGTCGTTTGGCCCCTCAAATCACCACTCGTAGCGTTGCGGGGGTATGATCGTCATTTTGACCAAAAATAGCGCTCCCGGGATCTTGTAGTGTTCTTATCCATCACATTTTGAAAAGGCTTTTGGCTTTCGTTTCAAAGCATTTCTACGTAGTTTGGTCCCTCAAATCACCACTAGTAGCATTGCGGGGGTATGATCGTCATTTTGACCAAAAATAGCACCCCCGGATCTTGTCGTATTCTTATCCATCACATCTTGAGAAGGCTTATGGCTTTCGTTTCAAAGCATTCCGACGTCGTTTGGTCCCTCAAATCACCACTCGTAACGTTGCGGGGGTATGATCATCATTTTGACCAAAAATAGCGCCCCCCGAGATCTTGTGGTATTCTAATACATCACATCTTGAGAAGGCTTATGGCTTTCGTTTCAAAGCATTCCAACGTCATTTGGTCCCCCAAATCACAACTCATAGCGTTGCGGGGGTATGATCGTCATTTTGACCAAAAATAGCGCCCCTGGGATCTTGTGGTATTCTTATCCCATCACATCTTGAGAAGGCTTATGGCTTTTGTTTCAAAGCATTCCAACGTCGTTTGGTCCCTCAAATCACCACTCATAGCGTTGCGGGGGTATGATCATCATCTTGACCAAAGATAGCGCCCCCAGGATCTTGTGGTATTCTAATCCATCACATCTTGAGAAGGCTTATGGCTTTCGTTTCAAAGCATTCCGACGTCCTTTGGTTCCTCAAATCAATACTCGTAGCGTTGCGGGGTATGATCGTCATTTTGACCAAAAATAGCGCTCCCGGGGTCTTGTGGTATTCTTATCCATCACATCTTGAGAAGGCTTTTGGCTTTCGTTTTAAAAGATTCCGACGTAGTTTGGTCCCTCAAATCACCACTAGTAGCAT
The DNA here is from genome assembly GCA_963669365.1 of Verbascum thapsus. Classification (NCBI taxonomy): domain Eukaryota; kingdom Viridiplantae; phylum Streptophyta; class Magnoliopsida; order Lamiales; family Scrophulariaceae; genus Verbascum; species Verbascum thapsus. Next base: position 10,925,553 of record OY770115.1, on the reverse strand, counting down.
TGCGGGGGTATGATCGTCATTTTGACCAAAAATAGCACCCCCGGATCTTGTCGTATTCTTATCTATCACATCTTGAGAAGGCTTATGGCTTTCGTTTCAAAGCATTCCGACGTCGTTTGGTCCCTCAAATCACCACTCGTAACGTTGCGGAGGTATGATCATCATTTTGACCAAAAATAGCGCCCCCCGAGATCTTGTGGTATTCTAATACATCACATCATGAGAAGGCTTATGGCTTTCGTTTCAAAGCATTCCAACGTCATTTGGTCCCCCAAATCACAACTCATAGCGTTGCGGGGGTATGATCGTCATTTTGACCAAAAATAGCGCCCCTGGGATCTTGTGGTATTCTTATCCCATCACATCTTAAAAAGGCTTATGGCTTTTGTTTCAAAGCATTCCAACGTCGTTTGGTCCCTCAAATCACCACTCATAGCGTTGCGGGGGTATGATCGTCATCTTGACCAAAGATAGCGCCCCCAGGATCTTGTGGTATTCTAATCCATCACATCTTGAGAAGGCTTATGGCTTTCGTTTCAAAGCATTCCGACGTCCTTTGGTCCCTCAAATCAATACTCGTAGCGTTGCGGGGTATGATCGTCATTTTGACCAAAAATAGCGCTCCCGGGGTCTTGTGGTATTCTTATCCATCACATCTTGAGAAGGCTTTTGGCTTTCGTTTCAAAGCATTTCGACGTAGTTTGGTCCCTCAAATCACCACTAGTAGCATTGCGGGGGTATGATTGTCATTTTGACCAAAAATAGCACCCCCGGATCTTGTGGTATTCTTATCCATCACATCTTGAGAAGGCTTATGGCTTTCGTTTCAAAGCATTCTGACATCGTTTGGTTCCTCAAATCACCACTCGTAGCGTTGCGGGGGTATGATTGTCATTTTGACCAAAAATAGCGCCCCCCGAGATCTTGTGGTATTCTAATACATCACATCTTGAGAAGGCTTATGGCTTTCGTTTCAAAGCATTCCGACTTCGTTTGGTCCCGCAAATCACAACTCATAGCGTTGTGGGGGTATGATCGTCATTTTGACCAAAAATAGTGCCCCTGGGATCTAGTGGTATTCTTATCCCATCACATTTTGAGAAGGCTTATGGCTTTTGTTTCAAAGCATTCCGACGTCCTTTGGTCCCTCAAATCAATACTCGTAGTGTTGCGGGGTATGATCGTCATTTTTACCAAAAATAGCGCCCCCGGGATCTTGTGGCTTATCCATCACATCTTGAGAAAGCTTATGGCTTTTGTTTCAAAGCATTCTGACGTCGTTTGGTCCCCCAAATCACAACTCGTAGCGTTGCGGTGGTATGATCGTCATTTTGACCAAAAATAGCACCCCTAGATCTTGTTGTATTCTTATCCATCACATCTTGAGAAGGCTTATGGCTTTCGTTTTAAAGCATTCCGACGTCGTTTGGTCCCTCAAATCACCACTCGTAGCGTTGCGGGGGTATGATCGTCACTTTGAGCAAAAATAGCGCCCCCGGGATCTTGTGCTATTCTTCTCCATCACATCTTGAGAAGGCTTATGGATTTCGTTTCAAAGCATTCCGACGTCGTTTGGACCCCTAAATCACAACTCGTACCGTTGCGGGGGTATGATCGTCATTTTGACCAAAAATAGCGCCCCTGGGATCTTGTGGTATTCTTATCCATCACATCTTGAGAAGGCTTTTGGCTTTCGTTTCAAAGCATTCCGACGTCGTTTGGCCCCTCAAATCACCACTCGTAGCGTTGCGGGGGAATGATCGTCATTTTGACCAAAAATAGCGCCCACGGGATCTCGTGGTATTCTTATCCATCACATCTTGAGAAGGCTTATGGTTTTTGTTTCAAAGCATTCCGACGTCGTTTGGTCCCTCAAATCACCACTCGTAGCGTTGTGGGGTATGATCGTCATTTTGACCAAAAATAGTGCCCCTTGGATCTTGTGGTATTCTTATCCATCACATCTTGAGAAGGCTTATGACTTTCGTTTCAAAGCATTCCGACGTCGTTTGGTCCCTCAAATCACCACTCGTAGCGTTGCGGGGGTATGATCGTCATTTTGACCGAAAATAGCGCCCTCCGAGATCTTGTGGTATTCTTATAAATCACATCTTGAGAAGGCTTATGGCTTTCGTTTCAAAGCATTCCGACGTCGTTTGGCCCCTCAAATCACCACTCGTAGCGTTGCGGGGGTATGATCGTCATTTTGACCAAAAATAGCGCCCAGGGGATCTTGTGGTATTCTTATCCATCACATCTTGAGAAGGCTTATGGCTTTCGTTTCAAAGTATTCCGACGTCGTTTTGTCCCTCAAATCACCACTCGTAGCGTTGCGGGGTATGATCGTCATTTTGACCAAAAATAGCGCCCCCGGGATCTTGTCGTATTCTTATCCATCACATCTTGAGAAGGCTTATGGCTTTCGTTTCAAAGCATTTCGACGTCATTTGGTTCCTCAAATCACCACTCGTAGCGTTGTGGCGTATATCATCATTTTGACCAAAAATAGCGCCCCGTGGATCTTGTGGTATTCTTCTCCATCACGTCTTGAGAAAGCTTATGGCTTTCGTTTCAATGCATTCCGACGTCGTTTGGTCCCCTAAATCACAACTCGTACCGTTGCGGGGGTATGATCGTCATTTTCACCAAAAATAGCACCCCCGGGATCTTGTGGTATTCTTATCCATCACATCTTGAGAAGGCTTATGGCTTTCGTTTCAATGCATTCCGACGTCGTTTGGTCCGTCAAATCACCACTCGTAGCGTTGCGGGGTATGATCGTCATTTTGACCAAAAATAGCGCAACCAGGATCTTGTGGTATTCTTATCCATCACATCTTGAGAAGGCTTATGGCTTTCGTTTCAAAGCATTCCGACATCGTTTGGTCCCTCAAATCACCACTCGTAGCGTTGTGGGGGTATGATCGTCATTTTGACCAAAAATAGCGCCCCCCGGGATCTTGTGGTATTCTTATCCATCACATCTTGAGATAGCTTATGGCTTTCGTTTCAAAGCATTTCGATGTCGTTTCGTCCCTCAAATCACCACTCGTAGCGTTGCGGGGGTATGATCGTCATTTTGACCAAAAATTGCGCCCCCAAGATCTTGTGGTATTCTTATCCATCACATCTTGAGAAGGATTATGGCTTTCGTTTCAAAGCATTCCGACGTCGTTTGGCCCCTCAAATCACCACTCGTAGCGTTGCGGGGGTATGATCATCATTTTGACCAAAAATAGCACTCCCGGGATCTTGTAGTATTCTTATCCATCATATTTTGAAAAGGCTTTTGGCTTTCGTTTCAAAGCATTTCGACGTAGTTTGGTCCCTCAAATCACCACTAGTAGCATTGCGGGGGTATGATCATCATTTTGACCAAAAATAGCGCCCCCCGAGATCTTGTGGTATTCTAATACATCACATCTTGAGAAGGCTTATGGCTTTCGTTTCAAAGCATTCCAACGTCGTTTGGTCCCCCAAATCACAACTCATAGCGTTGCGGGGTTATGATCGTCATTTTGACCAAAAATAGCGCCCCTAGGATCTTGTGGTATTCTTATCCCATCACATCTTGAGAAGACTTATGGCTTTCGTTTCAAAGCATTCCAACGTCGTTTGGTCCCTCAAATCACCACTCATAGCGTTGCGGGGGTATGATCGTCATCTTGACCAAAGATAGCGCCCCCAGGATCTTGTGGTATTCTAATCCATCACATCTTGAGAAGGCTTATGGCTTTCGTTTCAAAGCATTTCGACGTCCTTTGGTCCCTCAAATCAATACTCGTAGCGTTGCGGGGTATGATCGTCATTTTGACCAAAAATAGCGCTCCTGGGATCTTGTGGTATTCTTATCCATCACATCTTGAGAAGGTTTTTGGCTTTCGTTTCAAAGCATTTCGACGTAGTTTGGTCCCTCAAATCACCACTAGTAGCGTTGCGGGGGTATGATTGTCATTTTGACCAAAAATAGCGCCCCCCGAGATCTTGTGGTATTCTAATACATCACATCTTGAGAAGGCTTATGGCTTTCGTTTCAAAGCATTCCGACTTCGTTTGGTCCCGCAAATCACAACTCATAGCGTTGTGGGGGTATGATCGTCATTTTGACCAAAAATAGCGCCCCTGGGATCTAGTGGTATTCTTATCCCATCACATCTTGAGAAGGCTTATGGCTTTTGTTTCAAAGCATTCCGACGTCCTTTGGTCCCTCAAAACAATACTCGTAGTGTTGCGGGGTATGATCGTCATTTTGACCAAAAATAGCGCCCCCGGGATCTTGTGGCTTATCCATCACATCTTGAGAAAGCTTATGGCTTTTGTTTCAAAGCATTCTGACGTCGTTTGGTCCCCCAAATCACAACTCGTAGCGTTGCGGTGGTATGATCGTCATTTTGACCAAAAATAGCACCCCCAGATCTTGTTGTATTCTTATCCATCACATCTTGAAAAGGCTTTTGGCTTTCGTTTTAAAGCATTCCGACGTCGTTTGGTCCCTCAAATCACCACTCGTAGCGTTGCGGGGGTATGATCGTCACTTTGACCAAAAATATCGCCCCCGGGATCTTGTGGTATTCTTCTCCATCACATCTTGAGAAGGCTTATGGATTTCGTTTCAAAGCATTCCGACGTCGTTTGGTCCCCTAAATCACAACTCGTACCGTTGCGGGGGTATGATCGTCATTTTGACCAAAAATAGCGCCCCTGGGATCTTGTGGTATTCTTATCCATCACATCTTGAGAAGGCTTTTGGCTTTCGTTTCAAAGCATTCCGACGTCGTTTGGCCCCTCAAATCACCACTCGTAGCGTTGCGGGGGTATGATCGTCATTTTGACCAAAAATAGCGCCCACGGGATCTCGTGGTATTCTTATCCATCACATCTTGAGAAGGCTTATGGCTTTTGTTTCAAAGCATTCCGACGTCGTTTGGTCCCTCAAATCACCACTCGTAGCGTTGTGGGGTATGATCGTCATTTTGACCAAAAATAGTGCCCCTTGGATCTTGTGGTATTCTTATCCATCACATCTTGAGAAGGCTTATGACTTTCGTTTCAAAGCATTTCGACGTCGTTTGGTCCCTCAAATCACCACTCGTAGCGTTGCGGGGGTATGATCGTCATTTTGACTGAAAATAGCGCCCTCCGAGATCTTGTGGTATTCTTATAAATCACATCTTGAGAAGGCTTATGGCTTTCGTTTCAAAGCATTCCGACGTCGTTTGGCCCCTCAAATCACCACTCGTAGCGTTGCGGGGGTATGATCGTCATTTTGACCAAAAATAGCGCCCAGGGGATCTTGTGGTATTCTTATCCATCACATCTTGAGAAGGCTTATAGCTTTCGTTTCAAAGTATTCCGACGTCGTTTTGTCCCTCAAATCACCACTCGTAGCGTTGCGGGGTATGATCGTCATTTTGACCAAAAATAGCGCCCCCGGGATCTTGTCGTATTCTTATCCATCACATCTTGAGAAGGCTTATGGCTTTCGTTTCAAAGCATTTCGACGTCATTTGGTTCCTCAAATCACCACTAGTAGCGTTGCGGCGTATATCATCATTTTGACCAAAAATAGCGCCCCGTGGATCTTGTGGTATTCTTCTCCATCACGTCTTGAGAAAGCTTATGACTTTCGTTTCAATGCATTCCGACGTCGTTTGGTCCCCTAAATCACAACTCGTACCGTTGCGGGGGTATGATCGTCATTTTCACCAAAAATAGCACCCCCGGGATCTTGTGGTATTCTTATCCATCACATCTTGAGAAGGCTTATGGCTTTCGTTTCAATGCATTCCGACGTCGTTTGGTCCCCTAAATCACAACTCGTACCGTTGCGGGGGTATGATCGTCATTTTGACCAAAAATAGCGCCCCTGGGATCTTGTGGTATTCTTATCCATCACATCTTGAGAAGGCTTTTGGCTTTCGTTTCAAAGCATTCCGACGTCGTTTGGCCCCTCAAATCACCACTCGTAGCGTTGCGGGGGTATGATCGTCATTTTGACCAAAAATAGCGCCCACGGGATCTCGTGGTATTCTTATCCATCACATCTTGAGAAGGCTTATGGCTTTTGTTTCAAAGCATTCCGACGTCGTTTGGTCCCTCAAATCACCACTCGTAGCGTTGTGGGGTATGATCGTCATTTTGACCAAAAATAGTGCCCCTTGGATCTTGTGGTATTCTTATCCATCACATCTTGAGAAGGCTTATGACTTTCGTTTCAAAGCATTTCGACGTCGTTTGGTCCCTCAAATCACCACTCGTAGCGTTGCGGGGGTATGATCGTCATTTTGACTGAAAATAGCGCCCTCCGAGATCTTGTGGTATTCTTATAAATCACATCTTGAGAAGGCTTATGGCTTTCGTTTCAAAGCATTCCGACGTCGTTTGGCCCCTCAAATCACCACTCGTAGCGTTGCGGGGGTATGATCGTCATTTTGACCAAAAATAGCGCCCAGGGGATCTTGTGGTATTCTTATCCATCACATCTTGAGAAGGCTTATAGCTTTCGTTTCAAAGTATTCCGACGTCGTTTTGTCCCTCAAATCACCACTCGTAGCGTTGCGGGGTATGATCGTCATTTTGACCAAAAATAGCGCCCCCGGGATCTTGTCGTATTCTTATCCATCACATCTTGAGAAGGCTTATGGCTTTCGTTTCAAAGCATTTCGACGTCATTTGGTTCCTCAAATCACCACTAGTAGCGTTGCGGCGTATATCATCATTTTGACCAAAAATAGCGCCCCGTGGATCTTGTGGTATTCTTCTCCATCACGTCTTGAGAAAGCTTATGACTTTCGTTTCAATGCATTCCGACGTCGTTTGGTCCCCTAAATCACAACTCGTACCGTTGCGGGGGTATGATCGTCATTTTCACCAAAAATAGCACCCCCGGGATCTTGTGGTATTCTTATCCATCACATCTTGAGAAGGCTTATGGCTTTCGTTTCAATGCATTCCGACGTCGTTTGGTCCGTCAAATCACCACTCGTAGCGTTGCGGGGTATGATCGTCATTTTGACCAAAAATAGCGCCCCCAGGATCTTGTGGTATTCTTATCCATCACATCTTGAGAAGGCTTATGGCTTTCGTTTCAAAGCATTCCGACATCGTTTGGTCCCTCAAATCACCACTCGTAGCGTTGTGGGGGTATGATCGTCATTTTGACCAAAAATAGCGCCCCCCGGGATCTTGTGGTATTCTTATCCATCACATCTTGAGATAGCTTATGGCTTTCGTTTTAAAGCATTTCGATGTCGTTTCGTCCCTCAAATCACCACTCGTAGCGTTGCGGGGGTATGATCGTCATTTTGACCAAAAATTGCGCCCCCAAGATCTTGTGGTATTCTTATCCATCACATCTTGAGAAGGCTTATGGCTTTCGTTTCAATGCATTCCGACGTCGTTTGGCCCCTCAAATCACCACTCGTAGCGTTGCGGGGGTATGATCATCATTTTGACCAAAAATAGCACTCCCGGGATCTTGTAGTATTCTTATCCATCATATTTTGAAAAGGCTTTTGGCTTTCGTTTCAAAGCATTTCGACGTAGTTTGGTCCCTCAAATCACCACTAGTAGCATTGCGGGGGTATGATTGTCATTTTGACCAAAAATAGCACCCCCGAATCTTGTGGTATTCTTATCCATCACATCTTGAGAAGGCTTATGGCTTTCGTTTCAAAGCATTCCGACGTCGTTTGGTCCCTCAAATCACCACTCGTAACGTTGCGGGGGTATGATCATCATTTTGACCAAAAATAGCGCCCCCCGAGATCTTGTGGTATTCTAATACATCACATCTTGAGAAGGCTTATGGCTTTCGTTTCAAAGCATTCTTACGTCGTTTGGTCCCCCAAATCACAACTCATAGCGTTGCGGGGTTATGATCGTCATTTTGACCAAAAATAGCGCCCCTAGGATCTTGTGGTATTCTTATCCCATCACATCTTGAGAAGACTTATGGCTTTCGTTTCAAAGCATTCCAACGTCGTTTGGTCCCTCAAATCACCACTCATAGCGTTGCGGGGGTATGATCGTCATCTTGACCAAAGATAGCGCCCCCAGGATCTTGTGGTATTCTAATCCATCACATCTTGAGAAGGCTTATGGCTTTCGTTTCAAAGCATTCCGACGTCCTTTGGTCCCTCAAATCAATACTCGTAGCGTTGCGGGGTATGATCGTCATTTTGACCAAAAATAGCGCTCCTGGGATCTTGTGGTATTCTTATCCATCACATCTTGAGAAGGCTTTTGGCTTTCGTTTCAAAGCATTTCGACGTAGTTTGGTCCCTCAAATCACCCCTAGTAGCGTTGCGGGGGTATGATTGTCATTTTGACCAAAAATAGCGCCCCCCGAGATCTTGTGGTATTCTAATACATCACATCTTGAGAAGGCTTATGGCTTTCGTTTCAAAGCATTCCGACTTCGTTTGGTCCCGCAAATCACAACTCATAGCGTTGTGGGGGTATGATCGTCATTTTGACCAAAAATAGCGCCCCTGGGATCTAGTGGTATTCTTATCCCATCACATCTTGAGAAGGCTTATGGCTTTTGTTTCAAAGCATTCCGACGTCCTTTGGTCCCTCAAATCAATACTCGTTGTGTTGCGGGGTATGATCGTCATTTTGACCAAAAATAGCGCCCCCGGGATCTTGTGGCTTATCCATCACATCTTGAGAAAGCTTATGGCTTTTGTTTCAAAGCATTCTGACGTCGTTTGGTCCCCCAAATCACAACTCGTAGCGTTGCGGTGGTATGATCGTCATTTTGACCAAAAATAGCACCCCCAGATCTTGTTGTATTCTTATCCATCACATCTTGAAAAGGCTTATGGCTTTCGTTTTAAAGCATTCCGACGTCGTTTGGTCCCTCAAATCACCACTCGTAGCGTTGCGGGGGTATGATCGTCACTTTGACCAAAAATAGCGCCCCCGGGATCTTGTGGTATTCTTCTCCATCACATCTTGAGAAGGCTTATGGATTTCGTTTCAAAGCATTCCGACGTCGTTTGGTCCTCTAAATCACAACTCGTACCGTTGCGGGGGTATGATCGTCATTTTGACCAAAAATAGCGCCCCTGGGATCTTGTGGTATTCTTATCCATCACATCTTGAGAAGGCTTTTGGCTTTCGTTTCAAAGCATTCCGACGTCGTTTGGCCCCTCAAATCACCACTCGTAGCGTTGCGGGGGTATGATCGTCATTTTGACCAAAAATAGCGCCCATGGGATCTCGTGGTATTCTTATCCATCACATCTTGAGAAGGCTTATGGCTTTTGTTTCAAAGCATTCCGACGTCGTTTGGTCCCTCAAATCACCACTCGTAGCGTTGTGGGGTATGATCGTCATTTTGACCAAAAATAGTGCCCCTTGGATCTTGTGGTATTCTTATCCATCACATCTTGAGAAGGCTTATGACTTTCGTTTCAAAGCATTCCGACGTCGTTTGGTCCCTCAAATCACCACTCGTAGCGTTGCGGGGGTATGATCGTCATTTTGACCGAAAATAGCGCCCTCCGAGATCTTGTGGTATTCTTATAAATCACATCTTGAGAAGGCTTATGGCTTTCGTTTCAAAGCATTCCGACGTCGTTTGGCCCCTCAAATCACCACTCGTAGCGTTGCGGGGGTATGATCGTCATTTTGACCAAAAATAGCGCCCAGGGGATCTTGTGGTATTCTTATCCATCACATCTTGAGAAGGCTTATGGCTTTCGTTTCAAAGTATTTCGACGTCGTTTTGTCCCTCAAATCACCACTCGTAGCGTTGCGGGGTATGATCGTCAGTTTGACCAAAAATAGCGCCCCCGGGATCTTGTCGTATTCTTATCCATCACATCTTGAGAAGGCTTATGGCTTTCGTTTCAAAGCATTTCGACGTCATTTGGTTCCTCAAATCACCACTCGTAGCGTTGCGGCGTATATCATCATTTTGACCAAAAATAGCGTGATGTAAATCAGCCCATGCAAAACCCTACAAACAAGACGGATCCTTTGATCATTAAAGATGGACCAATTACAAGAGCACGTGCTAAGAAGATCAAGGAAGCCATGATGGTTCTTGTAAATGAAGTAAAAGATCAAGTCCAAGAGGCCACTTCAATGGGCCAAATTATGAATATTATTCAAGTTGGTGGGCTAGAGTTTTAATGAAGGAGTTGGGCTTATTTCTTACAATCAAGAATCCTACAAGAGTTGGGCTTATTTCTTATCCAAAATTAAGGCCCAAATTGAAGATAATTTTCGTCCATATTCCAAAGGCCCATAAAAGTGACTCTTCAAGAGAATAAAATGTATTGTATAAGTCTTTAAAAGAATCCTAGAACATAGTGTACTATCAAGGGATAATAAATGTATTGTTTAAGTCTTTAAAAGAATCCTAGAACATAGAAGGGATCTTTTGACTAGTCTTTGAGTGAATAAATATGGTAAAAGAAGTGTCATCAAGATGTTTAGGGTAAAAGTGGTTAAAGTGTCATCAAGATGTTTTAAGCATCTTAGGAGTCTTTTGTTGCCTATAAATAGGCTTGTAAACATTTGTATATGATCATCAATTTTTAAGTATAAAATTCCTTTGAATTTACTATCTTTTGTGAGAGTATTTTCTTTTGAGAACTTATCAAGATTCTTGAGCAAATCTTGTGGCGTTCAACATACCGAGGTTCTTGGCTCTTCCTATAGCCAACGGGTCGAGGTTTTTAAGCTCTATATAAGATCAAACCAGATTTTCGATTTTGGGGAGATTCTTATCTCATACGTTGGGTTCTTAGATCATTATATCTAATGGGTCCTTCGTCGTATCCACATCAGTTTGGTATCAGAGCAATCTGGTATTGATCTGAATTTTAATTTTTCTTGTTATTTCGTTCTAGTGTAAAAAAAAAAAAAAAAGAGAGAAAAAAAAAAAACGAAAAAAAAAAAAAAAAACGAAAAAAAAGAAAAAGAAAGAAAGAACGATTTGTTGAGTTAGTAGTCTAAAGAATTAGTTTCAAGAATTCCTTGTTCCCTACATCTATAGGACTAAGGGATTGTTGAAAGTTCAAGATATTGTTTAAACTTGAATTTTGTTCTCAAAATTAGAGTGGTAAAAGGCTTGAGTAGTGAGTTTATTAGAGGGGAGGTAAAAGCCAAAGAGTGATATACGAGTGGATTGTGAGGTATCTTTTTGAGTGATACACTAGTGTTTTTGTGAGAAAATTATATACCATGGAGGAAACACAAAATAACCAACAAGAAGCTTTTACACTTAATGCTATGCAACAACAATTTGCAAGATTGAATGTAGTCCTTGAAGGCATCACGGATCGGCTAGAGAGATTAGAACAAGCTACTCCAAGGGAACGTAGAAATCCTAATATACCCCAACAACGAAGATATGAGGAGTGGGACGAGGAGGAAGAAGATGATGATATTGGGGCTGCTCATGAATTCCAAAGACGAGGAGGTAGAAGAAGGAGAAATGATGAAGTGGATCGAGACTTGGGGAACATCAAAATAAACATCCCTACGTTCCATGGAAGAAGTAATCCCGAAGCCTACTTGGAGTGGGAAAAGAAGGTAGAATTAATTTTTGACTGTCATAATTACTCCGAGGAAAAGAAAGTAAGGCTTGCAGCTATCGAGTTCATCGACTATGCTATAGTATGGTGGGATCAGTTAGTTACAAATCGAAGGCGATATGGAGAAAGGCCGGTTGCTACATGGGCTGAAATGAAGTCAATCATGCGTAAGAGGTTTGTGCCATCTCATTACTTTCGAGAATTATATCAAAAACTTCAATCTATGACTCAGGGCACAAAAAGCGTGGACGAATATTATAAAGAAATGGAGATTGCCATGATTAGAGCAAATGTTGAAGAAGATCGGGAGGCAACAGTGGCTCGTTTCCTAAATGGGTTGAAAAGAGAGATTGCTAATATTGTGGAACTTCATCACTATGTGGAGCTTGAAGACATGGTACATACAGCTATGAAAGTGGAAAGACAACTGAAGAGGGAGGGTTCTTCACAAAGGAGTTATCCGCAACGTTTCCAACCTTCAAACAAGATGAAGGAAGGAATACCGAAGGTTACTTTTGGAAATACATCAAAGGCACAAAATGAGACATCACGAGTCAAGCCTAACGAGGCTGAAAAAGGAAAAGGTAATATTACTTCATCTTCTCGAAGTCGTGATATTAAATGCTTTCGTTGTCAAGGACATGGGCATATTGCATCTGAGTGCCCAAACAAAAGAGTGATGATTCTTAGAGACAATGGAGAGATTGAATCTGAAGTTGAAAGTGAAGAAGAGAGTGATGAGGAAGTGGAGAAAGTTAATGCTGAATCGGGAGAACTTTTGGTGGTACGAAGAGCCCTAAACACGCAAGTAAAGTTTGGAGAAGCGGAACAACAAAGAGAAAATATCTTCCATACAAGATGTTTGGTGCAAAAAAAGGTATGCATGTTGATTATTGATAGTGGGAGTTGTACCAATGTGGCTAGTATGGATATGGTGGAGAAATTAAATTTAACTACATCGAAACATCCTAATCCATATAAGCTTCAATGGCTTAATGAATGTGGAGAAATCCGAGTTACTAAGCAGGTTTTGGTGCCATTCTCTATTGAGAAATACGAGGATGAAGTTCTATGCGATGTGGTACCAATGCATGCAAGTCATATTCTTTTGGGAAGGCCATGGCAGTTCGATCGGCGAGTGGTATATGATGGGTACCTTAATCGTTTCACATTGAAACATAAAAATAAAACTATCATGCTTATATCCTTAACTCCACAACAGGTTCATGAAGATCAAATCAAAATGTCTCAAACAAGAAGAGAAAAAGAGGTTGAGGGAAGAAAGATAGAAAATGAGAAACAAAAAGTAAGCAAAAAAAAGAGTGGAGAGAAAAATAAGAGGGCTGAATTGAGTGTTCCCGAGGGAGAAAAAAAATTGGAAGTTAGTGAGGCCACAAAAAGAGTGAATTTTTTTGCTAGAGGGATTGAGCTAAAAAGAGCTTTTGTTGAAAAAAAGAGTGTGTTGGTGTTGGTATATAAACAATCATATTTGAGCACTAACGAACTAACGTCTTCTTTGCCTAGTTCTTTTGTATCTCTTTTGCAGGAATATGAAGATGTTTTTTCGGACGAAGAACCAAATGGTTTACCACCATTAAGAGGCATTGAACATCAAATTGATTTCATTCCCGGTGCAACACTTCCAAACCGACCAGCTTATAGAGCTAATCCCGAGGAAACAAAAGAAATCCAAAGGCAAGTGGAGGAGTTGATGACTAAAGGCAAAGTTCGAGAAAGCATGAGTCCATGCGCTGTACCGGTGATTATAGTCCCAAAGAAAGATGGAACATGGAGAATGTGCACAGATTGTCGTGCCGTCAATAAAATCACGGTGAAGTATCGCTACCCTATTCCTAGGTTAGATGATATGCTTGATGAATTGTATGGTGCTTTAATTTTCTCTAAAATTGATTTGAAAAGTGGATATCATCAAATACGAATCAAAGAAGGTGATGAATGGAAAACAGCATTCAAAACAAAATATGGTTTATATGAATGGTTGGTAATGCCATTTGGCTTAACTAATGCACCGAGCACTTTTATGAGATTAATGAACCATGTTTTGCGTAACTTCATTGGAAAAATTATTGTTGTGTATTTTGACGATATCCTTATCTATAGCAAAAGCATAGAAGAACATCTTGATCATGTGCGAATGGTGTTAGACACCTTAAGAAATGAATCTTTGTATGCCAATTTTAAGAAATGTTCTTTTTGCATGGACAAAGTTGTTTTTCTTGGTTTTGTTGTAAGTGCTAATGGAATTGAAATGGAAAAAGACAAGGTTAATGCTATTTTAGATTGGCCAACTCCTAAAAACATTGCTGAAGTAAGAAGTTTTCATGGTCTCGCTAGTTTCTATCGAAGATTTGTTAGAGACTTTAGTACCATTGCAGCACCACTAAATGAAATTGTGAAAAAAGATGTTGGATTTCATTGGGGAGAAAAGCAAGAGCATGCATTCAATCTTTTGAAAGAAAAACTCACTACTGCTCCAATTCTTGCATTGCCTAACTTTAACAAAAGTTTTGAACTTGAATGTGATGCATCTGGAGTAGGTATAGGGGCTGTTTTAATGCAGGACGGAAAGCCGATTGCCTACTTTAGTGAGAAGTTGAAGGGAGCTCAATTGAATTATCCAACTTACGATAAGGAGTTGTACGCTTTGGTGAGAGCATTGGAGACGTGGCAACATTACTTGTGGTCTCGAGAGTTTGTTATCCACACTGATCATGAATCTCTCAAGTACCTCAAAGGGCAAGGTAAGCTTAATAAGAGGCATGCTAAGTGGGTGGAATTCATTGAATCATTTCCCTATGTGATTAAGTATAAAAAAGGGAAAGAAAATATTGTTGCCGATGCATTATCAAGAAGGCATGCTTTAATCACTACATTGAGTTCTAAACTTTTAGGTTTTGAGTTAATTAAAGAACTTTATGCTAACGATTCTGATTTTGCTTCAACTTATTTGGCATGTGAAAATGGTGCATTCGAAAAGTTCTATAAGCATGAAGAATATTTATTTCGTGAACGTAAACTATGCATTCCTAAATGTTCTATGCGTGAATTGCTTGTTAGAGAAGCCCATGGGAGAGGGCTAATGGGGCATTTTGGAATACATAAAACTTTGAGTGTTTTGAGTGATCATTTCTTTTGGCCTAAAATGCGTATTGATGTTGAAAGAATTTGTGAAAGATGCATAACTTGCATGAAAGCTAAATCAAGAGCGCAACCACATGGATTATACAAACCTTTACCTATACCAAATGAACTTTGGGTAGATATATCCATGGACTTTGTTTTGGGTTTACCAAGAACAAAGAAAGGTAAAGACTCTGTGTTTGTGGTTGTTGATAGATTTTCCAAAATGGCACACTTCATTCCATGTAATAAGACCAACGATGCAACTCATATTGCTGATTTATTCTTTAAGGAAATTGTTCGTTTGCATGGAGTACCAAAGACTATAGTGAGTGATAGAGATGCAAAATTTTTGAGTCACTTTTGGCGTGTTTTATGGGGTAAATTAGGAACTAAACTTCTATTTTCTACTACATGTCACCCCCAAACAGATGGACAAACTGAAGTTGTCAATAGAACATTGTCTCAATTGCTTAGAATTTTAATTAAAAAGAACTTGAAAAATTGGGAAGATTGTTTGTCCTTTGCTGAATTTGCATATAATAGAAGTATCCATTCTGCTACTAATCACTCTCCATTTGAAGTTGTATATGGTTTTAATCCACTAAGTCCACTGGATCTTATTCCAATACCTATCGACGAACGTTCAAGCCTTGATGGAAAAGCGAAAGCTGAGATGATTAAGAAATTGCATGAAAAGGTGAGACTCAACATTGAAAAAAGAACTGAGCAGTACGTCAAGCAAGCTAACAAAGGTCGTAAACAAGTCATATTTGAGCCCGGAGATTGGGTTTGGTTACACTTGAGAAAGGAGAGATTTTCAGGCCAGAGAAAGTCAAAATTGCAACCACGAGGAGATGGACCATTTCAAGTGATTGCACGAATCAATGACAATGCCTATAAACTAGACCTTCCAGGTGAGTATAACGTAAGTGCAACTTTCAATGTTACTGATCTTTCTCCTTATTTTGGTGATATAGATTCGAGGACGAATCCTTTTGAAGAGGAAGGGAATGATGTAAATCAGCCCATGCAAAACCCTACAAACAAGACGGATCCTTTGATCATTAAAGATGGACCAATTACAAGAGCACGTGCTAAGAAGATCAAGGAAGCCATGATGGTTCTTGTAAATGAAGTAAAAGATCAAGTCCAAGAGGCCACTTCAATGGGCCAAATTATGAATATTATTCAAGTTGGTGGGCTAGAGTTTTAATGAAGGAGTTGGGCTTATTTCTTACAATCAAGAATCCTACAAGAGTTGGGCTTATTTCTTATCCAAAATTAAGGCCCAAGTTGAAGATAATTTTCGTCCATATTCCAAAGGCCCATAAAAGTGACTCTTCAAGAGAATAAAATGTATTGTATAAGTTTTTAAAAGAATCCTAGAACATAGTGTACTATCAAGGGATAATAAATGTATTATTTAAGTCTTTAAAAGAATCCTAGAACATAGAAGGGATCTTTTGACTAGTCTTTGAGTGAATAAATATGGTAAAAGAAGTGTCATCAAGATGTTTAGGGTAAAAGTGGTTAAAGTGTCATCAAGATGTTTTAAGCATCTTAGGAGTCTTTTGTTGCCTATAAATAGGCTTGTAAACATTTGTATATGATCATCAATTTTTAAGTATAAAATTCCTTTGAATTTACTATCTTTTGTGAGAGTATTTTCTTTTGAGAACTTATCAAGATTCTTGAGCAAATCTTGTGGCGTTCAACATACCGAGGTTCTTGGCTCTTCCTATAGCCAACGGGTCGAGGTTTTTAAGCTCTATATAAGATCAAACCAGATTTTCGATTTTGGGGAGATTCTTATCTCATACGTTGGGTTCTTAGATCATTATATCTAATGGGTCCTTCGTCGTATCCACATCATAGCGCCCCGTGGATCTTGTGGTATTCTTCTCCATCACGTCTTGAGAAAGCTTATGGCTTTCGTTTCAATGCATTCCGACGTCGTTTGGTCCCCTAAATCACAACTCGTACCGTTGCGGGGGTATGATCGTCATTTTCACCAAAAATAGCACCCCCGGGATCTTGTGGTATTCTTATCCATCACATCTTGAGAAGGCTTATGGCTTTCGTTTCAATGCATTCCGACGTCGTTTGGTCTGTCAAATCACCACTCGTAGCGTTGCGGGGTATGATCGTCATTTTGACCAAAAATAGCGCCCCCAGGATCTTTTGGTATTCTTATCCATCACATCTTGAGAAGGCTTATGGCTTTCGTTTCAAAGCATTCCGACATCGTTTGGTCCCTCAAATCACCACTCGTAGCGTTGTGGGGGTATGATCGTCATTTTGACCAATAATAGCGCCCCCCGGGATCTTGTGGTATTCTTATCCATCACATCTTGAGATAGCTTATGGCTTTCGTTTCAAAGCATTTCGATGTCGTTTCGTCCCTCAAATCACCACTCGTAGCGTTGCGGGGGTATGATCGTCATTTTGACCAAAAATTGCGCCCCCAAGATCTTGTGGTATTCTTATCCATCACATCTTGAGAAGGCTTATGGCTTTCGTTTCAAAGCATTCCGACGTCGTTTGGCCCCTCAAATCACCACTCGTAGCGTTGCGGGGGTATGATCATCATTTTGACCAAAAATAGCACTCCCGGGATCTTGTAGTATTCTTATCCATCATATTTTGAAAAGGCTTTTGGCTTTCGTTTCAAAGCATTTCGACGTAGTTTGGTCCCTCAAATCACCACTAGTAGCATTGCGGGGGTATGATTGTCATTTTGACCAAAAATAGCACCCCCGGATCTTGTGGTATTCTTATCCATCACATCTTGAGAAGGCTTATGGCTTTCGTTTCAAAGCATTCCGACGTCGTTTGGTCCCTCAAATCACCACTCGTAACGTTGCGGGGGTATGATCATCATTTTGACCAAAAATAGCGCCCCCCGAGATCTTGTGGTATTCTAATACATCACATCTTGAGAAGGCTTATGGCTTTCGTTTCAAAGCATTCCAACGTCGTTTGGTCCCCCAAATCACAACTCATAGCGTTGCGGGGTTATGATCGTCATTTTGACCAAAAATAGCGCCCCTAGGATCTTGTGGTATTCTTATCCCATCACATCTTGAGAAGACTTATGGCTTTCGTTTCAAAGCATTCCAACGTCGTTTGGTCCCTCAAATCACCACTCATAGCGTTGCGGGGGTATGATCGTCATCTTGACCAAAGATAGCGCCCCCAGGATCTTGTGGTATTCTAATCCATCACATCTTGAGAAGGCTTATGGCTTTCGTTTCAAAGCATTCCGACGTCCTTTGGTCCCTCAAATCAATACTCGTAGCGTTGCGGGGTATGATCGTCATTTTGACCAAAAATAGCGCTCCTGGGATCTTGTGGTATTCTTATCCATCACATCTTGAGAAGGCTTTTGGCTTTCGTTTCAAAGCATTTCGACGTAGTTTGGTCCCTCAAATCACCACTAGTAGCGTTGCGGGGGTATGATTGTCATTTTGACCAAAAATAGCGCCCCCCGAGATCTTGTGGTATTCTAATACATCACATCTTGAGAAGGCTTATGGCTTTCGTTTCAAAGCATTCCGACGTCGTTTGGTCCCGAAAATCACAACTCATAGCGTTGTGGGGGTATGATCGTCATTTTGACCAAAAATAGCGCCCCTGGGATCTAGTGGTATTCTTATCCCATCACATCTTGAGAAGGCTTATGGCTTTCGTTTCAAAGCATTCCAACGTCGTTTGGTCCCTCAAATCACCACTCATAGCGTTGCGGGGGTATGATCGTCATCTTGACCAAAGATAGCGCCCCCAGGATCTTGTGGCTTATCCATCACATCTTGAGAAAGCTTATGGCTTTTGTTTCAAAGCATTCTGACGTCGTTTGGTCCCCCAAATCACAACTCGTAGCGTTGCGGTGGTATGATCGTCATTTTGACCAAAAATAGCACCCCCAGATCTTGTTGTATTCTTATCCATCACATCTTGAAAAGGCTTATGGCTTTCGTTTTAAAGCATTCCGACGTCGTTTGGTCCCTCAAATCACCACTCGTAGCGTTGCGGGGGTATGATCGTCACTTTGACCAAAAATAGCGCCCCCGGGATCTTGTGGTATTCTTCTCCATCACATCTTGAGAAGGCTTATGGATTTCGTTTCAAAGCATTCCGACGTCGTTTGGTCCCCTAAATCACAACTCGTACCGTTGCGGGGTATGATCATCATTTTGACCAAAAATAGCACCCAGGGGATCTTGTGGTATTCTTATCAATCACATCTTGAGAAGGCTTATGGCTTTCGTTTCAAAGTATTCCGACGTCGTTTTGTCCCTCAAATCACCACTCGTAGCGTTGCGGGGGTATGATCGTCATTTTGACCAAAAATAGCGCCCACGGGATCTCGTGGTATTCTTATCCATCACATCTTGAGAAGGCTTATGGCTTTTGTTTCAAAGCATTCCGACGTCGTTTGGCCCCTCAAATCACCACTCGTAGCGTTGCGGGGGTATGATCGTCATTTTGACCAAAAATAGCGCCCAGGGGATCTTGTGGTATTCTTATCCATCACATCTTGAGAAGGCTTATGGCTTTCGTTTCAAAGTATTCCGACGTCGTTTTGTCCCTCAAATCACCACTCGTAGCGTTGCGGGGTATGATCGTCATTTTGACCAAAAATAGCGCCCCCGGGATCTTGTCGTATTCTTATCCATCACATCTTGAGAAGGCTTATGGCTTTCGTTTCAAAGCATTTCGACGTCATTTGGTTCCTCAAATCACCACTCGTAGCGTTGCGGCGTATATCATCATTTTGACCAAAAATAGCGCCCCGTGGATCTTGTGGTATTCTTCTCCATCACGTCTTGAGAAAGCTTATGGCTTTCGTTTCAATACATTCCGACGTCGTTTGGTCCCCTAAATCACAACTCGTACCGTTGCGGGAGTATGATCGTCATTTTCACCAAAAATAGCACCACGGGATCTTGTGGTATTCTTATCCATCACATCTTGAGAAGGCTTATGGCTTTCGTTTCAATGCATTCCGACGTCGTTTGGTCCGTCAAATCACCACTCATAGCGTTGCGGGGTATGATCGTCATTTTGACCAAAAATAGCGCCCCCAGGATCTTGTGGTCTTCTTATCCATCACATCTTGAGAAGGCTTATGGCTTTCGTTTCAAAGCATTCCGACATCGTTTGGTCCCTCAAATCACCACTCGTAGCGTTGTGGGGGTATGATCGTCATTTTGACCAAAAATAGCGCCCCCCGGGATCTTGTGGTATTCTTATCCATCACATCTTGAGATAGCTTATGGCTTTCGTTTCAAAGCATTTCGATGTCGTTTCGTCCCTCAAATCACCACTCGTAGCGTTGCGGGGGTATGATCGTCATTTTGACCAAAAATTGCGCCCCCAAGATCTTGTGGTATTCTTATCCATCACATCTTGAGAAGGCTTATGGCTTTCGTTTCAAAGCATTCCGACGTCGTTTGGCCCCTCAAATCACCACTCGTAGCGTTGCGGGGGTATGATCATCATTTTGACCAAAAATAGCACTCCCGGGATCTTGTAGGATTCTTATCCATCATATTTTGAAAAGGCTTTTGGCTTTCGTTTCAAAGCATTTCGACGTAGTTTGGTCCCTCAAATCACCACTAGTAGCATTGCGGGGGTATGATTGTCATTTTGACCAAAAATAGCACCCCCGGATCTTGTGGTATTCTTATCCATCACATCTTGAGAAGGCTTATGGCTTTCGTTTCAAAGCATTCCGACGTCGTTTGGTCCCTCAAATCACCACTCGTAACGTTGCGGGGGTATGATCATCATTTTGACCAAAAATAGCGCCCCCCGAGATCTTGTGGTATTCTAATACATCACATCTTGAGAAGGCTTATGGCTTTCGTTTCAAAGCATTCCAACGTCGTTTGGTCCCCCAAATCACAACTCATAGCGTTGCGGGGTTATGATCGTCATTTTGACCAAAAATAGCGCCCCTAGGATCTTGTGGTATTCTTATCCCATCACATCTTGAGAAGAATTATGGCTTTCGTTTCAAAGCATTCCAACGTCGTTTGGTCCCTCAAATCACCACTCATAGCGTTGCGGGGGTATGATCGTCATCTTGACCAAAGATAGCGCCCCCAGGATCTTGTGGTATTCTAATCCATCACATCTTGAGAAGGCTTATGGCTTTTGTTTCAAAGCATTCCGACGTCCTTTGGTCCCTCAAATCACTACTCATAGTGTTGCGGGGTATGATCGTCATTTTAACCAAAAATAGCACCCCCGGGGTCTTGCGGCTTATCCATCACATCTTGAGAAAGCTTATGGCTTTCGTTTCAAAGCATTCCGACGTCGTTTGGTACCTAAAATCACCACTCGTAGCGTTGCGGGGGTATGATCGTATTTTTGACCAAAAATAGCGCCTCGGGATCTTGTGGTATTCTTATCCATCACATCTTGAGAAGGTCTATGGCTTTTGTTTCAAAGCATTCTGACGTCGTTTGGTCCCCCAAATCACAACTCGTAGCGTTGCGGGGGTATGATCGTCATTTTGACCAAAAATAGCACCCCCAGATCTTGTGGTATTCTTATCCATCACATCTTGAGAAGGCTTATGGCTTTCGTTTTAAAGCATTCCGACGTCGTTTGGTCCCTCAAATCACCACTCGTAGCGTTGCGGGGGTATGATCGTCATTTTGACCAAAATAGCGCCCCCAGGATCTTGTGGTATTCTTATCAATCACATCTTGAGAAGGCTTATGGCTTTCGTTTCAAAGTATTCCGACATCGTTTGGTCCCTCAAATCACCACTCGTAGCGTTGTGGTGGTATGATCATCATTTTGACCAAAAATAGCGCCCCTCGGGATCTTGTGGTATTCTTATCCATCACATTTTGAGAAGGCTTATGGCTTTAGTTTCAAAGCATTCCGACGTTGTTAGGTCCCTCAAATCACCACTCGTAGCGTTGTGGGGGTATGCTCGTCACTTTGACCAAAAATAGCGCCCCCGGGATCTTGTGGTATTCTTCTCCATCACATCTTGAGAAGGCTTATGGCTTTCGTTTCAAAGCATTTCGACGTCATTTGGTTCCTCAAATCACCACTCGTAGCGTTGCGGCGTATATCATCATTTTGACCAAAAATAGCGCCCCGTGGATCTTGTGGTATTCTTCTCCATCACGTCTTGAGAAAGCTTATGGCTTTCGTTTCAATACATTCCGACGTCGTTTGGTCCCCTAAATCACAACTCGTACCGTTGCGGGAGTATGATCGTCATTTTCACCAAAAATAGCACCACGGGATCTTGTGGTATTCTTATCCATCACATCTTGAGAAGGCATATGGCTTTCGTTTCAATGCATTCCGACGTCGTTTGGTCCGTCAAATCACCACTCGTAGCGTTGCGGGGTATGATCGTCATTTTGACCAAAAATAGCGCCCCCAGGATCTTGTGGTCTTCTTATCCATCACATCTTGAGAAGGCTTATGGCTTTCGTTTCAAAGCATTCCGACATCGTTTGGTCCCTCAAATCACCACTCGTAGCGTTGTGGGGGTATGATCGTCATTTTGACCAAAAATAGCGCCCCCCGGGATCTTGTGGTATTCTTATCCATCACATCTTGAGATAGCTTATGGCTTTTGTTTCAAAGCATTTCGATGTCGTTTCGTCCCTCAAATCACCACTCGTAGCGTTGCGGGGGTATGATCGTCATTTTGACCAAAAATTGCGCCCCCAAGATCTTGTGGTATTCTTATCCATCACATCTTGAGAAGGCTTATGGCTTTCGTTTCAAAGCATTCCGACGTCGTTTGGCCCCTCAAATCACCACTCGTAGCGTTGCGGGGGTATGATCATCATTTTGACCAAAAATAGCACTCCCGGGATCTTGTAGGATTCTTATCCATCATATTTTGAAAAGGCTTTTGGCTTTCGTTTCAAAGCATTTCGACGTAGTTTGGTCCCTCAAATCACCACTAGTAGCATTGCGGGGGTATGATTGTCATTTTGACCAAAAATAGCACCCCCGGATCTTGTGGTATTCTTATCCATCACATCTTGAGAAGGCTTATGGCTTTCGTTTCAAAGCATTCCGACGTCGTTTGGTCCCTCAAATCACCACTTAACGTTGCGGGGGTATGATCATCATTTTGACCAAAAATAGCGCCCCCCGAGATCTTGTGGTATTCTAATACATCACATCTTGAGAAGGCTTATGGCTTTCGTTTCAAAGCATTCCAACGTCGTTTGGTCCCCCAAATCACAACTCATAGCGTTGCGGGGTTATGATCGTCATTTTGACCAAAAATAGCGCCCCTAGGATCTTGTGGTATTCTTATCCCATCACATCTTGAGAAGAATTATGGCTTTCGTTTCAAAGCATTCCAACGTCGTTTGGTCCCTCAAATCACCACTCATAGCGTTGCGGGGGTATGATCGTCATCTTGACCAAAGATAGCGCCCCCAGGATCTTGTGGTATTCTAATCCATCACATCTTGAGAAGGCTTATGGCTTTTGTTTCAAAGCATTCCGACGTCCTTTGGTCCCTCAAATCACTACTCATAGTGTTGCGGGGTATGATCGTCATTTTGACCAAAAATAGCGCCCCCGGGGTCTTGTGGCTTATCCATCACATCTTGAGAAAGCTTATGGCTTTCGTTTCAAAGCATTCCGACGTCGTTTGGTACCTAAAATCACCACTCGTACCGTTGCGGGGGTATGATCGTCATTTTAACCAAAAATAGCACCCCTGGGATCTTGTGGTATTCTTATCCATCACATCTTGAGAAGGCTTTTAGCTTTCGTTTCAAAGCATTCCGACGTCGTTTGGCCCCTCAAATCACCACTCGTAGCGTTGCGGGGGTATGATCGTCATTTTTACCAAAAACAGCGCCCCTGGAATCTTGTGGTATTCTTATCCATCACATCTTGAGAAGGCTTGTGGCTTTCATTTCAAAGCATTCCGACGTCGTTTGGCCCCTCAAATCACCACTCGTAGCGTTGCGGGGGTATGATCATCATTTTGACCAAAAATAGCACCGATGGGATCTTGTGGTATTCTTATCCATCACATCTTGACATGGCTTATGGCTTTCGTTTCAAAGTATTCCGACGTCATTTGGCCCCTCAAATCACCACTCGTAGCGTTGCGGGGGTATGATCGTTATTTTGACCAAAAATATCGCCCCCCGAGATCTTGTGGTATTCTTATCCATCACATCTTGAGAACGCTTATGGCTTTCGTTTCAAAGTATTCCGTCGTCGTTTGGTCCCTCAAATCACCACTCGTAGCGTTGCGGGGTATGATCGTCATTTTGACCAAAAATAGCGCCCCGGGATCTTGTGGTATTCTTATCCATCACATCTTGAGAAGGCCTATGGCTTTTGTTTCAAGGCATTCTGACGTCGTTTGGTCCCCTAAATCACAACTCGTAGCGTTGCGGGGGTATGATCGTCATTTTGACCAAAAATAGCACCCCCAGATCTTGTGGTATTCTTATCCATCACATCTTGAGAAGGCTTATGGCTTTCGTTTTAAAGCATTCCGACGTCGTTTGGTCCCTCAAATCACCACTCGTAGCGTTGCGGGGGTATGATCGTCATTTTGACCAAAATAGCGCCCCCAGGATCTTGTGGTATTCTTATCAATCACATCTTGAGAAGGCTTATGGCTTTCGTTTCAAAGTATTCCGACATCGTTTGGTCCCTCAAATCACCACTCGTAGCGTTGTGGTGGTATGATCATCATTTTGACCAAAAATAGCGCCCCTCGGGATCTTGTGGTATTCTTATCCATCACATTTTGAGAAGGCTTATGGCTTTAGTTTCAAAGCATTCCGACGTTGTTAGGTCCCTCAAATCACCACTCGTAGCGTTGTGGGGGTATGCTCGTCACTTTGACCAAAAATAGCGCCCCCGGGATCTTGTGGTATTCTTCTCCATCACATCTTGAGAAAGCTTATGGATTTCGTTTCAAAGCATTCCGACGTCGTTTGGTCCCCTAAATCACAACTCGTACCGTTGCGGGGGTATGATCGTCATTTTGACCAAAAATAGCGCCCCTGCGATCTTGTGGTATTCTTATCCATCACATCTTGAGAAGGCTTTTGGCTTTCGTTTCAAAGCATTCCGACGTCGTTTGGCCCCTCAAATCACCACTCGTACTGTTGCGGGGGTATGATCGTCATTTTGACCAAAAATAGCGCCCACGGGATCTCGTGGTATTCTTATCCATCACATCTTGAGAAGGCTTATGGCTTTTGTTTCAAAGCATTCCGACGTCGTTTGGTCCCTCAAATCACCACTCGTAGCGTTGTGGGGTATGATCGTCATTTTGACCAAAAATAGCGCCCCCTGGATATTGTGGTATTCTTATCCATCACATCTTGAGAAGGCGTATGACTTTCGTTTCAAAGCATTCCGACGTCGTTTGGTCCCTCAAATCACCACTCGTAGCGTTGCGGGGGTATGATCGTCATTTTGACCAAAAATAGCGCCCTCCGAGATCTTGTGGTATTCGTATAAATCACATCTTGAGAAGGCTTATGGCTTTCGTTTCAAAGCATTCCGACGTCGTTTGGCCCCTCAAATCACCACTCGTAGCGTTGCGGGGGTATGATCGTCATTTTGACCAAAAATAGCGCCCAGGGGATCTTGTGCTATTCTTATCAATCACATCTTGAGAAGGCTTATGGCTTTCGTTTCAAAGTATTCCGACGTCGTTTTGTCCCTCAAATCACCACTCGTAGCGTTGCGAGGTATGATCGTCATTTTGACCAAAAATAGCGCCCCCTGGATCTTGTGGTATTCTTATCCATCACATCTTGAGAAGGCTTATGGCTTTCGTTTCAAAGCATTCCGACGTCATTTGGTTCCTCAAATCACCACTCGTAGCGTTGCGAGGTATATCGTCATTTTGACCAAAAATAGCGCCCCGTGGATCTTGTGGTATTCTTCTCCATCATGTCTTGAGAAAGCTTATGGCTTTCGTTTCAAAGCATTCCGACGTCGTTTGGTCCCCTAAATCACAACCCGTACCGTGTTGGGGGTATGATCGTCATTTTAACCAAAAATAGCGCCCCTAGGATCTTGTTGTATTCTTATCCCATCACATCTTGAGAAGACTTATGGCTTTCGTTTCAAAGCATTCCAACGTCGTTTGGTCCCTCAAATCACCACTCATAGCGTTGCGGGGGTATGATCGTCATCTTGACCAAAGATAGCGCCCCCAGGGTCTTGTGGTATTCTAATCCATCACATCTTGAGAAGGCTTATGGCTTTTGTTTCAAAGCATTCCGACGTCCTTTGGTCCCTCAAATCACTACTCATAGTGTTGCGGGGTATGATCGTCATTTTGACCAAAAATAGCGCCCCCGGGGTCTTGTGGCTTATCCATCACATCTTGAGAAAGCTTATGGCTTTCGTTTCAAAGCATTCCGACGTCGTTTGGTACCTAAAATCACCACTCGTACCGTTGCGGGGGTATGATCGTCATTTTAACCAAAAATAGCGCCCCTGGGATCTTGTGGTATTCTTATCCATCACATCTTGAGAAGGCTTTTAGGTTTCGTTTCAAAGCATTCCGACGTCGTTTGCCCCTCAAATCACCACTCGTAGCGTTGCGGGGGTATGATCGTCATTTTTACCAAAAACAGCGCCCCTGGAATCTTGTGGTATTCTTATCCATCACATCTTGAGAAGGCTTGTGGCTTTCATTTCAAAGCATTCCGACGTCGTTTGGCCCCTTAAATCACCACTCGTAGCGTTGCGGGGGTATGATCGTCATTTTGACCAAAAATAGCACCGACGGGATCTTGTGGTATTCTTATCCATCACATCTTGACAAGGCTTATGGCTTTCGTTTCAAAGTATTCCGACGTCATTTGGCCCCTCAAATCACCACTCGTAGCGTTGCGGGGGTATGATCGTTATTTTGACCAAAAATAGCGCCCCCCGAGATCTTGTGGTATTCTTATACATCACATCTTGAGAAGGCTTATGGCTTTCGTTTCAAAGCATTCCGACGTTGTTTGGCCCCTCAAATCACCACTCGTAGCGTTGCGGGGGTATGATCGTCATTTTGACCAAAAATAGCGCCCAGGGGATCTTGTGGTATTCTTATCCATCACATCTTGAGAACGCTTATGGCTTTCGTTTCAAAGTATTCCGTCGTCGTTTGGTCCCTCAAATCACCACTCGTAGCGTTGCGGGGTATGATCGTCATTTTGACCAAAAATAGCGCCCCGGGATCTTGTGGTATTCTTATCCATCACATCTTGAGAAGGCCTATGGCTTTTGTTTCAAAGCATTCCGATGTCGTTTGGTCCCTCAAATCACCACTCGTAGCGTTGCGGGGTATGATCGTCATTTTGACCAAAAATAGCGCCCCGGGATCTTGTGGTATTCTTATCCATCACATCTTGAGAAGGCCTATGGCTTTTGTTTCAAGGCATTCTGACGTCGTTTGGTCCCCCAAATCACAACTCGTAGCGTTGCGGGGGTATGATCGTCATTTTGACCAAAAATAGCACCCCCAGATCTTGTGGTATTCTTATCCATCACATCTTGAGAAGGCCTATGGCTTTTGTTTCAAAGCATTCCGATGTCGTTTGGTCCCCCAAATCACAACTCATAGCGTTGCGGGGGTATGATCGTCATTTTGACCAAAAATAGCGCCCCTGGGATCTTGTGGTATTCTTATTCATCACATCTTGAGAAGGCTTATGGCTTTCGTTTCAAAGCATTCCGACGTCGTTTGGTCCATCAAATCACCACTCATAGCGTTGCGGGGGTATGATCGTCATCTTGACCAAAGATAGCGCCCCCAGGATCTTGTGGTATTCAAATCCATCACATCTTGAGAAGGCTTATGGCTTTCGTTTCAAAGCATTCCGACGTCGTTTGGCTCCTCAAATCACCACTCGTAGCGTTGCGGGGGTATGATCGTCATTTTGACCAAAAATAGCGCCCAGGGGATCTTGTGGTATTCTTATCAATCACATCTTGAGAAGGCTTATGGCTTTCGTTTCAAAGTATTCCGACGTCGTTTTGTCCCTCAAATCACCACTCGTAGCGTTGCGAGGTATGATCGTCATTTTGACCAAAAATAGCGCCCCCTGGATCTTGTGGTATTCTTATCCATCACATCTTGAGAAGGCTTATGGCTTTCGTTTCAAAGCATTCCGACATCATTTGGTTCCTCAAATCACCACTCGTAGCGTTGCGAGGTATATCGTCATTTTGACCAAAAATAGCGCCCCGTGGATCTTGTGGTATTCTTCTCCATCATGTCTTGAGAAAGCTTATGGCTTTCGTTTCAAAGCATTCCGACGTTGTTTGGTCCCCTAAATCACAACTCGTACCGTGTTGGGGGTATGATCGTCATTTTAATCAAAAATAGCGCCCCTAGGATCTTGTTGTATTCTTATCCCATCACATCTTGAGAAGACTTATGGCTTTCGTTTCAAAGCATTCCAATGTCGTTTGGTCCCTCAAATCACCACTCATAGCGTTGCGGGGGTATGATCGTCATCTTGACCAAAGATAGCGCCCCCAGGGTCTTGTGGTATTCTAATCCATCACATCTTGAGAAGGCTTATGGCTTTTGTTTCAAAGCATTCCGACGTCCTTTGGTCCCTCAAATCACTACTCATAGTGTTGCGGGGTATGATCGTCATTTTGACCAAAAATAGCGCCCCCGGGGTCTTGTGGCTTATCCATCACATCTTGAGAAAGCTTATGGCTTTCGTTTCAAAGCATTCCGACGTCGTTTGGTACCTAAAATCACCACTCGTACCGTTGCGGGGGTATGATCGTCATTTTAACCAAAAATAGCGCCCCTGGGATCTTGTGGTATTCTTATCCATCACATCTTGAGAAGGCTTTTAGCTTTCGTTTCAAAGCATTCCGACGTCGTTTGGCCCCTCAAATCACCACTCGTAGCGTTGCGGGGGTATGATCGTCATTTTTACCAAAAACAGCGCCCCTGGAATCTTGTGGTATTCTTATCCATCACATCTTGAGAAGGCTTGTGGCTTTCATTTCAAAGCATTCCGACATCGTTTGGCCCCTCAAATCACCACTCGTAGCGTTGCGGGGGTATGATCGTCATTTTGACCAAAAATAGCACCGACGGGATCTTGTGGTATTCTTATCCATCACATCTTGACAAGGCTTATGGCTTTCGTTTCAAAGTATTCCGACGTCATTTGGCCCCTCAAATCACCACTCGTAGCGTTGCGGGGGTATGATCGTTATTTTGACCAAAAATAGCGCCCCCCGAGATCTTGTGGTATTCTTATACATCACATCTTGAGAAGGCTTATGGCTTTCGTTTCAAAGCATTCCGACGTCGTTTGGCCCCTCAAATCACCACTCGTAGCGTTGCGGGGGTATGATCGTCATTTTGACCAAAAATAGCGCCCAGGGGATCTTGTGGTATTCTTATCCATCACATCTTGAGAACGCTTATGGCTTTCGTTTCAAAGTATTCCGTCGTCGTTTGGTCCCTCAAATCACCACTCGTAGCGTTGCGGGGTATGATCGTCATTTTGACCAAAAATAGCGCCCCGGGATCTTGTGGTATTCTTATCCATCACATCTTGAGAAGGCCTATGGCTTTTGTTTCAAAGCATTCCGATGTCGTTTGGTCCCTCAAATCACCACTCGTAGCGTTGCGGGGTATGATCGTCATTTTGACCAAAAATAGCGCCCCGGGATCTTGTGGTATTCTTATCCATCACATCTTGAGAAGGCCTATGGCTTTTGTTTCAAGGCATTCTGACGTCGTTTGGTCCCCCAAATCACAACTCGTAGCGTTGCGGGGGTATGATCGTCATTTTGACCAAAAATAGCACCCCCAGATCTTGTGGTATTCTTATCCATCACATCTTGAGAAGGCCTATGGCTTTTGTTTCAAAGCATTCCGATGTCGTTTGGTCCCCCAAATCACAACTCATAGCGTTGCGGGGGTATGATCGTCATTTTGACCAAAAATAGCGCCCCTGGGATCTTGTGGTATTCTTATTCATCACATCTTGAGAAGGCTTATGGCTTTCGTTTCAAAGCATTCCGACGTCGTTTGGTCCATCAAATCACCACTCATAGCGTTGCGGGGGTATGATCGTCATCTTGACCAAAGATAGCGCCCCCAGGATCTTGTGGTATTCAAATCCATCACATCTTGAGAAGGCTTATGGCTTTCGTTTCAAAGCATTCCGACGTCGTTTGGCTCCTCAAATCACCACTCGTAGCGTTGCGGGGGTATGATCGTCATTTTGACCAAAAATAGCGCCCAGGGGATCTTGTGGTATTCTTATCAATCACATCTTGAGAAGGCTTATGGCTTTCGTTTCAAAGTATTCCGACGTCGTTTTGTCCCTCAAATCACCACTCGTAGCGTTGCGAGGTATGATCGTCATTTTGACCAAAAATAGCGCCCCCTGGATCTTGTGGTATTCTTATCCATCACATCTTGAGAAGGCTTATGGCTTTCGTTTCAAAGCATTCCGACATCATTTGGTTCCTCAAATCACCACTCGTAGCGTTGCGAGGTATATCGTCATTTTGACCAAAAATAGCGCCCCGTGGATCTTGTGGTATTCTTCTCCATCATGTCTTGAGAAAGCTTATGGCTTTCGTTTCAAAGCATTCCGACGTTGTTTGGTCCCCTAAATCACAACTCGTACCGTGTTGGGGGTATGATCGTCATTTTAATCAAAAATAGCGCCCCTAGGATCTTGTTGTATTCTTATCCCATCACATCTTGAGAAGACTTATGGCTTTCGTTTCAAAGCATTCCAATGTCGTTTGGTCCCTCAAATCACCACTCATAGCGTTGCGGGGGTATGATCGTCATCTTGACCAAAGATAGCGCCCCCAGGGTCTTGTGGTATTCTAATCCATCACATCTTGAGAAGGCTTATGGCTTTTGTTTCAAAGCATTCCGACGTCCTTTGGTCCCTCAAATCACTACTCATAGTGTTGCGGGGTATGATCGTCATTTTGACCAAAAATAGCGCCCCCGGGGTCTTGTGGCTTATCCATCACATCTTGAGAAAGCTTATGGCTTTCGTTTCAAAGCATTCCGACGTCGTTTGGTACCTAAAATCACCACTCGTACCGTTGCGGGGGTATGATCGTCATTTTAACCAAAAATAGCGCCCCTGGGATCTTGTGGTATTCTTATCCATCACATCTTGAGAAGGCTTTTAGCTTTCGTTTCAAAGCATTCCGACGTCGTTTGGCCCCTCAAATCACCACTCGTAGCGTTGCGGGGGTATGATCGTCATTTTTACCAAAAACAGCGCCCCTGGAATCTTGTGGTATTCTTATCCATCACATCTTGAGAAGGCTTGTGGCTTTCATTTCAAAGCATTCCGACGTCGTTTGGCCCCTCAAATCACCACTCGTAGCGTTGCGGGGGTATGATCGTCATTTTGACCAAAAATAGCGCCCCCGGGATCTGGTGGCTTATCCATCACATCTTTAGAAGGCTTATGGCTTTCGTTTCAAAGCATTCTGACGTCGTTTGGTCCCTAAAATCACCACTCGTAGCGTTGTGGAGGTATGATCGTATTTTTGACCAAACATAGCGCCCCCGGGATCTTGTGGTATTCTTATCCATCACATCTTGAGAAGGCTTATGTTTTTTGTTTCAAAGCATTCCGACGTCGTTTGGTCCCTCAAATCACCACTCGTAGCGTTGCGGGGGTATGATCGTTATTTTGACCAAAAATAGCGCCCCCCGAGATCTTGTGGTATTCTTATACATCACATCTTGAGAAGGCTTATGGCTTTCGTTTCAAAGCATTCCGACGTCGTTTGGCCCCTCAAATCACCACTCGTAGCGTTGCGGGGGTATGATCGTCATTTTGACCAAAAATAGCGCCCAGGGGATCTTGTGGTATTCTTATCCATCACATCTTGAGAACGCTTATGGCTTTCATTTCAAAGTATTCCGTCGTCGTTTGGTCCCTCAAATCACCACTCGTAGCGTTGCGGGGTATGATCGTCATTTTGACCAAAAATAGCGCCCCGGGATCTTGTGGTATTCTTATCCATCACATCTTGAGAAGGCCTATGGCTTTTGTTTCAAAGCATTCCGATGTCTTTTGGTCCCCCAAATCACAACTCATAGCGTTGCGGGGGTATGATCGTCATTTTGACCAAAAATAGCGCCCCTGGGATCTTGTGGTATTCTTATCCATCACATCTTGAGAAGGCTTATGGCTTTCGTTTCAAAGCATTCCGACGTCGTTTGGTCCATCAAATCACCACTCATAGCGTTGCGAGGGTATGATCGTCATCTTGACCAAAGATAGCGCCCCCAGGATCTTGTGGTATTCAAATCCATCACATCTTGAGAAGGCTTATGGCTTTCGTTTCAAAGCATTCCGATGTTGTTTCGTCCCTCAATCACTACTCGTAGCGTTGCAGGGGTATGATCATCATTTTGACCAAAAATAGCGCCCCCGGGATCTGGTGGCTTATCCATCACATCTTTAGAAGGCTTATGGCTTTCGTTTCAAAGCATTCTGACGTCGTTTGGTCCCTAAAATCACCACTCGTAGCGTTGTGGAGGTATGATCGTATTTTTGACCAAACATAGCGCCCCCGGGATCTTGTGGTATTCTTATCCATCACATCTTGAGAAGGCTTATGTTTTTTGTTTCAAAGCATTCCGACGTCGTTTGGTCCCTCAAATCATCACTCGTAGCGTTGCGGGGGTATGATCGTCATTTTGACCAAAAATAGCGCCCCCAGGATCTTGTGGTATTCTTATCCATCACATCTTGAGAAGGCTTATGGCTTTCATTTCAAAGCATTCCGACGTCGTTTGGTCCTTCAAATCACCACTCGTTCTGTTGTGGGGGTATGATCGTCATTTTGACCAAAAATAGCACCCCCCGGGATGTTCTGGTATTTTTATTCATCACATCTTGAGAAGGCTTATGGCTTTCGTTTCAAAGCATTCCGACGTCGTTTGGTCCGTCAAATCACCACTCGTAGCGTTGCCGGGTATGATCGTCATTTTGACCAAAAATAGCGCCCCCAGGATCTTGTGGTATTCTTATCCATCACATCTTGAGAAGGCTTATGGATTTCATTTCAAAGCATTCCGACATCGTTTGGTCCCTCAAATCACCACTCGTAGCGTTGTGGGGGTATGATCGTCATTTTGACCAAAAATAGCGCCCCCCGGGATCTTGTGGTATTCTTATCCATCACATCTTGAGATAGCTTATGGCTTTCGTTTCAAAGCATTTCGATGTCGTTTCGTCCCTCAAATCACCACTCGTAGCGTTGCGGGGGTATGATCGTCATTTTGACCAAAAATTGCGCCCCCAAGATCTTGTGGTATTCTTATCCATCACATCTAAAGAAGGCTTATGGCTTTCGTTTCAAAGCATTCCGACGTCGTTTGACCCCTCAAATCACCACTCGTAGCGTTGCGGGGGTATGATCGTCATTTTGACCAAAAATAGCACTCCCGGGATCTTGTAGTATTCTTATCCATCATATTTTGAAAAGGCTTTTGGCTTTCGTTTCATAGCATTTCGACGTAGTTTGGTCCCTCAAATCACCACTCGTAGCATTGCGGGGGTATGATTGTCATTTTGACCAAAAATAGCACCCCCGGATCTTGTGGTATTCTTATCCGTCACATCTTGAGAAGGCTTATGGCTTTCGTTTCAAAGCATTCCGACGTCGTTTGGTCCCTCAAATCACCACTCGTAACGTTGCGGGGGTATGATCATCATTTTGACCAAAAATAGCGCCCCCCGAGATCTTGTGGTATTCTAATACATCACATCTTGAGAAGGCTTATGGCTTTCGTTTCAAAGCATTCCAACGTCGTTTGGTCCCTCAAATCAACACTCATAGCGTTGCGGGGGTATGATCGTCATCTTGACCAAAGATAGCGCCCCCAGGATCTTGTGGTATTCTAATCCATCACATCTTGAGAAGGCTTATGGCTTTCGTTTCAAAGCATTCCGACGTCCTTTGGTCCCTCAAATCAATACTCGTAGCGTTGCGGGGTATGATCGTCATTTTGACCAAAAATAGCGCTCCCGGGATCTTCTGGTATTTTTATCCATCACATCTTGAGAAGGCTTTTGGCTTTCGTTTCAAAGCATTTCGACGTAGTTTGGTCCCTCAAATCACCACTAGTAGCATTGCGGGGGTATGATTGTCATTTTGACCAAAAATAGCACCCCCGGATCTTGTGGTATTCTTATCCATCACATCTTGAGAAGGCTTATGGCTTTCGTTTCAAAGCATTCCGACGTCGTTTGGTTCCTCAAATCACCACTCGTAGCGTTGCGGGGGTATGATTGTCATTTTGACCAAAAATAGCGCCCCCCGAGATCTTGTGGTATTCTAATACATCACATCTTGAGAAGGCTTATGGCTTTCGTTTCAAAGCATTCCGACGTCGTTTGGTCCCGCAAATCACAACTCCTAGCGTTGTGGGGGTATGATCGTCATTTTGACCAAAAATAGCGCCCCTGGGATCTAGTGGTATTCTTATCCCATCACATCTTGAGAAGGCTTATGGCTTTCGTTTCAAAGCATTCCAACGTCGTTTGGTCCCTCAAATCACCACTCATAGCGTTGCGGAGGTATGATCGTCATCTTGACCAAAGATAGCGCCCCCAGGATCTTGTGGTATTCTAATCCATCACATCTTGAGAAGGCTTATGGCTTTTGTTTCAAAGCATTCCGACGTCCTTTGGTCCTTCAAATCACTACTCATAGTGTTGCGGGGTATGATCGTCATTTTGACCAAAAATAGCGCCCCCGGGGTCTTGTGGCTTATCCATCACATCTTGAGAAAGCTTATGGCTTTCGTTTCAAAGCATTCCGACGTCGTTTGGTACCTAAAATCACCACTCGTAGCGTTGCGGGGGTATGATCGTATTTTTGACCAAAAATAGCGCCCCGGGATCTTGTGGTATTCTTATCCATCACATCTTGAGAAGGGCTATGGCTTTTGTTTCAAAGCATTCTGACGTCGTTTGGTCCCCCAAATCACAACTCGTAGCGTTGCGGGGGTATGATCGTCATTTTGACCAAAAATAGCACCCCCAGATCTTGTGGTATTCTTATCCATCACATCTTGAGAAGGCTTATGGCTTTCGTTTTAAAGCATTCCGACGTCGTTTGGTCCCTCAAATCACCACTCGTAGCGTTGCGGGGGTATGATCGTCATTTTGACCAAAATAGCGCCCCCAGGATCTTGTGGTATTCTTATCAATCACATCTTGAGAAGGCTTATGGCTTTCGTTTCAAAGCATTCCGACATCGTTTGGTCCCTCAAATCACCACTCGTAGCGTTGTGGGAGTATGATCGTCATTTTGACCAAAAATAGCGCCCCTCGGGATCTTGTGGTATTCTTATCCATCACATCTTG
The DNA here is from genome assembly GCA_963669365.1 of Verbascum thapsus. Taxonomy (NCBI): domain Eukaryota; kingdom Viridiplantae; phylum Streptophyta; class Magnoliopsida; order Lamiales; family Scrophulariaceae; genus Verbascum; species Verbascum thapsus. Next base: position 10,890,470 of record OY770115.1, on the reverse strand, counting down.
AGAAGGCTTATGGCTTTAGTTTCAAAGCATTCCGACGTCGTTAGGTCCCTCAAATCACCACTCGTAGCGTTGTGGGGGTATGCTCGTCACTTTGACCAAAAATAGCGCCCCCGGGATCTTGTGGTATTCTTCTCCATCACATCTTGAGAAAGCTTATGGATTTCGTTTCAAAGCATTCCGACGTCGTTAGGTCCCCTAAATCACAACTCGTACCGTTGCGGGGGTATGATCGTCATTTTGACCAAAAATAGCGCCCCTGCGATCTTGTGGTATTCTTATCCATCACATCTTGAGAAGGCTTTTGGCTTTCGTTTCAAAGCATTCCGACGTCGTTTGGCCCCTCAAATCACCACTCGTACTGTTGCGGGGGTATGATCGTCATTTTGACCAAAAATAGCGCCCACGGGATCTCGTGGTATTCTTATCCATCACATCTTGAGAAGGCTTATGGCTTTTGTTTCAAAGCATTCCGACGTCATTTGGTCCCTCAAATCACCACTCGTAGTGTTGTGGGGTATGATCGTCATTTTGACCAAAAATAGCGCCCCCTGGATATTGTGGTATTCTTATCAATCACATCTTGAGAAGGCTTATGGCTTTCGTTTCAAAGCATTCCGACATCGTTTGGTCCCTCAAATCACCACTCGTAGCGTTGTGGGGGTATGATCGTCATTTTGACCAAAAATAGCGCCCCTCGGGATCTTGTGGTATTCTTATCCATCACATCTTAAGAAGGCTTATGGCTTTAGTTTCAAAGCATTCCGACGTCGTTAGGTCCCTCAAATCACCACTCGTAGCGTTGTGGGGGTATGCTCGTCACTTTGACCAAAAATAGCGCCCCCGGGATCTTGTGGTATTCTTCTCCATCACATCTTGAGAAAGCTTATGGATTTCGTTTCAAAGCATTCCGACGTCGTTTGGTCCCCTAAATCACAACTCGTACCGTTGCGGGGGTATGATCGTCATTTTGACCAAAAATAGCGCCCCTGCGATCTTGTGGTATTCTTATCCATCACATCTTGAGAAGGCTTTTGGCTTTCGTTTCAAAGCATTCCGACGTCGTTTGGCCCCTCAAATCACCACTCGTACTGTTGCGGGGGTATGATCGTCATTTTGATCAAAAATAGCGCCCACGGGATCTCGTGGTATTGTTATCCATCACATCTTGAGAAGGCTTATGGCTTTTGTTTCAAAGCATTCCGACGTCGTTTGGTCCCTCAAATTACCACTAGTAGCGTTGTGGGGTATGATCGTCATTTTGACCAAAAATAGCGCCCCCTGGATATTGTGGTATTCTTATCCATCACATCTTGAGAAGGCTTATGACTTTCGTTTCAAAGCATTCCGACGTCGTTTGGTCCCTCAAATCACCACTCGTAGCGTTGCGGGGGTATGATCGTCATTTTGACCAAAAATAGCGCCCTCCGAGATCTTGTGGTATTCGTATAAATCACATCTTGAGAAGGCTTATAGCTTTCGTTTCAAAGCATTCCGACGTCGTTTGGCCCCTCAATTCACCACTCGTAGCGTTGCGGGGGTATGATCGTCATTTTGACCAAAAATAGCGCCCAGGGGATCTTGTGGTATTCTTATCCATCACATCTTGAGAAGGCTTATGGCTTTCGTTTCAAAGTATTCCGACGTCGTTTTGTCCCTCAAATCACCACTCGTAGCGTTGCGGGGTATGATCGTCATTTTGACCAAAAATAGTGCCCCCTGGATCTTGTGGTATTCTTATCCATCACATCTTGAGAAGGCTTATGGCTTTCGTTTCAAAGCATTCCGACGTCATTTGGTTCCTCAAATCACCACTCGTAGCGTTGCGGGGTATATCGTTATTTTGACCAAAAATAGCGCCCCGTGGATCTTGTGGTATTCTTCTCCATCATGTCTTGAGAAAGCTTATGGCTTTCGTTTCAAAGCATTCCGACGTCGTTTGGTCCCCTAAATCACAACTCGTACCGTTGCGGGGGTATGATCGTCATTTTAACCAAAAATAGCGCCCCTGGGATCTTGTGGTATTCTTATCCATCACATCTTGAGAAGGGTTTTGGCTTTCGTTTCAAAGCATTCCGACGTCGTCTGGCCCCTCAAATCACCACTCGTAGCGTTGCGGGGGTATGATCGTCATTTTGACCAAAAATAGCACCGACGGGATCTTGTGGTATTCTTATCCATCACATCTTGAGAAGGCTTATGGCTTTCGTTTCAAAGTATTCCGACGTCGTTTGGCCCCTCAAATCACCACTCGTAGCGTTGCGGGGGTATGATCGTTATTTTGACCAAAAATAGCGCCCCTCGAGATCTTGTGGTATTCTTATACATCACATCTTGAGAAGGCTTATGACTTTCGTTTCAAAGCATTCCGACGTCGTTTTATCCCTCAAATCACCACTCGTAGAGTTGCGGGGTATGATCGTCATTTTGACCAAAAATAGCGCCCCCTGGATCTTGTGGTATTCTTATCCATCACATCTTGAGAAGGCTTATGCCTTTCGTTTCAAAGCATTCCGACGTCGTTTTATCCCTCAAATCACCACTCGTAGAGTTGCGGGGTATGATCGTCATTTTGACCAAAAATAGCGCCCCCTGGATCTTGTGGTATTCTTATCCATCACATCTTGAGAAGGCTTATGCCTTTCGTTTCAAAGCATTCCGACGTCATTTGGTTCCACAAATCACCACTCGTAGCGTTGTGGGGTATATCGTCATTTTGACCAAAAATAGCGCCCCGTGGATCTTGTGGTATTCTTCTCCATCACGTCTTGAGAAAGCTTATGGCTTTCGTTTCAAAGCATTCCGACGTCGTTTGGCCCCTCAAATCACCACTCGTAGCGTTGCGGGGGTATGATCGTCATTATTACCAAACACAGCGCCCCTGGAATCTTGTGGTATTCTTATCCATCACATCTTGAGAAGGCTTGTGGCTTTCATTTCAAAGCATTCCGACGTCGTTTGGCCGCTCAAATCACCACTCGTAGCGTTGCGGGGGTATGATCGTCATTTTGACCAAAAATAGCACCGACGGGATCTTGTGGTATTCTTATCCATCACATCTTGACAAGGCTTATGACTTTCGTTTCAAAGTATTCCGACGTCGTTTGGCCCCTCAAATCACCACCTGTAGCGTTGCGGGGGTATGATCGTTATTTTGACCAAAAATAGCGCCCCCCGAGATCTTGTGGTATTCTTATACATCACATCTTGAGAAGGCTTATGGCTTTCGTTTCAAAGCATTCCGACGTCGTTTGGCCCCTCAAATCACCACTCGTAGCGTTGCGGGGGTATGATCGTCATTTTGACCAAAAATAGCGCCCAGGGGATCTTGTGGTATTCTTATCCATCACATCTTGAGAACGCTTATGGCTTTCGTTTCAAAGTATTCCGTCGTCGTTTGGTCCCTCAAATCACCACTCGTAGCGTTGCGGGGTATGATCGTCATTTTGACCAAAAATAGCGCCCCCTGGATCTTGTGGTATTCTTATCCATCACATCTTGAGAAGGCTTATGGCTATCGTTTCAAAGCATTCCGACGTCGTTTGGTCCCCCAAATCACAACTCGTAGCGTTGCGGGGGTAGGATCATCATTTTGACCAAAAATAGCGCCCCTGGGATCTTGTGGTATTCTTATTCCATCACATCTTGAGAAGGCTTATGGCTTTCGTTTCGAAGCATTCCGACGTCGTTTGGTCCCTCAAATCACCACTCATAGCGTTGCGGGGGTATGATCGTCATCTTGACCAAAGATAGCGCCCCCAGGATCTTGTGGTATTCTAATCCATCACATCTTGAGAACGATTATGGCTTTCGTTTCAAAGCATTGCGACGTCGTTTGGTCCCTCAAATCACTACTCGTAGCGTTGCGGGGGTATGATCGTTATTTTGACCAAAAATAGCGCCCACGGGATCTTGTGGCTTATCCATCACATCTTGGGAAGGCTTATAGCTTTCGTTTCAAAGCATTCCGACGTCGTTTGGTACCTAAAATCACCACTCGTAGCATTGCGGGGGTATGATCGTATTTTTGACCAAAAATAGCGCCCACGGGATCTTGTGGTATTCTTATCCATCACATCTTGAGAAGGCTTATGGCTTTCGTTTCAAAGAATTTCGACGTCGTTTGGTCCCCCAAATCACAACTCGTAGCGTTGCGGGGGTATGATCGTCATTTTGATCAAAAATAGCACCCCCGGATCTTGTGGTATTCTTATTCCATCACATCTTTAGAAGGCTTATGGCTTTCGTTTCAAAGCATTCCGACGTCGTTTGGTCCCTCAAATCACCACTCGTAGAATTGCGGGGGTATGATCGTCATTTTTACCAAAAATAGCGCCCCTGGGATCTTGTGGTATTCTTATCCATCACATCTTGAGAAGGCTTGTGGCTTTCATTTCAAAGCATTCCGACGTCGTTTGGCACCTCAAATCACCACTCGTAGCGTTGCGGGGGTATGATCGTCATTTTGACCAAAAATAGCACCGACGGGATCTTGTGGTATTCTTATCCATCACATCTTGAGAAGGCTTATGGCTTTTGTTTCAAAGCATTCCGACGTCGTTTGGTCCCTCAAATCACCACTCGTAGCGTTGCGGGGTATGATCGTCATTTTGACCAAAAATAGCGCTCACGGGATCTTGTGGTATTCTTATCCATCACATCTTGAGAAGGCTTATGGCTTTTGTTTCAAAGCATTCCGACGTCGTTTGGCCCCTCAAATCACCACTCGTAGCGTTGCGGGGGTATGATCGTCATTTTGACCAAAAATAGCGCCCACGGGATCTTGTGGTATTCTTAACCATCACATCTTGAGAAGGCTTATGGCTTTTGTTTCAAAGCATTCCGACGTCGTTTGGTCCCTCAAATCACCACTTGTAGCGTTGCGGGGTATGATCGTCATTTTGACCAAAAATAGCGCCCCCTGGATCTTGTGGTATTCTTATCCATCACATCTTGAGAAGGCTTATGGCTTTCGTTTCAAAGCATTCCGATGTCGTTTGGTCCCTCAAATCACCACACGTAGCGTTGCGGGAGTATGATAGTCATTTTGACCAAAAATAGCGCCCCCCGAGATCATGTGGTATTCTTATACATCACATCTTGAGAAGGCTTATGGCTTTCGTTCAAAGCATTCCGACGTCGTTTGGCCCCTCAAATCACCACTCGTAGCGTTGCGGGGGTATGATCGTCATTTTGATCAAAAATAGCGCCCAGGGGATCTTGTGGTATTCTTATCCATCACATCTTGAGAAGGCTTATGGCTTTCGTTTCAAAGTATTCCGACGTCGTTTGGTCCCTCAAATCACCACTCGTAGCGTTGCGGGGTATGATCGTCATTTTGACGAAAAATAGCGCCCCTGGATCTTGTGGTATTCTTATCCATCACATCTTGAGAAGGCTTATGGCTTTCGTTTCAAAGCATTTCGACGTCGTTTGGTCCCCCAAATCACAACTCGTAGCGTTGCGGGGGTATGATCGTCATTTTGACCAAAAATAGCGCCCCTGGGATCTTGTGGTATTCTTATCCCATCACATTTTGAGAAGGCTTTCGGCTTTCGTTTCAAAGCATTCCGACGTCGTTTGGTCCCTCAAATCACCACTCATAGCGTTGCGGGGGTATGATCGTCATCTTGACCAAAGATAGCGCCCCAGGATCTTGTGGTGTTCTAATCCATCACATCTTGAGAAGGCTTATGGCTTTCTTTTCAAAGCATTCCGACGTCGTTTGGTCCCTCAAATCACTACTCGTAGCGTTGCGGGGGTATGATCGTCATTTTGACCAAAAATAGTGCCCCCGGGATCTTGTGGCTTATCCATCACATCTTGAGAAGGCTTATGGCTTTCGTTTCAAAGCATTCCGACGTCGTTTGGTACATAAAATCACCACTCGTCGCGTTGCGGGGGTATGATCGTATTTTTGACCAAAAATAGCGCCCCCGGGATCTTGTGGTATTCTTATCCATCACATCTTGAGAAGGCTTATGGCTTTTGTTTTAAAGCATTCCGACGTCGTTTGGGCCCCAAAATCACAACTCGTAGCGATGCGGGGGTATGATCGTCATTTTGATCAAAAATAGCACCTCGTATCTTGTGGTATTCTTATCCATCACATCTTGAGAAGGATTATGGCTTTCGTTTCAAAGAATTCCGACGTCGTTTAGTCCCTCAAATCACCACTAGTAGCGTTGCGGTGGTATGATCGTCATTTTGACCAAAAATAGCGCCCCTAGGATCTTGGGGTATTATTATCCATCACATCTTGAGAAGGCTTATTGCTTTCGTTTCAAAGCATTCCGACGTCGTTTGGTCCCCCAAATCACAATTCGTAGCGTTGCGGGGGTATGATCGTCATTTTGACCAAAAATAGCGCCCCCGGGATCTAGTGGTATTCTTATCCATCACATCTTGAGAAGGATTATGGCTTTCGTTTCAAAGCATTCCGACGTCGTTTGGTTCCTCAAATCACCACTAGTAGCGTTGCGGTGGTATGATCGTCATTTTGACCAAAAATAGCGCCCCTAGGATCTTGTGGTATTCTTATCCATCACATCTTGAGAAGGCTTATTGCTTTCGTTTTAAAGCATTCCGACGTCGTTTGGTCCCCCAAATCACAATTCGTAGCGTTGCGGGGGTATGATCGTCATTTTGACCAAAAATAGCGCCCCCCGGGATCTTGTGTTATTCTTATTCATCACATCTTGAGAAGGCTTATGGCTTTCGTTTCAAAGCATTCCGACGTCGTTTGGTCCCCCAAATCACAACTCGTAGCGTTGCGGGGGTATGATCGTCATTTTGACTAAAAATAGCGCCCCGGGATCTTGTGGTATTCTTATCCATCACATCTTGAGAAGGCTTATGGCTTTCTTTTAAAGCATTCCGACATCGTTTGGTCCCTCAAAAATCACCACTCGTAGCGTTGCGGGGTATGATCGTCATTTTGACCAAAAATAGCGCCCCCAGGATCTTGTGGTATTCTTATCCATCACATCTTGAGAAGGCTTATGGCTTTCATTTCAAAGCATTACGACTTTGTTTGGTTCCTCAAACCACCACTCGTAGCATTGCGGGGGATGATCGTCATTTTGACCAAAAATAGAGCCACCGGGATCTTGTGGTATTCTTATCCATCACATCTTGAGAAGGCTTATGGCTTTCGTTTCCAAGCATTTCGATGTCGTTTGGTCCCTCAAATCATCACTCATATCGTTGCGGGGTTATGATCGTCATTTTTACCAAAAATAGCGCCTCTGGGATCTTGTGGTATTCTTATCCATCACATCTTGAGAAGGCTTGTGGCTTTCGTTTCAAAGCATTCCGACGTCGTTTGGCCCCTCAAATCACCACTCGTAGTGTTGCGGCGTATGATCGTCATTTTGACCAAAAATAGCGCCCTCAGGATCTTGTGGTATTCTTATCCATCACATCTTGAGAAGGCTTATTGCTTTCGTTTCAAAACATTCCGACGTCGTTTAGTCCCCCAAATCACAATTCGTAGCGTTGCGGGGGTATGATCGTCATTTTGACCAAAAATAGCGCCCCCGGGATCTTGTGTTATTCTTATTCATCACATCTTGAGAAGGCTTATGGCTTTCGTTTCAAAGCATTCCGACGTCGTTTGGTCCCCCAAATCACAACTCGTAGCGTTGCGGGAGTATGTTCGTCATTTTGACCAAAAATAGCGGCCCGAGATCTTGTAGTATTCTTATCCATGACATCTTTAGAAGGCTTATGGCTTTCGTTTAAAGCATTTCGACATCGTTTGGTCCCTTAAATCACCACTCGTAGCGTTGCGGGCTATGATCGTCATTTTGACCCATAATAGTGCCCCCGGTATCTTCTGGTATTCTTATCCATCACATCTTGAGAAGGCTTATGGCTTTCATTTCAAAGCATTACGATGTTGTTTGGTCCCTCAAACCACCACTCGTAGCGTTGCGGGGGATGATCGTCATTTTGACCAAAAATAGCGCCCCTGGGATCTTGTGGTATTCTTATCCTTCACATCTTGAGAAGACTTATGGCTTTCGTTTCAAAGCATTCCAAGGTCGTTAGGTCCCCTAAATCACAACTCGTACCGTTGCGGGGGTATGATCGTCATTTTGACCAAAAATAGCGCCCCCGGGATCTTGTGGTTTTCTTATCCATCACATCTTGAGAAGGCTTATGGCCTTCGTTTCAAAGCATTCCGACGTCGTTTGGTCCCTAAAATCACCACTCACAGCGTTGCGGGGGTATGATCGTATTTTTGACCAAAAATAGCACCCCCGGGATCTTGTGGTATTCTTATCCATCACATCTTGAGAAGGCTTATGGCTTTCGTTTCAAAGCATTCCAACGTCGTTTGGTCCCCCAAATCACAACTCATAGCGTTGCGGGGGTATGATCGTAATTTTTACCAAAAATAGCACCCCTGGGATCTTGTGGTATTCTTATCCATCACATCTTGAGAAGGCTTGTGGCTTTCGTTTCAAAGCATTCCGACGTCGTTTGGTCCCTCAAATCACCACTCGTAGCATTGCGGGGGTATGATCGTCATTTTGACCAAAAATAGCGCCCCCAGGATCTTGTGGTATTCTTATCCATCACATCTTGAGAAGGCTTATGGCTTTCGTTTCAAAGCATTCCGACGTCGTTTGGTCCCTAAAATCACCACTCATAGCGTTGCGGGGGTATGATCGAATTTTTGACCAAAAATAGCGCCCCCGGGATCTTGTGGTATTCTTATCCATCACATCTTGAGAAGGCTTATGGCTTTCGTTTCAAAGCATTACGACGTCGTTTGGCCCCTCAAATCACCACTCGTAGCGTTGCGGGGTATGATCGTTATGTTGACCAAAAATAGCACCCCTGGGATCTTGTGGTATTCTTATCCATCACATCTTGAGAAGGCTTGTGGCTTTCGTTTCAAAGCATTCCAAGGTCGTTAGGTCCCCTAAATCACAACTCGTACCGTTGCGGGGGTATGATCGTCATTTTGACCAAAAATAGCGCCCCCGGGATCTTGTGGTTTTCTTATCCATCACATCTTGAGAAGGCTTATGGCCTTCGTTTCAAAGCATTCCGACGTCGTTTGGTCCCTAAAATCACCACTCACAGCGTTGCGGGGGTATGATCGTATTTTTGACCAAAAATAGCGCCCCCAGGATCTTGTGGTATTCTTATCCATCACATCTTGAGAAGGCTTATGGCTTTCGTTTCAAAGCATTACGACGTCGTTTGGCCCCTCAAATCACCACTCGTAGCGTTGCGGGGTATGATCGTTATGTTGACCAAAAATTGCACTCCCGGGACCTTGTGGTATTCTTATCCATCACATCTTGAGAAGGCTTGTGGCTTTCGTTTCAAAGCATTCCGACGTCGTTTGGTCCCTCAAATCACAACTCGTACCGTTGCGGGGGTATGATCGTCATTTTGACCAAAAATAGCGCCCCCAGGATCTTGTGGTATTCTTATCCATCACATCTTGAGAAGGCTTATGGCTTTCGTTTCAAAGCATTCCGACGTCGTTTGGTCCCTAAAATCACCACTCATAGCGTTGCGGGGGTATGATCGAATTTTTGACCAAAAATAGCGCCCCCGGGATCTTGTGGTATTCTTATCCATCACATCTTGAGAAGGCTTATGGCTTTCGTTTCAAAGCATTCCAACGTCGTTTGGTCCCCCAAATCACAACTCATAGCGTTGCGGGGGTATGATCGTAATTTTGACCAAAAATAGCATCCCTGGGATCTTGTGGTATTCTTATCCATCACATCTTGAGAAGGCTTGTGGCTTTCGTTTCAAAGCATTCCGACGTCGTTTGGTCCCTCAAATCACCACTCGTAGCATTGCGGGGGTATGATCGTCATTTTGACCAAAAATAGCGCCCCCAGAATCTTGTGGTATTCTTATCCATCTCATCTTGAGGAGGCTTATGGCTTTCGTTTCAAAGCATTCCGACGTCGTTTGGTCCCTCAAATCACCACTCGTAGCGTTGTGGGAGTATGATCGTCATTTTGAACAAAATAGCGCCCCCCGGAATCTTGTGGTATTCTTATCCATCACATCTTGAGAAGGCTTATGGCTTTCGTTTCAAAGCATTCCGACGTCGTTTGGTCCCTCAAATCACCACTCGTAGCGTTGCGGGGGTATGATCGTCATTTTGACCAAAAATAGCGCCCCCAGGATCTTGTGGTATTCTTATCCATCACATCTTGAGAAGGCTTATGGCTTTCGTTTCAAAGCATTACGACGTCGTTTGGCCCCTCAAATCACCACTCGTAGCGTTGCGGGGTATGATCGTTATGTTGACCAAAAATAGCACTCCCGGGACCTTGTGGTATTCTTATCCATCACATCTTGAAAAGGCTTATGGCTTTCGTTTCAAAGCATTTCGACGTAGTTTGGTCCCTCAAATCACCACTCATTGCATTGTGGGGGTATGATCGTCATTTTTACCAAAAATAGCGCCCCTGGGATCTTGTGGTATTCTTATCCATCAAATCTAGAGAAGGTTTGTGGCTTTCGTTTCAAAGCATTCCGACGTCGTTTGACCCCTCAAATCACCACTCGTAGCGTTGCGGGGGTATGATTGTCATTTTGACCAAAAATAGCGCCCACGGTATCTTGTGGTATTCTTATCCATCACATCTTAAGAAGGCTTATGGTTTTCGTTTCAAAGTATTCAGATGTCGTTTGGTCCCTCAAATCACCACTCGTAGCGTTGCGGGGTATGATCGTCATTTTGACAAAAAATAGAGCCCCCTGGATCTTGTGGTATTCTTATCCATCACATCTTGAGAAGGCTTATGGCTTTCGTTTCAAAGCATTCCGACGTCGTTTGGTCCCTCAAATCATCGCTCGTAGCGTTGCGGGGGTATGATCGTCATTTTGACCAAAAATAGCGCCCCCCGAGATCTTGTTATATTCTTATACATCACATCTTGAGAAGGTTTATGACTTTCGTTTCAAAGCATTCCGACGTCGTTTGGTCCCCCAAATCACAACTCATAGCGTTGCGGGGGTATGATCGTCATTTTGACCAAAAATAGCGCCCCTGGGATCTTGTGGTATTCTTATCCATCACATCTTGAGAAGGCTTATGGCTTTCGTTTCAAAGCATTCCGACGTCGTTTGGTCCCTCAAATCACCACTCAGCGTTGCGGGGGTATGATCGTCATCTTGACCAAAGATAGCGCCCCCAGGATCTTGTGGTATTCAAATTCATCACATCTTGAGAAGGCTTATGGCTTTCGTTTCAAAGCATTCCGACGTTGTTTCGTCCCTCAATCACTACTCGTAGCGTTGCGGGGGTATGATCATCATTTTGACCAAAAATAGCGCCCCCGGGATCTGGTGGCTTATCCATCACATCTTTAGAAGGCTTATGGCTTTCGTTTTAAAGCATTCTGACGTCGTTTGTTCCCTAAAATCACCACTCGTAGCGTTGTGGAGGTATGATCGTATTTTTGACCAAACATAGCGCCCCCGGGATCTTGTGGTATTCTTATCCATCACATCTTGAGAAGGCTTATGTTTTTTGTTTCAAAGCATTCCGACGTCGTTTGGTCCCTCAAATCACCACTCGTAGCGTTGCGGGGGTATGATCGTCATTTTGACCAAAAATAGCGCCCCCAGGATCTTGTGGTATTCTTATCCATCACATCTTGAGAAGGCTTATGACTTTCATTTCAAAGCATTCCGACGTCGTTTGGTCCTTCAAATCACCACTCGTTCTGTTGTGGGGGTATGATCGTCATTTTGACCAAAAATAGCACCCCCCAGGATGTTGTGGTATTCTTATCCATCACATCTTGAGAAGGCTTATGGCTTTCATTTCAAAGCATTCCGACGTCGTTAGGTCCCTCAAATCACTACTCGAAGCGTTGTGGGGGTATGATCGTCACTTTGACCAAAAATAGTGTCGTCAGGATCCTGTGGTATTCTTCTCCATCACATCTTGAGAAGGCTTATGGCTTTCATTTCAAAGCATTCCGACGTCGTTTGGTCCCCTAAATCACAACTTGCACCGTTGCGGTGGTATGATCGTCATTTTGACCAAAAATAGCGCCCCCAGGATCTTGTGGTATTCTTATCCATCACATCTTGAGAAGGCTTATGGCTTTCATTTCAAAGTATTCCGACGTCGTTTGGTCCCCTAAATCACAACTCGTACCGTTGCGGTGGTATGATCGTCCTTTTGACCAAAAATAACGTCCTGAGGATCTTGTGGTATTCTTATCCATCACACTTGAGAAGGCTTATGGCTTTCATTTCAAAGCATTCCGACGTCGTTTGGTCCTTCAAATCACCACTCGTTCTGTTGTGGGGGTATGATCGTCATTTTGACGAAAAATAGCACCCCCCGGGATCTTGTGGTATTCTTATCCATCACATCTTGAGAAGGCTTATGGCTTTCATTTCAAAGCATTCCGACGTCGTTTGGTCCTTCAAATCACCACTCGTTCTGTTGTGGGGGTTTGATCGTCATTTTGATCAAAAATAGCACCCCTTGGGATCTTGTGGTTTTCTTATCCATCACATCTTGAGAAGGCTTATGGCTTTCGTTTCAAAGCATTCCGACGTCGTTAGGTCCCTCAAATCACTACTCGTAGCGCTGTGGGGGTATCATTGTCACTTTGACCTAAAATAGTGCCCCCGGGATCTTGTGGTATTCTTCTCCATCACATCTTGAGAAGACTTATGGCTTTCATTTCAAAGCATTCCGACATCGTTTGGTCCCCTAAATCACAACTCGTACCGTTGCGGTGGTATGATCGTCATTTTGACCAAAAATAGCGCCCCTAGGATCTTGTGGTATTCTTATCCAGCACATCTTGAGAAGGCTTATTGCTTTCGTTTAAAAGCATTCCGACGTCGTTTGGTCCCCCAAATCACAATTCATAGCATTGCGGGGGTATGATCGTCATTTTGACCAAAAATATTGCCCCCGGGATCTTATGTTATTCTTATCCATCACATCTTGAGAAGGCTTATGGCTTTCGTTTCAAAGCATTTCGACGTCGTTTGGTCCCCCAAATCACAACTCGTAGCGTTGTGGTGGTATGATCGTCATTTTGACCAAAAATAGCGCCCCGGGATCTTGTGGTATTCTTATCCATCACATCTTGAGAAGGGTTATGGCTTTCGTTTAAAGCATTCCGACATCGTTTGGTCCATCAAATAAACACTCGTAGCATTGCGGGGTATGATCGTCATTTTGACCAAAAATAGCGCCCCCGGGATCTTGTGGTATTCTTATCCAGCATATCTTGAGAAAGTTTATGGCTTTCATTTCAAAGCATTACGACGTCGTTTGGTCCCTCAAATCACCACTCGTAGCGTTGCGGGGGTATCATCGTCATTTTGACCAAAAATAGCGCTCCCAAGATCTTGTGGTATTCTTATCCATCATATCTTGAGAAGGCTTAAGGCTTTCGTTTAAAGCATTCCAAATCGTTTGGTCCCTCAAATCACCACTCATAGCGTTGCGGGGTATGATCGTTATTTTGACCAAAAATAGCGCCCCCGGGATCTTGTGGTATTCTTATCCATCACATCTTCAGAAGGCTTATGGCTTTCGTTTCAAAGCATTTCGACATCATTTGGTCCCTCAAATCTCCACTCGTAGCGTTGCGGGGGTATGATCGTCATTTTGCCCAAAAATAGCGCTCCCAAGATCTTGTTGTATTCTTATCCATCACATCTTGAGAAGGCTTATGGCTTTCGTTTCAAAGCATTCTGACGTCGTCTGGTCCCCAAATCACAACTCGTAGCGTTGCGGCGGTATGAGCGTCATTTTGACCAAAAATAGCGCCCCCAGGATCTTGTGGTATTCTTATCCATCACATCTTGAGAAGGCTTATGGCTTTCGTTTCAAAGCATTCCGACGTCGTTTGGTCCCCAAAATCACAACTCATAGCGTTGCGGGGGTATAATCGTGATTTTGACTAGAAATAGCACCCCCGGGATCTAGTGGTATTCTTATCCATCACATCTTGAGAAGGCTTATGGCTTTCGTTTCAAAGCATTCCGACGTCGTTTGGTCCCTCAAATCACCACTCGTAGCGTTGCGGTGGTATGATCGTCATTTTGACCTAAAATAGCGCCCCCAGGATCTTGTGGTTTTCTTATCCATCACATCTTGAGAAGGCTTATGGCTTTCGTTTCAAAGCATTCCGACGTTGTTTGGTCCCCAAAATCACAACTCATAGCGTTGCGGGGGTATAATCGTGATTTTGACTAGAAATAGCACCCCCGGGATCTAGTGGTATTCTTATCCATCACATCTTGAGAAGGCTTATGGCTTTCGTTTCAAACATTATGACGTCGTTTGGTCCCTCAAATCACCACTCGTAGCGTTGCTGTGGTATGATCGTCATTTTGACCTAAAATAGCGCCCCCAGGATCTTGTGGTATTCTTCTCCATCACATCTTGAGAAGGCTTATTGCTTTTGTTTAAAAGCATTCCGATGTCGTTTTGGTACCCCAAATCACAATTCGTAGCGTTGCGGGGGTATGATCGTCATTTTGACCAAAAATAGCGCCTTCGGGATCTTGTGTTATTCTTATCCATTATGGCTTTCGTTTCAAAGCATTCCGCCGTCGTTTGGTCCCCCAAATCACAACTCGTAGCGTTGCGGGGGTATGATCGTCATTTTGACCAAAAATAGCGCCCCAGGATCTTGTGGTATTCTTATCCATCACATCTTGAGAAGGCTTATGGCTTTCGTTTCAAAGCATTGCGACGTCGTTTGATCCCTCAAATCACCACTCGTAGCGTTGCGGGGGTATCATCGTCATTTTGACAAAAAATAGCGCCCCCAAGATCTTGTGGTATTCTTATCCATCACATCTTGAGAAGGCTTATGGCTTTCGTTTAAAGCATTCCAAATCATTTGGTCCCTCAAATCACCACTCGTAGCGTTGCGGGGTATGATCGTCATTTTGACCAAAAATAGCGCCCCCAGGATCTTGTGGTTTTCTTATCCATCACATCTTGAGAAGGATTATGGCTTTCGTTTCAAAGCATTCCGACGTCGTTTGGTCCCCAAAATCACAACTCATAGCGTTGCGGGGGTATGATCGTGATTTTGACCAAAAATAGCGCCCCCGGGATCTAGTGGTATTCTTATCCATCACATCTTGAGAAGGCTTATGGCTTTCATTTCAAAGCATTCTGACATCGTTTGGTCCCTCAAATCACCACTCGTAGCGTTGCGGGGGTATGATTGTCATTTTGACTAAAAATAGCGCCTCGGGATCTTGTGGTATTCTTATCCATCACATCTTGAGAAGGCTTATGGCTTTCGTTTAAAGCATTCCGACATCATTTTCTCCCTCAAATCACCACTCGTAGCGTTGCGGGGTATGATCGTCATTTTAACCAAAAATAGCGCCCCCGGGATCTTATGGTATTCTTATCCATCACATCTTGAGAAGGCTTATGGCTTTCATTTCAAAGCATTATGACGTCGTTTGGTCCCTCAAATCACCACTCGTAGCGTTCCGGGGGTATCATCGTTATTTTGGCCAAAAATAGCGCCCCCAGGATCTTGTGGTATTCTTATCCATCACATCTTGAGAAGACTTATGGCTTTCGTTTAAAACATTCCAAATCGTTTGGTCCCTCAAACCACCACTCGTAGCGTTGCGGGGGATGATCGTCATTTTGACCAAAAATAGCGCCCCCGGGATCTTGTGGTATTCTTATCCATCAAATCTTGAGAAGGCTTATGGCTTTCGTTTCAAAGCATTGCGACGTCATTTGGTCCCTCAAATCACCACTCGTAGCGTTCCGGGGGTATCATCGTCATTTTGACCAAAAATAGCGCCCCCAGGATCTTGTGCTTTTCTTATCCATCACATCTTGAGAAGGCTTATGGCTTTCGTTTAAAGCATTCCAAATCGTTTGGTCCCTCAAATCACCACTCGTAGCGTTGCGGGGTATGATCGTTATTTTGACCAAAAATAGCGCCCTCGGGATCTTGTGGTATTCTTATCCATCACATCTTGAGAAGGCTTATGGCTTTCGTTTCAAAGCATTCCGACGTCGTTTGGTCCCCAAAATCACAACTCATAGCGTTGCGGGGGTATAATCGTGATTTTGACTAGAAATAGCACCCCCGGGATCTAGTGGTATTCTTATCCATCACATCTTGAGAAGGCTTATGGCTTTCGTTTCAAAGCATTCCGACGTCGTTTGGTCCCTCAAATCACCACTCGTAGCGTTGCGGTGGTATGATCGTCATTTTGACCTAAAATAGCGTCCCCAGGATATTGTGGTATTCTTCTCCATCACATCTTGAGAAGGCTTATTGCTTTCGTTTAAAAGCATTCCGATGTCGTTTTGGTCCCCCAAATCACAATTCGTAGCGTTGCGGGGGTATGATCGTCATTTTGACCAAAAATAGCGCCCTCGGGATCTTGTGTTATTCTTATCCATTATGGCTTTCGTTTCAAAGCATTCCGCCGTCGTTTGGTCCCCCAAATCACAACTCGTAGCGTTGCGGGGGTATGATCGTCATTTTGACCAAAAATAGCGCCCCGGGATCTTGTGGTATTCTTATCCATCACATCTTGAGAAGGCTTATGGCTTTCATTTCAAAGCATTATGACGTCGTTTGGTCCCTCAAACCACCACTCGTAGCGTTGCGGGGGATGATCGTCATTTTGACCAAAAATAGCGCCCCAGGGATCTTGTGGTATTCTTATCCATCACATCTTGAGAAGGCTTATGGCTTTCGTTTCAAAGCATTGCGACGTCGTTTGATCCCTCAAATCACCACTCGTAGCGTTGCGGGGGTATCATCGTCATTTTGACAAAAAATAGCGCCCCCAAGATCTTGTGGTATTCTTATCCATCACATCTTGAGAAGGCTTATGGCTTTCATTTAAAGCATTCCAAATCATTTGGTCCCACAAATCACCACTCGTAGCGTTGTGGGGTATGATCGTGATTTTGACCAAAAATAGCGCCCCCGGGATCTAGTGGTATTCTTATCCATCACATCTTGAGAAGGCTTATAGCTTTCATTTCAAAGCATTCCGACGTCGTTTGGTCCCTCAAATCACCACTCGTAGCGTTGCGGTGGTATGATCTTCACTTTGACCAAAAACAGCGCCCCCAGGATCTTGTGGTATTCTTCGCCATCACATCTTGAGAAGGCTTATTGCTTTCGTTTAAAAGCATTCCGACGTCGTTTGGTCCCCCAAATCACAACTCGTAGCGTTGCAGGGGTATGATCGTCATTTTGACCAAAAATAGCGCCCCCGAAATCTTGTATTATTCTTATCCATCACATCTTGAGAAGGCTTATGGCTTTCGTTTCAAAGAATTTCGACGTCGTTTGGTCCCCCAAATCACAACTCGTAGCGTTGCGGGGGTATGATTGTCATTTTGACCAAAAATAGCGCCTCGGGATCTTGTGGTATTCTTATCCATCACATCTTGAGAAGGCTTATGGCTTTCGTTTAAAGCATTCCGACATCATTTTCTCCCTCAAATCACCACTCGTAGCGTTGCGGGGTATGATCGTCATTTTAACCAAAAATAGCGCCCCCGGGATCTTATGGTATTCTTATCCATCACATCTTGAGAAGGCTTATGGCTTTCATTTCAAAGCATTATGACGTCGTTTGGTCCCTCAAATCACCACTCGTAGCGTTTCGGGGGTATCATCGTCATTTTGGCCAAAAATAGCGCCCCCAGGATCTTGTGGTATTCTTATCCATCACATCTTGAGAAGGCTTATGGCTTTCGTTTAAAGCATTCCAAATCGTTTGGTCCCTCAAACCACCACTCGTAGCGTTGCGGGGGATGATCGTCATTTTGACCAAAAATAGCGCCCCCGGGATCTTGTGATATTCTTATCCATCAAATCTTTAGAAGGCTTGTGGCTTTCGTTTCAAAGCATTGCGACGTCGTTTGGTCCCTCAAATCACCACTCGTAGCGTTTCGGGGGTATCATCGTCATTTTGACCAAAAATAGCGCCCCCAGGATCTTGTGGTATTCTTATCCATCACATCTTGAGAAGGCTTATGGCTTTCGTTTAAAGCATTCCAAATCGTTTGGTCCCTTAAATCACCACTCGTGGCGTTGCGGGGTATGATCGTTATTTTGACCAAAAATAACGCCCTCGGGATCTTGTGGTATTCTTATCCATCATATCTTGAGAAAGCTTATGACTTTCATTTCAAAGCATTCCGACGTCGTTTGGTCCCTCAAATCACCACTCGTAGCGTTGCGGGAGTATGATTGTCATTTTGACCAAAAAATAGCACCCCCTGGATCTTGTGGTATTCTTATCCATCACATCTTGAGAAGGCTTATGGCTTTCGTTTCAAAGCATTCCAACGTCGTTAGGTCCCTCAAATCACAACTCGTAGCGTTGAGGGGGTATGATCGTCATTTTGACCAAAAATAGGTCTTGTGGTATTCTTATCCATCACATTTTGAGAAGGCTTATGGCTTTCGTTTCAATGCATTCCGACGTCGTTTGGTCCCCCAAATCACAACTCGTAGCGTTGCGGGGGTATGATCGTCATTTTGACAAAAAATAGCATCCCCGGGATCTTGTGGTATTCTTATCCATCAAATCTTGAGAAGCCTTATGGCTTTCGTTTCAAAGCATTCCGATGTCATTTGGTCCCTCAAATCACAACTCGTAGCGTTGCGGTGGTATGAGCGTCATTTTGACCAAAAATAGCCCCCGAGATCTTGTGGTATTCTGATCCATCACATCTTGAGAAGGCTTATGGCTTTCGTTTCAAAGCATTCCGACGTCATTTGGTCCCTCAAATCACAACTTGTAGCGTTGTGGGGGTATGATCGTCATTTTGACCAAAAATAGGCCCCCAGGATCTTGTGGTATTCTTATCCATCACATCTTGAGAAGGCTTATGGCTTTTCATTTCAAAGCCTTCCGACGTTGTTTGGTCCCCTAAATCACAACTCGTAGCGTTGCGGTGGTATGAGCGTCATTTTGACCAAAAATAGCCCCCGGGATCTTGTGGTATTCTTATCCATCACATCTTGAAAAGGCTTATGGCTTTCGTTTCAAAGCATTCCGACGTCGTTTGTTCCTTCAAATCACCACTCGTAGAATTGCGGGGGTATGATCATCATTTTGACCAAAAATAGTGCCCCCGGGATCTTGTGGTATTCTTATCCATCACATCTTGAGAAGGCTTATGGCTTTTGTTTCAAAGCATTCCGACGTTGTTTGGTCCCTCAAATCACCACTCGTAGCGTTGCGGGGGTATGATCGTCATTTTGACCAACAATAGCGCCCCCGGAATCTTGTGGTATTCTTATCCATCACATTTTGAGAAGGTTTATGGCTTTCGTTTCAAAGAATTCCGACGTCGTTTGGTCCCCCAAATCACAACTCGTAGCGTTGCGGGGGTATGATCGTCATTTTGACAAAAAATAGCGCCCCCGGGATCTTGTGGTATTCTTATCCATCAAATCTTGAGAAGCCTTATGGCTTTCATTTCAATGCATTCCGACGTCGTTTGGTCCCTCAAATCACCACTCGTAGCGTTGCGATGGTATGATCGTCATTTTGACCTAAAATAGCGCCCCCAGGATCTTGTGGTATTCTTCTCCATCACATGTTGAGAAGGCTTATTGCTTTCGTTTAAAAGCATTCCGATGTCGTTTTGGTCCCCCAAATCACAATTCGTAGCGTTGCGGGGGTATGATCGTCATTTTGACCAAAAATTGCGCCCTCGGGATCTTGTGTTATTCTTATCCATTATGGCTTTCGTTTCAAAGCATTCCGCCGTCGTTTGGTCCCCCAAATCACAACTCGTAGCGTTGCGGGGGTATGATCGTCATTTTGACCAAAAATAGTGCCCCGGGATCTTGTGGTATTCTTATCCATCACATCTTGAGAAGGCTTATGGCTTTCATTTCAAAGCATTATGACGTCGTTTGGTCCCTCAAACCACCACTCGTAGCGTTGTGGGGGATGTTCGTCATTTTGACCAAAAATAGCGCCCCAGGGATCTTGTGGTATTCTTATCCATCACATCTTGAGAAGGCTTATGGCTTTCGTTTCAAAGCATTGCGACGTCGTTTGATCCCTCAAATCACCACTGGTAGCGTTGCGGGGGTATCATCGTCATTTTGACAAAAAATAGCGCCCCCAAGATCTTGTGGTATTCTTATCCATCACATCTTGAGAAGGCTTATGGCTTTCGTTTAAAGCATTCCAAATCATTTGGTCCCTCAAATCACCACTCGTAGCGTTGCGGGGTATGATCGTCATTTTGACCAAAAATAGCGCCCCCAGGATCTTGTGGTTTTCTTATCCATCACATCTTGAGAAGGATTATGGCTTTCGTTTCAAAGCATTCCGACGTCGTTTGGTCCCCAAAATCACAACTCATAGTGTTGCGGGGGTATGATCGTGATTTTGACCAAAAATAGCGCCCCCGGGATCTAGTGGTATTCTTATCCATCACATCTTGAGAAGGCTTATGGCTTTCATTTCAAAGCATTCTGACATCGTTTGGTCCCTCAAATCACCACTCGTAGCGTTGCGGTGGTATGATCTTCACTTTGACCAAAAACAGCGCCCCCAGGATCTTGTGGTATTCTTCTCCATCACATCTTGAGAAGGCTTATTGCTTTCGTTTAAAAGCATTCCGACGTCGTTTGGTCCCCCAAATCACAACTCATAGCGTTGCAGGGGTATGATCGTCATTTTGACCAAAAATAGCGCCCCTGAGATCTTGTATTATTCTTATCCATCACATCTTGAGAAGGCTTATGGCTTTCGTTTCAAAGCATTCCGACGTCGTTTGGTCCCCCAAATCACAACTCGTAGCGTTGCGGGGGTATGATTGTCATTTTGACTAAAAATAGCGCCTCGGGATCTTGTGGTATTCTTATCCATCACATCTTGAGAAGGCTTATGGCTTTCGTTTAAAGCATTCCGACATCATTTTCTCCCTCAAATCACCACTCGTAGCGTTGCGAGGTATGATCGTCATTTTAACCAAAAATAGCGCCCCCGGGATCTTATGGTATTCTTATCCATCACATCTTGAGAAGGTTTATGGCTTTCATTTCAAAGCATTATGACGTCGTTTGGTCCCTCAAATCACCACTCGTAGCGTTCCGGGGGTATCATCGTCATTTTGGCCAAAAATAGCGCCCCCAGGATCTTGTGGTATTCTTATCCATCACATCTTGAGAAGGCTTATGGCTTTCGTTTAAAGCATTCCAAATCGTTTGGTCCCTCAAACCACCACTCGTAGCGTTGCGGGGGATGATCGACATTTTGACCAAAAATAGCGCCCCCGGGATCTTGTGGTATTCTTATCCATCAAATCTTGAGAAGGCTTATGGCTTTCGTTTCAAAGCATTGCGACGTCATTTGGTCCCACAAATCACCACTCGTAGCGTTCCGGGGGTATCATCGTCATTTTGACCAAAAATAGCGCCCCCAGGATCTTGTGGTATTCTTATCCATCACATCTTGAGAAGGCTTATGGCTTTCGTTTAAAGCATTGCAAATCGTTTGGTCCCTCAAATCACCACTCGTAGCGTTGTGGGGTATGATCGTTATTTTGACCAAAAATAGCGCCCTCGGGATCTTGTGGTATTCTTATCCATCACATCTTGAGAAGGCTTATGGCTTTCGTTTCAAAGCATTCCGACGTCGTTTGGTCCCCAAAATCACAACTCAAAGCGTTGCGGGGGTATAATCGTGATTTTGACTAGAAATAGCACCCCCGGGATCTAGTGGTATTCTTATCCATCACATCTTGAGAAGGCTTATGGCTTTCGTTTCAAAGCATTCCGACGTCGTTTGGTCCCTCAAATCACCACTCGTAGCGTTGCGGTGGTATGATCGTCATTTTGACCTAAAATAGCGCCCCCAGGATCTTGTGGTATTCTTCTCCATCACATCTTGAGAAGGCTTATTGCTTTCGTTTAAAAGCATTCCGATGTCGTTTTGATCCCCCAAATCACAATTCGTAGCGTTGCGGGGGTATGATCGTCATTTTGACAAAAAATAGCGCCCTCGGGATCTTGTGTTATTCTTATCCATTATGGCTTTCGTTTCAAAGCATTCCGCGGTCGTTTGGTCCCCCAAATCACAACTCGTAGCGTTGCGGGGGTATGATCGTCATTTTGACCAAAAATAGCGCCCCGGGATCTTGTGGTATTCTTATCCATCACATCTTGAGAAGGCTTATGGCTTTCATTTCAAAGCATTATGACGTCGTTTGGTCCCTCAAACCACCACTCGTAGCGTTGCGGGGGATGATCGTCATTTTGACCAAAAATAGCGCCCCAGGGATCTTGTGGTATTCTTATCCATCACATCTTGAGAAGGCTTATGGCTTTCGTTTCAAAGCATTGCGACGTCGTTTGATCCCTCAAATCACCACTCGTAGCGTTGCGGGGGTATCATCGTCATTTTGACAAAAAATAGCGCCCCCAAGATCTTGTGGTATTCTTATCCATCACATCTTGAGAAGGCTTATGGCTTTCATTTAAAGCATTCCAAATCATTTGGTCCCACAAATCACCACTCGTAGCGTTGCGGGGTATGATCGTCATTTTGACCAAAAATAGCGCCCCCAGGATCTTGTGGTATTATTATCCATCACATCTTGAGATGGATTATGGCTTTCGTTTCAAAGCATTCCGACGTCGTTTGGTCCCCAAAAACAGAATTCATAGCGTTGCGGGGGTATGATCGTGATTTTGACCAAAAATAGCGCCCCCGGGATCTAGTGGTATTCTTATCCATCACATCTTGAGAAGGCTTATGGCTTTCATTTCAAAGCATTCCGACATCGTTTGGTCCCTCAAATCACCACTCGTAGCGTTGCGGTGGTATGATCTTCACTTTGACCAAAAACAGCGCCCCCAGGATCTTGTGGTATTCTTCTCCATCACATCTTGAGAAGGCTTATTGCTTTCGTTTAAAAGCATTCCGACGTCGTTTGGTCCCCCAAATCACAACTCGTAGCGTTGCAGGGGTATGATCGTCATTTTGACCAAAAATAGCGCCCCCGAGATCTTGTATTATTCTTATCCATCACATCTTGAGAAGGCTTATGGATTTCGTTTCAAAGAATTTCGACGTCGTTTGGTCCCCCAAATCACAACTCGTAGCGTTGCGGGGGTATGATTGTCATTTTGACCAAAAATAGCGCCCCGGGATCTTGTGGTATTCTTATCCATCACATCTTGAGAAGGCTTATGGCTTTCGTTTAAAGCATTCCAAATCGTTTGGTCCCTCAAACCACCACTCGTAGCGTTGCAGGGGATGATCGTCATTTTGACCAAAAATAGCGCCCCCGGGATCTTGTGGTATTCTTATCCATCAAATCTTGAGAAGGCTTGTGGCTTTCGTTTCAAAGCATTGCGACGTCGTTTGGTCCCTCAAATCACCACTCGTAGCGTTCCGGGGGTATCATCGTCATTTTGACCAAAAATAGCGCCCCCAGGATCTTGTGGTATTCTTATCCATCACATCTTGAGAAGGCTTATGGCTTTCGTTTAAAGCATTCCAAATCGTTTGGTCCCTTAAATCACCACTCGTGGTGTTGCGGGGTATGATCGTTATTTTGACCAAAAATAGCGCCCTCGAAATCTTGTGGTATTCTTATCCATCATATCTTGAGAAAGCTTATGACTTTCGTTTCAAAGCATTCCGACGTCGTTTGGTCCCTCAAATCACCACTCGTAGCGTTGCGGGAGTATGATTGTCATTTTGACCAAAAAAAGCGCCCCCTGGATCTTGTGGTATTCTTATCCATCACATCTTGAGAAGGCTTATGGCTTTCGTTTCAAAGCATTCCAACGTCGTTAGGTCCCTCAAATCACCACTCGTAGCGTTGAGGGGGTATGATCGTCATTTTGACCAAAAATAGCGCCCCCGGGATCTTGTGGTATTCTTATCCATCACATTTTGAGAAGGCTTATGGCTTTCGTTTCAAAGCATTCCGACGTCGTTTGGTCCCCCAAATCACAACTCGTAGCGTTGCGGGGGTATGATCGTCATTTTGACAAAAAATAGCACCCCCGGGATCTTGTGGTATTCTTATCCATCAAATCTTGAGAAGCCTTATCGCTTTCGTTTCAAAGCATTCCGACGTCATTTGGTCCCTCAAATCACAACTCGTAGCGTTGCGGTGGTATGAGCGTCATTTTGACCAAAAATAGCCCCCGGGATCTTGTGGTATTCTGATCCATCACATCTTGAGAAGGCTTATGGCTTTCGTTTCAAAGCATTCCGACGTCATTTGGTCCCTCAAATCACAACTTGTAGCGTTGTGGGGGTATGATCGTCATTTTGACCAAAAATAGGCCCCCAGGATCTTGTGGTATTCTTATCCATCACATCTTGAGAAGGCTTATGGCTTTTCGTTTCAAAGCCTTCCGACGTTGTTTGGTCCCCTAAATCACAACTCGTAGCGTTGCGGTGGTATGAGCGTCATTTTGACCAAAAATAGCCCCCGGGATCTTGTGGTATTCTTATCCATCACATCTTGAGAAGGCTTATGGCTTTCGTTTCAAAGCATTCCGACGTCGTTTGTTCCTTCAAATCACCACTCGTAGAATTGCGGGGGTATGATCATCATTTTGACCAAAAATAGTGCCCCCGGGATCTTGTGGTATTCTTATCCATCACATCTTGAGAAGGCTTATGGCTTTTGTTTCAAAGCATTCCGACGTTGTTTGGTCCCTCAAATCAACACTCGTAGCGTTGCGGGGGTATGATCGTCATTTTGACCAACAATAGCGCCCCCGGAATCTTGTGGTATTCTTATCCATCACATTTTGAGAAGGCTTATGGCTTTCGTTTCAAAGCATTCCGACGTCGTTTGGTCCCCCAAATCACAACTCGTAGCGTTGCGGGGGTATGATCGTCATTTTGACAAAAAATAGCGCCCCCGGGATCTTGTGGTATTCTTATCCATCAAATCTTGAGAAGCCTTATGGCTTTCGTTTCAATGCATTCCGACGTCATTTGGTCCCTCAAATCACCACTCGTAGCGTTGCGCGGGTATGATCGTCATTTTGACCTAAAATAGCGCCCCCAGGATCTTGTGGTATTTTTATCCATCACATCTTGAAAAGGCTTATGGCTTTCGTTTCAAAGCATTCCGACGTCGTTTGGTCCCCCAAATCACAACTCGTAGCGTTGCGGCGGTATGATCGTCATTTTGACCAAAAATAGCCCCCCCAGGATCTTGTGGTATTCTTATCCATCACATCTTCAGAAGCTTTATGGCTTTCGTTTCAAAGCATTCCGACGTCGATTGGCCCCTCAAATCACCACTCGTAGCATTGCGGGGGTATGATCGTCATTTTGACCAAAAATAGCGCCCCGAGATCTTGTGGTATTCTTATCCATCACATCTTGAGAAGGCTTATGGCTTTCATTTCAAAGCATTATGACGTCGTTTGGTCCCTCAAACCACCACTCGTAGCGTTGCGGGGGATGATCGTCATTTTGACCAAAAATAGCGCCCAGGGATCTTGTGGTATTCTTATCCATCACATCTTGAGAAGGCTTATGGCTTTCATTTAAAGCATTCCAAATCATTTGGTCCCACAAATCACCACTCGTAGCGTTGCGGGGTATGATCGTCATTTTGACCAAAAATAGCGCCCCCGAGATCTAGTGGTATTCTTATCCATCACATCTTGAGAAAGCTTATGGCTTTCATTTCAAAGCATTCCGACGTCGTTTGGTCTCTCAAATCACCACTCGTAGCGTTGCGGTGGTATGATCTTCACTTTGACCAAAAACAGCGCCCCCAGGATCTTGTGGTATTCTTCTCCATCACATCTTGAGAAGGCTTATTGCTTTCGTTTAAAAGCATTCCGACGTCGTTTGGTCCCCCAAATCACAACTCGTAGCGTTGCAGGGGTATGATCGTCATTTTGACCAAAAATAGCGCCCCCGAGATCTTGTATTATTCTTATCCATCACATCTTGAGAAGGCTTATGGCTTTCGTTTCAAAGAATTTCGACGTCGTTTGGTCCCCCAAATCACAACTCGTAGCGTTGCGGGGGTATGATTGTCATTTTGACCAAAAATAGCGCCCCGGGATCTTGTGGTATTCTTATCCATCACATCTTGAGAAGACTTATGGCTTTCGTTTAAAGCATTCCGACATCATTTTCTCCCTCAAATCACCACTCGTAGCGTTGCGGGGTATGATCGTCATTTTAACCAAAAATAGCGCCCCCGAGATCTTATGGTATTCTTATCCATCACATCTTGAGAAGGCTTATGGCTTTCATTTCAAAGCATTATGACGTCGTTTGGTCCCTCAAATCACCACTCGTAGCGTCCCGGGGGTATCATCGTCATTTTGGCCAAAAATAGCGCCCCCAGGATCTTGTGGTATTCTTATCCATCACATCTTGAGAAGGCTTATGGCTTTCGTTTAAAGCATTCCAAATCGTTTGGTCCCTCAAACAACCACTCGTAGCGTTGCGGGGGATGATCGTCATTTTGACCAAAAATAGCGCCCCCGGGATCTTGTGGTATTCTTATCCATCAAATCTTGAGAAGGCTTGTGGCTTTCGTTTCAAAGCATTGCGACGTCGTTTGGTCCCTCAAATCACCACTCGTAGCGTTCCGGGGGTATCATCGTCATTTTGACCAAAAATAGCGCCCCCAGGATCTTGTGGTATTCTTATCCATCACATCTTGAGAAGGCTTATGGCTTTCGTTTAAAGCATTCCAAATCGTTTGGTCCCTTAAATCACCACTCGTGGCGTTGCGGGGTATGATCGTTATTTTGACCAAAAATAGCGCCCTCGGGATCTTGTGGTATTCTTATCCATCATATCTTGAGAAAGCTTATGACTTTCGTTTCAAAGCATTCCGACGTCGTTTGGTCCCTCAAATCACCACTCGTAGCGTTGCGGGAGTATGTGATGTGGATACGACGAAGGACCCATTAGATATAATGATCTAAGAACCCAACGTATGAGATAAGAATCTCCCCAAAATCGAAAATCTGGTTTGATCTTATATAGAGCTTAAAAACCTCGACCCGTTGGCTATAGGAAGAGCCAAGAACCTCGGTATGTTGAACGCCACAAGATTTGCTCAAGAATCTTGATAAGTTCTCAAAAGAAAATACTCTCACAAAAGATAGTAAATTCAAAGGAATTTTATACTTAAAATTGATCATCATATACAAATGTTTACAAGCCTATTTATAGGCAACAAAAGACTCCTAAGATGCTTAAAACATCTTGATGACACTTTAACCACTTTTACCCTAAACATCTTGATGACACTTCTTTTACCATATTTATTCACTCAAAGACTAGTCAAAAGATCCCTTCTATGTTCTAGGATTCTTTTAAAGACTTAAACAATACATTTATTATCCCTTGATAGTACACTATGTTCTAGGATTCTTTTAAAGACTTATACAATACATTTTATTCTCTTGAAGAGTCACTTTTATGGGCCTTTGGAATATGGACGAAAATTATCTTCAACTTGGGCCTTAATTTTGGATAAGAAATAAGCCCAACTCTTGTAGGATTCTTGATTGTAAGAAATAAGCCCAACTCCTTCATTAAAACTCTAGCCCACCAACTTGAATAATATTCATAATTTGGCCCATTGAAGTGGCCTCTTGGACTTGATCTTTTACTTCATTTACAAGAACCATCATGGCTTCCTTGATCTTCTTAGCACGTGCTCTTGTAATTGGTCCATCTTTAATGATCAAAGGATCCGTCTTGTTTGTAGGGTTTTGCATGGGCTGATTTACATCATTCCCTTCCTCTTCAAAAGGATTCGTCCTCGAATCTATATCACCAAAATAAGGAGAAAGATCAGTAACATTGAAAGTTGCACTTACGTTATACTCACCTGGAAGGTCTAGTTTATAGGCATTGTCATTGATTCGTGCAATCACTTGAAATGGTCCATCTCCTCGTGGTTGCAATTTTGACTTTCTCTAGCCTGAAAATCTCTCCTTTCTCAAGTGTAACCAAACCCAATCTCCGGGCTCAAATATGACTTGTTTACGACCTTTGTTAGCTTGCTTGACGTACTGCTCAGTTCTTTTTTCAATGTTGAGTCTCACCTTTTCATGCAATTTCTTAATCATCTCAGCTTTCGCTTTTCCATCAAGGCTTGAACGATCGTCGATAGGTATTGGAATAAGATCCAGTGGACTTAGTGGATTAAAACCATATACAACTTCAAATGGAGAGTGATTAGTAGCAGAATGGATACTTCTATTATATGCAAATTCAGCAAAGGACAAACAATCTTCCCAATTTTTCAAGTTCTTTTTAATTAAAATTCTAAGCAATTGAGACAATGTTCTATTGACAACTTCAGTTTGTCCATCTGTTTGGGGTGACATGTAGTAGAAAATAGAAGTTTAGTTCCTAATTTACCCCATAAAACACGCCAAAAGTGACTCAAAAATTTTGCATCTCTATCACTCACTATAGTCTTTGGTACTCCATGCAAACGAACAATTTCCTTAAAGAATAAATCAGCAATATGAGTTGCATCGTTGGTCTTATTACATGGAATGAAGTGTGCCATTTTGGAAAATCTATCAACAACCACAAACACAGAGTCTTTACCTTTCTTTGTTCTTGGTAAACCCAAAACAAAGTCCATGGATATATCTACCCAAGGTTCATTTGGTATAGGTAAAGGTTTGTATAATCCATGTGGTTGCGCTCTTGATTTAGCTTTCATGCAAGTTATGCATCTTTCACAAATTCTTTCAACATCAATACGCATTTTAGGCCAAAAGAAATGATCACTCAAAACACTCAAAGTTTTATGTATTCCAAAATGCCCCATTAGCCCTCCCCCATGGGCTTCTCTAACAAGCAATTCACGCATAGAACATTTAGGAATGCATAGTTTACGTTCACGAAATAAATATCCTTCATGCTTATAGAACTTTTCGAATGCACCATTTTCACATGCCAAATAAGTTGAAGCAAAATCAGAATCGTTAGCATAAAGTTCTTTAATTAACTCAAAACCTAAAAGTTTAGAACTCAATGTAGTGATTAAAGCATGCCTTCTTGATAATGCATCGGCAACAATATTTTCTTTCCCTTTTTTATACTTAATCACATAGGGAAATGATTCAATGAATTCCACCCACTTAGCATGCCTCTTATTAAGCTTACCTTGCCCTTTGAGGTACTTGAGAGATTCATGATCAGTGTGGATAACAAACTCTCGAGACCACAAGTAATGTTGCCACGTCTCCAATGCTCTCACCAAAGCGTACAACTCCTTATCGTAAGTTGGATAATTCAATTGAGCTCCCTTCAACTTCTCACTAAAGTAGGCAATCGGCTTTCCGTCCTACATTAAAACAGCCCCTATACCTACTCCAGATGCATCACATTCAAGTTCAAAACTTTTGTTAAAGTTAGGCAATGCAAGAATTGGAGCAGTAGTGAGTTTTTCTTTCAAAAGATTGAATGCATGCTCTTGCTTTTCTCCCCAATGAAATCCAACATCTTTTTTCACAATTTCATTTAGTGGTGCTGCAATGGTACTAAAGTCTCTAACAAATCTTCGATAGAAACTAGCGAGACCATGAAAACTTCTTACTTCAGCAATGTTTTTAGGAGTTGGCCAATCTAAAATAGCATTAACCTTGTCTTTTTCCATTTCAATTCCATTAGCACTTACAACAAAACCAAGAAAAACAACTTTGTCCATGCAAAATGAACATTTCTTAAAATTGGCATACAAAGATTCATTTCTTAAGGTGTCTAACACCATTCGCACATGATCAAGATGTTCTTCTATGCTTTTGCTATAGATAAGGATATCGTCAAAATACACAACAACAATTTTTCCAATGAAGTTACGCAAAACATGGTTCATTAATCTCATAAAAGTGCTCGGTGCATTAGTTAAGCCAAATGGCATTACCAACCATTCATATAAACCATATTTTGTTTTGAATGCTGTTTTCCATTCATCACCTTCTTTGATTCGTATTTGATGATATCCACTTTTCAAATCAATTTTAGAGAAAATTAAAGCACCATACAATTCATCAAGCATATCATCTAACCTAGGAATAGGGTAGCGATACTTCACCGTGATTTTATTGACGGCACGACAATCTGTGCACATTCTCCATGTTCTATCTTTCTTTGGGACTATAATCACCGGTACAGCGCATGGACTCATGCTTTCTCGAACTTTGCCTTTAGTCATCAACTCCTCCACTTGCCTTTGGATTTCTTTTGTTTCCTCGGGATTAGCTCTATAAGCTGGTCGGTTTGGAAGTGTTGCACCGGGAATGAAATCAATTTGATGTTCAATGCCTCTTAATGGTGGTAAACCATTTGGTTCTTCGTCCGGAAAAACATCTTCATATTCCTGCAAAAGAGATACAAAAGAACTAGGCAAAGAAGACGTTAGTTCGTTAGTGCTCAAATATGATTGTTTATATACCAACACCAACACACTCTTTTTTTCAACAAAAGCTCTTTTTAGCTCAATCCCTCTAGCAAAAAAATTCACTCTTTTTGTGGCCTCACTAACTTCCAATTTTTTTTCTCCCTCGGGAACACTCAATTCAGCCCTCTTATTTTTCTCTCCACTCTTTTTTTTGCTTACTTTTTGTTTCTCATTTTCTATCTTTCTTCCCTCAACCTCTTTTTCTCTTTTTGTTTGAGACATTTTGATTTGATCTTCATGAACCTGTTGTGGAGTTAAGGATATAAGCATGATAGTTTTATTTTTATGTTTCAATGTGAAACGATTAAGGTACCCATCATATACCACTCGCCGATCGAACTGCCATGGCCTTCCCAAAAGAATATGACTTGCATGCATTGGTACCACATCGCATAGAACTTCATCTTCGTATTTCCCAATAGAGAATGGCACCAAAACCTGCTTAGTAACTCGGATTTCTCCACATTCATTAAGCCATTGAAGCTTATATGGATTAGGATGTTTCGATGTAGTTAAATTTAATTTCTCCACCATATCCATACTAGCCACATTGGTACAACTCCCACTATCAATAATCAACATGCATACCTTTTTTTGCACCAAACATCTTGTATGGAAGATGTTTTCTCTTTGTTGTTCCGCTTCTCCAAACTTTACTTGCGTGTTTAGGGCTCTTCTTACCACTAAAAGTTCTCCCGGTTCAGCATTAACTTTCTCCACTTCCTCGTCACTCTCTTCATCACTTTCAACTTCAGATTCAATCTCTCAATTGTCTCTAAGAATCATCACTCTTTTGTTTGGGCATTCAGATGCAATATGCCCATGTCCCTGACAACGAAAGCATTTAATATCACGACTTCGAGAAGATGAAGTAATATTACCTTTTCCCTTTTCAGCCTCATTAGGCTTGACTCGTGGTGTCTCATTTTGTGACTTTGATGTATTACCAAAGGTAGCCTTAGGTACTACTTCCTTCATCTTGTTTGAAGATTGGAAACGTTGCGGATAACTCCTTTGTAAAGAACCATCCCTCTTCAATTGTCTTTCCACTTTCATGGCTGTATGTACCATGTCTTCAAGCTCCACATAGTGTTGAAGTTCCACAATGTTAGCAATCTCTCGTTTCAACCCATTTAGAAAACGAGCCATTGTTGCCTCTCGATCTTCTTCAACATTTGCTCTAATCATGGAAATCTCCATTTCCTTATAGTATTCATCCACGCTTTTTGTGCCCTGAGTCATAGATTGAAGTTTTTGATATAATTCTCGAAAATAATGTGATGACACAAACCTTTTACGCATGATTGACTTCATTTCAGCCCATGTAGTAACCGGCCTTTCTCCATATCGCCTTCGATTTGTAACAAGTTGATCCCACCATACTATTGCATAGTCGGTGAACTCGATAGCCGCAAGCCTTACTTTCTTTTCCTCGGAGTAATTATGACAGTCAAAAATCAAATCTACCTTCTTTTCCCACTCCAAATAGGCTTCTGGATTACTTCTTCCATGGAAAGTAGGGATGTTTATTTTGATGTTTCCCAAGTCTCGATCAACTTCATCATTTCTCCTTCTTCTACCTCCTCGCCTTTGGAATTCATGAGCAGCCCCAATATCGTCATCTTCTTCCTCCTCGTCCCACTCCTCAAATCTTCGTTGTTGGGGTACATTAGGATTTCTACGTTCCCTTGGAGCAGCTTGTTCTAATCTCTCTAGCCGATCCGTGATGCCTTCAAGAACTACACTCAATCTTGCAAATTGTTGTTGCATAGCATTAAGTGTAAAAGCTTCTTGTTGGTTATTTTGTGTCTCCTCCATGGTATATAATTTTCGCACAAAACACTCGTGTATCACTAAAAAAAAATACCTCACAAACCACTCGTGTATCACTCTTAGGCTTTTACCTCCCCTCTAATGAACTCACCACTCAAGCCTTTTACCACTCAAATTTTGAGAACAAAATCAAGTTTGAACAATTTCTAGAACCTTCAACAATCCCTTAGTCCTATAGATGTAGGGAACAAGGAATTCTTGAAATTGATTCTTTTGAGTACTAACTCAACAAATCATATTCTTTTTTTTGAATTTTTTTTTTTTTCGAATTTTTTTTTCTCGATTTTTTTTTTCGATTTTTTTCTCTTTTTTTTTTTCAACACTTGAACAAAATAAATAAATAAATAAAAATCAGATCAATACCAGATTGCTCTGATACCAAACTGATGTGGATACGACGAAGGACCCATTAGATATAATGATCTAAGAACCCAACGTATGAGATAAGAATCTCCCCAAAATCGAAAATCTGGTTTGATCTTATATAGAGCTTAAAAACCTCGACCCGTTGGCTATAGGAAGAGCCAAGAACCTCGGTATGTTGAACGCCACAAGATTTGCTCAAGAATCTTGATAAGTTCTCAAAAGAAAATACTCTCACAAAAGATAGTAAATTCAAAGGAATTTTATACTTAAAATTGATCATCATATACAAATGTTTACAAGCCTATTTATAGGCAACAAAAGACTCCTAAGATGCTTAAAACATCTTGATGACACTTTAACCACTTTTACCCTAAACATCTTGATGACACTTCTTTTACCATATTTATTCACTCAAAGACTAGTCAAAAGATCCCTTCTATGTTCTAGGATTCTTTTAAAGACTTAAACAATACATTTATTATCCCTTGATAGTACACTATGTTCTAGGATTCTTTTAAAGACTTATACAATACATTTTATTCTCTTGAAGAGTCACTTTTATGGGCCTTTGGAATATGGACGAAAATTATCTTCAACTTGGGCCTTAATTTTGGATAAGAAATAAGCCCAACTCTTGTAGGATTCTTGATTGTAAGAAATAAGCCCAACTCCTTCATTAAAACTCTAGCCCACCAACTTGAATAATATTCATAATTTGGCCCATTGAAGTGGCCTCTTGGACTTGATCTTTTACTTCATTTACAAGAACCATCATAGCTTCCTTGATCTTCTTAGCACGTGCTCTTGTAATTGGTCCATCTTTAATGATCAAAGGATCCGTCTTGTTTGTAGGGTTTTGCATGGGCTGATTTACATCAGTATGATTGTCATTTTGACCAAAAAAAGCGCCCCCTGGATCTTGTGGTATTCTTATCCATCACATCTTGAGAAGGCTTATGGCTTTCGTTTCAAAGCATTCCAACGTCGTTAGGTCCCTCAAATCACCACTCGTAGCGTTGAGGGGGTATGATCGTCATTTTGACCAAAAATAGCGCCCCCGGGATCTTGTGGTATTCTTATCCATCACATTTTGAGAAGGCTTATGGCTTTCGTTTCAAAGCATTCCGACGTCGTTTGGTCCCCCAAATCACAACTCGTAGCGTTGCGGGGGTATGATCGTCATTTTGACAAAAAATAGCACCTCCGGGATCTTGTGGTATTCTTATACATCAAATCTTGAGAAGCCTTATGGCTTTCGTTTCAAAGCATTCCGACGTCATTTGGTCCCTCAAATCACAACTCGTAGCGTTGCGGTGGTATGAGCGTCATTTTGACCAAAAATAGCCCCCGGGATCTTGTGGTATTCTGATCCATCACATCTTGAGAAGGCTTATGGCTTTCGTTTCAAAGCATTCCGACGTCATTTGGTCCCTCAAATCACAACTTGTAGCGTTATGGGGGTATGATCGTCATTTTGACCAAAAATAGGCCCCCAGGATCTTGTGGTATTCTTATCCATCACATCTTGAGAAGGCTTATGGCTTTTCGTTTCAAAGCCTTCCGACGTTGTTTGGTCCCCTAAATCACAACTCGTAGCGTTGCGGTGGTATGAGCGTCATTTTGACCAAAAATAGCCCCCGGGATCTTGTGGTATTCTTATCCATCACATCTTGAGAAGGCTTATGGCTTTCGTTTCAAAGCATTCCGACGTCGTTTGTTCCTTCAAATCACCACTCGTAGAATTGCGGGGGTATGATCATCATTTTGACCAAAAATAGTGCCCCCGGGATCTTGTGGTATTCTTATCCATCACATCTTGAGAAGGCTTATGGCTTTTGTTTCAAAGCATTCCGACGTTGTTTGGTCCCTCAAATCACCACTCGTAGCGTTGCGGGGGTATGATCGTCATTTTGACCAACAATAGCGCCCCCAGAATCTTGTGGTATTCTTATCCATCACATTTTGAGAAGGCTTATGGCTTTCGTTTCAAAGCATTCCGACGTCGTTTGGTCCCCCAAATCACAACTCGTAGCGTTGCGGGGGTATGATCGTCATTTTGACAAAAAATAGCGCCCCCGGGATCTTGTGGTATTCTTATCCATCAAATCTTGAGAAGCCTTATGGCTTTCGTTTCAATGCATTCCGACGTCATTTGGTCCCTCAAATCACCACTCGTAGCGTTGCGTGGGTATGATCGTCATTTTGACCTAAAATAGCGCCCCCAGGATCTTGTGGTATTCTTATCCATCACATCTTGAGAAGGCTTATGGCTTTCGTTTCAAAGCATTCCGACGTCGTTTGGTCCCCCAAATCACAACTCGTAGCGTTGCGGCGGTATGATCGTCATTTTGACCAAAAATAGCCCCCCCAGGATCTTGTGGTATTCTTATCCATCACATCTTGAGAAGCTTTATGGCTTTCGTTTCAAAGCATTCCGACGTCGATTGGCCCCTCAAATCACCACTCGTAGCATTGCGGGGGTATGATCGTCATTTTGACCAAAAATAGAGACCCCGGAATCTTGTGTTATTCTTATCCATCACATTTTGAGAAGGCTTATGGCTTTTGTTTCAAAGCATTCCGACGTCGTTTGGTCCCCCAAATCACAACTCGTAGCGTTGCGGGGGTATGATCGTCATTTTGACCAAAAATAGCTCCCCCGAGATCTTGTGGTATTCTTATCCATCACATCTTGAGAAGGCTTATGGCTTTCGTTTCAAAGCATTCCGACGTCGTTTGGTCCCCCAAATCACAACTCGTAGCGTTGCGGGGGTATGAGAGTCATTTTGACCAAAAATAGCGTCCCCGGGATCTTGTGGTATTCTTATCATCACATCTTGAGAAGGCTTATGGCTTTCATTTCAAAGCATTATGACGTCGTTTGGTCCCTCAAACCACCACTCGTAGCGTTGCGGGGGATGATCGTCATTTTATCCAAAAATAGCGCCCCCGGGATCTTGTGGTATTCTTATCTATCACATTTTGAGAAGGCATATGGCTTTCGTTTTAAAGCATTGCGACGTCGTTTGGTCCCTCAAATCACCACTCGTAGCATTGCGGGGGTATCATCGTCATTTTGACCAAAAATAGCGCCCCTAGGATCTTGTGGTATTCTTATCCATCACATCTTGATAAGGCTTATGGCTTTCATTTAAAGCATTCCAAATCGATTGGTCCCTCAAATCACCACTCGTAGCGTTGCGGGGTATGATCGTTATTTTGACAAAAAATAGCGCCCCCGGGATCTTGTGGTATTCTTATCCATGACATCTTAAAAAGGCTTATGGCTTTCGTTTCAAAGCATTCCGACGTCGTTTGGTCCCTCAAATCTCCACTCGTAGCGTTGCGGGGTATGATCGTCATTTTGCCCAAAAATTGCGCTCCCAAGATCTTGTGGTATTCTTATCCATCACATTTTGAGAAGGCTTATGGCTTTCATTTCAAAGCATTCCGACGTCGTTTGGTCCCCCAAATCACAACTCGTAGCGTTGTGGTGGTATGAGCGTCATTTTGACCAAAAATAGCGCCTCCAGGACCTTGTGGTACTTTTATCCATCACATCTTGAGAAGGCTTATGGCTTTCGTTTCAAAGCATTCTGACGTCGTTTGGTCCACAAAATCACAACTCATAGCGTTGCGGGGGTATGATCGTGATTTTGACCAAAAATAGCGCCCTCGGGATCTAGTGATATTCTTATCCATCACATCTTGAGAAGGCTTATGGCTTTCGTTTCAAAGCATTCCGACATCGTTTGGTCCCTCAAATCACCACTCATAGCGTTGCGGTGGTATGATCGTCATTTTGACCAAAAATAGCGCCCCCAGGATCTTGTGGTATTCTTCTCCATGACATCTTGAGAAGGCTTATTGCTTTCGTTTAAAAGCATTCCGACGTCGTTTGGTCCCCCAAATCACAATTCGTAGCGTTGCGGGGGTATGATCGTCATTTTGACCAAAAATAGCGCCCCCGGGATCTTGTGTTATTCTTATCCATCACATCTTGAGAAGGCTTATGGCTTTCGTTTCAAAGCATTCCGACGTCGTTTGGTCCCCAAAATCACAACTCGTAGCGTTGCGGGGGTATGATCGTCATTTTGACCAAAAATAGCGCCCCGGGATCTTGTGGTATTCTTATCCATCACATCTTGAGAAGGATTATGGCTTTCGTTTAAAGCATTCCAACATCATTTGCTCCCTCAAATCACCACTCGTAGCATTGCGGGATATGATCGTCATTTTGACCAAAAATAGCGCCCCCGGGATCTTGTGGTATTCTTATCCATCACATCTTGAGAAGGCTTATGGCTTTCGTTTCAAAGCATTCCGACGTCGTTTAATCCCCCAAATCACAACTCGTAGCGTTGCGGGGGTATGAGAGTCATTTTGACCAAAAATAGCGCCCCCGGGATCTTGTGGTATTCTTATCCATCACATCTTGAGAAGGCTTATGGCTTTCATTTCAAAGCATTATGACGTCGTTTGGTCCCTCAAACCACCACTCGTAGCGTTGCGGGGGATGATCGTCATTTTAACCAAAAATAGCGCCCCCGGGATCTTGTGGTATTCTTATCCATCACATTTTGAGAAGGCATATGGCTTTCGTTTTAAAGCATTGCGACGTCGTTTGGTCCCTCAAATCACCACTTGTAGCATTGCGGGGGTATCATCATCATTTTGACCAAAAATAGCGCCCCTAGGATCTTGTGGTATTCTTATCCATCACATCTTGATAAGGCTTATGGCTTTCGTTTAAAGCATTCCAAATCGATTGGTCCCTCAAATCACCACTCGTAGCGTTGCGGGGTATGATCGTTATTTTGACCAAAAATAGCGCCCCCGGGATCTTGTGGTATCTTATCCATGACATCTTAAGAAGGCTTATGGCTTTCGTTTCAAAGCATTCCGACGTCGTTTGGTCCCTCAAATCTCCACTCGTAGCGTTGCGGGGGTATGATCGTCATTTTGCCCAAAAATTGCGCTCCCAAGATCTTGTGGTATTCTTCTCCATCACATTTTCAGAAGGCTTATGGCTTTCGTTTCAAAGCATTTCGACGTCGTTTGGTCCCCCAAATCACAACTCGTAGCGTCATTTTGACCAAAAATAGCCCCCGAGATCTTGTGGTATTCTTATCCATCACATCTTGAAAAGGCTTATGGCTTTCGTTTCAAAGCATTCCGACGTCGTTTGTTCCTTCAAATCACCACTCGTAGATGCGGGGGTATGATCATCATTTTGACCAAAAATAGTACCCCCGGGATCTTGTGGTATTCTTATCCATCACATCTTGAGAAGGCTTATGGCTTTTGTTTCAAAGTATTCCGACGTTGTTTGGTCCCTCAAATCACCACTCGTAGCGTTGCGAGGGTATGATCGTCATTTTGACCAACAATAGCGCCCCCGGAATCTTGTGGTATTCTTATCCATCACATTTTGAGAAGGCTTATGGCTTTCGTTTCAAAGCATTCCGACGTTGTTTGGTCCCCCAAATCACAACTCGTAGCGTTGCGGGGGTATGATCGTCATTTTGACAAAAAATAGCGCCCCCGGGATCTTGTGGTATTCTTATCCATCAAATCTTGAGAAGCCTTATGGCTTTCGTTTCAATGCATTCCGACGTCGTTTGGTCCCTCAAATCACCACTCGTAGCGTTGCGGTGGTATGATCGTCATTTTGACCTAAAATAGCGCCCCCAGGATCTTGTGGTATTCTTCTCTATCACATGTTGAGAAGGCTTATTGCTTTCGTTTAAAAGCATTCCGATGTCGTTTTGGTCCCCCAAATCACAATTCGTAGCTTTGCGGGGGTATGATCGTCATTTTGACCAAAAATAGCGCCCTCGGGATCTTGTGTTATTCTTATCCATTATGGCTTTCGTTTCAAAGCATTCCGCCGTCGTTTGGTCCCCCAAATCACAACTCGTAGCGTTGCGGGGGTATGATCGTCATTTTGACCAAAAATAGTGCCCCGGAATCTTGTGGTATTCTTATCCATCACATCTTGAGAAGGCTTATGGCTTTCATTTCAAAGCATTATGACGTCGTTTGGTCCCTCAAACCACCACTCGTAGCGTTGTGGGGGATGTTCGTCATTTTGACCAAAAATAGCGCCCCAGGGATCTTGTGGTATTCTTATCCATCACATCTTGAGAAGGCTTATGGCTTTCGTTTCAAAGCATTGCGACGTCGTTTGATCCCTCAAATCACCACTCGTAGAGTTGCGGGGGTATCATCGTCATTTTGACAAAAAATAGCGCCCCCAAGATCTTGTGGTATTCTTATCCATCACATCTTGAGAAGGCTTATGGTTTTCGTTTAAAGCATTCCAAATCATTTGGTCCCTCAAATCACCACTCGTAGCGTTGCGGGGTATGATCGTCATTTTGACCAAAAATAGCGCCCCCAGGATCTTGTGGTTTTCTTATCCATCACATCTTGAGAAGGATTATGGCTTTCGTTTCAAAGCATTCCGACGTCGTTTGGTCCCCAAAATCACAACTCATAGCGTTGCGGGGGTATGATCGTGATTTTGACCAAAAATAGCGCCCCCGGGATCTAGTGGTATTCTTATCCATCACATCTTGAGAAGGCTTATGGCTTTCATTTCAAAGCATTCTGACATCGTTTGGTCCCTCAAATCACCACTCGTACCGTTGCGGTGGTATGATCTTCACTTTGACCAAAAACAGCGCCCCCAGGATCTTGTGGTATTCTTCTCCATCACATCTTGAGAAGGCTTATTGCTTTCGTTTAAAAGCATTCCGACGTCGTTTGGTCCCCCAAATCACAACTCGTAGCGTTGCAGGGGTATGATCGTCATTTTGACCAAAAATAGCGCCCCTGAGATCTTGTATTATTCTTATCCATCACATCTTGAGAAGGCTTATGGCTTTCGTTTCAAAGCATTCCGACGTCGTTTGGTCCCCCAAATCACAACTCGTAGCGTTG
This sequence comes from Verbascum thapsus, assembly GCA_963669365.1. NCBI lineage: Eukaryota > Viridiplantae > Streptophyta > Magnoliopsida > Lamiales > Scrophulariaceae > Verbascum > Verbascum thapsus. The sequence continues at coordinate 10,850,875 of OY770115.1, read as the reverse complement.
CGGGGGTATGATTGTCATTTTGACTAAAAATAGCGCCTCGGGATCTTGTGGTATTCTTATCCATCACATCTTGAGAAGGCTTATGGCTTTCGTTTAAAGCATTCCGACATCATTTTCTCCCTCAAATCACCACTCGTAGCGTTGCGGGGTATGATCGTCATTTTAACCAAAAATAGCGCCCCCGGGATCTTATGGTATTCTTATCCATCACATCTTGAGAAGGCTTATGGCTTTCATTTCAAAGCATTATGACGTCGTTTGGTCCCTCAAATCACCACTCATAGCGTTCCGGGGGTATCATCGTCATTTTGGCCAAAAATAGCGCCCCCAGGATCTTGTGGTATTCTTATCCATCACATCTTGAGAAGGCTTATGGCTTTCGTTTAAAGCATTCCAAATCGTTTGGTCCCTCAAACCACCACTCGTAGCGTTGCGGGGGATGATCGACATTTTGACCAAAAATAGCGCCCCCGGGATCTTGTGGTATTCTTATTCATCAAATCTTGAGAAGGCTTATGGCTTTCGTTTCAAAGCATTGCGACGTCATTTGGTCCCTCAAATCACCACTCGTAGCGTTCCGGGGGTATCATCGTCATTTTGACCAAAAATAGCGCCCCCAGGATCTTGTGGTATTCTTATCCATCACATCTTGAGAAGGCTTATGGCTTTCGTTTAAAGCATTCCAAATCGTTTGGTCCCTCAAATCACCACTCGTAGCGTTGCGGGGTATGATCGTTATTTTGACCAAAAATAGCGCCCTCGGGATCTTGTGGTATTCTTATCCATCACATCTTGAGAAGGCTTATGGCTTTCGTTTCAAAGCATTCCGACGTCGTTTGGTCCCCAAAATCACAACTCATAGCGTTGCGGGGGTATAATCGTGATTTTGACTAGAAATAGCACCCTCGGGATCTAGTGGTATTCTTATCCATCACATCTTGAGAAGGCTTATGGCTTTCGTTTCAAAGCATTCCGACGTCGTTTGGTCCCTCAAATCACCACTCGTAGCGTTGCGGAGGTATGATCGTCATTTTGACCTAAAATAGCGCCCCCAGGATCTTGTGGTATTCTTCTCCATCACATCTTGAGAAGGCTTATTGCTTTCGTTTAAAAGCATTCCGATGTCGTTTTGGTCCCCCAAATCACAATTCGTAGCGTTGCGGGGGTATGATCGTCATTTTGACCAAAAATAGCGCCCTCGGGATCTTGTGTTATTCTTATCCATTATGGCTTTCGTTTCAAAGCATTCCGCCGTCGTTTGGTCCCCCAAATCACAACTCGTAGCGTTGCGGGAGTATGATCGTCATTTTGACCAAAAATAGCGCCCCGGGATCTTGTGGTATTCTTATCCATCACATCTTGAGAAGGCTTATGGCTTTCATTTCAAAGCATTATGACGTCGTTTGGTCCCTCAAACCACCACTCGTAGCGTTGCGGGGGATGATCGTCATTTTGACCAAAAATAGCGCCCCAGGGATCTTGTGGTATTCTTATCCATCACATCTTGAGAAGGCTTATGGCTTTCGTTTCAAAGCATTGCGACGTCGTTTGATCCCTCAAATCACCACTCGTAGCGTTGCGGGGGTATCATCGTCATTTTGACAAAAAATAGCGCCCCCAAGATCTTGTGGTATTCTTATCCATCACATCTTGAGAAGGCTTATGGCTTTCATTTAAAGCATTCCAAATCATTTGGTCCCACAAATCACCACTCGTAGCGTTGCGGGGTATGATCGTCATTTTGACCAAAAATAGCGCCCCCAGGATCTTGTGGTATTATTATCCATCACATCTTGAGAAGGATTATGGCTTTCGTTTCAAAGCATTCCGACGTCGTTTGGTCCCCAAAAACAGAATTCATAGCGTTGCGGGGGTATGATCGTGATTTTGACCAAAAATAGCGCCCCCGGGATCTAGTGGTATTCTTATCCATCACATCTTGAGAAGGCTTATGACTTTCATTTCAAAGCATTCCGACGTCGTTTGGTCCCTCAAATCACCACTCGTAGCGTTGCGGTGGTATGATCTTCACTTTGACCAAAAACAGCGCCCCTAGGATCTTGTGGTATTCTTCTCCATCACATCTTGAGAAGGCTTATTGCTTTCGTTTAAAAGCATTCCGACGTCGTTTGGTCCCTCAAATCACAACTCGTAGCGTTGCAGGGGTATGATCGTCATTTTGACCAAAAATAGCGCCCCCGAGATCTTGTATTATTCTTATCCATCACATCTTGAGAAGGCTTATGGCTTTCGTTTCAAAGAATTTCGACGTCGTTTGGTCCCCCAAATCACAACTCGTAGCGTTGCGGGGGTATGATTGTCATTTTGACCAAAAATAGCGCCCCGGGATCTTGTGGTATTCTTATCCATCACATCTTGAGAAGGCTTATGGCTTTCGTTTAAAGCATTCCAAATCGTTTGGTCCCTCAAACCACCACTCGTAGCGTTGCGGGGGATGATCGTCATTTTGACCAAAAATAGCGCCCTCGGGATCTTGTGGTATTCTTATCCATCAAATCTTGAGAAGGCTTGTGGCTTTCGTTTCAAAGCATTGCGACGTCGTTTGGTCCCTCAAATCACCACTCGTAGCGTTCCGGGGGTATCATCGTCATTTTGACCAAAAATAGCGCCCCCAGGATCTTGTGGTATTCTTATCCATCACATCTTGAGAAGGCTTATGGCTTTCGTTTAAAGCATTCCAAATCGTTTGGTCCCTTAAATCACCACTCGTGGCGTTGCGGGGTATGATCGTTATTTTGACCAAAAATAGCGCCCTCGGGATCTTGTGGTATTCTTATCCATCATATCTTGAGAAAGCTTATGACTTTCGTTTCAAAGCATTCCGACGTCGTTTGGTCCCTCAAATCACCACTCGTAGCGTTGCGGGAGTATGATTGTCATTTTGACCAAAAAAAGCGCCCCCTGGATCTTGTGGTATTCTTATCCATCACATCTTGAGAAGGCTTATGGCTTTCGTTTCAAAGCATTCCAACGTCGTTAGGTCCCTCAAATCACCACTCGTAGCGTTGAGGGGGTATGATCGTCATTTTGACCAAAAATAGCGCCCCCGGGATCTTGTGGTATTCTTATCCAACACATTTTGAGAAGGCTTATGGCTTTCGTTTCAAAGCATTCCGACGTCGTTTGGTCCCCCAAATCACAACTCGTAGCGTTGCGGGGGTATGATCGTCATTTTGACAAAAAATAGCACCCCCGGGATCTTGTGGTATTCTTATCCATCGAATCTTGAGAAGCCTTATGGCTTTCGTTTCAAAGCATTCCGACGTCATTTGGTCCCTCAAATCACCACTCGTAGCGTTGCGGGGTATGATCGTCAGTTTGACCAAAAATAGCGCCCCCAGGATCTTGTGGTTTTCTTATCCATCACATCTTGAGAAGGATTATGGCTTTCGTTTCAAAGCATTCCGACGTCGTTTGGTCCCCAAAATCACAACTCATAGCGTTGCGGGGGTATGATCGTGATTTTGACCAAAAATAGCGCCCCCGGGATCTAGTGGTATTCTTATCCATCACATCTTGAGAAGGCTTATGGCTTTCATTTCAAAGCATTCTGACATCGTTTGGTCCCTCAAATCACCACTCGTAGCGTTGCGGTGGTATGATCTTCACTTTGACCAAAAACAGCGCCCCCAGGATCTTGTGGTATTCTTCTCCATCACATCTTGAGAAGGCTTATTGCTTTCGTTTAAAAGCATTCCGACGTCGTTTGGTCCCCCAAATCACAACTCGTAGCGTTGCAGGGGTATGATCGTCATTTTGACCAAAAATAGCGCCCCTGAGATCTTGTATTATTCTTATCCATCACATCTTGAGAAGGCTTATGGCTTTCGTTTCAAAGCATTCCGACGTCGTTTGGTCCCCCAAATCACAACTCGTAGCTTTGCGGGGGTATGATTGTCATTTTGACTAAAAATAGCGCCTCGGGATCTTGTGGTATTCTTATCCATCACATCTTGAGAAGGCTTATGGCTTTCGTTTAAAGCATTCCGACATCATTTTCTCCCTCAAATCACCACTCGTAGCGTTGCGGGGTATGATCGTCATTTTAACCAAAAATAGCGCCCCCGTGATCTTATGGTATTCTTATCCATCACATCTTGAGAAGGCTTATGGCTTTCATTTCAAAGCATTATGACGTCGTTTGGTCCCTCAAATCACCACTCGTAGCGTTCCGGGGGTATCATCGTCATTTTGGCCAAAAATAGCGCCCCCAGGATCTTGTGGTATTCTTATCCATCACATCTTGAGAAGGCTTATGGCTTTCGTTTAAAGCATTCCAAATCGTTTGGTCCCTCAAACCACCACTCGTAGCGTTGCGGGGGATGATCGACATTTTGACCAAAAATAGCGCCCCCGGGATCTTGTGGTATTCTTATCCATCAAATCTTGAGAAGGCTTATGGCTTTCGTTTCAAAGCATTGCGACGTCATTTGGTCCCTCAAATCACCACTCGTAGCGTTCCGGGGGTATCATCGTCATTTTGACCAAAAATAGCGCCCCCAGGATCTTGTGGTATTCTTATCCATCACATCTTGAGAAGGCTTATGGCTTTCGTTTAAAGCATTCCAAATCGTTTGGTCCCTCAAATCACCACTCGTAGCGTTGCGGGGTATGATCGTTATTTTGACCAAAAATAGCGCCCTCGGGATCTTGTGGTATTCTTATCCATCACATCTTGAGAAGGCTTATGGCTTTCGTTTCAAAGCATTCCGACGTCGTTTGGTCCCCAAAATCACAACTCATAGCGTTGCGGGGGTATAATCGTGATTTTGACTAGAAATAGCACCCTCGGGATCTAGTGGTATTCTTATCCATCACATCTTGAGAAGGCTTATGGCTTTCGTTTCAAAGCATTCCGACGTCGTTTGGTCCCTCAAATCACCACTTGTAGCGTTGCGGAGGTATGATCGTCATTTTGACCTAAAATAGCGCCCCCAGGATCTTGTGGTATTCTTCTCCATCACATCTTGAGAAGGCTTATTGCTTTCGTTTAAAAGCATTCCGATGTCGTTTTGGTCCCCCAAATCACAATTCGTAGCGTTGCGGGGGTATGATCGTCATTTTGACCAAAAATAGCGCCCTCGGGATCTTGTGTTATTCTTATCCATTATGGCTTTCGTTTCAAAGCATTCCGCCGTCGTTTGGTCCCCCAAATCACAACTCGTAGCGTTGCGGGAGTATGATCGTCATTTTGACCAAAAATAGCGCCCCGGGATCTTGTGGTATTCTTATCCATCACATCTTGAGAAGGCTTATGGCTTTCATTTCAAAGCATTATGACGTCGTTTGGTCCCTCAAACCACCACTCGTAGCGTTGCGGGGGATGATCGTCATTTTGACCAAAAATAGCGCCCCAGGGATATTGTGGTATTCTTATCCATCACATCTTGAGAAGGCTTATGGCTTTCGTTTCAAAGCATTGCGACGTCGTTTGATCCCTCAAATCACCACTCGTAGCGTCGCGGGGGTATCATCGTCATTTTGACAAAAAATAGCGCCCCCAAGATCTTATGGTATTCTTATCCATCACATCTTGAGAAGGCTTATGACTTTCATTTAAAGCATTCCAAATCATTTGGTCCCACAAATCACCACTCGTAGCGTTGCGGGGTATGATCGTCATTTTGACCAAAAATAGCGCCCCCAGGATCTTGTGGTATTATTATCCATCACATCTTGAGAAGGATTATGGCTTTCGTTTCAAAGCATTCCGACGTCGTTTGGTCCCCAAAAACAGAATTCATAGCGTTGCGGGGGTATGATCGTGATTTTGACCAAAAATAGCGCCCCCGGGATCTAGTGGTATTCTTATCCATCACATCTTGAGAAGGCTTATGGCTTTCATTTCAAAGCATTCCGACGTCGTTTGGTCCCTCAAATCACCACTCGTAGCGTTGCGGTGGTATGATCTTCACTTTGACCAAAAACAGCGCCCCTAGGATCTTGTGGTATTCTTCTCCATCACATCTTGAGAAGGCTTATTGCTTTCGTTTAAAAGCATTCCGACGTCGTTTGGTCCCCCAAATCACAACTCGTAGCGTTGAAGGGGTATGATCGTCATTTTGACCAAAAATAGCGCCCCCGAGATCTTGTATTATTCTTATCCATCACATCTTGAGAAGGCTTATGGCTTTCGTTTCAAAGAATTTCGACGTCGTTTGGTCCCCCAAATCACAACTCGTAGCGTTGCGGGGGTATGATTGTCATTTTGACCAAAAATAGCGCCCCGGGATCTTGTGGTATTCTTATCCATCACATCTTGAGAAGGCTTATGGCTTTCGTTTAAAGCATTCCAAATCGTTTGGTCCCTCAAACCACCACTCGTAGCGTTGCGGGGGATGATCGTCATTTTGACCAAAAATAGCGCCCCCGGGATCTTGTGGTATTCTTATCCATCAAATCTTGAGAAGGCTTGTGGCTTTCGTTTCAAAGCATTGCGACGTCGTTTGGTCCCTCAAATCACCACTCGTAGCGTTCCGGGGGTATCATCGTCATTTTGACCAAAAATAGCGCCCCCAGGATCTTGTGGTATTCTTATCCATCACATCTTGAGAAGGCTTATGGCTTTCGTTTAAAGCATTCCAAATCGTTTGGTCCCTTAAATCACCACTCGTGGCGTTGCGGGGTATGATCGTTATTTTGACCAAAAATAGCGCCCTCGGGATCTTGTGGTATTCTTATCCATCATATCTTGAGAAAGCTTATGACTTTCGTTTCAAAGCATTCCGACGTCGTTTGGTCCCTCAAATCACCACTCGTAGCGTTGCGGGAGTATGATTGTCATTTTGACCAAAAAAAGCGCCCCTTGGATCTTGTGGTATTCTTATCCATCACATCTTGAGAAGGCTTATGGCTTTCGTTTCAAAGCATTCCAACGTCGTTAGGTCCCTCAAATCACCACTCGTAGCGTTGAGGGGGTATGATCGTCATTTTGACCAAAAATAGCGCCCCCGGGATCTTGTGGTATTCTTATCCATCACATTTTGAGAAGGCTTATGGCTTTCGTTTCAAAGCATTCCGACGTCGTTTGGTCCCCCAAATCACAACTCATAGCGTTGCGGGGGTATGATCGTCATTTTGACAAAAAATAGCACCCCCGGGATCTTGTGGTATTCTTATCCATCAAATCTTGAGAAGCCTTATGGCTTTCGTTTCAAAGCATTCCAACGTCATTTGGTCCCTCAAATCACAACTCGTAGCGTTGCGGTGGTATGAGCGTCATTTTGACCAAAAATAGCCCCCGGGATCTTGTGGTATTCTGATCCATCACATCTTGAGAAGGCTTATGGCTTTCGTTTCAAAGCATTCCGACGTCATTTGGTCCCTCAAATCACAACTTGTAGCGTTGTGGGGGTATGATCGTCATTTTGACCAAAAATAGGCCCCCAGGATCTTGTGGTATTCTTATCCATCACATCTTGAGAAGGCTTATGGCTTTTCGTTTCAAAGCCTTCCGACGTTGTTTGGTCCCCTAAATCACAACTCGTAGCGTTGCGGTGGTATGAGCGTCATTTTGACCAAAAATAGCCCCCGGGATCTTGTGGTATTCTTATCCATCACATCTTGAGAAGGCTTATGGCTTTCGTTTCAAAGCATTCCGACGTCGTTTGTTCCTTCAAATCACCACTCGTAGAATTGCGGGGGTATGATCATCATTTTGACCAAAAATAGTGCCCTCGGGATCTTGTGGTATTCTTATCCATCACATCTTGAGAAGGCTTATGGCTTTTGTTTCAAAGCATTCCGACGTTGTTTGGTCCCTCAAATCACCACTCGTAGCGTTGCGGGGGTATGATCGTCATTTTGACCAACAATAGCGCCCCCGGAATCTTGTGGTATTCTTATCCATCACATTTTGAGAAGGCTTATGGCTTTCGTTTCAAAGCATTCCGACGTCGTTTGGTCCCCCAAATCACAACTCGTAGCGTTGCGGGGGTATGATCGTCATTTTGACAAAAAATAGCGCCCCCGGGATCTTGTGGTATTCTTATCCATCAAATCTTGAGAAGCCTTATGGCTTTCGTTTCAATGCATTCCGACGTCATTTGGTCCCTCAAATCACCACTCGTAGCGTTGCGCGGGTATGATCGTCATTTTGACCTAAAATAGCGCCCCCAGGATCTTGTGGTATTCTTATCCATCACATCTTGAGAAGGCTTATGGCTTTCGTTTCAAAGCATTCCGACGTCGTTTGGTCCCCCAAATCACAACTCGTAGCGTTGCGGCGGTATGATCGTCATTTTGACCAAAAATAGCCCCCCCAGGATCTTGTGGTATTCTTATCCATCACATCTTGAGAAGCTTTATGGCTTTCGTTTCAAAGCATTCCGACGTCGATTGGCCCCTCAAATCACCACTCGTAGCATTGCGGGGGTATGATCGTCATTTTGACCAAAAATAGCGCCCCGGGATCTTGTGGTATTCTTATCCATCACATCTTGAGAAGGCTTATGGCTTTCATTTCAAAGCATTATGACGTCGTTTGGTCCCTCAAACCACCACTCGTAGCGTTGCGGGGGATGATCGTCATTTTGACCAAAAATAGCGCCCCAGGGATCTTGTGGTATTCTTATCCATCACATCTTGAGAAGGCTTATGGCTTTCATTTAAAGCATTCCAAATCATTTGGTCCCACAAATCACCACTCGTAGCGTTGCGGGGTATGATCGTCATTTTGACCAAAAATAGCGCCCCCAGGATCTTGTGGTATTATTATCCATCACATCTTGAGAAGGATTATGGCTTTCGTTTCAAAGCATTCCGACGTCGTTTGGTCCCCAAAAACAGAATTCATAGCGTTGCGGGGGTATGATCGTGATTTTGACCAAAAATAGCGCCCCCGGGATCTAGTGGTATTCTTATCCATCACATCTTGAGAAGGCTTATGGCTTTCATTTCAAAGCATTCCGACGTCGTTTGGTCCCTCAAATCACCACTCATAGCGTTGCGGTGGTATGATCTTCACTTTGACCAAAAACAGCGCCCCCAGGATCTTGTGGTATTCTTCTCCATCACATCTTGAGAAGGCTTATTGCTTTCGTTTAAAAGCATTCCGACGTCGTTTGGTCCCCCAAATCACAACTCGTAGCGTTGCAGGGGTATGATCGTCATTTTGACCAAAAATAGCGCTCCCGAGACCTTGTATTATTCTTATCCATCACATCTTGAGAAGGCTTATGGCTTTCGTTTCAAAGAATTTCGACGTCGTTTGGTCCCCCAAATCACAACTCGTAGCGTTGCGGGGGTATGATTGTCATTTTGACCAAAAATAGCGCCCCGGGATCTTGTGGTATTCTTATCCATCACATCTTGAGAAGGCTTATGGCTTTCGTTTAAAGCATTCCGACATCATTTTCTCCCTCAAATCACCACTCGTAGCGTTGCGGGGTATGATCGTCATTTTAACCAAAAATAGCGCCCCCGGGATCTTATGGTATTCTTATCCATCACATCTTGAGAAGGCTTATGGCTTTCATTTCAAAGCATTATGACGTCGTTTGGTCCCTCAAATCACCACTCGTAGCGTTCTGGGGGTATCATCGTCATTTTGGCCAAAAATAGCGCCCCCAGGATCTTGTGGTATTCTTATCCATCACATCTTGAGAAGGCTTATGGCTTTCGTTTAAAGCATTCCAAATCGTTTGGTCCCTCAAACAACCACTCGTAGCGTTGCGGGGGATGATCGTCATTTTGACCAAAAATAGCGCCCCCGGGATCTTGTGGTATTCTTATCCATCAAATCTTGAGAAGGCTTGTGGCTTTCGTTTCAAAGCATTGCGACGTCGTTTGGTCCCTCAAATCACCACTCGTAGCGTTCCGGGGGTATCATCGTCATTTTGACCAAAAATAGCGCCCCCAGGATCTTGTGGTATTCTTATCCATCACATCTTGAGAAGGCTTATGGCTTTCGTTTAAAGCATTCCAAATCGTTTGGTCCCTTAAATCACCACTCGTGGCGTTGCGGGGTATAATCGTTATTTTGACCAAAAATAGCGCCCTCGAGATCTTGTGGTATTCTTATCCATCATATCTTGAGAAAGCTTATGACTTTCGTTTCAAAGCATTCCGACGTCGTTTGGTCCCTCAAATCACCACTCGTAGCGTTGCGGGAGTATGTGATGTGGATACGACGAAGGACCCATTAGATATAATGATCTAAGAACCCAACGTATGAGATAAGAATCTCCCCAAAATCGAAAATCTGGTTTGATCTTATATAGAGCTTAAAAACCTCGACCCGTTGGCTATAGGAAGAGCCAAGAACCTCGGTATGTTGAACGCCACAAGATTTGCTCAAGAATCTTGATAAGTTCTCAAAAGAAAATACTCTCACAAAAGATAGTAAATTCAAAGGAATTTTATACTTAAAAATTGATCATCATATACAAATGTTTACAAGCCTATTTATAGGCAACAAAAGACTCCTAAGATGCTTAAAACATCTTGATGACACTTTAACCACTTTTACCCTAAACATCTTGATGACACTTCTTTTACCATATTTATTCACTCAAAGACTAGTCAAAAGATCCCTTCTATGTTCTAGGATTCTTTTAAAGACTTAAACAATACATTTATTATCCCTTGATAGTACACTATGTTCTAGGATTCTTTTAAAGACTTATACAATACATTTTATTCTCTTGAAGAGTCACTTTTATGGGCCTTTAGAATATGGACGAAAATTATCTTCAACTTGGGCCTTAATTTTGGATAAGAAATAAGCCCAACTCTTGTAGGATTCTTGATTGTAAGAAATAAGCCCAACTCCTTCATTAAAACTCTAGCCCACCAACTTGAATAATATTCATAATTTGGCCCATTGAAGTGGCCTCTTGGACTTGATCTTTTACTTCATTTACAAGAACCATCATGGCTTCCTTGATCTTCTTAGCACGTGCTCTTGTAATTGGTCCATCTTTAATGATCAAAGGATCCGTCTTGTTTGTAGGGTTTTGCATGGGCTGATTTACATCATTCCCTTCCTCTTCAAAAGGATTCGTCCTCGAATCTATATCACCAAAATAAGGAGAAAGATCAGTAACATTGAAAGTTGCACTTACGTTATACTCACCTGGAAGGTCTAGTTTATAGGCATTGTCATTGATTCGTGCAATCACTTGAAATGGTCCATCTCCTCGTGGTTGCAATTTTGACTTTCTCTGGCCTGAAAATCTCTCCTTTCTCAAGTGTGACCAAACTCAATCTCCGGGCTCAAATATGACTTGTTTACGACCTTTGTTAGCTTGCTTGATGTACTGCTCAGTTCTTTTTTCAATGTTGAGTCTCACCTTTTCATGCAATTTCTTAATCATCTCAGCTTTCGCTTTTCCATCAAGGCTTGAACGTTCGTCGATAGGTATTGGAATAAGATCCAGTGGACTTAGTGGATTAAAACCATATACAACTTCAAATGGAGAGTGATTAGTAGCAGAATGGATACTTCTATTATATGCAAATTCAGCAAAGGACAAACAATCTTCCCAATTTTTCAAGTTCTTTTTAATTAAAATTCTAAGCAATTGAGACAATGTTCTATTGACAACTTCAGTTTGTCCATCTGTTTGGGGTGACATGTAGTAGAAAATAGAAGTTTAGTTCCTAATTTACCCCATAAAACACGCCAAAAGTGACTCAAAAATTTTGCATCTCTATCACTCACTATAGTCTTTGGTACTCCATGCAAACGAACAATTTCCTTAAAGAATAAATCAGCAATATGAGTTGCATCGTTGGTCTTATTACATGGAATGAAGTGTGCCATTTTGGAAAATCTATCAACAACCACAAACACAGAGTCTTTACCTTTCTTTGTTCTTGGTAAACCCAAAACAAAGTCCATGGATATATCTACCCAAGGTTCATTTGGTATAGGTAAAGGTTTGTATAATCCATGTGGTTGCGCTCTTGATTTAGCTTTCATGCAAGTTATGCATCTTTCACAAATTCTTTCAACATCAATTCGCATTTTAGGCCAAAAGAAATGATCACTCAAAACACTCAAAGTTTTATGTATTCCAAAATGCCCCATTAGCCCTCCCCCATGGGCTTCTCTAACAAGCAATTCACGCATAGAACATTTAGGAATGCATAGTTTACGTTCACGAAATAAATATCCTTCATGCTTATAGAACTTTTCGAATGCACCATTTTCACATGCCAAATAAGTTGAAGCAAAATCAGAATCGTTAGCATAAAGTTCTTTAATTAACTCAAAACCTAAAAGTTTAGAACTCAATGTAGTGATTAAAGCATGCCTTCTTGATAATGCATCGGCAACAATATTTTCTTTCCCTTTTTTATACTTAATCACATAGGGAAATGATTCAATGAATTCCACCCACTTAGCATGCCTCTTATTAAGCTTACCTTGCCCTTTGAGGTACTTGAGAGATTCATGATCAGTGTGGATAACAAACTCTCGAGACCACAAGTAATGTTGCCACGTCTCCAATGCTCTCACCAAAGCGTACAACTCCTTATCGTAAGTTGGATAATTCAATTGATCTCCCTTCAACTTCTCACTAAAGTAGGCAATCGGCTTTCCGTCCTGCATTAAAACAGCCCCTATACCTACTCCAGATGCATCACATTCAAGTTCAAAACTTTTGTTAAAGTTAGGCAATGCAAGAATTGGAGCAGTAGTGAGTTTTTCTTTCAAAAGATTGAATGCATGCTCTTGCTTTTCTCCCCAATGAAATCCAACATCTTTTTTCACAATTTCATTTAGTGGTGCTGCAATGGTACTAAAGTCTCTAACAAATCTTCGATAGAAACTAGCGAGACCATGAAAACTTCTTACTTCAGCAATGTTTTTAAGAGTTGGCCAATCTAAAATAGCATTAACCTTGTCTTTTTCCATTTCAATTCCATTAGCACTTACAACAAAACCAAGAAAAACAACTTTGTCCATGCAAAAAGAACATTTCTTAAAATTGGCATACAAAGATTCATTTTTTAAGGTGTCTAACACCATTCGCACATGATCAAGATGTTCTTCTATGCTTTTGCTATAGATAAGGATATCGTCAAAATACACAACAACAATTTTTCCAATGAAGTTACGCAAAACATGGTTCATTAATCTCATAAACCATTGGGATTCTGAGGTATTCTTGTTTATCACATGCTCACAAAGCTTATGACTTTGGTTTCAATGCATTCCGACACCGTTTAGTGCCTCAAATCACCATTCGAAGTTTCGTAGGGGTATAGTTGTAATTTTCACCAAAAATCGTACGTTGAGATTTTGAGGTATTCTTGTCTATCACATTGCTCACAAAGCTTATGGCTTTGGTTTCAACGCATTCCGACATCTTTTAGTGCCTCAAATCACTATTCGAAGTTTCGTAGGAGTATAATTGTAATTTTCACCAAAAATCGTACATTGAGATTTTGAGGTATTCTTGTCTATCACATGCTCACAAAGCTTATGGCTTTGGTTTCAATGCATTCCGACTTCGTTTAGTGCCACAAATCACCATTCGAAGTTTCGTAGGGGTATAGTTGTAATTTTTACCTAAAATCGTATATTGAGATTTTGAGGTATTCTTATCTATCACATGTTTACAAAGCTTATGGCTTTGGTTTTAATGCATTCCGCCATCGTTTAGTGCCTCAAATCACCATTCGAAGTTTCGTAGGGGTATAGTTGTAATTTTCACCAAAAATCGTACATTGGGATTTTGAGGTATTCTTGTCTATCACATGCTCACAAAGCTTATGGCTTTGGTTTCAATGCATTCCGACATCGTTTAGTGCCTCAAATCACCATTCGAAGTTTCGTAGGGGTATAGTTGTAATTTTCACCAAAAATCGTACATTGGGATTTTGAGGTATTCTTGTCTATCACATGCTCACAAAGCTTATCGCTTTGATTTCAATGCATTCCGACATCGTTTAGTGTCTCAAATCACCATTCGAAGTTTCGTAGGGGTATAGTTGTAATTTTCACCAAAAATCGTACATTGGGATTTTGAGGTATTCTTGTCTATCACATGCTCACAAAGCTTATCGCTTTGATTTCAATGCATTCCGACATCGTTTAGTGTCTCAAATCACCATTCGAAGTTTCGTAGGGGTATAGTTGTAATTTTCACCAAAAATCGTACATTGGGATTTTGAGGTATTCTTGTCTATCACATGTTTACAATGCTTATGGCTTTGGTTTTAATGCATTCCGCCATCGTTTAGTGCCTCAAATCACCATTCGAAGTTTCGTAGGGGTATAGTTGTAATTTTCACCAAAAATCGTACATTGGGATTTTGAGGTATTCTTGTCTATCACATGCTCACAAAGCTTATGGCTTTGGTTTCAATGCATTCCGACATCGTTTAGTGCCTCAAATCACCATTCGAAGTTTCGTTGGGGGTATAGTTGTAATTTTCACCAAAAATCGTACATTGGGATTCTGAGGTATTCTTGTTTATCACATGCTCACAAAGCTTATGACTTTGGTTTCAATGCATTCCGACACCGTTTAGTGCCTCAAATCACCATTCGAAGTTTCGTAGGGGTATAGTTGTAATTTTCACCAAAAATCGTACGTTGGGATTTTGAGGTATTCTTGTCTATCACATTGCTCACAAAGCTTATGGCTTTGGTTTCAACGCATTCCGACATCTTTTAGTGCCTCAAATCACCATTCGAAGTTTCGTAGGAGTATAATTGTAATTTTCACCAAAAATCGTACATTGAGATTTTGAGGTATTCTTGTCTATCACATGCTCACAAAGCTTATGGCTTTGGTTTCAATGCATTCCGACTTCGTTTAGTGCCACAAATCACCATTCGAAGTTTCGTAGGGGTATAGTTGTAATTTTTACCTAAAATCGTATATTGAGATTTTGAGGTATTCTTATCTATCACATGTTTACAAAGCTTATGGCTTTGGTTTTAATGCATTCCGCCATCGTTTAGTGCCTCAAATCACCATTCGAAGTTTCGTAGGGGTATAGTTGTAATTTTCACCAAAAATCGTACATTGGGATTTTGAGGTATTCTTGTCTATCACATGCTCACAAAGCTTATGGCTTTGGTTTCAATGCATTCCGACATCGTTTAGTGCCTCAAATCACCATTCGAAGTTTCGTTGGGGGTATAGTTGTAATTTTCACCAAAAATCGTACATTGGGATTCTGAGGTATTCTTGTTTATCACATGCTCACAAAGCTTATGACTTTGGTTTCAATGCATTCCGACACCGTTTAGTGCCTCAAATCACCATTCGAAGTTTCGTAGGGGTATAGTTGTAATTTTTACCTAAAATCGTATATTGGGATTTTGAGGTATTCTTATCTATCACATGTTTACAAAACTTATGGCTTTGGTTTTAATGCATTCCGCCATCGTTTAGTGCCTCAAATCACCATTCGAAGTTTCGTAGGGGTATAGTTGTAATTTTCACCAAAAATCGTACATTGGGATTTTGAGGTATTCTTGTCTATCACATGCTCACAAAGCTTATGGCTTTGGTGTCAATGCATTCCGACATCGTTTAGTGCCTCAAATCACCATTCGAAGTTCCGTAGGGGTATAGTTGTAATTTTCACCAAAAATCGTACATTGGAATTTTGAGGTATTCTTGTCTATCACATGCTCACAAAGCTTATGGCTTTGGTTTCAACGCATTCCGACATCTTTTAGTGCCTCAAATCACCATTCGAAGTTTCGTAGGAGTATAGTTGTAATTTTCACCAAAAATCGTACATTGAGATTTTGAGGTATTCTTGTCTATCACATGCTCACAAAGCTTATCGCTTTGATTTCAATGCATTCCGACATCGTTTAGTGCCTCAAATCACCATTCGAAGTTTCGTAGGAGTATAGTTGTAATTTTCAACAAAAATTGTTCATTGGGATTTTGAGGTATTCTTGACTATCACATGCTCACAAAGCTTATGGCTTTGGTTTCAATGCATTCCGACATCATTTAGTGCCACAAATCACCATTCAAAGTTTCGTTGGAGTATAGTTGTAATTTTCACCAAAAATCGTACGTTGGGATTTTGAGGTATTCTTGTCTATCACATGCTCACAAAGCTTATGGCTTTGGTTTCAACGCATTCCGACATCTTTTAGTGCCTCAAATCACCATTCGAAGTTTCGTAGGAGTATAGTTGTAATTTTCACCAAAAATCGTACATTGAGATTTTGAGGTATTCTTGTCTATCACATGCTCACAAAGCTTATGGCTTTGGTTTCAATGCATTCCGACTTCGTATAGTGCCACAAATCACCATTCGAAGTTTCGTAGGGGTATAGTTGTAATTTTTACCTAAAATCGTATATTGAGATTTAGAGGTATTCTTATCTATCACATGTTTACAAACCTTATGGCTTTGGTTTTAATGCATTCCGCCATCGTTTAGTGCCTCAAATCACCATTCGAAGTTTCGTAGGGGTATAGTTGTAATTTTCACCAAAAATCGTACATTGGGATTTTGAGGTATTCTTGTCTATCACATGCTCACAAAGCTTATGGCTTTGGTTTCAATGCATTCCGACATCGTTTAGTGCCTCAAATCACCATTCGAAGTTCCGTAGGGGTGTATAGTTGTAATTTTCACCAAAAATCGTACATTGGAATTTTGAGGTATTCTTGTCTATCACATGCTCACAAAGCTTATGGCTTTGGTTTCAATGCATTCCGACATCGTTTAGTGCCTCAAATCACCATTCGAAGTTTCGTTGGGGGTATAGTTGTAATTTTCACCAAAAATCGTACATTGGGATTCTGAGGTATTCTTGTTTATCACATGCTCACAAAGCTTATGACTTTGGTTTCAATGCATTCCGACACCGTTTAGTGCCTCAAATCACCATTCGAAGTTTCGTAGGGGTATAGTTGTAATTTTCACCAAAAATCGTACATTGGGATTTTGAGGTATTCTTGTCTATCACATGCTCACAAAGCTTATCGCTTTGATTTCAATGCATTCCGACATCGTTTAGTGTCTCAAATCACCATTCGAAGTTTCGTAGGGGTATAGTTGTAATTTTCACCAAAAATCGTACATTGGGATTTTGAGGTATTCTTGTCTATCACATGCTCACAAAGCTTATCGCTTTGATTTCAATGCATTCCGACATCGTTTAGTGGCTCAAATCACCATTCGAAGTTTCGTAGGGGTATAGTTGTAATTTTCACCAAAAATCGTACATTGGGATTTTGAGGTATTCTTGTCTATCACATGGTTACAATGCTTATGGCTTTGGTTTTAATGCATTCCGCCATCGTTTAGTGCCTCAAATCACCATTCGAAGTTTCGTAGGGGTATAGTTGTAATTTTCACCAAAAATCGTACATTGGGATTTTGAGGTATTCTTGTCTATCACATGCTCACAAAGCTTATTGCTTTGATTTCAATGCATTCCGACATCATTTAGTGCGTCAAATCACCATTCGAAGTTTCGTAGGGGGTATAGTTGTAATTTTCACCAAAAATCGTTCATTGGGATTCTGAGGTATTCTTGTTTATCACATGCTCACAAAGCTTATGGCTTTGGTTTTCATGCATTCCGCCATCGTTTAGTGCCTCAAATCACCATTCGAAGTTTCGTAGGGGTATAGTTGTAATTTTCACCAAAAATCGTACATTGGGATTTTGAGGTATTCTTGTCTATCACATGCTCACAAAGCTTATCGCTTTGATTTCAATGCATTCCGACATCGTTTAGTGTCTCAAATCACCATTCGAAGTTTCGTAGGGGTATAGTTGTAATTTTCACCAAAAATCGTACATTGGGATTTTGAGGTATTCTTGTCTATCACATGTTTACAATGCTTATGGCTTTGGTTTTAATGCATTCCGCCATCGTTTAGTGCCTCAAATCACCATTCGAAGTTTCGTAGGGGTATAGTTGTAATTTTCACCAAAAATCGTACATTGGGATTTTGAGGTATTCTTGTCTATCACATGCTCACAAAGCTTATTGCTTTGATTTCAATGCATTCCGACATCGTTTAGTGCCTCAAATCACCATTCGAAGTTTCGTAGGGGGTATAGTTGTAATTTTCACCAAAAATCGTTCATTGGGATTCTGAGGTATTCTTGTTTATCACATGCTCACAAAGCTTATGGCTTTGGTTTTCATGCATTCCGCCATCGTTTAGTGCCTCAAATCACCATTCGAAGTTTCGTAGGGGGTATAGTTGTAATTTTCACCAAAAATCGTACATTGGGATTTTGAGGTATTCTTGTCTATCACATGCTCACAAAGCTTATGGCTTTGGTTTCAATGCATTCCGACATCGTTTAGTGCCTCAAATCACCATTCGAAGTTCCGTAGGGGTGTATAGTTGTAATTTTCACCAAAAATCGTACATTGGAATTTTGAGGTATTCTTGTCTATCACATGCTCACAAAGCTTATGGCTTTGGTTTCAATGCATTCCGACATCGTTTAGTGCCTCAAATCACCATTCGAAGTTCCGTAGGGGTGTATAGTTGTAATTTTCACCAAAAATCGTACATTGGAATTTTGAGGTATTCTTGTCTATCACATGCTCACAAAGCTTATGGCTTTGGTTTCAATGCATTCCGACATCGTTTAGTGCCTCAAATCACCATTCGAAGTTCCGTAGGGGTATAGTTGTAATTTTCACCAAAAATCGTACATTGGGATTCTGAGGTATTCTTGTTTATCACATGCTCACAAAGCTTATGACTTTGGTTTCAATGCATTCCGACACCGTTTAGTGCCTCAAATCACCATTCGAAGTTTCGTAGGGGTATAGTTGTAATTTTCACCAAAAATCGTACATTGGGATTTTGAGGTATTCTTGTCTATCACATGCTCACAAAGCTTATCGCTTTGATTTCAATGCATTCCAACATCGTTTAGTGTCTCAAATTACCATTCGAAGTTTCGTAGGGGTATAGTTGTAATTTTCACCAAAAATCGTACATTGGGATTTTGAGGTATTCTTGTCTATCACATGTTTACAATGCTTATGGCTTTGGTTTTAATGCATTCCGCCATCGTTTAGTGCCTCAAATCACCATTCGAAGTTTCGTAGGGGTATAGTTGTAATTTTCACCAAAAATCGTACATTGGGATTTTGAGGTATTCTTGTCTATCACATGCTCACAAAGCTTATTGCTTTGATTTCAATGCATTCCGACATCGTTTAGTGCCTCAAATCACCATTCGAAGTTTCGTAGGGGTATAGTTGTAATTTTTACCTAAAATCGTATATTGGGATTTTGAGGTATTCTTATCTATCACATGTTTACAAAACTTATGGCTTTGGTTTTAATGCATTCCGCCATCGTTTAGTGCCTCAAATCACCATTCGAAGTTTCGTAGGGGTATAGTTGTAATTTTAACCAAAAATCGTACATTGGGATTTTGAGGTATTCTTGTCTATCACATGCTCACAAAGCTTATGGCTTTGGTGTCAATGCATTCCGACATCGTTTAGTGCCTCAAATCACCATTCGAAGTTCCGTAGGGGTATAGTTGTAATTTTCACCAAAAATCGTACATTGGAATTTTGAGGTATTCTTGTCTATCACATGCTCACAAAGCTTATGGCTTTGGTTTCAACGCATTCCGACATCTTTTAGTGCCTCAAATCACCATTCGAAGTTTCGTAGGAGTATAGTTGTAATTTTCACCAAAAATCGTACATTGAGATTTTGAGGTATTCTTGTCTATCACATGCTCACAAAGCTTATCGCTTTGATTTCAATGCATTCCGACATCGTTTAGTGCCTCAAATCACCATTCGAAGTTTCGTAGGAGTATAGTTGTAATTTTCAACAAAAATTGTTCATTGGGATTTTGAGGTATTCTTGACTATCACATGCTCACAAAGCTTATGGCTTTGGTTTCAATGCATTCCGACATCATTTAGTGCCACAAATCACCATTCAATGTTTCGTTGGAGTATAGTTGTAATTTTCACCAAAAATCGTACGTTGGGATTTTTAGGTATTCTTGTCTATCACATGCTCACAAAGCTTATGGCTTTGGTTTCAACGCATTCCGACATCTTTTAGTGCCTCAAATCACCATTCGAAGTTTCGTAGGAGTATAGTTGTAATTTTTACCTAAAATCGTATATTGAGATTTTGAGGTATTCTTATCTATCACATGTTTACAAAGCTTATGGCTTTGGTTTTAATGCATTCCGCCATCGTTTAGTGCCTCAAATCACCATTCGAAGTTTCGTAGGGGTATAGTTGTAATTTTCACCAAAAATCGTACATTGGGATTTTGAGGTATTCTTGTCTATCACATGCTCACAAAGCTTATGGCTTTGGTTTCAATGCATTCCGACATCGTTTAGTGCCTCAAATCACCATTCGAAGTTCCGTAGGGGTGTATAGTTGTAATTTTCACCAAAAATCGTACATTGGAATTTTGAGGTATTCTTGTCTATCACATGCTCACAAAGCTTATGGCTTTGGTTTCAATGCATTCCGACATCGTTTAGTGCCTCAAGTCACCATTCGAAGTTTCGTTGGGGGTATAGTTGTAATTTTCACCAAAAATCGTACATTGGGATTCTGAGGTATTCTTGTTTATCACATGCTCACAAAGCTTATGACTTTGGTTTCAATGCATTCCGACACTGTTTAGTGCCTCAAATCACCATTCGAAGTTTCGTAGGGGTATAGTTGTAATTTTCACCAAAAATCGTACATTGGGATTTTGAGGTATTCTTGTCTATCACATGCTCACAAAGCTTATGGCTTTGGTTTCAATGCATTCCGACATCGTTTAGTGCCTCAAATCACCATTCGAAGTTTCGTTGGGGGTATAGTTGTAATTTTCACCAAAAATCGTACATTGGGATTCTGAGGTATTCTTGTTTATCACATGCTCACAAAGCTTATGACTTTGGTTTCAATGCATTCCGACACCGTTTAGTGCCTCAAATCACCATTCGAAGTTTCGTAGGGGTATAGTTGTAATTTTCACCAAAAATCGTACATTGGGATTTTGAGGTATTCTTGTCTATCACATGCTCACAAAGCTTATCGCTTTGATTTCAATGCATTCCGACATCGTTTAGTGTCTCAAATCACCATTCGAAGTTTCGTAGGGGTATAGTTGTAATTTTCACCAAAAATCGTACATTGGGATTTTGAGGTATTCTTGTCTATCACATGCTCACAAAGCTTATCGCTTTGATTTCAATGCATTCCGACATCGTTTAGTGGCTCAAATCACCATTCGAAGTTTCGTAGGGGTATAGTTGTAATTTTCACCAAAAATCGTACATTGGGATTTTGAGGTATTCTTGTCTATCACATGGTTACAATGCTTATGGCTTTGGTTTTAATGCATTCCGCCATCGTTTAGTGCCTCAAATCACCATTCGAAGTTTCGTAGGGGTATAGTTGTAATTTTCACCAAAAATCGTACATTGGGATTTTGAGGTATTCTTGTCTATCACATGCTCACAAAGCTTATTGCTTTGATTTCAATGCATTCCGACATCATTTAGTGCGTCAAATCACCATTCGAAGTTTCGTAGGGGGTATAGTTGTAATTTTCACCAAAAATCGTTCATTGGGATTCTGAGGTATTCTTGTTTATCACATGCTCACAAAGCTTATGGCTTTGGTTTTCATGCATTCCGCCATCGTTTAGTGCCTCAAATCACCATTCGAAGTTTCGTAGGGGTATAGTTGTAATTTTCACCAAAAATCGTACATTGGGATTTTGAGGTATTCTTGTCTATCACATGCTCACAAAGCTTATCGCTTTGATTTCAATGCATTCCGACATCGTTTAGTGTCTCAAATCACCATTCGAAGTTTCGTAGGGGTATAGTTGTAATTTTCACCAAAAATCGTACATTGGGATTTTGAGGTATTCTTGTCTATCACATGTTTACAATGCTTATGGCTTTGGTTTTAATGCATTCCGCCATCGTTTAGTGCCTCAAATCACCATTCGAAGTTTCGTAGGGGTATAGTTGTAATTTTCACCAAAAATCGTACATTGGGATTTTGAGGTATTCTTGTCTATCACATGCTCACAAAGCTTATTGCTTTGATTTCAATGCATTCCGACATCGTTTAGTGCCTCAAATCACCATTCGAAGTTTCGTAGGGGGTATAGTTGTAATTTTCACCAAAAATCGTTCATTGGGATTCTGAGGTATTCTTGTTTATCACATGCTCACAAAGCTTATGGCTTTGGTTTTCATGCATTCCGCCATCGTTTAGTGCCTCAAATCACCATTCGAAGTTTCGTAGGGGTATAGTTGTAATTTTCACCAAAAATCGTACATTGGGATTTTGAGGTATTCTTGTCTATCACATGCTCACAAAGCTTATTGCTTTGATTTCAGTGCATTCCGACATCATTTAGTGCGTCAAATCACCATTCGAAGTTTCGTAGGGGGTATAGTTGTAATTTTCACCAAAAATCGTTCATTGGGATTCTGAGGTATTCTTGTTTATCACATGCTCACAAAGCTTATGGCTTTGGTTTTCATGCATTCCGCCATCGTTTAGTGCCTCAAATCACCATTCGAAGTTTCGTAGGGGTATAGTTGTAATTTTCACCAAAAATCGTACATTGGGATTTTGAGGTATTCTTGTCTATCACATGCTCACAAAGCTTATCGCTTTGATTTCAATGCATTCCGACATCGTTTAGTGTCTCAAATCACCATTCGAAGTTTCGTAGGGGTATAGTTGTAATTTTCACCAAAAATCGTACATTGGGATTTTGAGGTATTCTTGTCTATCACATGTTTACAATGCTTATGGCTTTGGTTTTAATGCATTCCGCCATCGTTTAGTGCCTCAAATCACCATTCGAAGTTTCGTAGGGGTATAGTTGTAATTTTCACCAAAAATCGTACATTGGGATTTTGAGGTATTCTTGTCTATCACATGCTCACAAAGCTTATTGCTTTGATTTCAATGCATTCCGACATCGTTTAGTGCCTCAAATCACCATTCGAAGTTTCGTAGGGGGTATAGTTGTAATTTTCACCAAAAATCGTTCATTGGGATTCTGAGGTATTCTTGTTTATCACATGCTCACAAAGCTTATGGCTTTGGTTTTCATGCATTCCGCCATCGTTTAGTGCCTCAAATCACCATTCGAAGTTTCGTAGGGGGTATAGTTGTAATTTTCACCAAAAATCGTACATTGGGATTTTGAGGTATTCTTGTCTATCACATGCTCACAAAGCTTATGGCTTTGGTTTCAATGCATTCCGACATCGTTTAGTGCCTCAAATCACCATTCGAAGTTCCGTAGGGGTGTATAGTTGTAATTTTCACCAAAAATCGTACATTGGAATTTTGAGGTATTCTTGTCTATCACATGCTCACAAAGCTTATGGCTTTGGTTTCAATGCATTCCGACATCGTTTAGTGCCTCAAATCACCATTCGAAGTTCCGTAGGGGTGTATAGTTGTAATTTTCACCAAAAATCGTACATTGGAATTTTGAGGTATTCTTGTCTATCACATGCTCACAAAGCTTATGGCTTTGGTTTCAATGCATTCCGACATCGTTTAGTGCCTCAAATCACCATTCGAAGTTCCGTAGGGGTATAGTTGTAATTTTCACCAAAAATCGTACATTGGGATTTTGAGGTATTCTTGTCTATCACATGCTCACAAAGCTTATGGCTTTGGTTTCAATGCATTCCGACATCGTTTAGTGCCTCAAATCACCATTCGATGTTCCGTAGGGGTGTATAGTTGTAATTTTCACCAAAAATCGTACATTGGAATTTTGAGGTATTCTTGTCTATCACATGCTCACAAAGCTTATGGCTTTGGTTTCAATGCATTCCGACATCGTTTAGTGCCTCAAATCACCATTCGAAGTTTCGTTGGGGGTATAGTTGTAATTTTCACCAAAAATCGTACATTGGGATTCTGAGGTATTCTTGTTTATCACATGCTCACAAAGCTTATGACTTTGGTTTCAATGCATTCCGACACCGTTTAGTGCCTCAAATCACCATTCGAAGTTTCGTAGGGGTATAGTTGTAATTTTCACCAAAAATCGTACATTGGGATTTTGAGGTATTCTTGTCTATCACATGCTCACAAAGCTTATCGCTTTGATTTCAATGCATTCCAACATCGTTTAGTGTCTCAAATCACCATTCGAAGTTTCGTAGGGGTATAGTTGTAATTTTCACCAAAAATCGTACATTGGGATTTTGAGGTATTCTTGTCTATCACATGTTTACAATGCTTATGGCTTTGGTTTTAATGCATTCCGCCATCGTTTAGTGCCTCAAATCACCATTCGAAGTTTCGTAGGGGTATAGTTGTAATTTTCACCAAAAATCGTACATTGGTATTTTGAGGTATTCTTGTCTATCACATGCTCACAAAGCTTATTGCTTTGATTTCAATGCATTCCGACATCGTTTAGTGCCTCAAATCACCATTCGAAGTTTCGTAGGGGTATAGTTGTAATTTTTACCTAAAATCGTATATTGGGATTTTGAGGTATTCTTATCTATCACATGTTTACAAAACTTATGGCTTTGGTTTTAATGCATTCCGCCATCGTTTAGTGCCTCAAATCACCATTCGAAGTTTCGTAGGGGTATAGTTGTAATTTTAACCAAAAATCGTACATTGGGATTTTGAGGTATTCTTGTCTATCACATGCTCACAAAGCTTATGGCTTTGGTGTCAATGCATTCCGACATCGTTTAGTGCCTCAAATCACCATTCGAAGTTCCGTAGGGGTATAGTTGTAATTTTCACCAAAAATCGTACATTGGAATTTTGAGGTATTCTTTTCTATCACATGCTCACAAAGCTTATGGCTTTGGTTTCAACGCATTCCGACATCTTTTAGTGCCTCAAATCACCATTCGAAGTTTCGTAGGAGTATAGTTGTAATTTTCACCAAAAATCGTACATTGAGATTTTGAGGTATTCTTGTCTATCACATGCTCACAAAGCTTATCGCTTTGATTTCAATGCATTCCGACATCGTTTAGTGCCTCAAATCACCATTCGAAGTTTCGTAGGAGTATAGTTGTAATTTTCAACAAAAATTGTTCATTGGGATTTTGAGGTATTCTTGACTATCACATGCTCACAAAGCTTATGGCTTTGGTTTCAATGCATTCCGACATCATTTAGTGCCACAAATCACCATTCAAAGTTTCGTTGGAGTATAGTTGTAATTTTCACCAAAAATCGTACGTTGGGATTTTGAGGTATTCTTGTCTATCACATGCTCACAAAGCTTATGGCTTTGGTTTCAACGCATTCCGACATCTTTTAGTGCCTCAAATCACCATTCGAAGTTTCGTAGGAGTATAGTTGTAATTTTTACCTAAAATCGTATATTGAGATTTTGAGGTATTCTTATCTATCACATGTTTACAAAGCTTATGGCTTTGGTTTTAATGCATTCCGCCATCGTTTAGTGCCTCAAATCACCATTCGAAGTTTCGTAGGGGTATAGTTGTAATTTTCACCAAAAATCGTACATTGGGATTTTGAGGTATTCTTGTCTATCACATGCTCACAAAGCTTATGGCTTTGGTTTCAATGCATTCCGACATCGTTTAGTGCCTCAAATCACCATTCGAAGTTCCGTAGGGGTGTATAGTTGTAATTTTCACCAAAAATCGTACATTGGAATTTTGAGGTATTCTTGTCTATCACATGCTCACAAAGCTTATGGCTTTGGTTTCAATGCATTCCGACATCGTTTAGTGCCTCAAATCACCATTCGAAGTTTCGTTGGGGGTATAGTTGTAATTTTCACCAAAAATCGTACATTGGGATTCTGAGGTATTCTTGTTTATCACATGCTCACAAAGCTTATGACTTTGGTTTCAATGCATTCCGACACTGTTTAGTGCCTCAAATCACCATTCGAAGTTTCGTAGGGGTATAGTTGTAATTTTCACCAAAAATCGTACATTGGGATTTTGAGGTATTCTTGTCTATCACATGCTCACAAAGCTTATCGCTTTGATTTCAATGCATTCCGACATCGTTTAGTGTCTCAAATCACCATTCGAAGTTTCGTAGGGGTATAGTTGTAATTTTCACCAAAAATCGTACATTGGGATTTTGAGGTATTCTTGTCTATCACATGTTTACAATGCTTATGGCTTTGGTTTTAATGCATTCCGCCATCGTTTAGTGCCTCAAATCACCATTCGAAGTTTCGTAGGGGTATAGTTGTAATTTTCACCAAAAATCGTACATTGGGATTTTGAGGTATTCTTGTCTATCACATGCTCACAAAGCTTATGGCTTTGGTTTCAATGCATTCCGACATCGTTTAGTGCCTCAAATCACCATTCGAAGTTTCGTTGGGGGTATAGTTGTAATTTTCACCAAAAATCGTACATTGGGATTCTGAGGTATTCTTGTTTATCACATGCTCACAAAGCTTATGACTTTGGTTTCAATGCATTCCGACACCGTTTAGTGCCTCAAATCACCATTCGAAGTTTCGTAGGGGTATAGTTGTAATTTTTACCTAAAATCGTATATTGGGATTTTGAGGTATTCTTATCTATCACATGTTTACAAAACTTATGGCTTTGGTTTTAATGCATTCCGCCATCGTTTAGTGCCTCAAATCACCATTCGAAGTTTCGTAGGGGTATAGTTGTAATTTTCACCAAAAATCGTACATTGAGATTTTGAGGTATTCTTGTCTATCACATGCTCACAAAGCTTATCGCTTTGATTTCAATGCATTCCGACATCGTTTAGTGCCTCAAATCACCATTCGAAGTTTCGTAGGAGTATAGTTGTAATTTTCACCAAAAATCGTACATTGAGATTTTGAGGTATTCTTGTCTATCACATGCTCACAAAGCTTATCGCTTTGATTTCAATGCATTCCGACATCGTTTAGTGCCTCAAATCACCCTTCGAAGTTTCGTAGGAGTATAGTTGTAATTTTCACCAAAAATCGTACATTGGGATTTTGAGGTATTCTTGTCTATCACATGCTCACAAAGCTTATGGCTTTGGTGTCAATGCATTCCGACATCGTTTAGTGCCTCAAATCACCATTCGAAGTTCCGTAGGGGTATAGTTGTAATTTTCACCACAAATCGTACATTGGAATTTTGAGGTATTCTTGTCTATCACATGCTCACAAAGCTTATGGCTTTGGTTTCAACGCATTCCGACATCTTTTAGTGCCTCAAATCACCATTCGAAGTTTCGTAGGAGTATAGTTGTAATTTTCACCAAAAATCGTACATTGAGATTTTGAGGTATTCTTGTCTATCACATGCTCACAAAGCTTATCGCTTTGATTTCAATGCATTCCGACATCGTTTAGTGCCTCAAATCACCCTTCGAAGTTTCGTAGGAGTATAGTTGTAATTTTCAACACAAATTGTTCATTGGGATTTTGAGGTATTCTTGACTATCACATGCTCACAAAGCTTATGGCTTTGGTTTCAATGCATTCCGACATCGTTTAGTGCCTCAAATCACCATTCGAAGTTCCGTAGGGGTGTATAGTTGTAATTTTCACCAAAAATCGTACATTGGAATTTTGAGGTATTCTTGTCTATCACATGCTCACAAAGCTTATGGCTTTGGTTTCAATGCATTCCGACATCGTTTAGTGCCTCAAGTCACCATTCGAAGTTTCGTTGGGGGTATAGTTGTAATTTTCACCAAAAATCGTACATTGGGATTCTGAGGTATTCTTGTTTATCACATGCTCACAAAGCTTATGACTTTGGTTTCAATGCATTCCGACACTGTTTAGTGCCTCAAATCACCATTCGAAGTTTCGTAGGGGTATAGTTGTAATTTTCACCAAAAATCGTACATTGGGATTTTGAGGTATTCTTGTCTATCACATGCTCACAAAGCTTATCGCTTTGATTTCAATGCATTCCGACATCGTTTAGTGTCTCAAATCACCATTCGAAGTTTCGTAGGGGTATAGTTGTAATTTTCACCAAAAATCGTACATTGGGATTTTGAGGTATTCTTGTCTATCACATGTTTACAATGCTTATGGCTTTGGTTTTAATGCATTCCGCCATCGTTTAGTGCCTCAAATCACCATTCGAAGTTTCGTAGGGGTATAGTTGTAATTTTCACCAAAAATCGTACATTGGGATTTTGAGGTATTCTTGTCTATCACATGCTCACAAAGCTTATGGCTTTGGTTTCAATGCATTCCGACATCGTTTAGTGCCTCAAATCACCATTCGAAGTTTCGTTGGGGGTATAGTTGTAATTTTCACCAAAAATCGTACATTGGGATTCTGAGGTATTCTTGTTTATCACATGCTCACAAAGCTTATGACTTTGGTTTCAATGCATTCCGACACCGTTTAGTGCCTCAAATCACCATTCGAAGTTTCGTAGGGGTATAGTTGTAATTTTCACCAAAAATCGTACATTGGGATTTTGAGGTATTCTTGTCTATCACATGCTCACAAAGCTTATCGCTTTGATTTCAATGCATTCCAACATCGTTTAGTGTCTCAAATTACCATTCGAAGTTCCGTAGGGGTATAGTTGTAATTTTCACCACAAATCGTACATTGGAATTTTGAGGTATTCTTGTCTATCACATGCTCACAAAGCTTATGGCTTTGGTTTCAACGCATTCCGACATCTTTTAGTGCCTCAAATCACCATTCGAAGTTTCGTAGGAGTATAGTTGTAATTTTCACCAAAAATCGTACATTGAGATTTTGAGGTATTCTTGTCTATCACATGCTCACAAAGCTTATCGCTTTGATTTCAATGCATTCCGACATCGTTTAGTGCCTCAAATCACCCTTCGAAGTTTCGTAGGAGTATAGTTGTAATTTTCAACACAAATTGTTCATTGGGATTTTGAGGTATTCTTGACTATCACATGCTCACAAAGCTTATGGCTTTGGTTTCAATGCATTCCGACATCGTTTAGTGCCTCAAATCACCATTCGAAGTTCCG
The DNA here is from genome assembly GCA_963669365.1 of Verbascum thapsus. NCBI lineage: Eukaryota > Viridiplantae > Streptophyta > Magnoliopsida > Lamiales > Scrophulariaceae > Verbascum > Verbascum thapsus. The sequence goes on along the minus strand of OY770115.1, from coordinate 10,821,952 downwards.
TAGGGGTGTATAGTTGTAATTTTCACCAAAAATCGTACATTGGAATTTTGAGGTATTCTTGTCTATCACATGCTCACAAAGCTTATGGCTTTGGTTTCAATGCATTCCGACATCGTTTAGTGCCTCAAGTCACCATTCGAAGTTTCGTTGGGGGTATAGTTGTAATTTTCACCAAAAATCGTACATTGGGATTCTGAGGTATTCTTGTTTATCACATGCTCACAAAGCTTATGACTTTGGTTTCAATGCATTCCGACACTGTTTAGTGCCTCAAATCACCATTCGAAGTTTCGTAGGGGTATAGTTGTAATTTTCACCAAAAATCGTACATTGGGATTTTGAGGTATTCTTGTCTATCACATGCTCACAAAGCTTATCGCTTTGATTTCAATGCATTCCGACATCGTTTAGTGTCTCAAATCACCATTCGAAGTTTCGTAGGGGTATAGTTGTAATTTTCACCAAAAATCGTACATTGGGATTTTGAGGTATTCTTGTCTATCACATGTTTACAATGCTTATGGCTTTGGTTTTAATGCATTCCGCCATCGTTTAGTGCCTCAAATCACCATTCGAAGTTTCGTAGGGGTATAGTTGTAATTTTCACCAAAAATCGTACATTGGGATTTTGAGGTATTCTTGTCTATCACATGCTCACAAAGCTTATGGCTTTGGTTTCAATGCATTCCGACATCGTTTAGTGCCTCAAATCACCATTCGAAGTTTCGTTGGGGGTATAGTTGTAATTTTCACCAAAAATCGTACATTGGGATTCTGAGGTATTCTTGTTTATCACATGCTCACAAAGCTTATGACTTTGGTTTCAATGCATTCCGACACCGTTTAGTGCCTCAAATCACCATTCGAAGTTTCGTAGGGGTATAGTTGTAATTTTCACCAAAAATCGTACATTGGGATTTTGAGGTATTCTTGTCTATCACATGCTCACAAAGCTTATCGCTTTGATTTCAATGCATTCCGACATCGTTTAGTGTCTCAAATCACCATTCGAAGTTTCGTAGGGGTATAGTTGTAATTTTCACCAAAAATCGTACATTGGGATTTTGAGGTATTCTTGTCTATCACATGCTCACAAAGCTTATCGCTTTGATTTCAATGCATTCCGACATCGTTTAGTGGCTCAAATCACCATTCGAAGTTTCGTAGGGGTATAGTTGTAATTTTCACCAAAAATCGTACATTGGGATTTTGAGGTATTCTTGTCTATCACATGGTTACAATGCTTATGGCTTTGGTTTTAATGCATTCCGCCATCGTTTAGTGCCTCAAATCACCATTCGAAGTTTCGTAGGGGTATAGTTGTAATTTTCACCAAAAATCGTACATTGGGATTTTGAGGTATTCTTGTCTATCACATGCTCACAAAGCTTATTGCTTTGATTTCAATGCATTCCGACATCATTTAGTGCGTCAAATCACCATTCGAAGTTTCGTTTTTCGTAGGGGGTATAGTTGTAATTTTCACCAAAAATCGTTCATTGGGATTCTGAGGTATTCTTGTTTATCACATGCTCACAAAGCTTATGGCTTTGGTTTTCATGCATTCCGCCATCGTTTAGTGCCTCAAATCACCATTCGAAGTTTCGTAGGGGTATAGTTGTAATTTTCACCAAAAATCGTACATTGGGATTTTGAGGTATTCTTGTCTATCACATGCTCACAAAGCTTATCGCTTTGATTTCAATGCATTCCGACATCGTTTAGTGTCTCAAATCACCATTCGAAGTTTCGTAGGGGTATAGTTGTAATTTTCACCAAAAATCGTACATTGGGATTTTGAGGTATTCTTGTCTATCACATGTTTACAATGCTTATGGCTTTGGTTTTAATGCATTCCGCCATCGTTTAGTGCCTCAAATCACCATTCGAAGTTTCGTAGGGGTATAGTTGTAATTTTCACCAAAAATCGTACATTGGGATTTTGAGGTATTCTTGTCTATCACATGCTCACAAAGCTTATTGCTTTGATTTCAATGCATTCCGACATCGTTTAGTGCCTCAAATCACCATTCGAAGTTTCGTAGGGGGTATAGTTGTAATTTTCACCAAAAATCGTTCATTGGGATTCTGAGGTATTCTTGTTTATCACATGCTCACAAAGCTTATGGCTTTGGTTTTCATGCATTCCGCCATCGTTTAGTGCCTCAAATCACCATTCGAAGTTTCGTAGGGGTATAGTTGTAATTTTCACCAAAAATCGTACATTGGGATTTTGAGGTATTCTTGTCTATCACATGCTCACAAAGCTTATTGCTTTGATTTCAGTGCATTCCGACATCATTTAGTGCGTCAAATCACCATTCGAAGTTTCGTAGGGGGTATAGTTGTAATTTTCACCAAAAATCGTTCATTGGGATTCTGAGGTATTCTTGTTTATCACATGCTCACAAAGCTTATGGCTTTGGTTTTCATGCATTCCGCCATCGTTTAGTGCCTCAAATCACCATTCGAAGTTTCGTAGGGGTATAGTTGTAATTTTCACCAAAAATCGTACATTGGGATTTTGAGGTATTCTTGTCTATCACATGCTCACAAAGTTTATCGCTTTGATTTCAATGCATTCCGACATCGTTTAGTGTCTCAAATCACCATTCGAAGTTTCGTAGGGGTATAGTTGTAATTTTCACCAAAAATCGTACATTGGGATTTTGAGGTATTCTTGTCTATCACATGTTTACAATGCTTATGGCTTTGGTTTTAATGCATTCCGCCATCGTTTAGTGCCTCAAATCACCATTCGAAGTTTCGTAGGGGTATAGTTGTAATTTTCACCAAAAATCGTACATTGGGATTTTGAGGTATTCTTGTCTATCACATGCTCACAAAGCTTATTGCTTTGATTTTAATGCATTCCGACATCGTTTAGTGCCTCAAATCACCATTCGAAGTTTCGTAGGGGGTATAGTTGTAATTTTCACCAAAAATCGTTCATTGGGATTCTGAGGTATTCTTGTTTATCACATGCTCACAAAGCTTATGGCTTTGGTTTTCATGCATTCCGCCATCGTTTAGTGCCTCAAATCACCATTCGAAGTTTCGTAGGGGGTATAGTTGTAATTTTCACCAAAAATCGTACATTGGGATTTTGAGGTATTCTTGTCTATCACATGCTCACAAAGCTTATGGCTTTGGTTTCAATGCATTCCGACATCGTTTAGTGCCTCAAATCACCATTCGAAGTTCCGTAGGGGTGTATAGTTGTAATTTTCACCAAAAATCGTACATTGGAATTTTGAGGTATTCTTGTCTATCACATGCTCACAAAGCTTATGGCTTTGGTTTCAATGCATTCCGACATCGTTTAGTGCCTCAAATCACCATTCGAAGTTCCGTAGGGGTGTATAGTTGTAATTTTCACCAAAAATCGTACATTGGAATTTTGAGGTATTCTTGTCTATCACATGCTCACAAAGCTTATGGCTTTGGTTTCAATGCATTCCGACATCGTTTAGTGCCTCAAATCACCATTCGAAGTTCCGTAGGGGTATAGTTGTAATTTTCACCAAAAATCGTACATTGGGATTTTGAGGTATTCTTGTCTATCACATGCTCACAAAGCTTATGGCTTTGGTTTCAATGCATTCCGACATCGTTTAGTGCCTCAAATCACCATTCGATGTTCCGTAGGGGTGTATAGTTGTAATTTTCACCAAAAATCGTACATTGGAATTTTGAGGTATTCTTGTCTATCACATGCTCACAAAGCTTATGGCTTTGGTTTCAATGCATTCCGACATCGTTTAGTGCCTCAAATCACCATTCGAAGTTTCGTTGGGGGTATAGTTGTAATTTTCACCAAAAATCGTACATTGGGATTCTGAGGTATTCTTGTTTATCACATGCTCACAAAGCTTATGACTTTGGTTTCAATGCATTCCGACACCGTTTAGTGCCTCAAATCACCATTCGAAGTTTCGTAGGGGTATAGTTGTAATTTTCACCAAAAATCGTACATTGGGATTTTGAGGTATTCTTGTCTATCACATGCTCACAAAGCTTATCGCTTTGATTTCAATGCATTCCAACATCGTTTAGTGTCTCAAATCACCATTCGAAGTTTCGTAGGGGTATAGTTGTAATTTTCACCAAAAATCGTACATTGGGATTTTGAGGTATTCTTGTCTATCACATGTTTACAATGCTTATGGCTTTGGTTTTAATGCATTCCGCCATCGTTTAGTGCCTCAAATCACCATTCGAAGTTTCGTAGGGGTATAGTTGTAATTTTCACCAAAAATCGTACATTGGTATTTTGAGGTATTCTTGTCTATCACATGCTCACAAAGCTTATTGCTTTGATTTCAATGCATTCCGACATCGTTTAGTGCCTCAAATCACCATTCGAAGTTTCGTAGGGGTATAGTTGTAATTTTTACCTAAAATCGTATATTGGGATTTTGAGGTATTCTTATCTATCACATGTTTACAAAACTTATGGCTTTGGTTTTAATGCATTCCGCCATCGTTTAGTGCCTCAAATCACCATTCGAAGTTTCGTAGGGGTATAGTTGTAATTTTAACCAAAAATCGTACATTGGGATTTTGAGGTATTCTTGTCTATCACATGCTCACAAAGCTTATGGCTTTGGTGTCAATGCATTCCGACATCGTTTAGTGCCTCAAATCACCATTCGAAGTTCCGTAGGGGTATAGTTGTAATTTTCACCAAAAATCGTACATTGGAATTTTGAGGTATTCTTGTCTATCACATGCTCACAAAGCTTATGGCTTTGGTTTCAACGCATTCCGACATCTTTTAGTGCCTCAAATCACCATTCGAAGTTTCGTAGGAGTATAGTTGTAATTTTCACCAAAAATCGTACATTGAGATTTTGAGGTATTCTTGTCTATCACATGCTCACAAAGCTTATCGCTTTGATTTCAATGCATTCCGACATCGTTTAGTGCCTCAAATCACCATTCGAAGTTTCGTAGGAGTATAGTTGTAATTTTCAACAAAAATTGTTCATTGGGATTTTGAGGTATTCTTGACTATCACATGCTCACAAAGCTTATGGCTTTGGTTTCAATGCATTCCGACATCATTTAGTGCCACAAATCACCATTCAAAGTTTCGTTGGAGTATAGTTGTAATTTTCACCAAAAATCGTACGTTGGGATTTTGAGGTATTCTTGTCTATCACATGCTCACAAAGCTTATGGCTTTGGTTTCAACGCATTCCGACATCTTTTAGTGCCTCAAATCACCATTCGAAGTTTCGTAGGAGTATAGTTGTATTTTTTACCTAAAATCGTATATTGAGATTTTGAGGTATTCTTATCTATCACATGTTTACAAAGCTTATGGCTTTGGTTTTAATGCATTCCGCCATCGTTTAGTGCCTCAAATCACCATTCGAAGTTTCGTAGGGGTATAGTTGTAATTTTCACCAAAAATCGTACATTGGGATTTTGAGGTATTCTTGTCTATCACATGCTCACAAAGCTTATGGCTTTGGTTTCAATGCATTCCGACATCGTTTAGTGCCTCAAATCACCATTCGAAGTTCCGTAGGGGTGTATAGTTGTAATTTTCACCAAAAATCGTACATTGGAATTTTGAGGTATTCTTGTCTATCACATGCTCACAAAGCTTATGGCTTTGGTTTCAATGCATTCCGACATCGTTTAGTGCCTCAAATCACCATTCGAAGTTTCGTTGGGGGTATAGTTGTAATTTTCACCAAAAATCGTACATTGGGATTCTGAGGTATTCTTGTTTATCACATGCTCACAAAGCTTATGACTTTGGTTTCAATGCATTCCGACACTGTTTAGTGCCTCAAATCACCATTCGAAGTTTCGTAGGGGTATAGTTGTAATTTTCACCAAAAATCGTACATTGGGATTTTGAGGTATTCTTGTCTATCACATGCTCACAAAGCTTATCGCTTTGATTTCAATGCATTCCGACATCGTTTAGTGTCTCAAATCACCATTCGAAGTTTCGTAGGGGTATAGTTGTAATTTTCACCAAAAATCGTACATTGGGATTTTGAGGTATTCTTGTCTATCACATGTTTACAATGCTTATGGCTTTGGTTTTAATGCATTCCGCCATCGTTTAGTGCCTCAAATCACCATTCGAAGTTTCGTAGGGGTATAGTTGTAATTTTCACCAAAAATCGTACATTGGGATTTTGAGGTATTCTTGTCTATCACATGCTCACAAAGCTTATGGCTTTGGTTTCAATGCATTCCGACATCGTTTAGTGCCTCAAATCACCATTCGAAGTTTCGTTGGGGGTATAGTTGTAATTTTCACCAAAAATCGTACATTGGGATTCTGAGGTATTCTTGTTTATCACATGCTCACAAAGCTTATGACTTTGGTTTCAATGCATTCCGACACCGTTTAGTGCCTCAAATCACCATTCGAAGTTTCGTAGGGGTATAGTTGTAATTTTTACCTAAAATCGTATATTGGGATTTTGAGGTATTCTTATCTATCACATGTTTACAAAACTTATGGCTTTGGTTTTAATGCATTCCGCCATCGTTTAGTGCCTCAAATCACCATTCGAAGTTTCGTAGGGGTATAGTTGTAATTTTCACCAAAAATCGTACATTGGGATTTTGAGGTATTCTTGTCTATCACATGCTCACAAAGCTTATGGCTTTGGTGTCAATGCATTCCGACATCGTTTAGTGCCTCAAATCACCATTCGAAGTTCCGTAGGGGTATAGTTGTAATTTTCACCACAAATCGTACATTGGAATTTTGAGGTATTCTTGTCTATCACATGCTCACAAAGCTTATGGCTTTGGTTTCAACGCATTCCGACATCTTTTAGTGCCTCAAATCACCATTCGAAGTTTCGTAGGAGTATAGTTGTAATTTTCACCAAAAATCGTACATTGAGATTTTGAGGTATTCTTGTCTATCACATGCTCACAAAGCTTATCGCTTTGATTTCAATGCATTCCGACATCGTTTAGTGCCTCAAATCACCCTTCGAAGTTTCGTAGGAGTATAGTTGTAATTTTCAACACAAATTGTTCATTGGGATTTTGAGGTATTCTTGACTATCACATGCTCACAAAGCTTATGGCTTTGGTTTCAATGCATTCCGACATCATTTAGTGCCACAAATCACCATTCGAAGTTTCGTAGGGGTATAGTTGTAATTTTCACCAAAAATCGTACATTGGGATTTTGAGGTATTCTTGTCTATCACATGCTCACAAAGCTTATGGCTTTGGTTTCAATGCATTCCGACATCGTTTAGTGCCTCAAATCACCATTCGAAGTTTCGTTGGGGGTATAGTTGTAATTTTCACCAAAAATCGTACATTGGGATTCTGAGGTATTCTTGTTTATCACATGCTCACAAAGCTTATGACTTTGGTTTCAATGCATTCCGACACCGTTTAGTGCCTCAAATCACCATTCGAAGTTTCGTAGGGGTATAGTTGTAATTTTTACCTAAAATCGTATATTGGGATTTTGAGGTATTCTTATCTATCACATGTTTACAAAACTTATGGCTTTGGTTTTAATGCATTCCGCCATCGTTTAGTGCCTCAAATCACCATTCGAAGTTTCGTAGGGGTATAGTTGTAATTTTCACCAAAAATCGTACATTGGGATTTTGAGGTATTCTTGTCTATCACATGCTCACAAAGCTTATGGCTTTGGTGTCAATGCATTCCGACATCGTTTAGTGCCTCAAATCACCATTCGAAGTTCCGTAGGGGTATAGTTGTAATTTTCACCAAAAATCGTACATTGGAATTTTGAGGTATTCTTGTCTATCACATGCTCACAAAGCTTATGGCTTTGGTTTCAACGCATTCCGACATCTTTTAGTGCCTCAAATCACCATTCGAAGTTTCGTAGGAGTATAGTTGTAATTTTCACCAAAAATCGTACATTGAGATTTTGAGGTATTCTTGTCTATCACATGCTCACAAAGCTTATCGCTTTGATTTCAATGCATTCCGACATCGTTTAGTGCCTCAAATCACCCTTCGAAGTTTCGTAGGAGTATAGTTGTAATTTTCAACAAAAATTGTTCATTGGGATTTTGAGGTATTCTTGACTATCACATGCTCACAAAGCTTATGGCTTTGGTTTCAATGCATTCCGACATCATTTAGTGCCACAAATCACCATTCAAAGTTTCGTTGGAGTATAGTTGTAATTTTCACCAAAAATCGTACGTTGGGATTTTGAGGTATTCTTGTCTATCACATGCTCACAAAGCTTATGGCTTTGGTTTCAACGCATTCCGACATCTTTTAGTGCCTCAAATCACCATTCGAAGTTTCGTAGGAGTATAGTTGTAATTTTCACCAAAAATCGTACAATGAGATTTTGAGGTATTCTTGTCTATCACATGCTCACAAAGCTTATGGCTTTGGTTTCAATGCATTCCGACTTCGTATAGTGCCACAAATCACCATTCGAAGTTTCGTAGGGGTATAGTTGTAATTTTTACCTAAAATCGTATATTGAGATTTTGAGGTATTCTTATCTATCACATGTTTACAAACCTTATGGCTTTGGTTTTAATGCATTCCGCCATCGTTTAGTGCCTCAAATCACCATTCGAAGTTTCGTAGGGGTATAGTTGTAATTTTCACCAAAAATCGTACATTGGGATTTTGAGGTATTCTTGTCTATCACATGCTCACAAAGCTTATGGCTTTGGTTTCAATGCATTCCGACATCGTTTAGTGCCTCAAATCACCATTCGAAGTTCCGTAGGGGTGTATAGTTGTAATTTTCACCAAAAATCGTACATTGGAATTTTGAGGTATTTTTGTCTATCACATGCTCACAAAGCTTATGGCTTTGGTTTCAATGCATTCCGACATCGTTTAGTGCCTCAAATCACCATTCGAAGTTTCGTTGGGGGTATAGTTGTAATTTTCACCAAAAATCGTACATTGGGATTCTGAGGTATTCTTGTTTATCACATGCTCACAAAGCTTATGACTTTGGTTTCAATGCATTCCGACACCGTTTAGTGCCTCAAATCACCATTCGAAGTTTCGTAGGGGTATAGTTGTAATTTTCACCAAAAATCGTACATTGGGATTTTGAGGTATTCTTGTCTATCACATGCTCACAAAGCTTATCGCTTTGATTTCAATGCATTCCGACATCGTTTAGTGTCTCAAATCACCATTCGAAGTTTCGTAGGGGTATAGTTGTAATTTTCAACAAAAATCGTACATTGGGATTTTGAGGTATTCTTGTCTATCACATGCTCACAAAGCTTATCGCTTTGATTTCAATGCATTCCGACATCGTTTAGTGTCTCAAATCACCATTCGAAGTTTCGTAGGGGTATAGTTGTAATTTTCACCAAAAATCGTACATTGGGATTTTGAGGTATTCTTGTCTATCACATGGTTACAATGCTTATGGCTTTGGTTTTAATGCATTCCGCCATCGTTTAGTGCCTCAAATCACCATTCGAAGTTTCGTAGGGGTATAGTTGTAATTTTCACCAAAAATCGTACATTGGGATTTTGAGGTATTCTTGTCTATCACATGCTCACAAAGCTTATTGCTTTGATTTCAATGCATTCCGACATCATTTAGTGCCTCAAATCACCATTCGAAGTTTCGTAGGGGGTATAGTTGTAATTTTCACCAAAAATCGTTCATTGGGATTCTGAGGTATTCTTGTTTATCACATGCTCACAAAGCTTATGGCTTTGGTTTTCATGCATTCCGCCATCGTTTAGTGCCTCAAATCACCATTCGAAGTTTCGTAGGGGTATAGTTGTAATTTTCACCAAAAATCGTACATTGGGATTTTGAGGTATTCTTGTCTATCACATGCTCACAAAGCTTATCGCTTTGATTTCAATGCATTCCGACATCGTTTAGTGTCTCAAATCACCATTCGAAGTTTCGTAGGGGTATAGTTGTAATTTTCACCAAAAATCGTACATTGAGATTTTGAGGTATTCTTGTCTATCACATGTTTACAATGCTTATGGCTTTGGTTTTAATGCATTCCGCCATCGTTTACTGCCTCAAATCACCATTCGAAGTTTCGTAGGGGTATAGTTGTAATTTTCACCAAAAATCGTACATTGGGATTTTGAGGTATTCTTGTCTATCACATGCTCACAAAGCTTATTGCTTTGATTTCAATGCATTCCGACATCGTTTAGTGCCTCAAATCACCATTCGAAGTTTCGTAGGGGGTATAGTTGTAATTTTCACCAAAAATCGTTCATTGGGATTCTGAGGTATTCTTGTTTATCACATGCTCACAAAGCTTATGGCTTTGGTTTTCATGCATTCCGCCATCGTTTAGTGCCTCAAATCACCATTCGAAGTTTCGTAGGGGGTATAGTTGTAATTTTCACCAAAAATCGTACATTGGGATTTTGAGGTATTCTTGTCTATCACATGCTCACAAAGCTTATGGCTTTGGTTTCAATGCATTCCGACATCGTTTAGTGCCTCAAATCACCATTCGAAGTTCCGTAGGGGTGTATAGTTGTAATTTTCACCAAAAATCGTACATTGGAATTTTGAGGTATTCTTGTCTATCACATGCTCACAAAGCTTATGGCTTTGGTTTCAATGCATTCCGACATCGTTTAGTGCCTCAAATCACCATTCGAAGTTCCGTAGGGGTGTATAGTTGTAATTTTCACCAAAAATCGTACATTGGAATTTTGAGGTATTCTTGTCTATCACATGCTCACAAAGCTTATGGCTTTGGTTTCAATGCATTCCGACATCGTTTAGTGCCTCAAATCACCATTCGAAGTTCCGTAGAGGTATAGTTGTAATTTTCACCAAAAATCGTACATTGGGATTTTGAGGTATTCTTGTCTATCACATGCTCACAAAGCTTATGGCTTTGGTTTCAATGCATTCCGACATCGTTTAGTGCCTCAAATCACCATTCGAAGTTCCGTAGGGGTGTATAGTTGTAATTTTCACCAAAAATCGTACATTGGAATTTTGAGGTATTCTTGTCTATCACATGCTCACAAAGCTTATGGCTTTGGTTTCAATGCATTCCGACATCGTTTAGTGCCTCAAATCACCATTCGAAGTTTCGTTGGGGGTATAGTTGTAATTTTCACCAAAAATCGTACATTGGGATTCTGAGGTATTCTTGTTTATCACATGCTCACAAAGCTTATGACTTTGGTTTCAATGCATTCCGACACCGTTTAGTGCCTCAAATCACCATTCGAAGTTTCGTAGGGGTATAGTTGTAATTTTCACCAAAAATCGTACGTTGGGATTTTGAGGTATTCTTGTCTATCACATGCTCACAAAGCTGATGGCTTTGGTTTCAACGCATTCCGACATCTTTTAGTGCCTCAAATCACCATTCGAAGTTTCGTAGGAGTATAATTGTAATTTTCACCAAAAATCGTACATTGAGATTTTGAGGTATTCTTGTCTATCACATGCTCACAAAGCTTATGGCTTTGGTTTCAATGCATTCCGACTTCGTTTAGTGCCACAAATCACCATTCGAAGTTTCGTAGGGGTATAGTTGTAATTTTTACCTAAAATCGTATATTGACATTTTGAGGTATTCTTATCTATCACATGTTTACAAAGCTTATGGCTTTGGTTTTAATGCATTCCGCCATCGTTTAGTGCCTCAAATCACCATTCGAAGTTTCGTAGGGGTATAGTTGTAATTTTCACCAAAAATCGTACATTGGGATTTTGAGGTATTCTTGTCTATCACATGCTCACAAAGCTTATGGCTTTGGTTTCAATGCATTCCGACATCGTTTAGTGCCTCAAATCACCATTCGAAGTTCCGTAGGGGTGTATAGTTGTAATTTTCACCAAAAATCGTACATTGGGATTTTGAGGTATTCTTGTCTATCACATGCTCACAAAGCTTATGGCTTTGGTTTCAACGCATTCCGACATCTTTTAGTGCCTCAAATCACCATTCGAAGTTTCGTAGGAGTATAGTTGTAATTTTTACCTAAAATCGTATATTGAGATTTTGAGGTATTCTTATCTATCACATGTTTACAAAGCTTATGGCTTTGGTTTTAATGCATTCCGCCATCGTTTAGTGCCTCAAATCACCATTCGAAGTTTCGTAGGGGTATAGTTGTAATTTTCACCAAAAATCGTACATTGGGATTTTGAGGTATTCTTGTCTATCACATGCTCACAAAGCTTATGGCTTTGGTTTCAATGCATTCCGACATCGTTTAGTGCCTCAAATCACCATTCGAAGTTCCGTAGGGGTGTATAGTTGTAATTTTCACCAAAAATCGTACATTGAAATTTTGAGGTATTCTTGTCTATCACATGCTCACAAAGCTTATGGCTTTGGTTTCAATGCATTCCGACATCGTTTAGTGCCTCAAATCACCATTCGAAGTTTCGTTGGGGGTATAGTTGTAATTTTCACCAAAAATCGTACATTGGGATTCTGAGGTATTCTTGTTTATCACATGCTCACAAAGCTTATGACTTTGGTTTCAATGCATTCCGACACTGTTTAGTGCCTCAAATCACCATTCGAAGTTTCGTAGGGGTATAGTTGTAATTTTCACCAAAAATCGTACATTGGGATTTTGAGGTATTCTTGTCTATCACATGCTCACAAAGCTTATCGCTTTGATTTCAATGCATTCCGACATCGTTTAGTGTCTCAAATCACCATTCGAAGTTTCGTAGGGGTATAGTTGTAATTTTCACCAAAAATCGTACATTGGGATTTTGAGGTATTCTTGTCTATCACATGTTTACAATGCTTATGGCTTTGGTTTTAATGCATTCCGCCATCGTTTAGTGCCTCAAATCACCATTCGAAGTTTCGTAGGGGTATAGTTGTAATTTTCACCAAAAATCGTACATTGGGATTTTGAGGTATTCTTGTCTATCACATGCTCACAAGGCTTATGGCTTTGGTTTCAATGCATTCCGACATCGTTTAGTGCCTCAAATCACCATTCGAAGTTTCGTTGGGGGTATAGTTGTAATTTTCACCAAAAATCGTACATTGGGATTCTGAGGTATTCTTGTTTATCACATGCTCACAAAGCTTATGACTTTGGTTTCAATGCATTCCGACACCGTTTAGTGCCTCAAAACACCATTCGAAGTTTCGTAGGGGTATAGTTGTAATTTTTACCTAAAATCGTATATTGGGATTTTGAGGTATTCTTATCTATCACATGTTTACAAAACTTATGGCTTTGGTTTTAATGCATTCCGCCATCGTTTAGTGCCTCAAATCACCATTCGAAGTTTCGTAGGGGTATAGTTGTAATTTTCACCAAAAATCGTACATTGGGATTTTGAGGTATTCTTGTCTATCACATGCTCACAAAGCTTATGGCTTTGGTGTCAATGCATTCCGACATCATTTAGTGCCTCAAATCACCATTCGAAGTTCCGTAGGGGTATAGTTGTAATTTTCACCAAAAATCGTACATTGGAATTTTGAGATATTCTTGTCTATCACATGCTCACAAAGCTTATGGCTTTGGTTTCAACGCATTCCGACATCTTTTAGTGCCTCAAATCACCATTCGAAGTTTCGTAGGAGTATAGTTGTAATTTTCACCAAAAATCGTACATTGAGATTTTGAGGTATTCTTGTCTACCACATGCTCACAAAGCTTATCGCTTTGATTTCAATGCATTCCGACATCGTTTAGTGCCTCAAATCACCCTTCGAAGTTTCGTAGGAGTATAGTTGTAATTTTCAACAAAAATTGTTCATTGGGATTTTGAGGTATTCTTGACTATCACATGCTCACAAAGCTTATGGCTTTGGTTTCAATGCATTCCGACATCATTTAGTGCCACAAATCACCATTCGAAGTTTCGTAGGGGTATAGTTGTAATTTTTACCTAAAATCGTATATTGGAATTTTGAGGTATTCTTATCTATCACATGTTTACAAAACTTATGGCTTTGGTTTTAATGCATTCCGCCATCGTTTAGTGCCTCAAATCACCATTCGAAGTTTCGTAGGGGTATAGTTGTAATTTTCACCAAAAATCGTACATTGGGATTTTGAGGTATTCTTGTCTATCACATGCTCACAAAGCTTATGGCTTTGGTGTCAATGCATTCCGACATCGTTTAGTGCCTCAAATCACCATTCGAAGTTCCGTAGGGGTATAGTTGTAATTTTCACCAAAAATCGTACATTGGAATTTTGAGGTATTCTTGTCTATCACATGCTCACAAAGCTTATGGCTTTGGTTTCAACGCATTCCGACATCTTTTAGTGCCTCAAATCACCATTCGAAGTTTCGTAGGAGTATAGTTGTAATTTTCACCAAAAATCGTACATTGAGATTTTGAGGTATTCTTGTCTATCACATGCTCACAAAGCTTATCGCTTTGATTTCAATGCATTCCGACATCGTTTAGTGCCTCAAATCACCCTTCGAAGTTTCGTAGGAGTATAGTTGTAATTTTCAACAAAAATTGTTCATTGGGATTTTGAGGTATTCTTGACTATCACATGCTCACAAAGCTTATGGCTTTGGTTTCAATGCATTCCGACATCATTTAGTGCCACAAATCACCATTCAAAGTTTCGTTGGAGTATAGTTGTAATTTTCACCAAAAATCGTACGTTGGGATTTTGAGGTATTCTTGTCTATCACATGCTCACAAAGCTTATGGCTTTGGTTTCAACGCATTCCGACATCTTTTAGTGCCTCAAATCACCATTCGAAGTTTCGTAGGAGTATAGTTGTAATTTTCACCAAAAATCGTACATTGAGATTTTGAGGTATTCTTGTCTATCACATGCTCACAAAGCTTATGGCTTTGGTTTCAATGCATTCCGACTTCGTATAGTGCCACAAATCACCATTCGAAGTTTCGTAGGGGTATAGTTGTAATTTTTACCTAAAATCGTATATTGAGATTTTGAGGTATTCTTATCTATCACATGTTTACAAACCTTATGGCTTTGGTTTTAATGCATTCCGCCATCGTTTAGTGCCTCAAATCACCATTCGAAGTTTCGTAGGGGTATAGTTGTAATTTTCACCAAAAATCGTACATTGGGATTTTGAGGTATTCTTGTCTATCACATGCTCACAAAGCTTATGGCTTTGGTTTCAATGCATTCCGACATCGTTTAGTGCCTCAAATCACCATTCGAAGTTCCGTAGGGGTGTATAGTTGTAATTTTCACCAAAAATCGTACATTGGAATTTTGAGGTATTCTTGTCTATCACATGCTCACAAAGCTTATGGCTTTGGTTTCAATGCATTCCGACATCGTTTAGTGCCTCAAATCACCATTCGAAGTTTCGTTGGGGGTATAGTTGTAATTTTCACCAAAAATCGTACATTGGGATTCTGAGGTATTCTTGTTTATCACATGCTCACAAAGCTTATGACTTTGGTTTCAATGCATTCCGACACCGTTTAGTGCCTCAAATCACCATTCGAAGTTTCGTAGGGGTATAGTTGTAATTTTCACCAAAAATCGTACATTGGGATTTTGAGGTATTCTTGTCTATCACATGCTCACAAAGCTTATCGCTTTGATTTCAATGCATTCCGACATCGTTTAGTGTCTCAAATCACCATTCGAAGTTTCGTAGGGGTATAGTTGTAATTTTTACCAAAAATCGTACATTGGGATTTTGAGGTATTCTTGTCTATCACATGCTCACAAAGCTTATCGCTTTGATTTCAATGCATTCCGACATCGTTTAGTGTCTCAAATCACCATTCGAAGTTTCGTAGGGGTATAGTTGTAATTTTCACCAAAAATCGTACATTGGGATTTTGAGGTATTCTTGTCTATCACATGGTTACAATGCTTATGGCTTTGGTTTTAATGCATTCCGCCATCGTTTAGTGCCTCAAATCACCATTCGAAGTTTCGTAGGGGTATAGTTGTAATTTTCACCAAAAATCGTACATTGGGATTTTGAGGTATTCTTGTCTATCACATGCTCACAAAGCTTATTGCTTTGATTTCAATGCATTCCGACATCATTTAGTGCCTCAAATCACCATTCGAAGTTTCGTAGGGGGTATAGTTGTAATTTTCACCAAAAATCGTTCATTGGGATTCTGAGGTATTCTTGTTTATCACATGCTCACAAAGCTTATGGCTTTGGTTTTCATGCATTCCGCCATCGTTTAGTGCCTCAAATCACCATTCGAAGTTTCGTAGGGGTATAGTTGTAATTTTCACCAAAAATCGTACATTGGGATTTTGAGGTATTCTTGTCTATCACATGCTCACAAAGCTTATCGCTTTGATTTCAATGCATTCCGACATCGTTTAGTGTCTCAAATCACCATTCGAAGTTTCGTAGGGGTATAGTTGTAATTTTCACCAAAAATCGTACATTGAGATTTTGAGGTATTCTTGTCTATCACATGTTTACAATGCTTATGGCTTTGGTTTTAATGCATTCCGCCATCGTTTACTACCTCAAATCACCATTCGAAGTTTCGTAGGGGTATAGTTGTAATTTTCACCAAAAATCGTACATTGGGATTTTGAGGTATTCTTGTCTATCACATGCTCACAAAGCTTATTGCTTTGATTTCAATGCATTCCGACATCGTTTAGTGCCTCAAATCACCATTCGAAGTTTCGTAGGGGGTATAGTTGTAATTTTCACCAAAAATCGTTCATTGGGATTCTGAGGTATTCTTGTTTATCACATGCTCACAAAGCTTATGGCTTTGGTTTTCATGCATTCCGCCATCGTTTAGTGCCTCAAATCACCATTCGAAGTTTCGTAGGGGGTATAGTTGTAATTTTCACCAAAAATCGTACATTGGGATTTTGAGGTATTCTTGTCTATCACATGCTCACAAAGCTTATGGCTTTGGTTTCAATGCATTCCGACATCGTTTAGTGCCTCAAATCACCATTCGAAGTTCCGTAGGGGTGTATAGTTGTAATTTTCACCAAAAATCGTACATTGGAATTTTGAGGTATTCTTGTCTATCACATGCTCACAAAGCTTATGGCTTTGGTTTCAATGCATTCCGACATCGTTTAGTGCCTCAAATCACCATTCGAAGTTCCGTAGGGGTGTATAGTTGTAATTTTCACCAAAAATCGTACATTGGAATTTTGAGGTATTCTTGTCTATCACATGCTCACAAAGCTTATGGCTTTGGTTTCAATGCATTCCGACATCGTTTAGTGCCTCAAATCACCATTCGAAGTTCCGTAGAGGTATAGTTGTAATTTTCACCAAAAATCGTACATTGGGATTTTGAGGTATTCTTGTCTATCACATGCTCACAAAGCTTATGGCTTTGGTTTCAATGCATTCCGACATCGTTTAGTGCCTCAAATCACCATTCGAAGTTCCGTAGGGGTGTATAGTTGTAATTTTCACCAAAAATCGTACATTGGAATTTTGAGGTATTCTTGTCTATCACATGCTCACAAAGCTTATGGCTTTGGTTTCAATGCATTCCGACATCGTTTAGTGCCTCAAATCACCATTCGAAGTTTCGTTGGGGGTATAGTTGTAATTTTCACCAAAAATCGTACATTGGGATTCTGAGGTATTCTTGTTTATCACATGCTCACAAAGCTTATGACTTTGGTTTCAATGCATTCCGACACCGTTTAGTGCCTCAAATCACCATTCGAAGTTTCGTAGGGGTATAGTTGTAATTTTCACCAAAAATCGTACGTTGGGATTTTGAGGTATTCTTGTCTATCACATGCTCACAAAGCTGATGGCTTTGGTTTCAACGCATTCCGACATCTTTTAGTGCCTCAAATCACCATTCGAAGTTTCGTAGGAGTATAATTGTAATTTTCACCAAAAATCGTACATTGAGATTTTGAGGTATTCTTGTCTATCACATGCTCACAAAGCTTATGGCTTTGGTTTCAATGCATTCCGACTTCGTTTAGTGCCACAAATCACCATTCGAAGTTTCGTAGGGGTATAGTTGTAATTTTTACCTAAAATCGTATATTGACATTTTGAGGTATTCTTATCTATCACATGTTTACAAAGCTTATGGCTTTGGTTTTAATGCATTCCGCCATCGTTTAGTGCCTCAAATCACCATTCGAAGTTTCGTAGGGGTATAGTTGTAATTTTCACCAAAAATCGTACATTGGGATTTTGAGGTATTCTTGTCTATCACATGCTCACAAAGCTTATGGCTTTGGTTTCAATGCATTCCGACATCGTTTAGTGCCTCAAATCACCATTCGAAGTTCCGTAGGGGTGTATAGTTGTAATTTTCACCAAAAATCGTACATTGGGATTTTGAGGTATTCTTGTCTATCACATGCTCACAAAGCTTATGGCTTTGGTTTCAACGCATTCCGACATCTTTTAGTGCCTCAAATCACCATTCGAAGTTTCGTAGGAGTATAGTTGTAATTTTTACCTAAAATCGTATATTGAGATTTTGAGGTATTCTTATCTATCACATGTTTACAAAGCTTATGGCTTTGGTTTTAATGCATTCCGCCATCGTTTAGTGCCTCAAATCACCATTCGAAGTTTCGTAGGGGTATAGTTGTAATTTTCACCAAAAATCGTACATTGGGATTTTGAGGTATTCTTGTCTATCACATGCTCACAAAGCTTATGGCTTTGGTTTCAATGCATTCCGACATCGTTTAGTGCCTCAAATCACCATTCGAAGTTCCGTAGGGGTGTATAGTTGTAATTTTCACCAAAAATCGTACATTGAAATTTTGAGGTATTCTTGTCTATCACATGCTCACAAAGCTTATGGCTTTGGTTTCAATGCATTCCGACATCGTTTAGTGCCTCAAATCACCATTCGAAGTTTCGTTGGGGGTATAGTTGTAATTTTCACCAAAAATCGTACATTGGGATTCTGAGGTATTCTTGTTTATCACATGCTCACAAAGCTTATGACTTTGGTTTCAATGCATTCCGACACTGTTTAGTGCCTCAAATCACCATTCGAAGTTTCGTAGGGGTATAGTTGTAATTTTCACCAAAAATCGTACATTGGGATTTTGAGGTATTCTTGTCTATCACATGCTCACAAAGCTTATCGCTTTGATTTCAATGCATTCCGACATCGTTTAGTGACTCAAATCACCATTCGAAGTTTCGTAGGGGTATAGTTGTAATTTTCACCAAAAATCGTACATTGGGATTTTGAGGTATTCTTGTCTATCACATGTTTACAATGCTTATGGCTTTGGTTTTAATGCATTCCGCCATCGTTTAGTGCCTCAAATCACCATTCGAAGTTTCGTAGGGGTATAGTTGTAATTTTCACCAAAAATCGTACATTGGGATTTTGAGGTATTCTTGTCTATCACATGCTCACAAGGCTTATGGCTTTGGTTTCAATGCATTCCGACATCGTTTAGTGCCTCAAATCACCATTCGAAGTTTCGTTGGGGGTATAGTTGTAATTTTCACCAAAAATCGTACATTGGGATTCTGAGGTATTCTTGTTTATCACATGCTCACAAAGCTTATGACTTTGGTTTCAATGCATTCCGACACCGTTTAGTGCCTCAAAACACCATTCGAAGTTTCGTAGGGGTATAGTTGTAATTTTTACCTAAAATCGTATATTGGGATTTTGAGGTATTCTTATCTATCACATGTTTACAAAACTTATGGCTTTGGTTTTAATGCATTCCGCCATCGTTTAGTGCCTCAAATCACCATTCGAAGTTTCGTAGGGGTATAGTTGTAATTTTCACCAAAAATCGTACATTGGGATTTTGAGGTATTCTTGTCTATCACATGCTCACAAAGCTTATGGCTTTGGTGTCAATGCATTCCGACATCATTTAGTGCCTCAAATCACCATTCGAAGTTCCGTAGGGGTATAGTTGTAATTTTCACCAAAAATCGTACATTGGAATTTTGAGATATTCTTGTCTATCACATGCTCACAAAGCTTATGGCTTTGGTTTCAACGCATTCCGACATCTTTTAGTGCCTCAAATCACCATTCGAAGTTTCGTAGGAGTATAGTTGTAATTTTCACCAAAAATCGTACATTGAGATTTTGAGGTATTCTTGTCTACCACATGCTCACAAAGCTTATCGCTTTGATTTCAATGCATTCCGACATCGTTTAGTGCCTCAAATCACCCTTCGAAGTTTCGTAGGAGTATAGTTGTAATTTTCAACAAAAATTGTTCATTGGGATTTTGAGGTATTCTTGACTATCACATGCTCACAAAGCTTATGGCTTTGGTTTCAATGCATTCCGACATCATTTAGTGCCACAAATCACCATTCGAAGTTTCGTAGGGGTATAGTTGTAATTTTTACCTAAAATCGTATATTGGAATTTTGAGGTATTCTTATCTATCACATGTTTACAAAACTTATGGCTTTGGTTTTAATGCATTCCGCCATCGTTTAGTGCCTCAAATCACCATTCGAAGTTTCGTAGGGGTATAGTTGTAATTTTCACCAAAAATCGTACATTGGGATTTTGAGGTATTCTTGTCTATCACATGCTCACAAAGCTTATGGCTTTGGTGTCAATGCATTCCGACATCGTTTAGTGCCTCAAATCACCATTCGAAGTTCCGTAGGGGTATAGTTGTAATTTTCACCAAAAATCGTACATTGGAATTTTGAGGTATTCTTGTCTATCACATGCTCACAAAGCTTATGGCTTTGGTTTCAACGCATTCCGACATCTTTTAGTGCCTCAAATCACCATTCGAAGTTTCGTAGGAGTATAGTTGTAATTTTCACCAAAAATCGTACATTGAGATTTTGAGGTATTCTTGTCTATCACATGCTCACAAAGCTTATCGCTTTGATTTCAATGCATTCCGACATCGTTTAGTGCCTCAAATCACCCTTCGAAGTTTCGTAGGAGTATAGTTGTAATTTTCAACAAAAATTGTTCATTGGGATTTTGAGGTATTCTTGACTATCACATGCTCACAAAGCTTATGGCTTTGGTTTCAATGCATTCCGACATCATTTAGTGCCACAAATCACCATTCAAAGTTTCGTTGGAGTATAGTTGTAATTTTCACCAAAAATCGTACGTTGGGATTTTGAGGTATTCTTGTCTATCACATGCTCACAAAGCTTATGGCTTTGGTTTCAACGCATTCCGACATCTTTTAGTGCCTCAAATCACCATTCGAAGTTTCGTAGGAGTATAGTTGTAATTTTCACCAAAAATCGTACATTGAGATTTTGAGGTATTCTTGTCTATCACATGCTCACAAAGCTTATGGCTTTGGTTTCAATGCATTCCGACTTCGTATAGTGCCACAAATCACCATTCGAAGTTTCGTAGGGGTATAGTTGTAATTTTTACCTAAAATCGTATATTGAGATTTTGAGGTATTCTTATCTATCACATGTTTACAAACCTTATGGCTTTGGTTTTAATGCATTCCGCCATCGTTTAGTGCCTCAAATCACCATTCGAAGTTTCGTAGGGGTATAGTTGTAATTTTCACCAAAAATCGTACATTGGGATTTTGAGGTATTCTTGTCTATCACATGCTCACAAAGCTTATGGCTTTGGTTTCAATGCATTCCGACATCGTTTAGTGCCTCAAATCACCATTCGAAGTTCCGTAGGGGTGTATAGTTGTAATTTTCACCAAAAATCGTACATTGGAATTTTGAGGTATTCTTGTCTATCACATGCTCACAAAGCTTATGGCTTTGGTTTCAATGCATTCCGACATCGTTTAGTGCCTCAAATCACCATTCGAAGTTTCGTTGGGGGTATAGTTGTAATTTTCACCAAAAATCGTACATTGGGATTCTGAGGTATTCTTGTTTATCACATGCTCACAAAGCTTATGACTTTGGTTTCAATGCATTCCGACACCGTTTAGTGCCTCAAATCACCATTCGAAGTTTCGTAGGGGTATAGTTGTAATTTTCACCAAAAATCGTACATTGGGATTTTGAGGTATTCTTGTCTATCACATGCTCACAAAGCTTATCGCTTTGATTTCAATGCATTCCGACATCGTTTAGTGTCTCAAATCACCATTCGAAGTTTCGTAGGGGTATAGTTGTAATTTTTACCAAAAATCGTACATTGGGATTTTGAGGTATTCTTGTCTATCACATGCTCACAAAGCTTATCGCTTTGATTTCAATGCATTCCGACATCGTTTAGTGTCTCAAATCACCATTCGAAGTTTCGTAGGGGTATAGTTGTAATTTTCACCAAAAATCGTACATTGGGATTTTGAGGTATTCTTGTCTATCACATGGTTACAATGCTTATGGCTTTGGTTTTAATGCATTCCGCCATCGTTTAGTGCCTCAAATCACCATTCGAAGTTTCGTAGGGGTATAGTTGTAATTTTCACCAAAAATCGTACATTGGGATTTTGAGGTATTCTTGTCTATCACATGCTCACAAAGCTTATTGCTTTGATTTCAATGCATTCCGACATCATTTAGTGCCTCAAATCACCATTCGAAGTTTCGTAGGGGGTATAGTTGTAATTTTCACCAAAAATCGTTCATTGGGATTCTGAGGTATTCTTGTTTATCACATGCTCACAAAGCTTATGGCTTTGGTTTTCATGCATTCCGCCATCGTTTAGTGCCTCAAATCACCATTCGAAGTTTCGTAGGGGTATAGTTGTAATTTTCACCAAAAATCGTACATTGGGATTTTGAGGTATTCTTGTCTATCACATGCTCACAAAGCTTATCGCTTTGATTTCAATGCATTCCGACATCGTTTAGTGTCTCAAATCACCATTCGAAGTTTCGTAGGGGTATAGTTGTAATTTTCACCAAAAATCGTACATTGAGATTTTGAGGTATTCTTGTCTATCACATGTTTACAATGCTTATGGCTTTGGTTTTAATGCATTCCGCCATCGTTTACTACCTCAAATCACCATTCGAAGTTTCGTAGGGGTATAGTTGTAATTTTCACCAAAAATCGTACATTGGGATTTTGAGGTATTCTTGTCTATCACATGCTCACAAAGCTTATTGCTTTGATTTCAATGCATTCCGACATCGTTTAGTGCCTCAAATCACCATTCGAAGTTTCGTAGGGGGTATAGTTGTAATTTTCACCAAAAATCGTACATTGGGATTTTGAGGTATTCTTGTCTATCACATGTTTACAATGCTTATGGCTTTGGTTTTAATGCATTCCGCCATCGTTTAGTGCCTCAAATCACCATTCGAAGTTTCGTAGGGGTATAGTTGTAATTTTCACCAAAAATCGTACATTGGGATTTTGAGGTATTCTTGTCTATCACATGCTCACAAGGCTTATGGCTTTGGTTTCAATGCATTCCGACATCGTTTAGTGCCTCAAATCACCATTCGAAGTTTCGTTGGGGGTATAGTTGTAATTTTCACCAAAAATCGTACATTGGGATTCTGAGGTATTCTTGTTTATCACATGCTCACAAAGCTTATGACTTTGGTTTCAATGCATTCCGACACCGTTTAGTGCCTCAAAACACCATTCGAAGTTTCGTAGGGGTATAGTTGTAATTTTTACCTAAAATCGTATATTGGGATTTTGAGGTATTCTTATCTATCACATGTTTACAAAACTTATGGCTTTGGTTTTAATGCATTCCGCCATCGTTTAGTGCCTCAAATCACCATTCGAAGTTTCGTAGGGGTATAGTTGTAATTTTCACCAAAAATCGTACATTGGGATTTTGAGGTATTCTTGTCTATCACATGCTCACAAAGCTTATGGCTTTGGTGTCAATGCATTCCGACATCATTTAGTGCCTCAAATCACCATTCGAAGTTCCGTAGGGGTATAGTTGTAATTTTCACCAAAAATCGTACATTGGAATTTTGAGATATTCTTGTCTATCACATGCTCACAAAGCTTATGGCTTTGGTTTCAACGCATTCCGACATCTTTTAGTGCCTCAAATCACCATTCGAAGTTTCGTAGGAGTATAGTTGTAATTTTCACCAAAAATCGTACATTGAGATTTTGAGGTATTCTTGTCTACCACATGCTCACAAAGCTTATCGCTTTGATTTCAATGCATTCCGACATCGTTTAGTGCCTCAAATCACCCTTCGAAGTTTCGTAGGAGTATAGTTGTAATTTTCAACAAAAATTGTTCATTGGGATTTTGAGGTATTCTTGACTATCACATGCTCACAAAGCTTATGGCTTTGGTTTCAATGCATTCCGACATCATTTAGTGCCACAAATCACCATTCGAAGTTTCGTAGGGGTATAGTTGTAATTTTTACCTAAAATCGTATATTGGAATTTTGAGGTATTCTTATCTATCACATGTTTACAAAACTTATGGCTTTGGTTTTAATGCATTCCGCCATCGTTTAGTGCCTCAAATCACCATTCGAAGTTTCGTAGGGGTATAGTTGTAATTTTCACCAAAAATCGTACATTGGGATTTTGAGGTATTCTTGTCTATCACATGCTCACAAAGCTTATGGCTTTGGTGTCAATGCATTCCGACATCGTTTAGTGCCTCAAATCACCATTCGAAGTTCCGTAGGGGTATAGTTGTAATTTTCACCAAAAATCGTACATTGGAATTTTGAGGTATTCTTGTCTATCACATGCTCACAAAGCTTATGGCTTTGGTTTCAACGCATTCCGACATCTTTTAGTGCCTCAAATCACCATTCGAAGTTTCGTAGGAGTATAGTTGTAATTTTCACCAAAAATCGTACATTGAGATTTTGAGGTATTCTTGTCTATCACATGCTCACAAAGCTTATCGCTTTGATTTCAATGCATTCCGACATCGTTTAGTGCCTCAAATCACCCTTCGAAGTTTCGTAGGAGTATAGTTGTAATTTTCAACAAAAATTGTTCATTGGGATTTTGAGGTATTCTTGACTATCACATGCTCACAAAGCTTATGGCTTTGGTTTCAATGCATTCCGACATCATTTAGTGCCACAAATCACCATTCAAAGTTTCGTTGGAGTATAGTTGTAATTTTCACCAAAAATCGTACGTTGGGATTTTGAGGTATTCTTGTCTATCACATGCTCACAAAGCTTATGGCTTTGGTTTCAACGCATTCCGACATCTTTTAGTGCCTCAAATCACCATTCGAAGTTTCGTAGGAGTATAGTTGTAATTTTCACCAAAAATCGTACATTGAGATTTTGAGGTATTCTTGTCTATCACATGCTCACAAAGCTTATGGCTTTGGTTTCAATGCATTCCGACTTCGTATAGTGCCACAAATCACCATTCGAAGTTTCGTAGGGGTATAGTTGTAATTTTTACCTAAAATCGTATATTGAGATTTTGAGGTATTCTTATCTATCACATGTTTACAAACCTTATGGCTTTGGTTTTAATGCATTCCGCCATCGTTTAGTGCCTCAAATCACCATTCGAAGTTTCGTAGGGGTATAGTTGTAATTTTCACCAAAAATCGTACATTGGGATTTTGAGGTATTCTTGTCTATCACATGCTCACAAAGCTTATGGCTTTGGTTTCAATGCATTCCGACATCGTTTAGTGCCTCAAATCACCATTCGAAGTTCCGTAGGGGTGTATAGTTGTAATTTTCACCAAAAATCGTACATTGGAATTTTGAGGTATTCTTGTCTATCACATGCTCACAAAGCTTATGGCTTTGGTTTCAATGCATTCCGACATCGTTTAGTGCCTCAAATCACCATTCGAAGTTTCGTTGGGGGTATAGTTGTAATTTTCACCAAAAATCGTACATTGGGATTCTGAGGTATTCTTGTTTATCACATGCTCACAAAGCTTATGACTTTGGTTTCAATGCATTCCGACACCGTTTAGTGCCTCAAATCACCATTCGAAGTTTCGTAGGGGTATAGTTGTAATTTTCACCAAAAATCGTACATTGGGATTTTGAGGTATTCTTGTCTATCACATGCTCACAAAGCTTATCGCTTTGATTTCAATGCATTCCGACATCGTTTAGTGTCTCAAATCACCATTCGAAGTTTCGTAGGGGTATAGTTGTAATTTTTACCAAAAATCGTACATTGGGATTTTGAGGTATTCTTGTCTATCACATGCTCACAAAGCTTATCGCTTTGATTTCAATGCATTCCGACATCGTTTAGTGTCTCAAATCACCATTCGAAGTTTCGTAGGGGTATAGTTGTAATTTTCACCAAAAATCGTACATTGGGATTTTGAGGTATTCTTGTCTATCACATGGTTACAATGCTTATGGCTTTGGTTTTAATGCATTCCGCCATCGTTTAGTGCCTCAAATCACCATTCGAAGTTTCGTAGGGGTATAGTTGTAATTTTCACCAAAAATCGTACATTGGGATTTTGAGGTATTCTTGTCTATCACATGCTCACAAAGCTTATTGCTTTGATTTCAATGCATTCCGACATCATTTAGTGCCTCAAATCACCATTCGAAGTTTCGTAGGGGGTATAGTTGTAATTTTCACCAAAAATCGTTCATTGGGATTCTGAGGTATTCTTGTTTATCACATGCTCACAAAGCTTATGGCTTTGGTTTTCATGCATTCCGCCATCGTTTAGTGCCTCAAATCACCATTCGAAGTTTCGTAGGGGTATAGTTGTAATTTTCACCAAAAATCGTACATTGGGATTTTGAGGTATTCTTGTCTATCACATGCTCACAAAGCTTATCGCTTTGATTTCAATGCATTCCGACATCGTTTAGTGTCTCAAATCACCATTCGAAGTTTCGTAGGGGTATAGTTGTAATTTTCACCAAAAATCGTACATTGAGATTTTGAGGTATTCTTGTCTATCACATGTTTACAATGCTTATGGCTTTGGTTTTAATGCATTCCGCCATCGTTTACTACCTCAAATCACCATTCGAAGTTTCGTAGGGGTATAGTTGTAATTTTCACCAAAAATCGTACATTGGGATTTTGAGGTATTCTTGTCTATCACATGCTCACAAAGCTTATTGCTTTGATTTCAATGCATTCCGACATCGTTTAGTGCCTCAAATCACCATTCGAAGTTTCGTAGGGGGTATAGTTGTAATTTTCACCAAAAATCGTTCATTGGGATTCTGAGGTATTCTTGTTTATCACATGCTCACAAAGCTTATGGCTTTGGTTTTCATGCATTCCGCCATCGTTTAGTGCCTCAAATCACCATTCGAAGTTTCGTAGGGGGTATAGTTGTAATTTTCACCAAAAATCGTACATTGGGATTTTGAGGTATTCTTGTCTATCACATGCTCACAAAGCTTATGGCTTTGGTTTCAATGCATTCCGACATCGTTTAGTGCCTCAAATCACCATTCGAAGTTCCGTAGGGGTGTATAGTTGTAATTTTCACCAAAAATCGTACATTGGAATTTTGAGGTATTCTTGTCTATCACATGCTCACAAAGCTTATGGCTTTGGTTTCAATGCATTCCGACATCGTTTAGTGCCTCAAATCACCATTCGAAGTTCCGTAGGGGTGTATAGTTGTAATTTTCACCAAAAATCGTACATTGGAATTTTGAGGTATTCTTGTCTATCACATGCTCACAAAGCTTATGGCTTTGGTTTCAATGCATTCCGACATCGTTTAGTGCCTCAAATCACCATTCGAAGTTCCGTAGAGGTATAGTTGTAATTTTCACCAAAAATCGTACATTGGGATTTTGAGGTATTCTTGTCTATCACATGCTCACAAAGCTTATGGCTTTGGTTTCAATGCATTCCGACATCGTTTAGTGCCTCAAATCACCATTCGAAGTTCCGTAGGGGTGTATAGTTGTAATTTTCACCAAAAATCGTACATTGGAATTTTGAGGTATTCTTGTCTATCACATGCTCACAAAGCTTATGGCTTTGGTTTCAATGCATTCCGACATCGTTTAGTGCCTCAAATCACCATACGAAGTTTCGTTGGGGGTATAGTTGTAATTTTCACCAAAAATCGTACATTGGGATTCTGAGGTATTCTTGTTTATCACATGCTCACAAAGCTTATGACTTTGGTTTCAATGCATTCCGACACCGTTTAGTGCCTCAAATCACCATTCGAAGTTTCGTAGGGGTATAGTTGTAATTTTCACCAAAAATCGTACGTTGGGATTTTGAGGTATTCTTGTCTATCACATGCTCACAAAGCTGATGGCTTTGGTTTCAACGCATTACGACATCTTTTAGTGCCTCAAATCACCATTCGAAGTTTCGTAGGAGTATAATTGTAATTTTCACCAAAAATCGTACATTGAGATTTTGAGGTATTCTTGTCTATCACATGCTCACAAAGCTTATGGCTTTGGTTTCAATGCATTCCGACTTCGTTTAGTGCCACAAATCACCATTCGAAGTTTCGTAGGGGTATAGTTGTAATTTTTACCTAAAATCGTATATTGACATTTTGAGGTATTCTTATCTATCACATGTTTACAAAGCTTATGGCTTTGGTTTTAATGCATTCCGCCATCGTTTAGTGCCTCAAATCACCATTCGAAGTTTCGTAGGGGTATAGTTGTAATTTTCACCAAAAATCGTACATTGGGATTTTGAGGTATTCTTGTCTATCACATGCTCACAAAGCTTATGGCTTTGGTTTCAATGCATTCCGACATCGTTTAGTGCCTCAAATCACCATTCGAAGTTCCGTAGGGGTGTATAGTTGTAATTTTCACCAAAAATCGTACATTGGGATTTTGAGGTATTCTTGTCTATCACATGCTCACAAAGCTTATGGCTTTGGTTTCAACGCATTCCGACATCTTTTAGTGCCTCAAATCACCATTCGAAGTTTCGTAGGAGTATAGTTGTAATTTTTACCTAAAATCGTATATTGAGATTTTGAGGTATTCTTATCTATCACATGTTTACAAAGCTTATGGCTTTGGTTTTAATGCATTCCGCCATCGTTTAGTGCCTCAAATCACCATTCGAAGTTTCGTAGGGGTATAGTTGTAATTTTCACCAAAAATCGTACATTGGGATTTTGAGGTATTCTTGTCTATCACATGCTCACAAAGCTTATGGCTTTGGTTTCAATGCATTCCGACATCGTTTAGTGCCTCAAATCACCATTCGAAGTTCCGTAGGGGTGTATAGTTGTAATTTTCACCAAAAATCGTACATTGGAATTTTGAGGTATTCTTGTCTATCACATGCTCACAAAGCTTATGGCTTTGGTTTCAATGCATTCCGACATCGTTTAGTGCCTCAAATCACCATTCGAAGTTTCGTTGGGGGTATAGTTGTAATTTTCACCAAAAATCGTACATTGGGATTCTGAGGTATTCTTGTTTATCACATGCTCACAAAGCTTATGACTTTGGTTTCAATGCATTCCGACACTGTTTAGTGCCTCAAATCACCATTCGAAGTTTCGTAGGGGTATAGTTGTAATTTTCACCAAAAATCGTACATTGGGATTTTGAGGTATTCTTGTCTATCACATGCTCACAAAGCTTATCGCTTTGATTTCAATGCATTCCGACATCGTTTAGTGTCTCAAATCACCATTCGAAGTTTCGTAGGGGTATAGTTGTAATTTTCACCAAAAATCGTACATTGGGATTTTGAGGTATTCTTGTCTATCACATGTTTACAATGCTTATGGCTTTGGTTTTAATGCATTCCGCCATCGTTTAGTGCCTCAAATCACCATTCGAAGTTTCGTAGGGGTATAGTTGTAATTTTCACCAAAAATCGTACATTGGGATTTTGAGGTATTCTTGTCTATCACATGCTCACAAAGCTTATGGCTTTGGTTTCAATGCATTCCGACATCGTTTAGTGCCTCAAATCACCATTCGAAGTTTCGTTGGGGGTATAGTTGTAATTTTCACCAAAAATCGTACATTGGGATTCTGAGGTATTCTTGTTTATCACATGCTCACAAAGCTTATGACTTTGGTTTCAATGCATTCCGACACCGTTTAGTGCCTCAAATCACCATTCGAAGTTTCGTAGGGGTATAGTTGTAAGTTTTACCTAAAATCGTATATTGGGATTTTGAGGTATTCTTATCTATCACATGTTTACAAAACTTATGGCTTTGGTTTTAATGCATTCCGCCATCGTTTAGTGCCTCAAATCACCATTCGAAGTTTCGTAGGGGTATAGTTGTAATTTTCACCAAAAATCGTACATTGGGATTTTGAGGTATTCTTGTCTATCACATGCTCACAAAGCTTATGGCTTTGGTGTCAATGCATTCCGACATCGTTTAGTGCCTCAAATCACCATTCGAAGTTCCGTAGGGGTATAGTTGTAATTTTCACCAAAAATCGTACATTGGAATTTTGAGATATTCTTGTCTATCACATGCTCACAAAGCTTATGGCTTTGGTTTCAACGCATTCCGACATCTTTTAGTGCCTCAAATCACCATTCGAAGTTTCGTAGGAGTATAGTTGTAATTTTCACCAAAAATCGTACATTGAGATTTTGAGGTATTCTTGTCTACCACATGCTCACAAAGCTTATCGCTTTGATTTCAATGCATTCCGACATCGTTTAGTGCCTCAAATCACCCTTCGAAGTTTCGTAGGAGTATAGTTGTAATTTTCAACAAAAATTGTTCATTGGGATTTTGAGGTATTCTTGACTATCACATGCTCACAAAGCTTATGGCTTTGGTTTCAATGCATTCCGACATCATTTAGTGCCACAAATCACCATTCAAAGTTTCGTTGGAGTATAGTTGTAATTTTCACCAAAAATCGTACGTTGGGATTTTGAGGTATTCTTGTCTATCACATGCTCACAAAGCTTATGGCTTTGGTTTCAACGCATTCCGACATCTTTTAGTGCCTCAAATCACCATTCGAAGTTTCGTAGGAGTATAGTTGTAATTTTCACCAAAAATCGTACATTGAGATTTTGAGGTATTCTTGTCTATCACATGCTCACAAAGCTTATGGCTTTGGTTTCATTGCATTCCGACTTCGTATAGTGCCACAAATCACCATTCGAAGTTTCGTAGGGGTATAGTTGTAATTTTTACCTAAAATCGTATATTGAGATTTTGAGGTATTCTTATCTATCACATGTTTACAAACCTTATGGCTTTGGTTTTAATGCATTCCGCCATCGTTTAGTGCCTCAAATCACCATTCGAAGTTTCGTAGGGGGTATAGTTGTAATTTTCACCAAAAATCGTACATTGGGATTTTGAGGTATTCTTGTCTATCACATGCTCACAAAGCTTATGGCTTTGGTTTCAATGCATTCCGACATCGTTTAGTGCCTCAAATCACCATTCGAAGTTCCGTAGGGGTGTATAGTTGTAATTTTCACCAAAAATCATACATTGGAATTTTGAGGTATTCTTGTCTATCACATGCTCACAAAGCTTATGGCTTTGGTTTCAATGCATTCCGACATCGTTTAGTGCCTCAAATCACCATTCGAAGTTCCGTAGGGGTGTATAGTTGTAATTTTCACCAAAAATCGTACATTGGAATTTTGAGGTATTCTTGTCTATCACATGCTCACAAAGCTTATGGCTTTGGTTTCAATGCATTCCGACATCGTTTAGTGCCTCAAATCACCATTCGAAGTTCCGTAGAGGTATAGTTGTAATTTTCACCAAAAATCGTACATTGGGATTTTGAGGTATTCTTGTCTATCACATGCTCACAAAGCTTATGGCTTTGGTTTCAATGCATTCCGACATCGTTTAGTGCCTCAAATCACCATTCGAAGTTCCGTAGGGGTGTATAGTTGTAATTTTCACCAAAAATCGTACATTGGAATTTTGAGGTATTCTTGTCTATCACATGCTCACAAAGCTTATGGCTTTGGTTTCAATGCATTCCGACATCGTTTAGTGCCTCAAATCACCATACGAAGTTTCGTTGGGGGTATAGTTGTAATTTTCACCAAAAATCGTACATTGGGATTCTGAGGTATTCTTGTTTATCACATGCTCACAAAGCTTATGACTTTGGTTTCAATGCATTCCGACACCGTTTAGTGCCTCAAATCACCATTCGAAGTTTCGTAGGGGTATAGTTGTAATTTTCACCAAAAATCGTACGTTGGGATTTTGAGGTATTCTTGTCTATCACATGCTCACAAAGCTGATGGCTTTGGTTTCAACGCATTACGACATCTTTTAGTGCCTCAAATCACCATTCGAAGTTTCGTAGGAGTATAATTGTAATTTTCACCAAAAATCGTACATTGAGATTTTGAGGTATTCTTGTCTATCACATGCTCACAAAGCTTATGGCTTTGGTTTCAATGCATTCCGACTTCGTTTAGTGCCACAAATCACCATTCGAAGTTTCGTAGGGGTATAGTTGTAATTTTTACCTAAAATCGTATATTGACATTTTGAGGTATTCTTATCTATCACATGTTTACAAAGCTTATGGCTTTGGTTTTAATGCATTCCGCCATCGTTTAGTGCCTCAAATCACCATTCGAAGTTTCGTAGGGGTATAGTTGTAATTTTCACCAAAAATCGTACATTGGGATTTTGAGGTATTCTTGTCTATCACATGCTCACAAAGCTTATGGCTTTGGTTTCAATGCATTCCGACATCGTTTAGTGCCTCAAATCACCATTCGAAGTTCCGTAGGGGTGTATAGTTGTAATTTTCACCAAAAATCGTACATTGGGATTTTGAGGTATTCTTGTCTATCACATGCTCACAAAGCTTATGCCTTTGGTTTCAACGCATTCCGACATCTTTTAGTGCCTCAAATCACCATTCGAAGTTTCGTAGGAGTATAGTTGTAATTTTTACCTAAAATCGTATATTGAGATTTTGAGGTATTCTTATCTATCACATGTTTACAAAGCTTATGGCTTTGGTTTTAATGCATTCCGCCATCGTTTAGTGCCTCAAATCACCATTCGAAGTTTCGTAGGGGTATAGTTGTAATTTTCACCAAAAATCGTACATTGGGATTTTGAGGTATTCTTGTCTATCACATGCTCACAAAGCTTATGGCTTTGGTTTCAATGCATTCCGACATCGTTTAGTGCCTCAAATCACCATTCGAAGTTCCGTAGGGGTGTATAGTTGTAATTTTCACCAAAAATCGTACATTGGAATTTTGAGGTATTCTTGTCTATCACATGCTCACAAAGCTTATGGCTTTGGTTTCAATGCATTCCGACATCGTTTAGTGCCTCAAATCACCATTCGAAGTTTCGTTGGGGGTATAGTTGTAATTTTCACCAAAAATCGTACATTGGGATTCTGAGGTATTCTTGTTTATCACATGCTCACAAAGCTTATGACTTTGGTTTCAATGCATTCCGACACTGTTTAGTGCCTCAAATCACCATTCGAAGTTTCGTAGGGGTATAGTTGTAATTTTCACCAAAAATCGTACATTGGGATTTTGAGGTATTCTTGTCTATCACATGCTCACAAAGCTTATCGCTTTGATTTCAATGCATTCCGACATCGTTTAGTGTCTCAAATCACCATTCGAAGTTTCGTAGGGGTATAGTTGTAATTTTCACCAAAAATCGTACATTGGGATTTTGAGGTATTCTTGTCTATCACATGTTTACAATGCTTATGGCTTTGGTTTTAATGCATTCCGCCATCGTTTAGTGCCTCAAATCACCATTCGAAGTTTCGTAGGGGTATAGTTGTAATTTTCACCAAAAATCGTACATTGGGATTTTGAGGTATTCTTGTCTATCACATGCTCACAAAGCTTATGGCTTTAGTTTCAATGCATTCCGACATCGTTTAGTGCCTCAAATCACCATTCGAAGTTTCGTTGGGGGTATAGTTGTAATTTTCACCAAAAATCGTACATTGGGATTCTGAGGTATTCTTGTCTATCACATGCTCACAAAGCTTATGCCTTTGGTTTCAACGCATTCCGACATCTTTTAGTGCCTCAAATCACCATTCGAAGTTTCGTAGGAGTATAGTTGTAATTTTTACCTAAAATCGTATATTGAGATTTTGAGGTATTCTTATCTATCACATGTTTACAAAGCTTATGGCTTTGGTTTTAATGCATTCCGCCATCGTTTAGTGCCTCAAATCACCATTCGAAGTTTCGTAGGGGTATAGTTGTAATTTTCACCAAAAATCGTACATTGGGATTTTGAGGTATTCTTGTCTATCACATGCTCACAAAGCTTATGGCTTTGGTTTCAATGCATTCCGACATCGTTTAGTGCCTCAAATCACCATTCGAAGTTCCGTAGGGGTGTATAGTTGTAATTTTCACCAAAAATCGTACATTGGAATTTTGAGGTATTCTTGTCTATCACATGCTCACAAAGCTTATGGCTTTGGTTTCAATGCATTCCGACATCGTTTAGTGCCTCAAATCACCATTCGAAGTTTCGTTGGGGGTATAGTTGTAATTTTCACCAAAAATCGTACATTGGGATTCTGAGGTATTCTTGTTTATCACATGCTCACAAAGCTTATGACTTTGGTTTCAATGCATTCCGACACTGTTTAGTGCCTCAAATCACCATTCGAAGTTTCGTAGGGGTATAGTTGTAATTTTCACCAAAAATCGTACATTGGGATTTTGAGGTATTCTTGTCTATCACATGCTCACAAAGCTTATCGCTTTGATTTCAATGCATTCCGACATCGTTTAGTGTCTCAAATCACCATTCGAAGTTTCGTAGGGGTATAGTTGTAATTTTCACCAAAAATCGTACATTGGGATTTTGAGGTATTCTTGTCTATCACATGTTTACAATGCTTATGGCTTTGGTTTTAATGCATTCCGCCATCGTTTAGTGCCTCAAATCACCATTCGAAGTTTCGTAGGGGTATAGTTGTAATTTTCACCAAAAATCGTACATTGGGATTTTGAGGTATTCTTGTCTATCACATGCTCACAAAGCTTATGGCTTTAGTTTCAATGCATTCCGACATCGTTTAGTGCCTCAAATCACCATTCGAAGTTTCGTTGGGGGTATAGTTGTAATTTTCACCAAAAATCGTACATTGGGATTCTGAGGTATTCTTGTTTATCACATGCTCACAAAGCTTATGACTTTGGTTTCAATGCATTCCGACACCGTTTAGTGCCTCAAATCACCATTCGAAGTTTCGTAGGGGTATAGTTGTAAGTTTTACCTAAAATCGTATATTGGGATTTTGAGGTATTCTTATCTATCACATGTTTACAAAACTTATGGATTTGGTTTTAATGCATTCCGCCATCGTTTAGTGCCTCAAATCACCATTCGAAGTTTCGTAGGGGTATAGTTGTAATTTTCACCAAAAATCGTACATTGGGATTTTGAGGTATTCTTGTCTATCACATGCTCACAAAGCTTATGGCTTTGGTGTCAATGCATTCCGACATCGTTTAGTGCCTCAAATCACCATTCGAAGTTCCGTAGGGGTATAGTTGTAATTTTCACCAAAAATCGTACATTGGAATTTTGAGATATTCTTGTCTATCACATGCTCACAAAGCTTATGGCTTTGGTTTCAACGCATTCCGACATCTTTTAGTGCCTCAAATCACCATTCGAAGTTTCGTAGGAGTATAGTTGTAATTTTCACCAAAAATCGTACATTGAGATTTTGAGGTATTCTTGTCTACCACATGCTCACAAAGCTTATCGCTTTGATTTCAATGCATTCCGACATCGTTTAGTGCCTCAAATCACCCTTCGAAGTTTCGTAGGAGTATAGTTGTAATTTTCAACAAAAATTGTTCATTGGGATTTTGAGGTATTCTTGACTATCACATGCTCACAAAGCTTATGGCTTTGGTTTCAATGCATTCCGACATCATTTAGTGCCACAAATCACCATTCAAAGTTTCGTTGGAGTATAGTTGTAATTTTCACCAAAAATCGTACGTTGGGATTTTGAGGTATTCTTGTCTATCACATGCTCACAAAGCTTATGGCTTTGGTTTCAACGCATTCCGACATCTTTTAGTGCCTCAAATCACCATTCGAAGTTTCGTAGGAGTATAGTTGTAATTTTCACCAAAAATCGTACATTGAGATTTTGAGGTATTCTTGTCTATCACATGCTCACAAAGCTTATGGCTTTGGTTTCATTGCATTCCGACTTCGTATAGTGCCACAAATCACCATTCGAAGTTTCGTAGGGGTATAGTTGTAATTTTTACCTAAAATCGTATATTGAGATTTTGAGGTATTCTTATCTATCATATGTTTACAAACCTTATGGCTTTGGTTTTAATGCATTCCGCCATCGTTTAGTGCCTCAAATCACCATTCGAAGTTTCGTAGGGGTATAGTTGTAATTTTCACCAAAAATCGTACATTGGGATTTTGAGGTATTCTTGTCTATCACATGCTCACAAAGCTTATGGCTTTGGTTTCAATGCATTCCGACATCGTTTAGTGCCTCAAATCACCATTCGAAGTTCCGTAGGGGTGTATAGTAGTAATTTTCACCAAAAATCGTACATTGGAATTTTGAGGTATTCTTGTCTATCACATGCTCACAAAGCTTATGGCTTTGGTTTCAATGCATTCCGACATCGTTTAGTGCCTCAAATCACCATTCGAAGTTTCGTTGGGGGTATAGTTGTAATTTTCACCAAAAATCGTACATTGGGATTCTGAGGTATTCTTGTTTATCACATGCTCACAAAGCTTATGACTTTGGTTTCAATGCATTCCGACACCGTTTAGTGCCTCAAATCACCATTCGAAGTTTCGTAGGGGTATAGTTGTAATTTTCACCAAAAATCGTACATTGGGATTTTGAGGTATTCTTGTCTATCACATGCTCACAAAGCTTATCGCTTTGATTTCAATGCATTCCGACATCGTTTAGTGTCTCAAATCACCATTCGAAGTTTCGTAGGGGTATAGTTGTAATTTTCACCAAAAATCGTACATTGGGATTTTGAGGTATTCTTGTCTATCACATGCTCACAAAGCTTATCGCTTTGATTTCAATGCATTCCGACATCGTTTAGTGTCTCAAATCACCATTCGAAGTTTCGTAGGGGTATAGTTGTAATTTTCACCAAAAATCGTACATTGGGATTTTGAGGTATTCTTGTCTATCACATGGTTACAATGCTTATGGCTTTGGTTTTAATGCATTCCGCCATCGTTTAGTGCCTCAAATCACCATTCGAAGTTTCGTAGGGGTATAGTTGTAATTTTCACCAAAAATCGTACATTGGGATTTTGAGGTATTCTTGTCTATCACATGCTCACAAAGCTTATTGCTTTGATTTCAATGCATTCCGACATCATTTAGTGCCTCAAATCACCATTCGAAGTTTCGTAGGGGGTATAGTTGTAATTTTCACCAAAAATCGTTCATTGGGATTCTGAGGTATTCTTGTTTATCACATGCTCACAAAGCTTATGGCTTTGGTTTTCATGCATTCCGCCATCGTTTAGTGCCTCAAATCACCATTCGAAGTTTCGTAGGGGTATAGTTGTAATTTTCACCAAAAATCGTACATTGGGATTTTGAGGTATTCTTGTCTATCACATGCTCACAAAGCTTATCGCTTTGATTTCAATGCATTCCGACATCGTTTAGTGTCTCAAATCACCATTCGAAGTTTCGTAGGGGTATAGTTGTAATTTTCACCAAAAATCGTACATTGGGATTTTGAGGTATTCTTGTCTATCACATGTTTACAATGCTTATGGCTTTGGTTTTAATGCATTCCGCCATCGTTTACTGCCTCAAATCACCATTCGAAGTTTCGTAGGGGTATAGTTGTAATTTTCACCAAAAATCGTACATTGGGATTTTGAGGTATTCTTGTCTATCACATGCTCACAAAGCTTATTGCTTTGATTTCAATGCATTCCGACATCGTTTAGTGCCTCAAATCACCATTCGAAGTTTCGTAGGGGGTATAGTTGTAATTTTCACCAAAAATCGTTCATTGGGATTCTGAGGTATTCTTGTTTATCACATGCTCACAAAGCTTATGGCTTTGGTTTTCATGCATTCCGCCATCGTTTAGTGCCTCAAATCACCATTCGAAGTTTCGTAGGGGGTATAGTTGTAATTTTCACCAAAAATTGTACATTGGGATTTTGAGGTATTCTTGTCTATCACATGCTCACAAAGCTTATGGCTTTGGTTTCAATGCATTCCGACATCGTTTAGTGCCTCAAATCACCATTCGAAGTTCCGTAGGGGTGTATAGTTGTAATTTTCACCAAAAATCGTACATTGGAATTTTGAGGTATTCTTGTCTATCACATGCTCACAAAGCTTATGGCTTTGGTTTCAATGCATTCCGACATCGTTTAGTGCCTCAAATCACCATTCGAAGTTCCGTAGGGGTGTATAGTTGTAATTTTCACCAAAAATCGTACATTGGAATTTTGAGGTATTCTTGTCTATCACATGCTCACAAAGCTTATGGCTTTGGTTTCAATGCATTCCGACATCGTTTAGTGCCTCAAATCACCATTCGAAGTTCCGTAGGGGTATAGTTGTAATTTTCACCAAAAATCGTACATTGGAATTTTGAGGTATTCTTGTCTATCACATGCTCACAAAGCTTATGGCTTTGGTTTCAACGCATTCCGACATCTTTTAGTGCCTCAAATCACCATTCGAAGTTTCGTAGGAGTATAGTTGTAATTTTCACCAAAAATCGTACATTGAGATTTTGAGGTATTCTTGTCTACCACATGCTCACAAAGCTTATCGCTTTGATTTCAATGCATTCCGACATCGTTTAGTGCCTCAAATCACCCTTCGAAGTTTCGTAGGAGTATAGTTGTAATTTTCAACAAAAATTGTTCATTGGGATTTTGAGGTATTCTTGACTATCACATGCTCACAAAGCTTATGGCTTTGGTTTCAATGCATTCCGACATCATTTAGTGCCACAAATCACCATTCAAAGTTTCGTTGGAGTATAGTTGTAATTTTCACCAAAAATCGTACGTTGGGATTTTGAGGTATTCTTGTCTATCACATGCTCACAAAGCTTATGGCTTTGGTTTCAACGCATTCCGACATCTTTTAGTGCCTCAAATCACCATTCGAAGTTTCGTAGGAGTATAGTTGTAATTTTCACCAAAAATCGTACATTGAGATTTTGAGGTATTCTTGTCTATCACATGCTCACAAAGCTTATGGCTTTGGTTTCATTGCATTCCGACTTCGTATAGTGCCACAAATCACCATTCGAAGTTTCGTAGGGGTATAGTTGTAATTTTTACCTAAAATCGTATATTGAGATTTTGAGGTATT
The DNA here is from genome assembly GCA_963669365.1 of Verbascum thapsus. Classification (NCBI taxonomy): domain Eukaryota; kingdom Viridiplantae; phylum Streptophyta; class Magnoliopsida; order Lamiales; family Scrophulariaceae; genus Verbascum; species Verbascum thapsus. Next base: position 10,782,918 of record OY770115.1, on the reverse strand, counting down.
CTTATCTATCATATGTTTACAAACCTTATGGCTTTGGTTTTAATGCATTCCGCCATCGTTTAGTGCCTCAAATCACCATTCGAAGTTTCGTAGGGGTATAGTTGTAATTTTCACCAAAAATCGTACATTGGGATTTTGAGGTATTCTTGTCTATCACATGCTCACAAAGCTTATGGCTTTGGTTTCAATGCATTCCGACATCGTTTAGTGCCTCAAATCACCATTCGAAGTTCCGTAGGGGTGTATAGTTGTAATTTTCACCAAAAATCGTACATTGGAATTTTGAGGTATTCTTGTCTATCACATGCTCACAAAGCTTATGGCTTTGGTTTCAATGCATTCCGACATCGTTTAGTGCCTCAAATCACCATTCGAAGTTCCGTAGGGGTGTATAGTTGTAATTTTCACCAAAAATCGTACATTGGAATTTTGAGGTATTCTTGTCTATCACATGCTCACAAAGCTTATGGCTTTGGTTTCAATGCATTCCGACATCGTTTAGTGCCTCAAATCACCATTCGAAGTTCCGTAGGGGTATAGTTGTAATTTTCACCAAAAATCGTACATTGGAATTTTGAGGTATTCTTGTCTATCACATGCTCACAAAGCTTATGGCTTTGGTTTCAACGCATTCCGACATCTTTTAGTGCCTCAAATCACCATTCGAAGTTTCGTAGGAGTATAGTTGTAATTTTCACCAAAAATCGTACATTGAGATTTTGAGGTATTCTTGTCTACCACATGCTCACAAAGCTTATCGCTTTGATTTCAATGCATTCCGACATCGTTTAGTGCCTCAAATCACCCTTCGAAGTTTCGTAGGAGTATAGTTGTAATTTTCAACAAAAATTGTTCATTGGGATTTTGAGGTATTCTTGACTATCACATGCTCACAAAGCTTATGGCTTTGGTTTCAATGCATTCCGACATCATTTAGTGCCACAAATCACCATTCAAAGTTTCGTTGGAGTATAGTTGTAATTTTCACCAAAAATCGTACGTTGGGATTTTGAGGTATTCTTGTCTATCACATGCTCACAAAGCTTATGGCTTTGGTTTCAACGCATTCCGACATCTTTTAGTGCCTCAAATCACCATTCGAAGTTTCGTAGGAGTATAGTTGTAATTTTCACCAAAAATCGTACATTGAGATTTTGAGGTATTCTTGTCTATCACATGCTCACAAAGCTTATGGCTTTGGTTTCATTGCATTCCGACTTCGTATAGTGCCACAAATCACCATTCGAAGTTTCGTAGGGGTATAGTTGTAATTTTTACCTAAAATCGTATATTGAGATTTTGAGGTATTCTTATCTATCACATGTTTACAAACCTTATGGCTTTGGTTTTAATGCATTCCGCCATCGTTTAGTGCCTCAAATCACCATTCGAAGTTTCGTAGGGGTATAGTTGTAATTTTCACCAAAAATCGTACATTGGGATTTTGAGGTATTCTTGTCTATCACATGCTCACAAAGCTTATGGCTTTGGTTTCAATGCATTCCGACATCGTTTAGTGCCTCAAATCACCATTCGAAGTTCCGTAGGGGTGTATAGTTGTAATTTTCACCAAAAATCGTACATTGGAATTTTGAGGTATTCTTGTCTATCACATGCTCACAAAGCTTATGGCTTTGGTTTCAATGCATTCCGACATCGTTTAGTGCCTCAAATCACCATTCGAAGTTTCGTTGGGGGTATAGTTGTAATTTTCACCAAAAATCGTTCATTGGGATTCTGAGGTATTCTTGTTTATCACATGCTCACAAAGCTTATGGCTTTGGTTTTCATGCATTCCGCCATCGTTTAGTGCCTCAAATCACCATTCGAAGTTTCGTAGGGGTATAGTTGTAATTTTCACCAAAAATCGTACATTGGGATTTTGAGGTATTCTTGTCTATCACATGCTCACAAAGCTTATCGCTTTGATTTCAATGCATTCCGACATCGTTTAGTGTCTCAAATCACCATTCGAAGTTTCGTAGGGGTATAGTTGTAATTTTCACCAAAAATCGTACATTGAGATTTTGAGGTATTCTTGTCTATCACATGTTTACAATGCTTATGGCTTTGGTTTTAATGCATTCCGCCATCGTTTACTACCTCAAATCACCATTCGAAGTTTCGTAGGGGTATAGTTGTAATTTTCACCAAAAATCGTACATTGGGATTTTGAGGTATTCTTGTCTATCACATGCTCACAAAGCTTATTGCTTTGATTTCAATGCATTCCGACATCGTTTAGTGCCTCAAATCACCATTCGAAGTTTCGTAGGGGGTATAGTTGTAATTTTCACCAAAAATCGTTCATTGGGATTCTGAGGTATTCTTGTTTATCACATGCTCACAAAGCTTATGGCTTTGGTTTTCATGCATTCCGCCATCGTTTAGTGCCTCAAATCACCATTCGAAGTTTCGTAGGGGGTATAGTTGTAATTTTCACCAAAAATCGTACATTGGGATTTTGAGGTATTCTTGTCTATCACATGCTCACAAAGCTTATGGCTTTGGTTTCAATGCATTCCGACATCGTTTAGTGCCTCAAATCACCATTCGAAGTTCCGTAGGGGTGTATAGTTGTAATTTTCACCAAAAATCGTACATTGGAATTTTGAGGTATTCTTGTCTATCACATGCTCACAAAGCTTATGGCTTTGGTTTCAATGCATTCCGACATCGTTTAGTGCCTCAAATCACCATTCGAAGTTCCGTAGGGGTGTATAGTTGTAATTTTCACCAAAAATCGTACATTGGAATTTTGAGGTATTCTTGTCTATCACATGCTCACAAAGCTTATGGCTTTGGTTTCAATGCATTCCGACATCGTTTAGTGCCTCAAATCACCATTCGAAGTTTCGTAGAGGTATAGTTGTAATTTTCACCAAAAATCGTACATTGGGATTTTGAGGTATTCTTGTCTATCACATGCTCACAAAGCTTATGGCTTTGGTTTCAATGCATTCCGACATCGTTTAGTGCCTCAAATCACCATTCGAAGTTCCGTAGGGGTGTATAGTTGTAATTTTCACCAAAAATCGTACATTGGAATTTTGAGGTATTCTTGTCTATCACATGCTCACAAAGCTTATGGCTTTGGTTTCAATGCATTCCGACATCGTTTAGTGCCTCAAATCACCATACGAAGTTTCGTTGGGGGTATAGTTGTAATTTTCACCAAAAATCGTACATTGGGATTCTGAGGTATTCTTGTTTATCACATGCTCACAAAGCTTATGACTTTGGTTTCAATGCATTCCGACACCGTTTAGTGCCTCAAATCACCATTCGAAGTTTCGTAGGGGTATAGTTGTAATTTTCACCAAAAATCGTACGTTGGGATTTTGAGGTATTCTTGTCTATCACATGCTCACAAAGCTGATGGCTTTGGTTTCAACGCATTCCGACATCTTTTAGTGCCTCAAATCACCATTCGAAGTTTCGTAGGAGTATAATTGTAATTTTCACCAAAAATCGTACATTGAGATTTTGAGGTATTCTTGTCTATCACATGCTCACAAAGCTTATGGCTTTGGTTTCAATGCATTCCGACTTCGTTTAGTGCCACAAATCACCATTCGAAGTTTCGTAGGGGTATAGTTGTAATTTTTACCTAAAATCGTATATTGACATTTTGAGGTATTCTTATCTATCACATGTTTACAAAGCTTATGGCTTTGGTTTTAATGCATTCCGCCATCGTTTAGTGCCTCAAATCACCATTCGAAGTTTCGTAGGGGTATAGTTGTAATTTTCACCAAAAATCGTACATTGGGATTTTGAGGTATTCTTGTCTATCACATGCTCACAAAGCTTATGGCTTTGGTTTCAATGCATTCCGACATCGTTTAGTGCCTCAAATCACCATTCGAAGTTCCGTAGGGGTGTATAGTTGTAATTTTCACCAAAAATCGTACATTGGGATTTTGAGGTATTCTTGTCTATCACATGCTCACAAAGCTTATGGCTTTGGTTTCAACGCATTCCGACATCTTTTAGTGCCTCAAATCACCATTCGAAGTTTCGTAGGAGTATAGTTGTAATTTTTACCTAAAATCGTATATTGAGATTTTGAGGTATTCTTATCTATCACATGTTTACAAAGCTTATGGCTTTGGTTTTAATGCATTCCGCCATCGTTTAGTGCCTCAAATCACCATTCGAAGTTTCGTAGGGGTATAGTTGTAATTTTCACCAAAAATCGTACATTGGGATTTTGAGGTATTCTTGTCTATCACATGCTCACAAAGCTTATGGCTTTGGTTTCAATGCATTCCGACATCGTTTAGTGCCTCAAATCACCATTCGAAGTTCCGTAGGGGTGTATAGTTGTAATTTTCACCAAAAATCGTACATTGGAATTTTGAGGTATTCTTGTCTATCACATGCTCACAAAGCTTATGGCTTTGGTTTCAATGCATTCCGACATCGTTTAGTGCCTCAAATCACCATTCGAAGTTTCGTTGGGGGTATAGTTGTAATTTTCACCAAAAATCGTACATTGGGATTCTGAGGTATTCTTGTTTATCACATGCTCACAAAGCTTATGACTTTGGTTTCAATGCATTCCGACACTGTTTAGTGCCTCAAATCACCATTCGAAGTTTCGTAGGGGTATAGTTGTAATTTTCACCAAAAATCGTACATTGGGATTTTGAGGTATTCTTGTCTATCACATGCTCACAAAGCTTATCGCTTTGATTTCAATGCATTCCGACATCGTTTAGTGTCTCAAATCACCATTCGAAGTTTCGTAGGGGTATAGTTGTAATTTTCACCAAAAATCGTACATTGGGATTTTGAGGTATTCTTGTCTATCACATGTTTACAATGCTTATGGCTTTGGTTTTAATGCATTCCGCCATCGTTTAGTGCCTCAAATCACCATTCGAAGTTTCGTAGGGGTATAGTTGTAATTTTCACCAAAAATCGTACATTGGGATTTTGAGGTATTCTTGTCTATCACATGCTCACAAAGCTTATGGCTTTGGTTTCAATGCATTCCGACATCGTTTAGTGCCTCAAATCACCATTCGAAGTTTCGTTGGGGGTATAGTTGTAATTTTCACCAAAAATCGTACATTGGGATTCTGAGGTATTCTTGTTTATCACATGCTCACAAAGCTTATGACTTTGGTTTCAATGCATTCCGACACCGTTTAGTGCCTCAAATCACCATTCGAAGTTTCGTAGGGGTATAGTTGTAATTTTTACCTAAAATCGTATATTGGGATTTTGAGGTATTCTTATCTATCACATGTTTACAAAACTTATGGCTTTGGTTTTAATGCATCCCGCCATCGTTTAGTGCCTCAAATCACCATTCGAAGTTTCGTAGGAGTATAGTTGTAATTTTCACCAAAAATCGTACATTGGGATTTTGAGGTATTCTTGTCTATCACATGCTCACAAAGCTTATGGCTTTGGTGTCAATGCATTCCGACATCGTTTAGTGCCTCAAATCACCATTCGAAGTTCCGTAGGGGTATAGTTGTAATTTTCACCAAAAATCGTACATTGGAATTTTGAGATATTCTTGTCTATCACATGCTCACAAAGCTTATGGCTTTGGTTTCAACGCATTCCGACATCTTTTAGTGCCTCAAATCACCATTCGAAGTTTCGTAGCAGTATAGTTGTAATTTTCACCAAAAATCGTACATTGAGATTTTGAGGTATTCTTGTCTACCACATGCTCACAAAGCTTATCGCTTTGATTTCAATGCATTCCGACATCGTTTAGTGCCTCAAATCACCCTTCGAATTTTCGTAGGAGTATAGTTGTAATTTTCAACAAAAATTGTTCATTGGGATTTTGAGGTATTCTTGACTATCACATGCTCACAAAGCTTATGGCTTTGGTTTCAATGCATTCCGACATCATTTAGTGCCACAAATCACCATTCAAAGTTTCGTTGGAGTATAGTTGTAATTTTCACCAAAAATCGTACGTTGGGATTTTGAGGTATTCTTGTCTATCACATGCTCACAAAGCTTATGGCTTTGGTTTCAACGCATTCCGACATCTTTTAGTGCCTCAAATCACCATTCGAAGTTTCGTAGGAGTATAGTTGTAATTTTCACCAAAAATCGTACATTGAGATTTTGAGGTATTCTTGTCTATCACATGCTCACAAAGCTTATGGCTTTGGTTTCATTGCATTCCGACTTCGTATAGTGCCACAAATCACCATTCGAAGTTTCGTAGGGGTATAGTTGTAATTTTTACCTAAAATCGTATATTGAGATTTTGAGGTATTCTTATCTATCACATGTTTACAAACCTTATGGCTTTGGTTTTAATGCATTCCGCCATCGTTTAGTGCCTCAAATCACCATTCGAAGTTTCGTAGGGGTATAGTTGTAATTTTCACCAAAAATCGTACATTGGGATTTTGAGGTATTCTTGTCTATCACATGCTCACAAAGCTTATGGCTTTGGTTTCAATGCATTCCGACATCGTTTAGTGCCTCAAATCACCATTCGAAGTTCCGTAGGGGTGTATAGTTGTAATTTTCACCAAAAATCGTACATTGGAATTTTGAGGTATTCTTGTTTATCACATGCTCACAAAGCTTATGGCTTTGGTTTCAATGCATTCCGACATCGTTTAGTGCCTCAAATCACCATTCGAAGTTTCGTTGGGGGTATAGTTGTAATTTTCACCAAAAATCGTACATTGGGATTCTGAGGTATTCTTGTTTATCACATGCTCACAAAGCTTATGACTTTGGTTTCAATGCATTCCGACACCGTTTAGTGCCTCAAATCACCATTCGAAGTTTCGTAGGGGTATAGTTGTAATTTTCACCAAAAATCGTACATTGGGATTTTGAGGTATTCTTGTCTATCACATGCTCACAAAGCTTATCGCTTTGATTTCAATGCATTCCGACATCGTTTAGTGTCTCAAATCACCATTCGAAGTTTCGTAGGGGTATAGTTGTAATTTTCACCAAAAATCGTACATTGGGATTTTGAGGTATTCTTGTCTATCACATGCTCACAAAGCTTATCGCTTTGATTTCAATGCATTCCGACATCGTTTAGTGTCTCAAATCACCATTCGAAGTTTCGTAGGGGTATAGTTGTAATTTTCACCAAAAATCGTACATTGGGATTTTGAGGTATTCTTGTCTATCACATGGTTACAATGCTTATGGCTTTGGTTTTAATGCATTCCGCCATAGTTTAGTGCCTCAAATCACCATTCGAAGTTTCGTAGGGGTATAGTTGTAATTTTCACCAAAAATCGTACATTGGGATTTTGAGGTATTCTTGTCTATCACATGCTCACAAAGCTTATTGCTTTGATTTCAATGCATTCCGACATCATTTAGTGCCTCAAATCACCATTCGAAGTTTCGTAGGGGGTATAGTTGTAATTTTCACCAAAAATCGTTCATTGGGATTCTGAGGTATTCTTGTTTATCACATGCTCACAAAGCTTATGGCTTTGGTTTTCATGCATTCCGCCATCGTTTAGTGCCTCAAATCACCATTCGAAGTTTCGTAGGGGTATAGTTGTAATTTTCACCAAAAATCGTACATTGGGATTTTGAGGTATTCTTGTCTATCACATGCTCACAAAGCTTATCGCTTTGATTTCAATGCATTCCGACATCGTTTAGTGTCTCAAATCACCATTCGAAGTTTCGTAGGGGTATAGTTGTAATTTTCACCAAAAATCGTACATTGGGATTTTGAGGTATTCTTGTCTATCACATGTTTACAATGCTTATGGCTTTGGTTTTAATGCATTCCGCCATCGTTTACTGCCTCAAATCACCATTCGAAGTTTCGTAGGGGTATAGTTGTAATTTTCACCAAAAATCGTACATTGGGATTTTGAGGTATTCTTGTCTATCACATGCTCACAAAGCTTATTGCTTTGATTTCAATGCATTCCGACATCGTTTAGTGCCTCAAATCACCATTCGAAGTTTCGTAGGGGGTATAGTTGTAATTTTCACCAAAAATCGTTCATTGGGATTCTGAGGTATTCTTGTTTATCACATGCTCACAAAGCTTATGGCTTTGGTTTTCATGCATTCCGCCATCGTTTAGTGCCTCAAATCACCATTCGAAGTTTCGTAGGGGGTATAGTTGTAATTTTCACCAAAAATCGTACATTGGGATTTTGAGGTATTCTTGTCTATCACATGCTCACAAAGCTTATGGCTTTGGTTTCAATGCATTCCGACATCGTTTAGTGCCTCAAATCACCATTCGAAGTTCCGTAGGGGTGTATAGTTGTAATTTTCACCAAAAATCGTACATTGGAATTTTGAGGTATTCTTGTCTATCACATGCTCACAAAGCTTATGGCTTTGGTTTCAATGCATTCCGACATCGTTTAGTGCCTCAAATCACCATTCGAAGTTCCGTAGGGGTGTATAGTTGTAATTTTCACCAAAAATCGTACATTGGAATTTTGAGGTATTCTTGTCTATCACATGCTCACAAAGCTTATGGCTTTGGTTTCAATGCATTCCGACATCGTTTAGTGCCTCAAATCACCATTCGAAGTTCCGTAGGGGTATAGTTGTAATTTTCACCAAAAATCGTACATTGGAATTTTGAGGTATTCTTGTCTATCACATGCTCACAAAGCTTATGGCTTTGGTTTCAATGCATTCCGACATCTTTTAGTGCCTCAAATCACCATTCGAAGTTTCGTAGGAGTATAGTTGTAATTTTCACCAAAAATCGTACATTGAGATTTTGAGGTATTCTTGTCTACCACATGCTCACAAAGCTTATCGCTTTGATTTCAATGCATTCCGACATCGTTTAGTGCCTCAAATCACCCTTCGAAGTTTCGTAGGAGTATAGTTGTAATTTTCAACAAAAATTGTTCATTGGGATTTTGAGGTATTCTTGACTATCACATGCTCACAAAGCTTATGGCTTTGGTTTCAATGCATTCCGACATCATTTAGTGCCACAAATCACCATTCAAAGTTTCGTTGGAGTATAGTTGTAATTTTCACCAAAAATCGTACGTTGGGATTTTGAGGTATTCTTGTCTATCACATGCTCACAAAGCTTATGGCTTTGGTTTCAACGCATTCCGACATCTTTTAGTGCCTCAAATCACCATTCGAAGTTTCGTAGGAGTATAGTTGTAATTTTCACCAAAAATCGTACATTGAGATTTTGAGGTATTCTTGTCTATCACATGCTCACAAAGCTTATGGCTTTGGTTTCAATGCATTCCGACATCGTTTAGTGCCTCAAATCACCATTCGAAGTTTCGTAGGGGTATAGTTGTAATTTTCACCAAAAATCGTACATTGGGATTTTGAGGTATTCTTGTCTATCACATGCTCACAAAGCTTATGGCTTTGGTTTCAATGCATTCCGACATCGTTTAGTGCCTCAAATCACCATTCGAAGTTCCGTAGGGGTGTATAGTTGTAATTTTCACCAAAAATCGTACATTGGAATTTTGAGGTATTCTTGTCTATCACATGCTCACAAAGCTTATGGCTTTGGTTTCAATGCATTCCGACATCGTTTAGTGCCTCAAATCACCATTCGAAGTTTCGTTGGGGGTATAGTTGTAATTTTCACCAAAAATCGTACATTGGGATTCTGAGGTATTCTTGTTTATCACATGCTCACAAAGCTTATGACTTTGGTTTCAATGCATTCCGACACCGTTTAGTGCCTCAAATCACCATTCGAAGTTTCGTAGGGGTATAGTTGTAATTTTCACCAAAAATCGTACATTGGGATTTTGAGGTATTCTTGTCTATCACATGCTCACAAAGCTTATCGCTTTGATTTCAATGCATTCCGACATCGTTTAGTGTCTCAAATCACCATTCGAAGTTTCGTAGGGGTATAGTTGTAATTTTCACCAAAAATCGTACATTGGGATTTTGAGGTATTCTTGTCTATCACATGCTCACAAAGCTTATCGCTTTGATTTCAATGCATTCCGACATCGTTTAGTGTCTCAAATCACCATTCGAAGTTTCGTAGGGGTATAGTTGTAATTTTCACCAAAAATCGTACATTGGAATTTTGAGGTATTCTTGTCTATCACATGGTTACAATGCTTATGGCTTTGGTTTTAATGCATTCCGCCATCGTTTAGTGCCTCAAATCACCATTCGAAGTTTCGTAGGGGTATAGTTGTAATTTTCACCAAAAATCGTACATTGGGATTTTGAGGTATTCTTGTCTATCACATGCTCACAAAGCTTATTGCTTTGATTTCAATGCATTCCGACATCATTTAGTGCCTCAAATCACCATTCGAAGTTTCGTAGGGGGTATAGTTGTAATTTTCACCAAAAATCGTTCATTGGGATTCTGAGGTATTCTTGTTTATCACATGCTCACAAAGCTTATGGCTTTGGTTTTCATGCATTCCGCCATAGTTTAGTGCCTCAAATCACCATTCGAAGTTTCGTAGGGGTATAGTTGTAATTTTCACCAAAAATCGTACATTGGGATTTTGAGGTATTCTTGTCTATCACATGCTCACAAAGCTTATTGCTTTGATTTCAATGCATTCCGACATCATTTAGTGCCTCAAATCACCATTCGAAGTTTCGTAGGGGGTATAGTTGTAATTTTCACCAAAAATCGTTCATTGGGATTCTGAGGTATTCTTGTTTATCACATGCTCACAAAGCTTATGGCTTTGGTTTTCATGCATTCCGCCATCGTTTAGTGCCTCAAATCACCATTCGAAGTTTCGTAGGGGTATAGTTGTAATTTTCACCAAAAATCGTACATTGGGATTTTGAGGTATTCTTGTCTATCACATGCTCACAAAGCTTATCGCTTTGATTTCAATGCATTCCGACATCGTTTAGTGTCTCAAATCACCATTCGAAGTTTCGTAGGGGTATAGTTGTAATTTTCACCAAAAATCGTACATTGGGATTTTGAGGTATTCTTGTCTATCACATGTTTACAATGCTTATGGCTTTGGTTTTAATGCATTCCGCCATCGTTTACTGCCTCAAATCACCATTCGAAGTTTCGTAGGGGTATAGTTGTAATTTTCACCAAAAATCGTACATTGGGATTTTGAGGTATTCTTGTCTATCACATGCTCACAAAGCTTATTGCTTTGATTTCAATGCATTCCGACATCGTTTAGTGCCTCAAATCACCATTCGAAGTTTCGTAGGGGGTATAGTTGTAATTTTCACCAAAAATCGTTCATTGGGATTCTGAGGTATTCTTGTTTATCACATGCTCACAAAGCTTATGGCTTTGGTTTTCATGCATTCCGCCATCGTTTAGTGCCTCAAATCACCATTCGAAGTTTCGTAGGGGGTATAGTTGTAATTTTCACCAAAAATCGTACATTGGGATTTTGAGGTATTCTTGTCTATCACATGCTCACAAAGCTTATGGCTTTGGTTTCAATGCATTCCGACATCGTTTAGTGCCTCAAATCACCATTCGAAGTTCCGTAGGGGTGTATAGTTGTAATTTTCACCAAAAATCGTACATTGGAATTTTGAGGTTTTCTTGTCTATCACATGCTCACAAAGCTTATGGCTTTGGTTTCAATGCATTCCGACATCGTTTAGTGCCTCAAATCACCATTCGAAGTTCCGTAGGGGTGTATAGTTGTAATTTTCACCAAAAATCGTACATTGGAATTTTGAGGTATTCTTGTCTATCACATGCTCACAAAGCTTATGGCTTTGGTTTCAATGCATTCCGACATCGTTTAGTGCCTCAAATCACCATTCGAAGTTCCGTAGGGGTATAGTTGTAATTTTCACCAAAAATCGTACATTGGAATTTTGAGGTATTCTTGTCTATCACATGCTCACAAAGCTTATGGCTTTGGTTTCAATGCATTCCGACATCTTTTAGTGCCTCAAATCACCATTCGAAGTTTCGTAGGAGTATAGTTGTAATTTTCACCAAAAATCGTACATTGAGATTTTGAGGTATTCTTGTCTACCACATGCTCACAAAGCTTATCGCTTTGATTTCAATGCATTCCGACATCGTTTAGTGCCTCAAATCACCCTTCGAAGTTTCGTAGGAGTATAGTTGTAATTTTCAACAAAAATTGTTCATTGGGATTTTGAGGTATTCTTGACTATCACATGCTCACAAAGCTTATGGCTTTGGTTTCAATGCATTCCGACATCATTTAGTGCCACAAATCACCATTCAAAGTTTCGTTGGAGTATAGTTGTAATTTTCACCAAAAATCGTACGTTGGGATTTTGAGGTATTCTTGTCTATCACATGCTCACAAAGCTTATGGCTTTGGTTTCAACGCATTCCGACATCTTTTAGTGCCTCAAATCACCATTCGAAGTTTCGTAGGAGTATAGTTGTAATTTTCACCAAAAATCGTACATTGAGATTTTGAGGTATTCTTGTCTATCACATGCTCACAAAGCTTATGGCTTTGGTTTCAATGCATTCCGACATCGTTTAGTGCCTCAAATCACCATTCGAAGTTTCGTAGGGGTATAGTTGTAATTTTCACCAAAAATCGTACATTGGGATTTTGAGGTATTCTTGTCTATCACATGCTCACAAAGCTTATGGCTTTGGTTTCAATGCATTCCGACATCGTTTAGTGCCTCAAATCACCATTCGAAGTTCCGTAGGGGTGTATAGTTGTAATTTTCACCAAAAATCGTACATTGGAATTTTGAGGTATTCTTGTCTATCACATGCTCACAAAGCTTATGGCTTTGGTTTCAATGCATTCCGACATCGTTTAGTGCCTCAAATCACCATTCGAAGTTTCGTTGGGGGTATAGTTGTAATTTTCACCAAAAATCGTACATTGGGATTCTGAGGTATTCTTGTTTATCACATGCTCACAAAGCTTATGACTTTGGTTTCAATGCATTCCGACACCGTTTAGTGCCTCAAATCACCATTCGAAGTTTCGTAGGGGTATAGTTGTAATTTTCACCAAAAATCGTACATTGGGATTTTGAGGTATTCTTGTCTATTACATGCTCACAAAGCTTATCGCTTTGATTTCAATGCATTCCGACATCGTTTAGTGTCTCAAATCACCATTCGAAGTTTCGTAGGGGTATAGTTGTAATTTTCACCAAAAATCGTACATTGGGATTTTGAGGTATTCTTGTCTATCACATGCTCACAAAGCTTATCGCTTTGATTTCAATGCATTCCGACATCGTTTAGTGTCTCAAATCACCATTCGAAGTTTCGTAGGGGTATAGTTGTAATTTTCACCAAAAATCGTACATTGGAATTTTGAGGTATTCTTGTCTATCACATGGTTACAATGCTTATGGCTTTGGTTTTAATGCATTCCGCCATCGTTTAGTGCCTCAAATCACCATTCGAAGTTTCGTAGGGGTATAGTTGTAATTTTCACCAAAAATCGTACATTGGGATTTTGAGGTATTCTTGTCTATCACATGCTCACAAAGCTTATTGCTTTGATTTCAATGCATTCCGACATCATTTAGTGCCTCAAATCACCATTCGAAGTTTCGTAGGGGGTATAGTTGTAATTTTCACCAAAAATCGTTCATTGGGATTCTGAGGTATTCTTGTTTATCACATGCTCACAAAGCTTATGGCTTTGGTTTTCATGCATTCCGCCATAGTTTAGTGCCTCAAATCACCATTCGAAGTTTCGTAGGGGTATAGTTGTAATTTTCACCAAAAATCGTACATTGGGATTTTGAGGTATTCTTGTCTATCACATGCTCACAAAGCTTATTGCTTTGATTTCAATGCATTCCGACATCATTTAGTGCCTCAAATCACCATTCGAAGTTTCGTAGGGGGTATAGTTGTAATTTTCACCAAAAATCGTTCATTGGGATTCTGAGGTATTCTTGTTTATCACATGCTCACAAAGCTTATGGCTTTGGTTTTCATGCATTCCGCCATCGTTTAGTGCCTCAAATCACCATTCGAAGTTTCGTAGGGGTATAGTTGTAATTTTCACCAAAAATCGTACATTGGGATTTTGAGGTATTCTTGTCTATCACATGCTCACAAAGCTTATCGCTTTGATTTCAATGCATTCCGACATCGTTTAGTGTCTCAAATCACCATTCGAAGTTTCGTAGGGGTATAGTTGTAATTTTCACCAAAAATCGTACATTGGGATTTTGAGGTATTCTTGTCTATCACATGTTTACAATGCTTATGGCTTTGGTTTTAATGCATTCCGCCATCGTTTACTGCCTCAAATCACCATTCGAAGTTTCGTAGGGGTATAGTTGTAATTTTCACCAAAAATCGTACATTGGGATTTTGAGGTATTCTTGTCTATCACATGCTCACAAAGCTTATTGCTTTGATTTCAATGCATTCCGACATCGTTTAGTGCCTCAAATCACCATTCGAAGTTTCGTAGGGGGTATAGTTGTAATTTTCACCAAAAATCGTTCATTGGGATTCTGAGGTATTCTTGTTTATCACATGCTCACAAAGCTTATGGCTTTGGTTTTCATGCATTCCGCCATCGTTTAGTGCCTCAAATCACCATTCGAAGTTTCGTAGGGGGTATAGTTGTAATTTTCACCAAAAATCGTACATTGGGATTTTGAGGTATTCTTGTCTATCACATGCTCACAAAGCTTATGGCTTTGGTTTCAATGCATTCCGACATCGTTTAGTGCCTCAAATCACCATTCGAAGTTCCGTAGGGGTGTATAGTTGTAATTTTCACCAAAAATCGTACATTGGAATTTTGAGGTATTCTTGTCTATCACATGCTCACAAAGCTTATGGCTTTGGTTTCAATGCATTCCGACATCGTTTAGTGCCTCAAATCACCATTCGAAGTTCCGTAGGGGTGTATAGTTGTAATTTTCACCAAAAATCGTACATTGGAATTTTGAGGTATTCTTGTCTATCACATGCTCACAAAGCTTATGGCTTTGGTTTCAATGCATTCCGACATCGTTTAGTGCCTCAAATCACCATTCGAAGTTCCGTAGGGGTATAGTTGTAATTTTCACCAAAAATCGTACATTGGAATTTTGAGGTATTCTTGTCTATCACATGCTCACAAAGCTTATGGCTTTGGTTTCAATGCATTCCGACATCTTTTAGTGCCTCAAATCACCATTCGAAGTTTCGTAGGAGTATAGTTGTAATTTTCACCAAAAATCGTACATTGAGATTTTGAGGTATTCTTGTCTACCACATGCTCACAAAGCTTATCGCTTTGATTTCAATGCATTCCGACATCGTTTAGTGCCTCAAATCACCCTTCGAAGTTTCGTAGGAGTATAGTTGTAATTTTCAACAAAAATTGTTCATTGGGATTTTGAGGTATTCTTGACTATCACATGCTCACAAAGCTTATGGCTTTGGTTTCAATGCATTCCGACATCATTTAGTGCCACAAATCACCATTCAAAGTTTCGTTGGAGTATAGTTGTAATTTTCACCAAAAATCGTACGTTGGGATTTTGAGGTATTCTTGTCTATCACATGCTCACAAAGCTTATGGCTTTGGTTTCAACGCATTCCGACATCTTTTAGTGCCTCAAATCACCATTCGAAGTTTCGTAGGAGTATAGTTGTAATTTTCACCAAAAATCGTACATTGAGATTTTGAGGTATTCTTGTCTATCACATGCTCACAAAGCTTATGGCTTTGGTTTCAATGCATTCCGACATCGTTTAGTGCCTCAAATCACCATTCGAAGTTTCGTAGGGGTATAGTTGTAATTTTCACCAAAAATCGTACATTGGGATTTTGAGGTATTCTTGTCTATCACATGCTCACAAAGCTTATGGCTTTGGTTTCAATGCATTCCGACATCGTTTAGTGCCTCAAATCACCATTCGAAGTTCCGTAGGGGTGTATAGTTGTAATTTTCACCAAAAATCGTACATTGGAATTTTGAGGTATTCTTGTCTATCACATGCTCACAAAGCTTATGGCTTTGGTTTCAATGCATTCCGACATCGTTTAGTGCCTCAAATCACCATTCGAAGTTTCGTTGGGGGTATAGTTGTAATTTTCACCAAAAATCGTACATTGGGATTCTGAGGTATTCTTGTTTATCACATGCTCACAAAGCTTATGACTTTGGTTTCAATGCATTCCGACACCGTTTAGTGCCTCAAATCACCATTCGAAGTTTCGTAGGGGTATAGTTGTAATTTTCACCAAAAATCGTACATTGGGATTTTGAGGTATTCTTGTCTATCACATGCTCACAAAGCTTATCGCTTTGATTTCAATGCATTCCGACATCGTTTAGTGTCTCAAATCACCATTCGAAGTTTCGTAGGGGTATAGTTGTAATTTTCACCAAAAATCGTACATTGGGATTTTGAGGTATTCTTGTCTATCACATGCTCACAAAGCTTATCGCTTTGATTTCAATGCATTCCGACATCGTTTAGTGTCTCAAATCACCATTCGAAGTTTCGTAGGGGTATAGTTGTAATTTTCACCAAAAATCGTACATTGGAATTTTGAGGTATTCTTGTCTATCACATGGTTACAATGCTTATGGCTTTGGTTTTAATGCATTCCGCCATCGTTTAGTGCCTCAAATCACCATTCGAAGTTTCGTAGGGGTATAGTTGTAATTTTCACCAAAAATCGTACATTGGGATTTTGAGGTATTCTTGTCTATCACATGCTCACAAAGCTTATTGCTTTGATTTCAATGCATTCCGACATCATTTAGTGCCTCAAATCACCATTCGAAGTTTCGTAGGGGGTATAGTTGTAATTTTCACCAAAAATCGTTCATTGGGATTCTGAGGTATTCTTGTTTATCACATGCTCACAAAGCTTATGGCTTTGGTTTTCATGCATTCCGCCATCGTTTAGTGCCTCAAATCACCATTCGAAGTTTCGTAGGGGTATAGTTGTAATTTTCACCAAAAATCGTACATTGGGATTTTGAGGTATTCTTGTCTATCACATGCTCACAAAGCTTATCGCTTTGATTTCAATGCATTCCGACATCGTTTAGTGTCTCAAATCACCATTCGAAGTTTCGTAGGGGTATAGTTGTAATTTTCACCAAAAATCGTACATTGGGATTTTGAGGTATTCTTGTCTATCACATGGTTACAATGCTTATGGCTTTGGTTTTAATGCATTCCGCCATCGTTTACTGCCTCAAATCACCATTCGAAGTTTCGTAGGGGTATAGTTGTAATTTTCACCAAAAATCGTACATTGGGATTTTGAGGTATTCTTGTCTATCACATGCTCACAAAGCTTATTGCTTTGATTTCAATGCATTCCGACATCGTTTAGTGCCTCAAATCACCATTCGAAGTTTCGTAGGGGGTATAGTTGTAATTTTCACCAAAAATCGTTCATTGGGATTCTGAGGTATTCTTGTTTATCACATGCTCACAAAGCTTATGGCTTTGGTTTTCATGCATTCCGCCATCGTTTAGTGCCTCAAATCACCATTCGAAGTTTCGTAGGGGGTATAGTTGTAATTTTCACCAAAAATCGTACATTGGGATTTTGAGGTATTCTTGTCTATCACATGCTCACAAAGCTTATGGCTTTGGTTTCAATGCATTCCGACATCGTTTAGTGCCTCAAATCACCATTCGAAGTTCCGTAGGGGTGTATAGTTGTAATTTTCACCAAAAATCGTACATTGGAATTTTGAGGTATTCTTGTCTATCACATGCTCACAAAGCTTATGGCTTTGGTTTCAATGCATTCCGACATCGTTTAGTGCCTCAAATCACCATTCGAAGTTCCGTAGGGGTGTATAGTTGTAATTTTCACCAAAAATCGTACATTGGAATTTTGAGGTATTCTTGTCTATCACATGCTCACAAAGCTTATGGCTTTGGTTTCAATGCATTCCGACATCGTTTAGTGCCTCAAATCACCATTCGAAGTTCCGTAGGGGTATAGTTGTAATTTTCACCAAAAATCGTACATTGGGATTTTGAGGTATTCTTGTCTATCACATGCTCACAAAGCTTATGGCTTTGGTTTCAATGCATTCCGACATCGTTTAGTGCCTCAAATCACCATTCGAAGTTCCGTAGGGGTGTATAGTTGTAATTTTCACCAAAAATCGTACATTGGAATTTTGAGGTATTCTTGTCTATCACATGCTCACAAAGCTTATGGCTTTGGTTTCAATGCATTCCGACATCGTTTAGTGCCTCAAATCACCATTCGAAGTTTCGTTGGGGGTATAGTTGTAATTTTCACCAAAAATCGTACATTGGGATTCTGAGGTATTCTTGTTTATCACATGCTCACAAAGCTTATGACTTTGGTTTCAATGCATTCCGACACCGTTTAGTGCCTCAAATCACCATTCGAAGTTTCGTAGGGGTATAGTTGTAATTTTCACCAAAAATCGTACGTTGGGATTTTGAGGTATTCTTGTCTATCACATGCTCACAAAGCTGATGGCTTTGGTTTCAACGCATTCCGACATCTTTTAGTGCCTCAAATCACCATTCGAAGTTTCGTAGGAGTATAATTGTAATTTTCACCAAAAATCGTACATTGAGATTTTGAGGTATTCTTGTCTATCACATGCTCAAAAAGCTTATGGCTTTGGTTTCAATGCATTCCGACTTCGTTTAGTGCCACAAATCACCATTCGAAGTTTCGTAGGGGTATAGTTGTAATTTTTACCTAAAATCGTATATTGACATTTTGAGGTATTCTTATCTATCACATGTTTACAAAGCTTATGGCTTTGGTTTTAATGCATTCCGCCATCGTTTAGTGCCTCAAATCACCATTCGAAGTTTCGTAGGGGTATAGTTGTAATTTTCACCAAAAATCGTACATTGGGATTTTGAGGTATTCTTGTCTATCACATGCTCACAAAGCTTATGGCTTTGGTTTCAATGCATTCCGACATCGTTTAGTGCCTCAAATCACCATTCGAAGTTCCGTAGGGGTGTATAGTTGTAATTTTCACCAAAAATCGTACATTGGAATTTTGAGGTATTCTTGTCTATCACATGCTCACAAAGCTTATGGCTTTGGTTTCAATGCATTCCGACATCGTTTAGTGCCTCAAATCACCATTCGAAGTTTCGTTGGGGGTATAGTTGTAATTTTCACCAAAAATCGTACATTGGGATTCTGAGGTATTCTTGTTTATCACATGCTCACAAAGCTTATGACTTTGGTTTCAATGCATTCCGACACCGTTTAGTGCCTCAAATCACCATTCGAAGTTTCGTAGGGGTATAGTTGTAATTTTCACCAAAAATCGTACATTGGGATTTTGAGGTATTCTTGTCTATCACATGCTCACAAAGCTTATCGCTTTGATTTCAATGCATTCCAACATCGTTTAGTGTCTCAAATCACCATTCGAAGTTTCGTAGGGGTATAGTTGTAATTTTCGCCAAAAATCGTACATTGGGATTTTGAGGTATTCTTGTCTATCACATGTTTACAATGCTTATGGCTTTGGTTTTAATGCATTCCGCCATCGTTTAGTGCCTCAAATCACCATTCGAAGTTTCGTAGGGGTATAGTTGTAATTTTCACCAAAAATCGTACATTGGGATTTTGAGGTATTCTTGTCTATCACATGCTCACAAAGCTTATTGCTTTGATTTCAATGCATTCCGACATCGTTTAGTGCCTCAAATCACCATTCGAAGTTTCGTAGGGGTATAGTTGTAATTTTTACCTAAAATCGTATATTGGGATTTTGAGGTATTCTTATCTATCACATGTTTACAAAACTTATGGCTTTGGTTTTAATGCATTCCGCCATCGTTTAGTGCCTCAAATCACCATTCGAAGTTTCGTAGGGGTATAGTTGTAATTTTAACCAAAAATCGTACATTGGGATTTTGAGGTATTCTTGTCTATCACATGCTCACAAAGCTTATGGCTTTGGTGTCAATGCATTCCGACATCGTTTAGTGCCTCAAATCACCATTCGAAGTTCCGTAGGGGTATAGTTGTAATTTTCACCAAAAATCGTACATTGGAATTTTGAGGTATTCTTGTCTATCACATGCTCACAAAGCTTATGGCTTTGGTTTCAACGCATTCCGACATCTTTTAGTGCCTCAAATCACCATTCGAAGTTTCGTAGGAGTATAGTTGTAATTTTCACCAAAAATCGTACATTGAGATTTTGAGGTATTCTTGTCTATCACATGCTCACAAAGCTTATCGCTTTGATTTCAATGCATTCCGACATCGTTTAGTGCCTCAAATCACCATTCGAAGTTTCGTAGGAGTATAGTTGTAATTTTCAACAAAAATTGTTCATTGGGATTTTGAGGTATTCTTGACTATCACATGCTCACAAAGCTTATGGCTTTGGTTTCAATGCATTCCGACATCATTTAATGCCACAAATCACCATTCAAAGTTTCGTTGGAGTATAGTTGTAATTTTCACCAAAAATCGTACGTTGGGATTTTGAGGTATTCTTGTCTATCACATGCTCACAAAGCTTATGGCTTTGGTTTCAACGCATTCCGACATCTTTTAGTGCCTCAAATCACCATTCGAAGTTTCGTAGGAGTATAGTTGTAATTTTTACCTAAAATCGTATATTGAGATTTTGAGGTATTCTTATTTATCACATGTTTACAAAGCTTATGGCTTTGGTTTTAATGCATTCCGCCATCGTTTAGTGCCTCAAATCACCATTCGAAGTTTCGTAGGGGTATAGTTGTAATTTTCACCAAAAATCGTACATTGGGATTTTGAGGTATTCTTGTCTATCACATGCTCACAAAGCTTATGGCTTTGGTTTCAATGCATTCCGACATCGTTTAGTGCCTCAAATCACCATTCGAAGTTCCGTAGGGGTGTATAGTTGTAATTTTCACCAAAAATCGTACATTGGAATTTTGAGGTATTCTTGTCTATCACATGCTCACAAAGCTTATGGCTTTGGTTTCAATGCATTCCGACATCGTTTAGTGCCTCAAATCACCATTCGAAGTTTCGTTGGGGGTATAGTTGTAATTTTCACCAAAAATCGTACATTGGGATTCTGAGGTATTCTTGTTTATCACATGCTCACAAAGCTTATGACTTTGGTTTCAATGCATTCCGACACTGTTTAGTGCCTCAAATCACCATTCGAAGTTTCGTAGGGGTATAGTTGTAATTTTCACCAAAAATCGTACATTGGGATTTTGAGGTATTCTTGTCTATCACATGCTCACAAAGCTTATCGCTTTGATTTTAATGCATTCCGACATCGTTTAGTGTCTCAAATCACCATTCGAAGTTTCGTAGGGGTATAGTTGTAATTTTCACCAAAAATCGTACATTGGGATTTTGAGGTATTCTTGTCTATCACATGTTTACAATGCTTATGGCTTTGGTTTTAATGCATTCCGCCATCGTTTAGTGCCTCAAATCACCATTCGAAGTTTCGTAGGGGTATAGTTGTAATTTTCACCAAAAATCGTACATTGGGATTTTGAGGTATTCTTGTCTATCACATGCTCACAAAGCTTATTGCTTTGATTTTAATGCATTCCGACATCGTTTAGTGCCTCAAATCACCATTCGAAGTTTCGTAGGGGGTATAGTTGTAATTTTCACCAAAAATCGTTCATTGGGATTCTGAGGTATTCTTGTTTATCACATGCTCACAAAGCTTATGGCTTTGGTTTTCATGCATTCCGCCATCGTTTAGTGCCTCAAATCACCATTCGAAGTTTCGTAGGGGGTATAGTTGTAATTTTCACCAAAAATCGTACATTGGGATTTTGAGGTATTCTTGTCTATAACAAGCTCACGAAGCTTATCGCTTTGATTTCAATGCATTCCGCCATCGTTTAGTGTCTCAAATCACCATTCGAAGTTTCGTAGGGGTATAGTTGTAATTTTCACCAAAAATCGTACATTGGAATTTTGAGGTATTCTTGTCTATCACATGTTTACAATGCTTATGACTTTGGTTTTAATGCATTCCGCCATCGTTTAGTGCCTCAAATCACCATTCGAAGTTTCGTAGTGGTATAGTTGTAATTTTCACCAAAAATCGTACATTGGAATTTTGAGGTATTCTTGTCTATCACATGCTCACAAAGCTTATGGCTTTGGTTTCAATGCATTCCGACATCGTTTAGTGCCTCAAATCACCATTCGAAGTTTAGTTGGGGGTATAGTTGTAATTTTCACCAAAAATCGTACATTGGGATTCTGAGGTATTCTTGTTTATCACATGCTCACAAAGCTTATGGCTTTGGTTTCAATGCATTCCGACACCGTTTAGTGCCTCAAATCACCATTCGAAGTTTCGTAGGGGTATAGTTGTAATTTTCACCAAAAATCGTACATTGGGATTTTGAGGTATTCTTGTCTATCACATGCTCACAAAGCTTATCGCTTTGATTTCAATGCATTCCGACATCGTTTAGTGCCTCAAATCACCATTCGAAGTTTCGTAGGAGTATAGTTGTAATTTTCAACAAAAATTGTACATTGGGATTTTGAGGTATTCTTGACTATCACATGCTCACAAAGCTTATGGCTTTGGTTTCAATGCATTCCGACATCATTTAGTGCCACAAATCACCATTCACAGTTTCGTAGGGGTATAGTTGTAATTTTCACCAAAAATCGTACGTTGGGATTTTGAGGCATTCTTGTCTATCACATGCTCACAAAGCTTATGGCTTTGGTTTCAACGCATTCCGACATCTTTTAGTGCCTCAAATCACCATTCGAAGTTTCGTAGGAGTATAGTTGTAATTTTCACCAAAAATCGTACATTGAGATTTTGAGGTAGTCTTGTCTATCACATGCTCACAAAGCTTATAACTTTGGTTTCAATGCATTCCGACATCGTTTAGTGCCTCAAATCACCATTCGAAGTTTCGTAGGAGTATAATTGTAATTTTCAACAAAAATTGTACATTGGGATTTTGAGGTATTCTTGACTATCACATGCTCACAAAGCTTATGGCTTTGGTTTCAATGCATTCCGACATCATTTAGTGCCACAAATCACCATTCAAAGTTTCGTAGGGGTATAGTTGTAATTTTCACCAAAAATCGTACGTTGGGATTTTGAGGTATTCTTGTCTATTACATGCTCACAAAGCTTATGGCTTTGGTTTCAACGCATTCCGACATCTTTTAGTGCCTCAAATCACCATTCGAAGTTTCGTAGGAGTATAGTTGTAATTTTCACCAAAAATCGTACATTGAGATTTTGAGGTATTCTTGTCTATCACATGCTCACAAAGCTTATGGCTTTGGTTTCAATGCATTCCGACATCGTTTAGTGCCTCAAATCACCATTCGAAGTTCCGTAGGGGTATAGTTGTAATTTTCACCAAAAATCGTACATTGGAATTTTGAGGTATTCTTGTCTATCACATGCTCACAAAGCTTATGGCTTTGGTTTCAATGCATTCCGACATCGTTTAGTGCCTCAAATCACCATTCGAAGTTTCGTAGGGGGTATAGTTGTAATTTTCACCAAAAATCGTACATTGGGATTCTGAGGTATTCTTGTTTATCACATGCTCACAAAGCTTATGGCTTTGGTTTCAATGCATTCCGACACCGTTTAGTGCCTCTAATCACCATTCGCAGTTTCGTAGGGGTATAGTTGTAATTTTCACCAAAAATCGTACATTTTGATTTTGAGGTATTCTTGTCTATGACATGCTCACAAAGCTTATGGCTTTGGTTTCAATGCATTCCGCCACCGTTTAGTGCCTCAAATCACCATTCGAAGTTTCGTAGTGGTATAGTTGTAATTTTCACCAAAAATCGTACATAGAGATTTTTAGGTATTCTTGTCTATCACATGCTCACAAAGCTTATGGCTTTGGTTTCAATGCATTCCGACATCGTTTACTGCCTCAAATCACCATTCGAAGTTTCGTAGGAGTATAGTTGTAATTTTCAACAAAAATTGTACATTGGGATTTTGAGGTATTCTTGACTATCACATGCTCACAAAGCTTATGGCTTTGGTTTCAATGCATTCCGACATCATTTAGTGCCACAAATCACCATTCAAAGTTTCGTAGGGGTATAGTTGTAATTTTCACCAAAAATCGTACGTTGGGATTTTGAGGTATTCTTGTCTATCACATGCTCACAAAGCTTATGGCTTTGGTTTCAATGATTTCCGACATTTTTTAGTGCCTCTAATCACCATTCGAAGTTTCGTAGGGGTATAGTTGTAATTTTCACCAAAAATCGTACATTGGGATTTTGAGGTATTCTTGTCTATCACATGCTCACAAAGCTTATGGCTTTGGTTTCAATGCATTCCGACATAGTTTAGTGCCTGAAATCACCATTCGAAGTTTCGTAGGTGGTATATTTGTAATTTTCACCAAAAATCGTACATTGGGATTTTGAGGTATTCTTGTTTATCACATGCTCACAAAGCTTATGGGTTTGGATTCAATGCATTCCGACACCGTTTAGTGCCTCCAATCACCATTCGAAGTTTCGTAGGGGTATAGTTGTAATTTTAACCAAAAATCGTACATTGGGATTTTGAGGTATTCTTGTCTATCACATGCTCACAAAGCTTATGGCTTTGGTGTCAATGCATTCCGACATCGTTTAGTGCCTCAAATCACCATTCGAAGTTCCGTAGGGGTATAGTTGTAATTTTCACCAAAAATCGTACATTGGAATTTTGAGGTATTCTTGTCTATCACATGCTCACAAAGCTTATGGCTTTGGTTTCAACGCATTCCGACATCTTTTAGTGCCTCAAATCACCATTCGAAGTTTCGTAGGAGTATAGTTGTAATTTTCACCAAAAATCGTACATTGAGATTTTGAGGTATTCTTGTCTATCACATGCTCACAAAGCTTATCGCTTTGATTTCAATGCATTCCGACATCGTTTAGTGCCTCAAATCACCATTCGAAGTTTCGTAGGAGTATAGTTGTAATTTTCAACAAAAATTGTTCATTGGGATTTTGAGGTATTCTTGACTATCACATGCTCACAAAGCTTATGGCTTTGGTTTCAATGCATTCCGACATCATTTAATGCCACAAATCACCATTCAAAGTTTCGTTGGAGTATAGTTGTAATTTTCACCAAAAATCGTACGTTGGGATTTTGAGGTATTCTTGTCTATCACATGCTCACAAAGCTTATGGCTTTGGTTTCAACGCATTCCGACATCTTTTAGTGCCTCAAATCACCATTCGAAGTTTCGTAGGAGTATAGTTGTAATTTTCACCAAAAATCGTACATTGAGATTTTGAGGTATTCTTGTCTATCACATGCTCACAAAGCTTATGGCTTTGGTTTCAATGCATTCCGACATCGTTTAGTGCCTCAAATCACCATTCGAAGTTCCGTAGGGGTATAGTTGTAATTTTCACCAAAAATCGTACATTGGAATTTTGAGGTATTCTTGTCTATCACATGCTCACAAAGCTTATGGCTTTGGTTTCAATGCATTCCGACATCGTTTAGTGCCTCAAATCACCATTCGAAGTTTCGTAGGGGGTATAGTTGTAATTTTCACCAAAAATCGTACATTGGGATTCTGAGGTATTCTTGTTTATCACATGCTCACAAAGCTTATGGCTTTGGTTTCAATGCATTCCGACACCGTTTAGTGCCTCTAATCACCATTCGCAGTTTCGTAGGGGTATAGTTGTAATTTTCACCAAAAATCGTACATTTTGATTTTGAGGTATTCTTGTCTATGACATGCTCACAAAGCTTATGGCTTTGGTTTCAATGCATTCCGCCACCGTTTAGTGCCTCAAATCACCATTCGAAGTTTCGTAGTGGTATAGTTGTAATTTTCACCAAAAATCGTACATAGAGATTTTTAGGTATTCTTGTCTATCACATGCTCACAAAGCTTATGGCTTTGGTTTCAATGCATTCCGACATCGTTTACTGCCTCAAATCACCATTCGAAGTTTCGTAGGAGTATAGTTGTAATTTTCAACAAAAATTGTACATTGGGATTTTGAGGTATTCTTGACTATCACATGCTCACAAAGCTTATGGCTTTGGTTTCAATGCATTCCGACATCATTTAGTGCCACAAATCACCATTCAAAGTTTCGTAGGGGTATAGTTGTAATTTTCACCAAAAATCGTACGTTGGGATTTTGAGGTATTCTTGTCTATCACATGCTCACAAAGCTTATGGCTTTGGTTTCAATGATTTCCGACATTTTTTAGTGCCTCTAATCACCATTCGAAGTTTCGTAGGGGTATAGTTGTAATTTTCACCAAAAATCGTACATTGGGATTTTGAGGTATTCTTGTCTATCACATGCTCACAAAGCTTATGGCTTTGGTTTCAATGCATTCCGACATAGTTTAGTGCCTGAAATCACCATTCGAAGTTTCGTAGGTGGTATATTTGTAATTTTCACCAAAAATCGTACATTGGGATTTTGAGGTATTCTTGTTTATCACATGCTCACAAAGCTTATGGGTTTGGATTCAATGCATTCCGACACCGTTTAGTGCCTCCAATCACCATTCGAAGTTTCGTAGGGGTATAGTTGTAATTTTAACCAAAAATCGTACATTGGGATTTTGAGGTATTCTTGTCTATCACATGCTCACAAAGCTTATGGCTTTGGTGTCAATGCATTCCGACATCGTTTAGTGCCTCAAATCACCATTCGAAGTTCCGTAGGGGTATAGTTGTAATTTTCACCAAAAATCGTACATTGGAATTTTGAGGTATTCTTGTCTATCACATGCTCACAAAGCTTATGGCTTTGGTTTCAACGCATTCCGACATCTTTTAGTGCCTCAAATCACCATTCGAAGTTTCGTAGGAGTATAGTTGTAATTTTCACCAAAAATCGTACATTGAGATTTTGAGGTATTCTTGTCTATCACATGCTCACAAAGCTTATCGCTTTGATTTCAATGCATTCCGACATCGTTTAGTGCCTCAAATCACCATTCGAAGTTTCGTAGGAGTATAGTTGTAATTTTCAACAAAAATTGTTCATTGGGATTTTGAGGTATTCTTGACTATCACATGCTCACAAAGCTTATGGCTTTGGTTTCAATGCATTCCGACATCATTTAATGCCACAAATCACCATTCAAAGTTTCGTTGGAGTATAGTTGTAATTTTCACCAAAAATCGTACGTTGGGATTTTGAGGTATTCTTGTCTATCACATGCTCACAAAGCTTATGGCTTTGGTTTCAACGCATTCCGACATCTTTTAGTGCCTCAAATCACCATTCGAAGTTTCGTAGGAGTATAGTTGTAATTTTCACCAAAAATCGTACATTGAGATTTTGAGGTATTCTTGTCTATCACATGCTCACAAAGCTTATGGCTTTGGTTTCAATGCATTCCGACATCGTTTAGTGCCTCAAATCACCATTCGAAGTTCCGTAGGGGTATAGTTGTAATTTTCACCAAAAATCGTACATTGGAATTTTGAGGTATTCTTGTCTATCACATGCTCACAAAGCTTATGGCTTTGGTTTCAATGCATTCCGACATCGTTTAGTGCCTCAAATCACCATTCGAAGTTTCGTAGGGGGTATAGTTGTAATTTTCACCAAAAATCGTACATTGGGATTCTGAGGTATTCTTGTTTATCACATGCTCACAAAGCTTATGGCTTTGGTTTCAATGCATTCCGACACCGTTTAGTGCCTCTAATCACCATTCGCAGTTTCGTAGGGGTATAGTTGTAATTTTCACCAAAAATCGTACATTTTGATTTTGAGGTATTCTTGTCTATGACATGCTCACAAAGCTTATGGCTTTGGTTTCAATGCATTCCGCCACCGTTTAGTGCCTCAAATCACCATTCGAAGTTTCGTAGTGGTATAGTTGTAATTTTCACCAAAAATCGTACATAGAGATTTTTAGGTATTCTTGTCTATCACATGCTCACAAAGCTTATGGCTTTGGTTTCAATGCATTCCGACATCGTTTACTGCCTCAAATCACCATTCGAAGTTTCGTAGGAGTATAGTTGTAATTTTCAACAAAAATTGTACATTGGGATTTTGAGGTATTCTTGACTATCACATGCTCACAAAGCTTATGGCTTTGGTTTCAATGCATTCCGACATCATTTAGTGCCACAAATCACCATTCAAAGTTTCGTAGGGGTATAGTTGTAATTTTCACCAAAAATCGTACGTTGGGATTTTGAGGTATTCTTGTCTATCACATGCTCACAAAGCTTATGGCTTTGGTTTCAATGATTTCCGACATTTTTTAGTGCCTCTAATCACCATTCGAAGTTTCGTAGGGGTATAGTTGTAATTTTCACCAAAAATCGTACATTGGGATTTTGAGGTATTCTTGTCTATCACATGCTCACAAAGCTTATGGCTTTGGTTTCAATGCATTCCGACATAGTTTAGTGCCTGAAATCACCATTCGAAGTTTCGTAGGTGGTATATTTGTAATTTTCACCAAAAATCGTACATTGGGATTTTGAGGTATTCTTGTTTATCACATGCTCACAAAGCTTATGGGTTTGGATTCAATGCATTCCGACACCGTTTAGTGCCTCCAATCACCATTCGAAGTTTCGTAGGGGTATAGTTGTAATTTTAACCAAAAATCGTACATTGGGATTTTGAGGTATTCTTGTCTATCACATGCTCACAAAGCTTATGGCTTTGGTGTCAATGCATTCCGACATCGTTTAGTGCCTCAAATCACCATTCGAAGTTCCGTAGGGGTATAGTTGTAATTTTCACCAAAAATCGTACATTGGAATTTTGAGGTATTCTTGTCTATCACATGCTCACAAAGCTTATGGCTTTGGTTTCAACGCATTCCGACATCTTTTAGTGCCTCAAATCACCATTCGAAGTTTCGTAGGAGTATAGTTGTAATTTTCACCAAAAATCGTACATTGAGATTTTGAGGTATTCTTGTCTATCACATGCTCACAAAGCTTATCGCTTTGATTTCAATGCATTCCGACATCGTTTAGTGCCTCAAATCACCATTCGAAGTTTCGTAGGAGTATAGTTGTAATTTTCAACAAAAATTGTTCATTGGGATTTTGAGGTATTCTTGACTATCACATGCTCACAAAGCTTATGGCTTTGGTTTCAATGCATTCCGACATCATTTAATGCCACAAATCACCATTCAAAGTTTCGTTGGAGTATAGTTGTAATTTTCACCAAAAATCGTACGTTGGGATTTTGAGGTATTCTTGTCTATCACATGCTCACAAAGCTTATGGCTTTGGTTTCAACGCATTCCGACATCTTTTAGTGCCTCAAATCACCATTCGAAGTTTCGTAGGAGTATAGTTGTAATTTTTACCTAAAATCGTATATTGAGATTTTGAGGTATTCTTATTTATCACATGTTTACAAAGCTTATGGCTTTGGTTTTAATGCATTCCGCCATCGTTTAGTGCCTCAAATCACCATTCGAAGTTTTATAGTTGTAATTTTCACCAAAAATCGTACATTGGGATTTTGAGGTATTCTTGTCTATCACATGCTCACAAAGCTTATGGCTTTGGTTTCAATGCATTCCGACATCGTTTAGTGCCTCAAATCACCATTCGAAGTTCCGTAGGGGTGTATAGTTGTAATTTTCACCAAAAATCGTACATTGGAATTTTGAGGTATTCTTGTCTATCACATGCTCACAAAGCTTATGGCTTTGGTTTCAATGCATTCCGACATCGTTTAGTGCCTCAAATCACCATTCGAAGTTTCGTTGGGGGTATAGTTGTAATTTTCACCAAAAATCGTACATTGGGATTCTGAGGTATTCTTGTTTATCACATGCTCACAAAGCTTATGACTTTGGTTTCAATGCATTCCGACACTGTTTAGTGCCTCAAATCACCATTCGAAGTTTCGTAGGGGTATAGTTGTAATTTTCACCAAAAATCGTACATTGGGATTTTGAGGTATTCTTGTCTATCACATGCTCACAAAGCTTATCGCTTTGATTTTAATGCATTCCGACATCGTTTAGTGTCTCAAATCACCATTCGAAGTTTCGTAGGGGTATAGTTGTAATTTTCACCAAAAATCGTACATTGGGATTTTGAGGTATTCTTGTCTATCACATGTTTACAATGCTTATGGCTTTGGTTTTAATGCATTCCGCCATCGTTTAGTGCCTCAAATCACCATTCGAAGTTTCGTAGGGGTATAGTTGTAATTTTCACCAAAAATCGTACATTGGGATTTTGAGGTATTCTTGTCTATCACATGCTCACAAAGCTTATTGCTTTGATTTTAATGCATTCCGACATCGTTTAGTGCCTCAAATCACCATTCGAAGTTTCGTAGGGGGTATAGTTGTAATTTTCACCAAAAATCGTTCATTGGGATTCTGAGGTATTCTTGTTTATCACATGCTCACAAAGCTTATGGCTTTGGTTTTCATGCATTCCGCCATCGTTTAGTGCCTCAAATCACCATTCGAAGTTTCGTAGGGGGTATAGTTGTAATTTTCACCAAAAATCGTACATTGGGATTTTGAGGTATTCTTGTCTATAACAAGCTCACGAAGCTTATCGCTTTGATTTCAATGCATTCCGCCATCGTTTAGTGTCTCAAATCACCATTCGAAGTTTCGTAGGGGTATAGTTGTAATTTTCACCAAAAATCGTACATTGGAATTTTGAGGTATTCTTGTCTATCACATGTTTACAATGCTTATGACTTTGGTTTTAATGCATTCCGCCATCGTTTAGTGCCTCAAATCACCATTCGAAGTTTCGTAGTGGTATAGTTGTAATTTTCACCAAAAATCGTACATTGGAATTTTGAGGTATTCTTGTCTATCACATGCTCACAAAGCTTATGGCTTTGGTTTCAATGCATTCCGACATCGTTTAGTGCCTCAAATCACCATTCGAAGTTTAGTTGGGGGTATAGTTGTAATTTTCACCAAAAATCGTACATTGGGATTCTGAGGTATTCTTGTTTATCACATGCTCACAAAGCTTATGGCTTTGGTTTCAATGCATTCCGACACCGTTTAGTGCCTCAAATCACCATTCGAAGTTTCGTAGGGGTATAGTTGTAATTTTCACCAAAAATCGTACATTGGGATTTTGAGGTATTCTTGTCTATCACATGCTCACAAAGCTTATCGCTTTGATTTCAATGCATTCCGACATCGTTTAGTGCCTCAAATCACCATTCGAAGTTTCGTAGGAGTATAGTTGTAATTTTCAACAAAAATTGTACATTGGGATTTTGAAGTATTCTTGACTATCACATGCTCACAAAGCTTATGGCTTTGGTTTCAATGCATTCCGACATCATTTAGTGCCACAAATCACCATTCACAGTTTCGTAGGGGTATAGTTGTAATTTTCACCAAAAATCGTACGTTGGGATTTTGAGGCATTCTTGTCTATCACATGCTCACAAAGCTTATGGCTTTGGTTTCAACGCATTCCGACATCTTTTAGTGCCTCAAATCACCATTCGAAGTTTCGTAGGAGTATAGTTGTAATTTTCACCAAAAATCGTACATTGAGATTTTGAGGTAGTCTTGTCTATCACATGCTCACAAAGCTTATAACTTTGGTTTCAATGCATTCCGACATCGTTTAGTGCCTCAAATCACCATTCGAAGTTTCGTAGGAGTATAATTGTAATTTTCAACAAAAATTGTACATTGGGATTTTGAGGTATTCTTGACTATCACATGCTCACAAAGCTTATGGCTTTGGTTTCAATGCATTCCGACATCATTTAGTGCCACAAATCACCATTCAAAGTTTCGTAGGGGTATAGTTGTAATTTTCACCAAAAATCGTACGTTGGGATTTTGAGGTATTCTTGTCTATTACATGCTCACAAAGCTTATGGCTTTGGTTTCAACGCATTCCGACATCTTTTAGTGCCTCAAATCACCATTCGAAGTTTCGTAGGAGTATAGTTGTAATTTTCACCAAAAATCGTACATTGAGATTTTGAGGTATTCTTGTCTATCACATGCTCACAAAGCTTATGGCTTTGGTTTCAATGCATTCCGACATCGTTTAGTGCCTCAAATCACCATTCGAAGTTCCGTAGGGGTATAGTTGTAATTTTCACCAAAAATCGTACATTGGAATTTTGAGGTATTCTTGTCTATCACATGCTCACAAAGCTTATGGCTTTGGTTTCAATGCATTCCGACATCGTTTAGTGCCTCAAATCACCATTCGAAGTTTCGTAGGGGGTATAGTTGTAATTTTCACCAAAAATCGTACATTGGGATTCTGAGGTATTCTTGTTTATCACATGCTCACAAAGCTTATGGCTTTGGTTTCAATGCATTCCGACACCGTTTAGTGCCTCTAATCACCATTCGCAGTTTCGTAGGGGTATAGTTGTAATTTTCACCAAAAATCGTACATTTTGATTTTGAGGTATTCTTGTCTATGACATGCTCACAAAGCTTATGGCTTTGGTTTCAATGCATTCCGCCACCGTTTAGTGCCTCAAATCACCATTCGAAGTTTCGTAGTGGTATAGTTGTAATTTTCACCAAAAATCGTACATAGAGATTTTTAGGTATTCTTGTCTATCACATGCTCACAAAGCTTATGGCTTTGGTTTCAATGCATTCCGACATCGTTTACTGCCTCAAATCACCATTCGAAGTTTCGTAGGAGTATAGTTGTAATTTTCAACAAAAATTGTACATTGGGATTTTGAGGTATTCTTGACTATCACATGCTCACAAAGCTTATGGCTTTGGTTTCAATGCATTCCGACATCATTTAGTGCCACAAATCACCATTCAAAGTTTCGTAGGGGTATAGTTGTAATTTTCACCAAAAATCGTACGTTGGGATTTTGAGGTATTCTTGTCTATCACATGCTCACAAAGCTTATGGCTTTGGTTTCAATGATTTCCGACATTTTTTAGTGCCTCTAATCACCATTCGAAGTTTCGTAGGGGTATAGTTGTAATTTTCACCAAAAATCGTACATTGGGATTTTGAGGTATTCTTGTCTATCACATGCTCACAAAGCTTATGGCTTTGGTTTCAATGCATTCCGACATAGTTTAGTGCCTGAAATCACCATTCGAAGTTTCGTAGGTGGTATATTTGTAATTTTCACCAAAAATCGTACATTGGGATTTTGAGGTATTCTTGTTTATCACATGCTCACAAAGCTTATGGGTTTGGATTCAATGCATTCCGACACCGTTTAGTGCCTCCAATCACCATTCGAAGTTTCGTAGGGGTATAGTTGTAATTTTCACCAAAAATCGTACATTGGAATTTTGAGGTATTCTTGTCTATCACATGCTCACAAAGCTTATTGCTTTGATTTCAATGCATTCCGACATCGTTTAGTGCCTCAAATCACCATTCGAAGTTTCGTAGGGGGTATAGTTGTAATTTTCACCAAAAATCGTTCATTGGGATTCTGAGGTATTCTTGTTTATCACATGCTCACAAAGCTTATGGCTTTGGTTTTCATGCATTCCGCCATCGTTTAGTGCCTCAAATCACCATTCGAAGTTTCGTAGGGGGTATAGTTGTAATTTTCACCAAAAATCGTACATTGGGATTTTGAGGTATTCTTGTCTATAACAAGCTCACGAAGCTTATCGCTTTGATTTCAATGCATTCCGCCATCGTTTAGTGTCTCAAATCACCATTCGAAGTTTCATAGGGGTATAGTTGTAATTTTCACCAAAAATCGTACATTGGGATTTTGAGGTATTCTTGTCTATCACATGTTTACAATGCTTATGACTTTGGTTTTAATGCATTCCGCCATCGTTTAGTGCCTCAAATCACCATTCGAAGTTTCGTAGTGGTATAGTTGTAATTTTCACCAAAAATCGTACATTGGAATTTTGAGGTATTCTTGTCTATCACATGCTCACAAAGCTTATGGCTTTGGTTTCAATGCATTCCGACATCGTTTAGTGCCTCAAATCACCATACAAAGTTTAGTTGGGGGTATAGTTGTAATTTTCACCAAAAATCGTACATTGGGATTCTGAGGTATTCTTGTTTATCACATGCTCACAAAGCTTATGGCTTTGGTTTCAATGCATTCCGACACCGTTTAGTGCCTCAAATCACCATTCGAAGTTTCGTAGGGGTATAGTTGTAATTTTCACCAAAAATCGTACATTGGGATTTTGAGGTATTCTTGTCTATCACATGCTCACAAAGCTTATGGCTTTGGTGTCAATGCATTCCGACATCGTTTAGTGCCTCAAATCACCATTCGAAGTTCCGTAGGGGTATAGTTGTAATTTTCACCAAAAATCGTACATTGGAATTTTGAGGTATTCTTGTCTATCACATGCTCACAAAGCTTATGGCTTTGGTTTCAACGCATTCCGACATCTTTTAGTGCCTCAAATCACCATTCGAAGTTTCGTAGGAGTATAGTTGTAATTTTCACCAAAAATCGTACATTGAGATTTTGAGGTATTCTTGTCTATCACATGCTCACAAAGCTTATCGCTTTGATTTCAATGCATTCCGACATCGTTTAGTGCCTCAAATCACCATTCGAAGTTTCGTAGGAGTATAGTTGTAATTTTCAACAAAAATTGTTCATTGGGATTTTGAGGTATTCTTGACTATCACATGCTCACAAAGCTTATGGCTTTGGTTTCAATGCATTCCGACATCATTTAATGCCACAAATCACCATTCAAAGTTTCGTTGGAGTATAGTTGTAATTTTCACCAAAAATCGTACGTTGGGATTTTGAGGTATTCTTGTCTATCACATGCTCACAAAGCTTATGGCTTTGGTTTCAACGCATTCCGACATCTTTTAGTGCCTCAAATCACCATTCGAAGTTTCGTAGGAGTATAGTTGTAATTTTTACCTAAAATCGTATATTGAGATTTTGAGGTATTCTTATTTATCACATGTTTACAAAGCTTATGGCTTTGGTTTTAATGCATTCCGCCATCGTTTAGTGCCTCAAATCACCATTCGAAGTTTCGTAGGGGTATAGTTGTAATTTTCACCAAAAATCGTACATTGGGATTTTGAGGTATTCTTGTCTATCACATGCTCACAAAGCTTATGGCTTTGGTTTCAATGCATTCCGACATCGTTTAGTGCCTCAAATCACCATTCGAAGTTCCGTAGGGGTGTATAGTTGTAATTTTCACCAAAAATCGTACATTGGAATTTTGAGGTATTCTTGTCTATCACATGCTCACAAAGCTTATGGCTTTGGTTTCAATGCATTCCGACATCGTTTAGTGCCTCAAATCACCATTCGAAGTTTCGTTGGGGGTATAGTTGTAATTTTCACCAAAAATCGTACATTGGGATTCTGAGGTATTCTTGTTTATCACATGCTCACAAAGCTTATGACTTTGGTTTCAATGCATTCCGACACTGTTTAGTGCCTCAAATCACCATTCGAAGTTTCGTAGGGGTATAGTTGTAATTTTCACCAAAAATCGTACATTGGGATTTTGAGGTATTCTTGTCTATCACATGCTCACAAAGCTTATCGCTTTGATTTTAATGCATTCCGACATCGTTTAGTGTCTCAAATCACCATTCGAAGTTTCGTAGGGGTATAGTTGTAATTTTCACCAAAAATCGTACATTGGGATTTTGAGGTATTCTTGTCTATCACATGTTTACAATGCTTATGGCTTTGGTTTTAATGCATTCCGCCATCGTTTAGTGCCTCAAATCACCATTCGAAGTTTCGTAGGGGTATAGTTGTAATTTTCACCAAAAATCGTACATTGGGATTTTGAGGTATTCTTGTCTATCACATGCTCACAAAGCTTATTGCTTTGATTTTAATGCATTCCGACATCGTTTAGTGCCTCAAATCACCATTCGAAGTTTCGTAGGGGGTATAGTTGTAATTTTCACCAAAAATCGTTCATTGGGATTCTGAGGTATTCTTGTTTATCACATGCTCACAAAGCTTATGGCTTTGGTTTTCATGCATTCCGCCATCGTTTAGTGCCTCAAATCACCATTCGAAGTTTCGTAGGGGGTATAGTTGTAATTTTCACCAAAAATCGTACATTGGGATTTTGAGGTATTCTTGTCTATAACAAGCTCACGAAGCTTATCGCTTTGATTTCAATGCATTCCGCCATCGTTTAGTGTCTCAAATCACCATTCGAAGTTTCGTAGGGGTATAGTTGTAATTTTCACCAAAAATCGTACATTGGAATTTTGAGGTATTCTTGTCTATCACATGTTTACAATGCTTATGACTTTGGTTTTAATGCATTCCGCCATCGTTTAGTGCCTCAAATCACCATTCGAAGTTTCGTAGTGGTATAGTTGTAATTTTCACCAAAAATCGTACATTGGAATTTTGAGGTATTCTTGTCTATCACATGCTCACAAAGCTTATGGCTTTGGTTTCAATGCATTCCGACATCGTTTAGTGCCTCAAATCACCATTCGAAGTTTAGTTGGGGGTATAGTTGTAATTTTCACCAAAAATCGTACATTGGGATTCTGAGGTATTCTTGTTTATCACATGCTCACAAAGCTTATGGCTTTGGTTTCAATGCATTCCGACACCGTTTAGTGCCTCAAATCACCATTCGAAGTTTCGTAGGGGTATAGTTGTAATTTTCACCAAAAATCGTACATTGGGATTTTGAGGTATTCTTGTCTATCACATGCTCACAAAGCTTATCGCTTTGATTTCAATGCATTCCGACATCGTTTAGTGCCTCAAATCACCATTCGAAGTTTCGTAGGAGTATAGTTGTAATTTTCAACAAAAATTGTACATTGGGATTTTGAGGTATTCTTGACTATCACATGCTCACAAAGCTTATGGCTTTGGTTTCAATGCATTCCGACATCATTTAGTGCCACAAATCACCATTCACAGTTTCGTAGGGGTATAGTTGTAATTTTCACCAAAAATCGTACGTTGGGATTTTGAGGCATTCTTGTCTATCACATGCTCACAAAGCTTATGGCTTTGGTTTCAACGCATTCCGACATCTTTTAGTGCCTCAAATCACCATTCGAAGTTTCGTAGGAGTATAGTTGTAATTTTCACCAAAAATCGTACATTGAGATTTTGAGGTAGTCTTGTCTATCACATGCTCACAAAGCTTATAACTTTGGTTTCAATGCATTCCGACATCGTTTAGTGCCTCAAATCACCATTCGAAGTTTCGTAGGAGTATAATTGTAATTTTCAACAAAAATTGTACATTGGGATTTTGAGGTATTCTTGACTATCACATGCTCACAAAGCTTATGGCTTTGGTTTCAATGCATTCCGACATCATTTAGTGCCACAAATCACCATTCAAAGTTTCGTAGGGGTATAGTTGTAATTTTCACCAAAAATCGTACGTTGGGATTTTGAGGTATTCTTGTCTATTACATGCTCACAAAGCTTATGGCTTTGGTTTCAACGCATTCCGACATCTTTTAGTGCCTCAAATCACCATTCGAAGTTTCGTAGGAGTATAGTTGTAATTTTCACCAAAAATCGTACATTGAGATTTTGAGGTATTCTTGTCTATCACATGCTCACAAAGCTTATGGCTTTGGTTTCAATGCATTCCGACATCGTTTAGTGCCTCAAATCACCATTCGAAGTTCCGTAGGGGTATAGTTGTAATTTTCACCAAAAATCGTACATTGGAATTTTGAGGTATTCTTGTCTATCACATGCTCACAAAGCTTATGGCTTTGGTTTCAATGCATTCCGACATCGTTTAGTGCCTCAAATCACCATTCGAAGTTTCGTAGGGGGTATAGTTGTAATTTTCACCAAAAATCGTACATTGGGATTCTGAGGTATTCTTGTTTATCACATGCTCACAAAGCTTATGGCTTTGGTTTCAATGCATTCCGACACCGTTTAGTGCCTCTAATCACCATTCGCAGTTTCGTAGGGGTATAGTTGTAATTTTCACCAAAAATCGTACATTTTGATTTTGAGGTATTCTTGTCTATGACATGCTCACAAAGCTTATGGCTTTGGTTTCAATGCATTCCGCCACCGTTTAGTGCCTCAAATCACCATTCGAAGTTTCGTAGTGGTATAGTTGTAATTTTCACCAAAAATCGTACATAGAGATTTTTAGGTATTCTTGTCTATCACATGCTCACAAAGCTTATGGCTTTGGTTTCAATGCATTCCGACATCGTTTACTGCCTCAAATCACCATTCGAAGTTTCGTAGGAGTATAGTTGTAATTTTCAACAAAAATTGTACATTGGGATTTTGAGGTATTCTTGACTATCACATGCTCACAAAGCTTATGGCTTTGGTTTCAATGCATTCCGACATCATTTAGTGCCACAAATCACCATTCAAAGTTTCGTAGGGGTATAGTTGTAATTTTCACCAAAAATCGTACGTTGGGATTTTGAGGTATTCTTGTCTATCACATGCTCACAAAGCTTATGGCTTTGGTTTCAATGATTTCCGACATTTTTTAGTGCCTCTAATCACCATTCGAAGTTTCGTAGGGGTATAGTTGTAATTTTCACCAAAAATCGTACATTGGGATTTTGAGGTATTCTTGTCTATCACATGCTCACAAAGCTTATGGCTTTGGTTTCAATGCATTCCGACATAGTTTAGTGCCTGAAATCACCATTCGAAGTTTCGTAGGTGGTATATTTGTAATTTTCACCAAAAATCGTACATTGGGATTTTGAGGTATTCTTGTTTATCACATGCTCACAAAGCTTATGGGTTTGGATTCAATGCATTCCGACACCGTTTAGTGCCTCCAATCACCATTCGAAGTTTCGTAGGGGTATAGTTGTAATTTTAACCAAAAATCGTACATTGGGATTTTGAGGTATTCTTGTCTATCACATGCTCACAAAGCTTATGGCTTTGGTGTCAATGCATTCCGACATCGTTTAGTGCCTCAAATCACCATTCGAAGTTCCGTAGGGGTATAGTTGTAATTTTCACCAAAAATCGTACATTGGAATTTTGAGGTATTCTTGTCTATCACATGCTCACAAAGCTTATGGCTTTGGTTTCAACGCATTCCGACATCTTTTAGTGCCTCAAATCACCATTCGAAGTTTCGTAGGAGTATAGTTGTAATTTTCACCAAAAATCGTACATTGAGATTTTGAGGTATTCTTGTCTATCACATGCTCACAAAGCTTATCGCTTTGATTTCAATGCATTCCGACATCGTTTAGTGCCTCAAATCACCATTCGAAGTTTCGTAGGAGTATAGTTGTAATTTTCAACAAAAATTGTTCATTGGGATTTTGAGGTATTCTTGACTATCACATGCTCACAAAGCTTATGGCTTTGGTTTCAATGCATTCCGACATCATTTAATGCCACAAATCACCATTCAAAGTTTCGTTGGAGTATAGTTGTAATTTTCACCAAAAATCGTACGTTGGGATTTTGAGGTATTCTTGTCTATCACATGCTCACAAAGCTTATGGCTTTGGTTTCAACGCATTCCGACATCTTTTAGTGCCTCAAATCACCATTCGAAGTTTCGTAGGAGTATAGTTGTAATTTTCACCAAAAATCGTACATTGAGATTTTGAGGTATTCTTGTCTATCACATGCTCACAAAGCTTATGGCTTTGGTTTCAATGCATTCCGACATCGTTTAGTGCCTCAAATCACCATTCGAAGTTCCGTAGGGGTATAGTTGTAATTTTCACCAAAAATCGTACATTGGAATTTTGAGGTATTCTTGTCTATCACATGCTCACAAAGCTTATGGCTTTGGTTTCAATGCATTCCGACATCGTTTAGTGCCTCAAATCACCATTCGAAGTTTCGTAGGGGGTATAGTTGTAATTTTCACCAAAAATCGTACATTGGGATTCTGAGGTATTCTTGTTTATCACATGCTCACAAAGCTTATGGCTTTGGTTTCAATGCATTCCGACACCGTTTAGTGCCTCTAATCACCATTCGCAGTTTCGTAGGGGTATAGTTGTAATTTTCACCAAAAATCGTACATTTTGATTTTGAGGTATTCTTGTCTATGACATGCTCACAAAGCTTATGGCTTTGGTTTCAATGCATTCCGCCACCGTTTAGTGCCTCAAATCACCATTCGAAGTTTCGTAGTGGTATAGTTGTAATTTTCACCAAAAATCGTACATAGAGATTTTTAGGTATTCTTGTCTATCACATGCTCACAAAGCTTATGGCTTTGGTTTCAATGCATTCCGACATCGTTTACTGCCTCAAATCACCATTCGAAGTTTCGTAGGAGTATAGTTGTAATTTTCAACAAAAATTGTACATTGGGATTTTGAGGTATTCTTGACTATCACATGCTCACAAAGCTTATGGCTTTGGTTTCAATGCATTCCGACATCATTTAGTGCCACAAATCACCATTCAAAGTTTCGTAGGGGTATAGTTGTAATTTTCACCAAAAATCGTACGTTGGGATTTTGAGGTATTCTTGTCTATCACATGCTCACAAAGCTTATGGCTTTGGTTTCAATGATTTCCGACATTTTTTAGTGCCTCTAATCACCATTCGAAGTTTCGTAGGGGTATAGTTGTAATTTTCACCAAAAATCGTACATTGGGATTTTGAGGTATTCTTGTCTATCACATGCTCACAAAGCTTATGGCTTTGGTTTCAATGCATTCCGACATAGTTTAGTGCCTGAAATCACCATTCGAAGTTTCGTAGGTGGTATATTTGTAATTTTCACCAAAAATCGTACATTGGGATTTTGAGGTATTCTTGTTTATCACATGCTCACAAAGCTTATGGGTTTGGATTCAATGCATTCCGACACCGTTTAGTGCCTCCAATCACCATTCGAAGTTTCGTAGGGGTATAGTTGTAATTTTAACCAAAAATCGTACATTGGGATTTTGAGGTATTCTTGTCTATCACATGCTCACAAAGCTTATGGCTTTGGTGTCAATGCATTCCGACATCGTTTAGTGCCTCAAATCACCATTCGAAGTTCCGTAGGGGTATAGTTGTAATTTTCACCAAAAATCGTACATTGGAATTTTGAGGTATTCTTGTCTATCACATGCTCACAAAGCTTATGGCTTTGGTTTCAACGCATTCCGACATCTTTTAGTGCCTCAAATCACCATTCGAAGTTTCGTAGGAGTATAGTTGTAATTTTCACCAAAAATCGTACATTGAGATTTTGAGGTATTCTTGTCTATCACATGCTCACAAAGCTTATCGCTTTGATTTCAATGCATTCCGACATCGTTTAGTGCCTCAAATCACCATTCGAAGTTTCGTAGGAGTATAGTTGTAATTTTCAACAAAAATTGTTCATTGGGATTTTGAGGTATTCTTGACTATCACATGCTCACAAAGCTTATGGCTTTGGTTTCAATGCATTCCGACATCATTTAATGCCACAAATCACCATTCAAAGTTTCGTTGGAGTATAGTTGTAATTTTCACCAAAAATCGTACGTTGGGATTTTGAGGTATTCTTGTCTATCACATGCTCACAAAGCTTATGGCTTTGGTTTCAACGCATTCCGACATCTTTTAGTGCCTCAAATCACCATTCGAAGTTTCGTAGGAGTATAGTTGTAATTTTCACCAAAAATCGTACATTGAGATTTTGAGGTATTCTTGTCTATCACATGCTCACAAAGCTTATGGCTTTGGTTTCAATGCATTCCGACATCGTTTAGTGCCTCAAATCACCATTCGAAGTTCCGTAGGGGTATAGTTGTAATTTTCACCAAAAATCGTACATTGGAATTTTGAGGTATTCTTGTCTATCACATGCTCACAAAGCTTATGGCTTTGGTTTCAATGCATTCCGACATCGTTTAGTGCCTCAAATCACCATTCGAAGTTTCGTAGGGGGTATAGTTGTAATTTTCACCAAAAATCGTACATTGGGATTCTGAGGTATTCTTGTTTATCACATGCTCACAAAGCTTATGGCTTTGGTTTCAATGCATTCCGACACCGTTTAGTGCCTCTAATCACCATTCGCAGTTTCGTAGGGGTATAGTTGTAATTTTCACCAAAAATCGTACATTTTGATTTTGAGGTATTCTTGTCTATGACATGCTCACAAAGCTTATGGCTTTGGTTTCAATGCATTCCGCCACCGTTTAGTGCCTCAAATCACCATTCGAAGTTTCGTAGTGGTATAGTTGTAATTTTCACCAAAAATCGTACATAGAGATTTTTAGGTATTCTTGTCTATCACATGCTCACAAAGCTTATGGCTTTGGTTTCAATGCATTCCGACATCGTTTACTGCCTCAAATCACCATTCGAAGTTTCGTAGGAGTATAGTTGTAATTTTCAACAAAAATTGTACATTGGGATTTTGAGGTATTCTTGACTATCACATGCTCACAAAGCTTATGGCTTTGGTTTCAATGCATTCCGACATCATTTAGTGCCACAAATCACCATTCAAAGTTTCGTAGGGGTATAGTTGTAATTTTCACCAAAAATCGTACGTTGGGATTTTGAGGTATTCTTGTCTATCACATGCTCACAAAGCTTATGGCTTTGGTTTCAATGATTTCCGACATTTTTTAGTGCCTCTAATCACCATTCGAAGTTTCGTAGGGGTATAGTTGTAATTTTCACCAAAAATCGTACATTGGGATTTTGAGGTATTCTTGTCTATCACATGCTCACAAAGCTTATGGCTTTGGTTTCAATGCATTCCGACATAGTTTAGTGCCTGAAATCACCATTCGAAGTTTCGTAGGTGGTATATTTGTAATTTTCACCAAAAATCGTACATTGGGATTTTGAGGTATTCTTGTTTATCACATGCTCACAAAGCTTATGGGTT
Source organism: Verbascum thapsus (assembly GCA_963669365.1). Taxonomy (NCBI): domain Eukaryota; kingdom Viridiplantae; phylum Streptophyta; class Magnoliopsida; order Lamiales; family Scrophulariaceae; genus Verbascum; species Verbascum thapsus. The sequence continues at coordinate 10,740,302 of OY770115.1, read as the reverse complement.
TGGATTCAATGCATTCCGACACCGTTTAGTGCCTCCAATCACCATTCGAAGTTTCGTAGGGGTATAGTTGTAATTTTAACCAAAAATCGTACATTGGGATTTTGAGGTATTCTTGTCTATCACATGCTCACAAAGCTTATGGCTTTGGTGTCAATGCATTCCGACATCGTTTAGTGCCTCAAATCACCATTCGAAGTTCCGTAGGGGTATAGTTGTAATTTTCACCAAAAATCGTACATTGGAATTTTGAGGTATTCTTGTCTATCACATGCTCACAAAGCTTATGGCTTTGGTTTCAACGCATTCCGACATCTTTTAGTGCCTCAAATCACCATTCGAAGTTTCGTAGGAGTATAGTTGTAATTTTCACCAAAAATCGTACATTGAGATTTTGAGGTATTCTTGTCTATCACATGCTCACAAAGCTTATCGCTTTGATTTCAATGCATTCCGACATCGTTTAGTGCCTCAAATCACCATTCGAAGTTTCGTAGGAGTATAGTTGTAATTTTCAACAAAAATTGTTCATTGGGATTTTGAGGTATTCTTGACTATCACATGCTCACAAAGCTTATGGCTTTGGTTTCAATGCATTCCGACATCATTTAATGCCACAAATCACCATTCAAAGTTTCGTTGGAGTATAGTTGTAATTTTCACCAAAAATCGTACGTTGGGATTTTGAGGTATTCTTGTCTATCACATGCTCACAAAGCTTATGGCTTTGGTTTCAACGCATTCCGACATCTTTTAGTGCCTCAAATCACCATTCGAAGTTTCGTAGGAGTATAGTTGTAATTTTTACCTAAAATCGTATATTGAGATTTTGAGGTATTCTTATTTATCACATGTTTACAAAGCTTATGGCTTTGGTTTTAATGCATTCCGCCATCGTTTAGTGCCTCAAATCACCATTCGAAGTTTTATAGTTGTAATTTTCACCAAAAATCGTACATTGGGATTTTGAGGTATTCTTGTCTATCACATGCTCACAAAGCTTATGGCTTTGGTTTCAATGCATTCCGACATCGTTTAGTGCCTCAAATCACCATTCGAAGTTCCGTAGGGGTGTATAGTTGTAATTTTCACCAAAAATCGTACATTGGAATTTTGAGGTATTCTTGTCTATCACATGCTCACAAAGCTTATGGCTTTGGTTTCAATGCATTCCGACATCGTTTAGTGCCTCAAATCACCATTCGAAGTTTCGTTGGGGGTATAGTTGTAATTTTCACCAAAAATCGTACATTGGGATTCTGAGGTATTCTTGTTTATCACATGCTCACAAAGCTTATGACTTTGGTTTCAATGCATTCCGACACTGTTTAGTGCCTCAAATCACCATTCGAAGTTTCGTAGGGGTATAGTTGTAATTTTCACCAAAAATCGTACATTGGGATTTTGAGGTATTCTTGTCTATCACATGCTCACAAAGCTTATCGCTTTGATTTTAATGCATTCCGACATCGTTTAGTGTCTCAAATCACCATTCGAAGTTTCGTAGGGGTATAGTTGTAATTTTCACCAAAAATCGTACATTGGGATTTTGAGGTATTCTTGTCTATCACATGTTTACAATGCTTATGGCTTTGGTTTTAATGCATTCCGCCATCGTTTAGTGCCTCAAATCACCATTCGAAGTTTCGTAGGGGTATAGTTGTAATTTTCACCAAAAATCGTACATTGGGATTTTGAGGTATTCTTGTCTATCACATGCTCACAAAGCTTATTGCTTTGATTTTAATGCATTCCGACATCGTTTAGTGCCTCAAATCACCATTCGAAGTTTCGTAGGGGGTATAGTTGTAATTTTCACCAAAAATCGTTCATTGGGATTCTGAGGTATTCTTGTTTATCACATGCTCACAAAGCTTATGGCTTTGGTTTTCATGCATTCCGCCATCGTTTAGTGCCTCAAATCACCATTCGAAGTTTCGTAGGGGGTATAGTTGTAATTTTCACCAAAAATCGTACATTGGGATTTTGAGGTATTCTTGTCTATAACAAGCTCACGAAGCTTATCGCTTTGATTTCAATGCATTCCGCCATCGTTTAGTGTCTCAAATCACCATTCGAAGTTTCGTAGGGGTATAGTTGTAATTTTCACCAAAAATCGTACATTGGAATTTTGAGGTATTCTTGTCTATCACATGTTTACAATGCTTATGACTTTGGTTTTAATGCATTCCGCCATCGTTTAGTGCCTCAAATCACCATTCGAAGTTTCGTAGTGGTATAGTTGTAATTTTCACCAAAAATCGTACATTGGAATTTTGAGGTATTCTTGTCTATCACATGCTCACAAAGCTTATGGCTTTGGTTTCAATGCATTCCGACATCGTTTAGTGCCTCAAATCACCATTCGAAGTTTAGTTGGGGGTATAGTTGTAATTTTCACCAAAAATCGTACATTGGGATTCTGAGGTATTCTTGTTTATCACATGCTCACAAAGCTTATGGCTTTGGTTTCAATGCATTCCGACACCGTTTAGTGCCTCAAATCACCATTCGAAGTTTCGTAGGGGTATAGTTGTAATTTTCACCAAAAATCGTACATTGGGATTTTGAGGTATTCTTGTCTATCACATGCTCACAAAGCTTATCGCTTTGATTTCAATGCATTCCGACATCGTTTAGTGCCTCAAATCACCATTCGAAGTTTCGTAGGAGTATAGTTGTAATTTTCAACAAAAATTGTACATTGGGATTTTGAAGTATTCTTGACTATCACATGCTCACAAAGCTTATGGCTTTGGTTTCAATGCATTCCGACATCATTTAGTGCCACAAATCACCATTCACAGTTTCGTAGGGGTATAGTTGTAATTTTCACCAAAAATCGTACGTTGGGATTTTGAGGCATTCTTGTCTATCACATGCTCACAAAGCTTATGGCTTTGGTTTCAACGCATTCCGACATCTTTTAGTGCCTCAAATCACCATTCGAAGTTTCGTAGGAGTATAGTTGTAATTTTCACCAAAAATCGTACATTGAGATTTTGAGGTAGTCTTGTCTATCACATGCTCACAAAGCTTATAACTTTGGTTTCAATGCATTCCGACATCGTTTAGTGCCTCAAATCACCATTCGAAGTTTCGTAGGAGTATAATTGTAATTTTCAACAAAAATTGTACATTGGGATTTTGAGGTATTCTTGACTATCACATGCTCACAAAGCTTATGGCTTTGGTTTCAATGCATTCCGACATCATTTAGTGCCACAAATCACCATTCAAAGTTTCGTAGGGGTATAGTTGTAATTTTCACCAAAAATCGTACGTTGGGATTTTGAGGTATTCTTGTCTATTACATGCTCACAAAGCTTATGGCTTTGGTTTCAACGCATTCCGACATCTTTTAGTGCCTCAAATCACCATTCGAAGTTTCGTAGGAGTATAGTTGTAATTTTCACCAAAAATCGTACATTGAGATTTTGAGGTATTCTTGTCTATCACATGCTCACAAAGCTTATGGCTTTGGTTTCAATGCATTCCGACATCGTTTAGTGCCTCAAATCACCATTCGAAGTTCCGTAGGGGTATAGTTGTAATTTTCACCAAAAATCGTACATTGGAATTTTGAGGTATTCTTGTCTATCACATGCTCACAAAGCTTATGGCTTTGGTTTCAATGCATTCCGACATCGTTTAGTGCCTCAAATCACCATTCGAAGTTTCGTAGGGGGTATAGTTGTAATTTTCACCAAAAATCGTACATTGGGATTCTGAGGTATTCTTGTTTATCACATGCTCACAAAGCTTATGGCTTTGGTTTCAATGCATTCCGACACCGTTTAGTGCCTCTAATCACCATTCGCAGTTTCGTAGGGGTATAGTTGTAATTTTCACCAAAAATCGTACATTTTGATTTTGAGGTATTCTTGTCTATGACATGCTCACAAAGCTTATGGCTTTGGTTTCAATGCATTCCGCCACCGTTTAGTGCCTCAAATCACCATTCGAAGTTTCGTAGTGGTATAGTTGTAATTTTCACCAAAAATCGTACATAGAGATTTTTAGGTATTCTTGTCTATCACATGCTCACAAAGCTTATGGCTTTGGTTTCAATGCATTCCGACATCGTTTACTGCCTCAAATCACCATTCGAAGTTTCGTAGGAGTATAGTTGTAATTTTCAACAAAAATTGTACATTGGGATTTTGAGGTATTCTTGACTATCACATGCTCACAAAGCTTATGGCTTTGGTTTCAATGCATTCCGACATCATTTAGTGCCACAAATCACCATTCAAAGTTTCGTAGGGGTATAGTTGTAATTTTCACCAAAAATCGTACGTTGGGATTTTGAGGTATTCTTGTCTATCACATGCTCACAAAGCTTATGGCTTTGGTTTCAATGATTTCCGACATTTTTTAGTGCCTCTAATCACCATTCGAAGTTTCGTAGGGGTATAGTTGTAATTTTCACCAAAAATCGTACATTGGGATTTTGAGGTATTCTTGTCTATCACATGCTCACAAAGCTTATGGCTTTGGTTTCAATGCATTCCGACATAGTTTAGTGCCTGAAATCACCATTCGAAGTTTCGTAGGTGGTATATTTGTAATTTTCACCAAAAATCGTACATTGGGATTTTGAGGTATTCTTGTTTATCACATGCTCACAAAGCTTATGGGTTTGGATTCAATGCATTCCGACACCGTTTAGTGCCTCCAATCACCATTCGAAGTTTCGTAGGGGTATAGTTGTAATTTTCACCAAAAATCGTACATTGGAATTTTGAGGTATTCTTGTCTATCACATGCTCACAAAGCTTATTGCTTTGATTTCAATGCATTCCGACATCGTTTAGTGCCTCAAATCACCATTCGAAGTTTCGTAGGGGGTATAGTTGTAATTTTCACCAAAAATCGTTCATTGGGATTCTGAGGTATTCTTGTTTATCACATGCTCACAAAGCTTATGGCTTTGGTTTTCATGCATTCCGCCATCGTTTAGTGCCTCAAATCACCATTCGAAGTTTCGTAGGGGGTATAGTTGTAATTTTCACCAAAAATCGTACATTGGGATTTTGAGGTATTCTTGTCTATAACAAGCTCACGAAGCTTATCGCTTTGATTTCAATGCATTCCGCCATCGTTTAGTGTCTCAAATCACCATTCGAAGTTTCATAGGGGTATAGTTGTAATTTTCACCAAAAATCGTACATTGGGATTTTGAGGTATTCTTGTCTATCACATGTTTACAATGCTTATGACTTTGGTTTTAATGCATTCCGCCATCGTTTAGTGCCTCAAATCACCATTCGAAGTTTCGTAGTGGTATAGTTGTAATTTTCACCAAAAATCGTACATTGGAATTTTGAGGTATTCTTGTCTATCACATGCTCACAAAGCTTATGGCTTTGGTTTCAATGCATTCCGACATCGTTTAGTGCCTCAAATCACCATACAAAGTTTAGTTGGGGGTATAGTTGTAATTTTCACCAAAAATCGTACATTGGGATTCTGAGGTATTCTTGTTTATCACATGCTCACAAAGCTTATGGCTTTGGTTTCAATGCATTCCGACACCGTTTAGTGCCTCAAATCACCATTCGAAGTTTCGTAGGGGTATAGTTGTAATTTTCACCAAAAATCGTACATTGGGATTTTGAGGTATTCTTGTCTATCACATGCTCACAAAGCTTATGGCTTTGGTTTCAATGCATTCCGACACCGTTTAGTGCCTCAAATCACCATTCGAAGTTTCGTAGGGGTATAGTTGTAATTTTCACCAAAAATCGTACATAGAGATTTTTAGGTATTCTTGTTTATCACATGCTCACAAAGCTTATAACTTTGGTTTCAATGCATTCCGACACCGTTTAGTGCCTCAAATCACCATTCGAAGTTTCGTAGGGGTATAGTTGTAATTTTTACCTAAAATCGTATATTGGGATTTTGAGGTATTCTTATCTATCACATGTTTACAAAACTTATGGCTTTGGTTTTAATGCATTCCGCCATCGTTTAGTGCCTCAAATCACCATTCGAAGTTTCGTAGGGGTATAGTTGTAATTTTAACCAAAAATCGTACATTGGGATTTTGAGGTATTCTTGTCTATCACATGCTCACAAAGCTTATGGCTTTGGTGTCAATGCATTCCGACATCGTTTAGTGCCTCAAATCACCATTCGAAGTTCCGTAGGGGTATAGTTGTAATTTTCACCAAAAATCGTACATTGGAATTTTGAGGTATTCTTGTCTATCACATGCTCACAAAGCTTATGGCTTTGGTTTCAACGCATTCCGACATCGTTTACTGCCTCAAATCACCATTCGAAGTTTCGTAGGAGTATAGTTGTAATTTTCAACAAAAATTGTACATTGGGATTTTGAGGTATTCTTGACTATCACATGCTCACAAAGCTTATGGCTTTGGTTTCAATGCATTCCGACATCATTTAGTGCCACAAATCACCATTCGAAGTTTCGTAGGGGTATAGTTGTAATTTTCACCAAAAATCGTACGTTGGGATTTTGAGGTATTCTTGTCTATCACATGCTCACAAAGCTTATGGCTTTGGTTTCAATGATTTCCGACATTTTTTAGTGCCTCTAATCACCATTCGAAGTTTCGTAGGGGTATAGTTGTAATTTTCACCAAAAATCGTACATTGGGATTTTGAGGTATTCTTGTCTATCACATGCTCACAAAGCTTATGGCTTTGGTTTCAATGCATTCCGACATAGTTTAGTGCCTGAAATCACCATTCGAAGTTTCGTAGGTGGTATATTTGTAATTTTCACCAAAAATCGTACATTGGGATTTTGAGGTATTCTTGTTTATCACATGCTCACAAAGCTTATGGGTTTGGATTCAATGCATTCCGACACCGTTTAGTGCCTCCAATCACCATTCGAAGTTTCGTAGGGGTATAGTTGTAATTTTCACCAAAAATCGTACATTGGAATTTTGAGGTATTCTTGTCTATCACATGCTCACAAAGCTTATTGCTTTGATTTCAATGCATTCCGACATCGTTTAGTGCCTCAAATCACCATTCGAAGTTTCGTAGGGGGTATAGTTGTAATTTTCACCAAAAATCGTTCATTGGGATTCTGAGGTATTCTTGTTTATCACATGCTCACAAAGCTTATGGCTTTGGTTTTCATGCATTCCGCCATCGTTTAGTGCCTCAAATCACCATTCGAAGTTTCGTAGGGGGTATAGTTGTAATTTTCACCAAAAATCGTACATTGGGATTTTGAGGTATTCTTGTCTATAACAAGCTCACGAAGCTTATCGCTTTGATTTCAATGCATTCCGCCATCGTTTAGTGTCTCAAATCACCATTCGAAGTTTCATAGGGGTATAGTTGTAATTTTCACCAAAAATCGTACATTGGGATTTTGAGGTATTCTTGTCTATCACATGTTTACAATGCTTATGACTTTGGTTTTAATGCATTCCGCCATCGTTTAGTGCCTCAAATCACCATTCGAAGTTTCGTAGTGGTATAGTTGTAATTTTCACCAAAAATCGTACATTGGAATTTTGAGGTATTCTTGTCTATCACATGCTCACAAAGCTTATGGCTTTGGTTTCAATGCATTCCGACATCGTTTAGTGCCTCAAATCACCATACAAAGTTTAGTTGGGGGTATAGTTGTAATTTTCACCAAAAATCGTACATTGGGATTCTGAGGTATTCTTGTTTATCACATGCTCACAAAGCTTATGGCTTTGGTTTCAATGCATTCCGACACCGTTTAGTGCCTCAAATCACCATTCGAAGTTTCGTAGGGGTATAGTTGTAATTTTCACCAAAAATCGTACATTGGGATTTTGAGGTATTCTTGTCTATCACATGCTCACAAAGCTTATCGCTTTGATTTCAATGCATTCCGACATCGTTTAGTGCCTCAAATCACCATTCGAAGTTTGGTAGGAGTATAGTTGTAATTTTCAACAAAAATTGTACATTGGGATTTTGAGGTATTCTTGACTATCACATGCTCACAAAGCTTATGGCTTTGGTTTCAATGCATTCCGACACCGTTTAGTGCCTCTAATCACCATTCGCAGTTTCGTAGGGGTATAGTTGTAATTTTCACCAAAAATCGTACATAGAGATTTTTAGGTATTCTTGTTTATCACATGCTCACAAAGCTTATAACTTTGGTTTCAATGCATTCCGACACCGTTTAGTGCCTCAAATCACCATTCGAAGTTTCGTAGGGGTATAGTTGTAATTTTTACCTAAAATCGTATATTGGGATTTTGAGGTATTCTTATCTATCACATGTTTACAAAACTTATGGCTTTGGTTTTAATGCATTCCGCCATCGTTTAGTGCCTCAAATCACCATTCGAAGTTTCGTAGGGGTATAGTTGTAATTTTAACCAAAAATCGTACATTGGGATTTTGAGGTATTCTTGTCTATCACATGCTCACAAAGCTTATGGCTTTGGTTTCAATGCATTCCGACATCGTTTAGTGCCTCAAATCACCATTCGAAGTTCCGTAGGGGTGTATAGTTGTAATTTTCACCAAAAATCGTACATTGGAATTTTGAGGTATTCTTGTCTATCACATGCTCACAAAGCTTATGGCTTTGGTTTCAATGCATTCCGACATCGTTTAGTGCCTCAAATCACCATTCGAAGTTTCGTTGGGGGTATAGTTGTAATTTTCACCAAAAATCGTACATTGGGATTCGTAGGTATTCTTGTTTATCACATGCTCACAAAGCTTATGACTTTGGTTTCAATGCATTCCGACACTGTTTAGTGCCTCAAATCACCATTCGAAGTTTCGTAGGGGTATAGTTGTAATTTTCACCAAAAATCGTACATTGGGATTTTGAGGTATTCTTGTCTATCACATGCTCACAAAGCTTATCGCTTTGATTTTAATGCATTCCGACATCGTTTAGTGTCTCAAATCACCATTCGAAGTTTCGTAGGGGTATAGTTGTAATTTTCACCAAAAATCGTACATTGGGATTTTGAGGTATTCTTGTCTATCACATGTTTACAATGCTTATGGCTTTGGTTTTAATGCATTCCGCCATCGTTTAGTGCCTCAAATCACCATTCGAAGTTTCGTAGGGGTATAGTTGTAATTTTCACCAAAAATCGTACATTGGGATTTTGAGGTATTCTTGTCTATCACATGCTCACAAAGCTTATTGCTTTGATTTTAATGCATTCCGACATCGTTTAGTGCCTCAAATCACCATTCGAAGTTTCGTAGGGGGTATAGTTGTAATTTTCACCAAAAATCGTTCATTGGGATTCTGAGGTATTCTTGTTTATCACATGCTCACAAAGCTTATGGCTTTGGTTTTCATGCATTCCGCCATCGTTTAGTGCCTCAAATCACCATTCGAAGTTTCGTAGGGGGTATAGTTGTAATTTTCACCAAAAATCGTACATTGGGATTTTGAGGTATTCTTGTCTATAACAAGCTCACGAAGCTTATCGCTTTGATTTCAATGCATTCCGCCATCGTTTAGTGTCTCAAATCACCATTCGAAGTTTCGTAGGGGTATAGTTGTAATTTTCACCAAAAATCGTACATTGGAATTTTGAGGTATTCTTGTCTATCACATGTTTACAATGCTTATGACTTTGGTTTTAATGCATTCCGCCATCGTTTAGTGCCTCAAATCACCATTCGAAGTTTCGTAGTGGTATAGTTGTAATTTTCACCAAAAATCGTACATTGGAATTTTGAGGTATTCTTGTCTATCACATGCTCACAAAGCTTATGGCTTTGGTTTCAATGCATTCCGACATCGTTTAGTGCCTCAAATCACCATTCGAAGTTTAGTTGGGGGTATAGTTGTAATTTTCACCAAAAATCGTACATTGGGATTCTGAGGTATTCTTGTTTATCACATGCTCACAAAGCTTATGGCTTTGGTTTCAATGCATTCCGACACCGTTTAGTGCCTCAAATCACCATTCGAAGTTTCGTAGGGGTATAGTTGTAATTTTCACCAAAAATCGTACATTGGGATTTTGAGGTATTCTTGTCTATCACATGCTCAAAAAGCTTATCGCTTTGATTTCAATGCATTCCGACATCGTTTAGTGCCTCAAATCACCATTCGAAGTTTCGTAGGAGTATAGTTGTAATTTTCAACAAAAATTGTACATTGGGATTTTGAGGTATTCTTGACTATCACATGCTCACAAAGCTTATGGCTTTGGTTTCAATGCATTCCGACATCATTTAGTGCCACAAATCACCATTCACAGTTTCGTAGGGGTATAGTTGTAATTTTCACCAAAAATCGTACGTTGGGATTTTGAGGCATTCTTGTCTATCACATGCTCACAAAGCTTATGGCTTTGGTTTCAACGCATTCCGACATCTTTTAGTGCCTCAAATCACCATTCGAAGTTTCGTAGGAGTATAGTTGTAATTTTCACCAAAAATCGTACATTGAGATTTTGAGGTAGTCTTGTCTATCACATGCTCACAAAGCTTATAACTTTGGTTTCAATGCATTCCGACATCGTTTAGTGCCTCAAATCACCATTCGAAGTTTCGTAGGAGTATAATTGTAATTTTCAACAAAAATTGTACATTGGGATTTTGAGGTATTCTTGACTATCACATGCTCACAAAGCTTATGGCTTTGGTTTCAATGCATTCCGACATCATTTAGTGCCACAAATCACCATTCAAAGTTTCGTAGGGGTATAGTTGTAATTTTCACCAAAAATCGTACGTTGGGATTTTGAGGTATTCTTGTCTATTACATGCTCACAAAGCTTATGGCTTTGGTTTCAACGCATTCCGACATCTTTTAGTGCCTCAAATCACCATTCGAAGTTTCGTAGGAGTATAGTTGTAATTTTCACCAAAAATCGTACATTGAGATTTTGAGGTATTCTTGTCTATCACATGCTCACAAAGCTTATGGCTTTGGTTTCAATGCATTCCGACATCGTTTAGTGCCTCAAATCACCATTCGAAGTTCCGTAGGGGTATAGTTGTAATTTTCACCAAAAATCGTACATTGGAATTTTGAGGTATTCTTGTCTATCACATGCTCACAAAGCTTATGGCTTTGGTTTCAATGCATTCCGACATCGTTTAGTGCCTCAAATCACCATTCGAAGTTTCGTAGGGGGTATAGTTGTAATTTTCACCAAAAATCGTACATTGGGATTCTGAGGTATTCTTGTTTATCACATGCTCACAAAGCTTATGGCTTTGGTTTCAATGCATTCCGACACCGTTTAGTGCCTCTAATCACCATTCGCAGTTTCGTAGGGGTATAGTTGTAATTTTCACCAAAAATCGTACATTTTGATTTTGAGGTATTCTTGTCTATGACATGCTCACAAAGCTTATGGCTTTGGTTTCAATGCATTCCGCCACCGTTTAGTGCCTCAAATCACCATTCGAAGTTTCGTAGTGGTATAGTTGTAATTTTCACCAAAAATCGTACATAGAGATTTTTAGGTATTCTTGTCTATCACATGCTCACAAAGCTTATGGCTTTGGTTTCAATGCATTCCGACATCGTTTACTGCCTCAAATCACCATTCGAAGTTTCGTAGGAGTATAGTTGTAATTTTCAACAAAAATTGTACATTGGGATTTTGAGGTATTCTTGACTATCACATGCTCACAAAGCTTATGGCTTTGGTTTCAATGCATTCCGACATCATTTAGTGCCACAAATCACCATTCAAAGTTTCGTAGGGGTATAGTTGTAATTTTCACCAAAAATCGTACGTTGGGATTTTGAGGTATTCTTGTCTATCACATGCTCACAAAGCTTATGGCTTTGGTTTCAATGATTTCCGACATTTTTTAGTGCCTCTAATCACCATTCGAAGTTTCGTAGGGGTATAGTTGTAATTTTCACCAAAAATCGTACATTGGGATTTTGAGGTATTCTTGTCTATCACATGCTCACAAAGCTTATGGCTTTGGTTTCAATGCATTCCGACATAGTTTAGTGCCTGAAATCACCATTCGAAGTTTCGTAGGTGGTATATTTGTAATTTTCACCAAAAATCGTACATTGGGATTTTGAGGTATTCTTGTTTATCACATGCTCACAAAGCTTATGGGTTTGGATTCAATGCATTCCGACACCGTTTAGTGCCTCCAATCACCATTCGAAGTTTCGTAGGGGTATAGTTGTAATTTTCACCAAAAATCGTACATTGGAATTTTGAGGTATTCTTGTCTATCACATGCTCACAAAGCTTATTGCTTTGATTTCAATGCATTCCGACATCGTTTAGTGCCTCAAATCACCATTCGAAGTTTCGTAGGGGGTATAGTTGTAATTTTCACCAAAAATCGTTCATTGGGATTCTGAGGTATTCTTGTTTATCACATGCTCACAAAGCTTATGGCTTTGGTTTTCATGCATTCCGCCATCGTTTAGTGCCTCAAATCACCATTCGAAGTTTCGTAGGGGGTATAGTTGTAATTTTCACCAAAAATCGTACATTGGGATTTTGAGGTATTCTTGTCTATAACAAGCTCACGAAGCTTATCGCTTTGATTTCAATGCATTCCGCCATCGTTTAGTGTCTCAAATCACCATTCGAAGTTTCATAGGGGTATAGTTGTAATTTTCACCAAAAATCGTACATTGGGATTTTGAGGTATTCTTGTCTATCACATGTTTACAATGCTTATGACTTTGGTTTTAATGCATTCCGCCATCGTTTAGTGCCTCAAATCACCATTCGAAGTTTCGTAGTGGTATAGTTGTAATTTTCACCAAAAATCGTACATTGGAATTTTGAGGTATTCTTGTCTATCACATGCTCACAAAGCTTATGGCTTTGGTTTCAATGCATTCCGACACCGTTTAGTGCCTCAAATCACCATTCGAAGTTTCGTAGGGGTATAGTTGTAATTTTCACCAAAAATCGTACATAGAGATTTTTAGGTATTCTTGTTTATCACATGCTCACAAAGCTTATAACTTTGGTTTCAATGCATTCCGACACCGTTTAGTGCCTCAAATCACCATTCGAAGTTTCGTAGGGGTATAGTTGTAATTTTTACCTAAAATCGTATATTGGGATTTTGAGGTATTCTTATCTATCACATGTTTACAAAACTTATGGCTTTGGTTTTAATGCATTCCGCCATCGTTTAGTGCCTCAAATCACCATTCGAAGTTTCGTAGGGGTATAGTTGTAATTTTAACCAAAAATCGTACATTGGGATTTTGAGGTATTCTTGTCTATCACATGCTCACAAAGCTTATGGCTTTGGTGTCAATGCATTCCGACATCGTTTAGTGCCTCAAATCACCATTCGAAGTTCCGTAGGGGTATAGTTGTAATTTTCACCAAAAATCGTACATTGGAATTTTGAGGTATTCTTGTCTATCACATGCTCACAAAGCTTATGGCTTTGGTTTCAATGCATTCCGACATCGTTTAGTGCCTCAAATCACCATACAAAGTTTAGTTGGGGGTATAGTTGTAATTTTCACCAAAAATCGTACATTGGGATTCTGAGGTATTCTTGTTTATCACATGCTCACAAAGCTTATGGCTTTGGTTTCAATGCATTCCGACACCGTTTAGTGCCTCAAATCACCATTCGAAGTTTCGTAGGGGTATAGTTGTAATTTTCACCAAAAATCGTACATTGGGATTTTGAGGTATTCTTGTCTATCACATGCTCACAAAGCTTATGGCTTTGGTTTCAATGCATTCCGACACCGTTTAGTGCCTCAAATCACCATTCGAAGTTTCGTAGGGGTATAGTTGTAATTTTCACCAAAAATCGTACATAGAGATTTTTAGGTATTCTTGTTTATCACATGCTCACAAAGCTTATAACTTTGGTTTCAATGCATTCCGACACCGTTTAGTGCCTCAAATCACCATTCGAAGTTTCGTAGGGGTATAGTTGTAATTTTTACCTAAAATCGTATATTGGGATTTTGAGGTATTCTTATCTATCACATGTTTACAAAACTTATGGCTTTGGTTTTAATGCATTCCGCCATCGTTTAGTGCCTCAAATCACCATTCGAAGTTTCGTAGGGGTATAGTTGTAATTTTAACCAAAAATCGTACATTGGGATTTTGAGGTATTCTTGTCTATCACATGCTCACAAAGCTTATGGCTTTGGTGTCAATGCATTCCGACATCGTTTAGTGCCTCAAATCACCATTCGAAGTTCCGTAGGGGTATAGTTGTAATTTTCACCAAAAATCGTACATTGGAATTTTGAGGTATTCTTGTCTATCACATGCTCACAAAGCTTATGGCTTTGGTTTCAACGCATTCCGACATCGTTTACTGCCTCAAATCACCATTCGAAGTTTCGTAGGAGTATAGTTGTAATTTTCAACAAAAATTGTACATTGGGATTTTGAGGTATTCTTGACTATCACATGCTCACAAAGCTTATGGCTTTGGTTTCAATGCATTCCGACATCATTTAGTGCCACAAATCACCATTCGAAGTTTCGTAGGGGTATAGTTGTAATTTTCACCAAAAATCGTACGTTGGGATTTTGAGGTATTCTTGTCTATCACATGCTCACAAAGCTTATGGCTTTGGTTTCAATGATTTCCGACATTTTTTAGTGCCTCTAATCACCATTCGAAGTTTCGTAGGGGTATAGTTGTAATTTTCACCAAAAATCGTACATTGGGATTTTGAGGTATTCTTGTCTATCACATGCTCACAAAGCTTATGGCTTTGGTTTCAATGCATTCCGACATAGTTTAGTGCCTGAAATCACCATTCGAAGTTTCGTAGGTGGTATATTTGTAATTTTCACCAAAAATCGTACATTGGGATTTTGAGGTATTCTTGTTTATCACATGCTCACAAAGCTTATGGGTTTGGATTCAATGCATTCCGACACCGTTTAGTGCCTCCAATCACCATTCGAAGTTTCGTAGGGGTATAGTTGTAATTTTCACCAAAAATCGTACATTGGAATTTTGAGGTATTCTTGTCTATCACATGCTCACAAAGCTTATTGCTTTGATTTCAATGCATTCCGACATCGTTTAGTGCCTCAAATCACCATTCGAAGTTTCGTAGGGGGTATAGTTGTAATTTTCACCAAAAATCGTTCATTGGGATTCTGAGGTATTCTTGTTTATCACATGCTCACAAAGCTTATGGCTTTGGTTTTCATGCATTCCGCCATCGTTTAGTGCCTCAAATCACCATTCGAAGTTTCGTAGGGGGTATAGTTGTAATTTTCACCAAAAATCGTACATTGGGATTTTGAGGTATTCTTGTCTATAACAAGCTCACGAAGCTTATCGCTTTGATTTCAATGCATTCCGCCATCGTTTAGTGTCTCAAATCACCATTCGAAGTTTCATAGGGGTATAGTTGTAATTTTCACCAAAAATCGTACATTGGGATTTTGAGGTATTCTTGTCTATCACATGTTTACAATGCTTATGACTTTGGTTTTAATGCATTCCGCCATCGTTTAGTGCCTCAAATCACCATTCGAAGTTTCGTAGTGGTATAGTTGTAATTTTCACCAAAAATCGTACATTGGAATTTTGAGGTATTCTTGTCTATCACATGCTCACAAAGCTTATGGCTTTGGTTTCAATGCATTCCGACATCGTTTAGTGCCTCAAATCACCATACAAAGTTTAGTTGGGGGTATAGTTGTAATTTTCACCAAAAATCGTACATTGGGATTCTGAGGTATTCTTGTTTATCACATGCTCACAAAGCTTATGGCTTTGGTTTCAATGCATTCCGACACCGTTTAGTGCCTCAAATCACCATTCGAAGTTTCGTAGGGGTATAGTTGTAATTTTCACCAAAAATCGTACATTGGGATTTTGAGGTATTCTTGTCTATCACATGCTCACAAAGCTTATCGCTTTGATTTCAATGCATTCCGACATCGTTTAGTGCCTCAAATCACCATTCGAAGTTTGGTAGGAGTATAGTTGTAATTTTCAACAAAAATTGTACATTGGGATTTTGAGGTATTCTTGACTATCACATGCTCACAAAGCTTATGGCTTTGGTTTCAATGCATTCCGACACCGTTTAGTGCCTCTAATCACCATTCGCAGTTTCGTAGGGGTATAGTTGTAATTTTCACCAAAAATCGTACATAGAGATTTTTAGGTATTCTTGTTTATCACATGCTCACAAAGCTTATAACTTTGGTTTCAATGCATTCCGACACCGTTTAGTGCCTCAAATCACCATTCGAAGTTTCGTAGGGGTATAGTTGTAATTTTTACCTAAAATCGTATATTGGGATTTTGAGGTATTCTTATCTATCACATGTTTACAAAACTTATGGCTTTGGTTTTAATGCATTCCGCCATCGTTTAGTGCCTCAAATCACCATTCGAAGTTTCGTAGGGGTATAGTTGTAATTTTAACCAAAAATCGTACATTGGGATTTTGAGGTATTCTTGTCTATCACATGCTCACAAAGCTTATGGCTTTGGTTTCAATGCATTCCGACATCGTTTAGTGCCTCAAATCACCATTCGAAGTTCCGTAGGGGTGTATAGTTGTAATTTTCACCAAAAATCGTACATTGGAATTTTGAGGTATTCTTGTCTATCACATGCTCACAAAGCTTATGGCTTTGGTTTCAATGCATTCCGACATCGTTTAGTGCCTCAAATCACCATTCGAAGTTTCGTTGGGGGTATAGTTGTAATTTTCACCAAAAATCGTACATTGGGATTCGTAGGTATTCTTGTTTATCACATGCTCACAAAGCTTATGACTTTGGTTTCAATGCATTCCGACACTGTTTAGTGCCTCAAATCACCATTCGAAGTTTCGTAGGGGTATAGTTGTAATTTTCACCAAAAATCGTACATTGGGATTTTGAGGTATTCTTGTCTATCACATGCTCACAAAGCTTATCGCTTTGATTTTAATGCATTCCGACATCGTTTAGTGTCTCAAATCACCATTCGAAGTTTCGTAGGGGTATAGTTGTAATTTTCACCAAAAATCGTACATTGGGATTTTGAGGTATTCTTGTCTATCACATGTTTACAATGCTTATGGCTTTGGTTTTAATGCATTCCGCCATCGTTTAGTGCCTCAAATCACCATTCGAAGTTTCGTAGGGGTATAGTTGTAATTTTCACCAAAAATCGTACATTGGGATTTTGAGGTATTCTTGTCTATCACATGCTCACAAAGCTTATTGCTTTGATTTTAATGCATTCCGACATCGTTTAGTGCCTCAAATCACCATTCGAAGTTTCGTAGGGGGTATAGTTGTAATTTTCACCAAAAATCGTTCATTGGGATTCTGAGGTATTCTTGTTTATCACATGCTCACAAAGCTTATGGCTTTGGTTTTCATGCATTCCGCCATCGTTTAGTGCCTCAAATCACCATTCGAAGTTTCGTAGGGGGTATAGTTGTAATTTTCACCAAAAATCGTACATTGGGATTTTGAGGTATTCTTGTCTATAACAAGCTCACGAAGCTTATCGCTTTGATTTCAATGCATTCCGCCATCGTTTAGTGTCTCAAATCACCATTCGAAGTTTCGTAGGGGTATAGTTGTAATTTTCACCAAAAATCGTACATTGGAATTTTGAGGTATTCTTGTCTATCACATGTTTACAATGCTTATGACTTTGGTTTTAATGCATTCCGCCATCGTTTAGTGCCTCAAATCACCATTCGAAGTTTCGTAGTGGTATAGTTGTAATTTTCACCAAAAATCGTACATTGGAATTTTGAGGTATTCTTGTCTATCACATGCTCACAAAGCTTATGGCTTTGGTTTCAATGCATTCCGACATCGTTTAGTGCCTCAAATCACCATTCGAAGTTTAGTTGGGGGTATAGTTGTAATTTTCACCAAAAATCGTACATTGGGATTCTGAGGTATTCTTGTTTATCACATGCTCACAAAGCTTATGGCTTTGGTTTCAATGCATTCCGACACCGTTTAGTGCCTCAAATCACCATTCGAAGTTTCGTAGGGGTATAGTTGTAATTTTCACCAAAAATCGTACATTGGGATTTTGAGGTATTCTTGTCTATCACATGCTCAAAAAGCTTATCGCTTTGATTTCAATGCATTCCGACATCGTTTAGTGCCTCAAATCACCATTCGAAGTTTCGTAGGAGTATAGTTGTAATTTTCAACAAAAATTGTACATTGGGATTTTGAGGTATTCTTGACTATCACATGCTCACAAAGCTTATGGCTTTGGTTTCAATGCATTCCGACATCATTTAGTGCCACAAATCACCATTCACAGTTTCGTAGGGGTATAGTTGTAATTTTCACCAAAAATCGTACGTTGGGATTTTGAGGCATTCTTGTCTATCACATGCTCACAAAGCTTATGGCTTTGGTTTCAACGCATTCCGACATCTTTTAGTGCCTCAAATCACCATTCGAAGTTTCGTAGGAGTATAGTTGTAATTTTCACCAAAAATCGTACATTGAGATTTTGAGGTAGTCTTGTCTATCACATGCTCACAAAGCTTATAACTTTGGTTTCAATGCATTCCGACATCGTTTAGTGCCTCAAATCACCATTCGAAGTTTCGTAGGAGTATAATTGTAATTTTCAACAAAAATTGTACATTGGGATTTTGAGGTATTCTTGACTATCACATGCTCACAAAGCTTATGGCTTTGGTTTCAATGCATTCCGACATCATTTAGTGCCACAAATCACCATTCAAAGTTTCGTAGGGGTATAGTTGTAATTTTCACCAAAAATCGTACGTTGGGATTTTGAGGTATTCTTGTCTATTACATGCTCACAAAGCTTATGGCTTTGGTTTCAACGCATTCCGACATCTTTTAGTGCCTCAAATCACCATTCGAAGTTTCGTAGGAGTATAGTTGTAATTTTCACCAAAAATCGTACATTGAGATTTTGAGGTATTCTTGTCTATCACATGCTCACAAAGCTTATGGCTTTGGTTTCAATGCATTCCGACATCGTTTAGTGCCTCAAATCACCATTCGAAGTTCCGTAGGGGTATAGTTGTAATTTTCACCAAAAATCGTACATTGGAATTTTGAGGTATTCTTGTCTATCACATGCTCACAAAGCTTATGGCTTTGGTTTCAATGCATTCCGACATCGTTTAGTGCCTCAAATCACCATTCGAAGTTTCGTAGGGGGTATAGTTGTAATTTTCACCAAAAATCGTACATTGGGATTCTGAGGTATTCTTGTTTATCACATGCTCACAAAGCTTATGGCTTTGGTTTCAATGCATTCCGACACCGTTTAGTGCCTCTAATCACCATTCGCAGTTTCGTAGGGGTATAGTTGTAATTTTCACCAAAAATCGTACATTTTGATTTTGAGGTATTCTTGTCTATGACATGCTCACAAAGCTTATGGCTTTGGTTTCAATGCATTCCGCCACCGTTTAGTGCCTCAAATCACCATTCGAAGTTTCGTAGTGGTATAGTTGTAATTTTCACCAAAAATCGTACATAGAGATTTTTAGGTATTCTTGTCTATCACATGCTCACAAAGCTTATGGCTTTGGTTTCAATGCATTCCGACATCGTTTACTGCCTCAAATCACCATTCGAAGTTTCGTAGGAGTATAGTTGTAATTTTCAACAAAAATTGTACATTGGGATTTTGAGGTATTCTTGACTATCACATGCTCACAAAGCTTATGGCTTTGGTTTCAATGCATTCCGACATCATTTAGTGCCACAAATCACCATTCAAAGTTTCGTAGGGGTATAGTTGTAATTTTCACCAAAAATCGTACGTTGGGATTTTGAGGTATTCTTGTCTATCACATGCTCACAAAGCTTATGGCTTTGGTTTCAATGATTTCCGACATTTTTTAGTGCCTCTAATCACCATTCGAAGTTTCGTAGGGGTATAGTTGTAATTTTCACCAAAAATCGTACATTGGGATTTTGAGGTATTCTTGTCTATCACATGCTCACAAAGCTTATGGCTTTGGTTTCAATGCATTCCGACATAGTTTAGTGCCTGAAATCACCATTCGAAGTTTCGTAGGTGGTATATTTGTAATTTTCACCAAAAATCGTACATTGGGATTTTGAGGTATTCTTGTTTATCACATGCTCACAAAGCTTATGGGTTTGGATTCAATGCATTCCGACACCGTTTAGTGCCTCCAATCACCATTCGAAGTTTCGTAGGGGTATAGTTGTAATTTTCACCAAAAATCGTACATTGGAATTTTGAGGTATTCTTGTCTATCACATGCTCACAAAGCTTATTGCTTTGATTTCAATGCATTCCGACATCGTTTAGTGCCTCAAATCACCATTCGAAGTTTCGTAGGGGGTATAGTTGTAATTTTCACCAAAAATCGTTCATTGGGATTCTGAGGTATTCTTGTTTATCACATGCTCACAAAGCTTATGGCTTTGGTTTTCATGCATTCCGCCATCGTTTAGTGCCTCAAATCACCATTCGAAGTTTCGTAGGGGGTATAGTTGTAATTTTCACCAAAAATCGTACATTGGGATTTTGAGGTATTCTTGTCTATAACAAGCTCACGAAGCTTATCGCTTTGATTTCAATGCATTCCGCCATCGTTTAGTGTCTCAAATCACCATTCGAAGTTTCATAGGGGTATAGTTGTAATTTTCACCAAAAATCGTACATTGGGATTTTGAGGTATTCTTGTCTATCACATGTTTACAATGCTTATGACTTTGGTTTTAATGCATTCCGCCATCGTTTAGTGCCTCAAATCACCATTCGAAGTTTCGTAGTGGTATAGTTGTAATTTTCACCAAAAATCGTACATTGGAATTTTGAGGTATTCTTGTCTATCACATGCTCACAAAGCTTATGGCTTTGGTTTCAATGCATTCCGACATCGTTTAGTGCCTCAAATCACCATACAAAGTTTAGTTGGGGGTATAGTTGTAATTTTCACCAAAAATCGTACATTGGGATTCTGAGGTATTCTTGTTTATCACATGCTCACAAAGCTTATGGCTTTGGTTTCAATGCATTCCGACACCGTTTAGTGCCTCAAATCACCATTCGAAGTTTCGTAGGGGTATAGTTGTAATTTTCACCAAAAATCGTACATTGGGATTTTGAGGTATTCTTGTCTATCACATGCTCACAAAGCTTATGGCTTTGGTTTCAATGCATTCCGACACCGTTTAGTGCCTCAAATCACCATTCGAAGTTTCGTAGGGGTATAGTTGTAATTTTCACCAAAAATCGTACATAGAGATTTTTAGGTATTCTTGTTTATCACATGCTCACAAAGCTTATAACTTTGGTTTCAATGCATTCCGACACCGTTTAGTGCCTCAAATCACCATTCGAAGTTTCGTAGGGGTATAGTTGTAATTTTTACCTAAAATCGTATATTGGGATTTTGAGGTATTCTTATCTATCACATGTTTACAAAACTTATGGCTTTGGTTTTAATGCATTCCGCCATCGTTTAGTGCCTCAAATCACCATTCGAAGTTTCGTAGGGGTATAGTTGTAATTTTAACCAAAAATCGTACATTGGGATTTTGAGGTATTCTTGTCTATCACATGCTCACAAAGCTTATGGCTTTGGTGTCAATGCATTCCGACATCGTTTAGTGCCTCAAATCACCATTCGAAGTTCCGTAGGGGTATAGTTGTAATTTTCACCAAAAATCGTACATTGGAATTTTGAGGTATTCTTGTCTATCACATGCTCACAAAGCTTATGGCTTTGGTTTCAACGCATTCCGACATCGTTTACTGCCTCAAATCACCATTCGAAGTTTCGTAGGAGTATAGTTGTAATTTTCAACAAAAATTGTACATTGGGATTTTGAGGTATTCTTGACTATCACATGCTCACAAAGCTTATGGCTTTGGTTTCAATGCATTCCGACATCATTTAGTGCCACAAATCACCATTCGAAGTTTCGTAGGGGTATAGTTGTAATTTTCACCAAAAATCGTACGTTGGGATTTTGAGGTATTCTTGTCTATCACATGCTCACAAAGCTTATGGCTTTGGTTTCAATGATTTCCGACATTTTTTAGTGCCTCTAATCACCATTCGAAGTTTCGTAGGGGTATAGTTGTAATTTTCACCAAAAATCGTACATTGGGATTTTGAGGTATTCTTGTCTATCACATGCTCACAAAGCTTATGGCTTTGGTTTCAATGCATTCCGACATAGTTTAGTGCCTGAAATCACCATTCGAAGTTTCGTAGGTGGTATATTTGTAATTTTCACCAAAAATCGTACATTGGGATTTTGAGGTATTCTTGTTTATCACATGCTCACAAAGCTTATGGGTTTGGATTCAATGCATTCCGACACCGTTTAGTGCCTCCAATCACCATTCGAAGTTTCGTAGGGGTATAGTTGTAATTTTCACCAAAAATCGTACATTGGAATTTTGAGGTATTCTTGTCTATCACATGCTCACAAAGCTTATTGCTTTGATTTCAATGCATTCCGACATCGTTTAGTGCCTCAAATCACCATTCGAAGTTTCGTAGGGGGTATAGTTGTAATTTTCACCAAAAATCGTTCATTGGGATTCTGAGGTATTCTTGTTTATCACATGCTCACAAAGCTTATGGCTTTGGTTTTCATGCATTCCGCCATCGTTTAGTGCCTCAAATCACCATTCGAAGTTTCGTAGGGGGTATAGTTGTAATTTTCACCAAAAATCGTACATTGGGATTTTGAGGTATTCTTGTCTATAACAAGCTCACTTAGCTTATCGCTTTGATTTCAATGCATTCCGCCATCGTTTAGTGTCTCAAATCACCATTCGAAGTTTCATAGGGGTATAGTTGTAATTTTCACCAAAAATCGTACATTGGGATTTTGAGGTATTCTTGTCTATCACATGTTTACAATGCTTATGACTTTGGTTTTAATGCATTCCGCCATCGTTTAGTGCCTCAAATCACCATTCGAAGTTTCGTAGTGGTATAGTTGTAATTTTCACCAAAAATCGTACATTGGAATTTTGAGGTATTCTTGTCTATCACATGCTCACAAAGCTTATGGCTTTGGTTTCAATGCATTCCGACATCGTTTAGTGCCTCAAATCACCATACAAAGTTTAGTTGGGGGTATAGTTGTAATTTTCACCAAAAATCGTACATTGGGATTCTGAGGTATTCTTGTTTATCACATGCTCACAAAGCTTATGGCTTTGGTTTCAATGCATTCCGACACCGTTTAGTGCCTCAAATCACCATTCGAAGTTTCGTAGGGGTATAGTTGTAATTTTCACCAAAAATCGTACATTGGGATTTTGAGGTATTCTTGTCTATCACATGCTCACAAAGCTTATCGCTTTGATTTCAATGCATTCCGACATCGTTTAGTGCCTCAAATCACCATTCGAAGTTTGGTAGGAGTATAGTTGTAATTTTCAACAAAAATTGTACATTGGGATTTTGAGGTATTCTTGACTATCACATGCTCACAAAGCTTATGGCTTTGGTTTCAATGCATTCCGACACCGTTTAGTGCCTCTAATCACCATTCGCAGTTTCGTAGGGGTATAGTTGTAATTTTCACCAAAAATCGTACATTTTGATTTTGAGGTATTCTTGTCTATGACATGCTCACAAAGCTTATGGCTTTGGTTTCAATGCATTCCGACACCGTTTAGTGCCTCAAATCACCATTCGAAGTTTCGTAGGGGTATAGTTGTAATTTTCACCAAAAATCGTACATAGAGATTTTTAGGTATTCTTGTTTATCACATGCTCACAAAGCTTATAACTTTGGTTTCAATGCATTCCGACACCGTTTAGTGCCTCAAATCACCATTCGAAGTTTCGTAGGGGTATAGTTGTAATTTTTACCTAAAATCGTATATTGGGATTTTGAGGTATTCTTATCTATCACATGTTTACAAAACTTATGGCTTTGGTTTTAATGCATTCCGCCATCGTTTAGTGCCTCAAATCACCATTCGAAGTTTCGTAGGGGTATAGTTGTAATTTTAACCAAAAATCGTACATTGGGATTTTGAGGTATTCTTGTCTATCACATGCTCACAAAGCTTATGGCTTTGGTGTCAATGCATTCCGACATCGTTTAGTGCCTCAAATCACCATTCGAAGTTCCGTAGGGGTATAGTTGTAATTTTCACCAAAAATCGTACATTGGAATTTTGAGGTATTCTTGTCTATCACATGCTCACAAAGCTTATGGCTTTGGTTTCAACGCATTCCGACATCTTTTAGTGCCTCAAATCACCATTCGAAGTTTCGTAGGAGTATAGTTGTAATTTTCACCAAAAATCGTACATTGAGATTTTGAGGTATTCTTGTCTATCACATGCTCACAAAGCTTATCGCTTTGATTTCAATGCATTCCGACATCGTTTAGTGCCTCAAATCACCATTCGAAGTTTCGTAGGAGTATAGTTGTAATTTTCAACAAAAATTGTTCATTGGGATTTTGAGGTATTCTTGACTATCACATGCTCACAAAGCTTATGGCTTTGGTTTCAATGCATTCCGACATCATTTAGTGCCATAAATCACCATTCAAAGTTTCGTTGGAGTATAGTTGTAATTTTCACCAAAAATCGTACGTTGGGATTTTGAGGTATTCTTGTCTATCACATGCTCACAAAGCTTATGGCTTTGGTTTCAACGCATTCCGACATCTTTTAGTGCCTCAAATCACCATTCGAAGTTTCGTAGGAGTATAGTTGTAATTTTTACCTAAAATCGTATATTGAGATTTTGAGGTATTCTTATCTATCACATGTTTACAAAGCTTATGGCTTTGGTTTTAATGCATTCCGCCATCGTTTAGTGCCTCAAATCACCATTCGAAGTTTCGTAGGGGTATAGTTGTAATTTTCACCAAAAATCGTACATTGGGATTTTGAGGTATTCTTGTCTATCACATGCTCACAAAGCTTATGGCTTTGGTTTCAATGCATTCCGACATCGTTTAGTGCCTCAAATCACCATTCGAAGTTCCGTAGGGGTGTATAGTTGTAATTTTCACCAAAAATCGTACATTGGAATTTTGAGGTATTCTTGTCTATCACATGCTCACAAAGCTTATGGCTTTGGTTTCAATGCATTCCGACATCGTTTAGTGCCTCAAATCACCATTCGAAGTTTCGTTGGGGGTATAGTTGTAATTTTCACCAAAAATCGTACATTGGGATTCTGAGGTATTCTTGTTTATCACATGCTCACAAAGCTTATGACTTTGGTTTCAATGCATTCCGACACTGTTTAGTGCCTCAAATCACCATTCGAAGTTTCGTAGGGGTATAGTTGTAATTTTCACCAAAAATCGTACATTGGGATTTTGAGGTATTCTTGTCTATCACATGCTCACAAAGCTTATCGCTTTGATTTTAATGCATTCCGACATCGTTTAGTGTCTCAAATCACCATTCGAAGTTTCGTAGGGGTATAGTTGTAATTTTCACCAAAAATCGTACATTGGGATTTTGAGGTATTCTTGTCTATCACATGTTTACAATGCTTATGGCTTTGGTTTTAATGCATTCCGCCATCGTTTAGTGCCTCAAATCACCATTCGAAGTTTCGTAGGGGTATAGTTGTAATTTTCACCAAAAATCGTACATTAGGATTTTGAGGTATTCTTGTCTATCACATGCTCACAAAGCTTATTGCTTTGATTTTAATGCATTCCGACATCATTTAGTGCCTCAAATCACCATTCGAAGTTTCGTAGGGGGTATAGTTGTAATTTTCACCAAAAATCGTTCATTGGGATTCTGAGGTATTCTTGTTTATCACATGCTCACAAAGCTTATGGCTTTGGTTTTCATGCATTCCGCCATCGTTTAGTGCCTCAAATCACCATTCGAAGTTTCGTAGGGGGTATAGTTGTAATTTTCACCAAAAATCGTACATTGGGATTTTGAGGTATTCTTGTCTATAACAAGCTCACGAAGCTTATCGCTTTGATTTCAATGCATTCCGCCATCGTTTAGTGTCTCAAATCACCATTCGAAGTTTCGTAGGGGTATAGTTGTAATTTTCACCAAAAATCGTACATTGGAATTTTGAGGTATTCTTGTCTATCACATGTTTACAATGCTTATGACTTTGGTTTTAATGCATTCCGCCATCGTTTAGTGCCTCAAATCACCATTCGAAGTTTCGTAGTGGTATAGTTGTAATTTTCACCAAAAATCGTACATTGGAATTTTGAGGTATTCTTGTCTATCACATGCTCACAAAGCTTATGGCTTTGGTTTCAATGCATTCCGACATCGTTTAGTGCCTCAAATCACCATTCGAAGTTTAGTTGGGGGTATAGTTGTAATTTTCACCAAAAATCGTACATTGGGATTCTGAGGTATTCTTGTTTATCACATGCTCACAAAGCTTATGGCTTTGGTTTCAATGCATTCCGACACCGTTTAGTGCCTCAAATCACCATTCGAAGTTTCGTAGGGGTATAGTTGTAATTTTCACCAAAAATCGTACATTGGGATTTTGAGGTATTCTTGTCTATCACATGCTCACAAAGCTTATCGCTTTGATTTCAATGCATTCCGACATCGTTTAGTGCCTCAAATCACCATTCGAAGTTTCGTAGGAGTATAGTTGTAATTTTCAACAAAAATTGTACATTGGGATTTTGAGGTATTCTTGACTATCACATGCTCACAAAGCTTATGGCTTTGGTTTCAATGCATTCCGACATCATTTAGTGCCACAAATCACCATTCACAGTTTCGTAGGGGTATAGTTGTAATTTTCACCAAAAATCGTACGTTGGGATTTTGAGGCATTCTTGTCTATCACATGCTCACAAAGCTTATGGCTTTGGTTTCAACGCATTCCGACATCTTTTAGTGCCTCAAATCACCATTCGAAGTTTCGTAGGAGTATAGTTGTAATTTTCACCAAAAATCGTACATTGAGATTTTGAGGTAGTCTTGTCTATCACATGCTCACAAAGCTTATAACTTTGGTTTCAATGCATTCCGACATCGTTTAGTGCCTCAAATCACCATTCGAAGTTTCGTAGGAGTATAGTTGTAATTTTCAACAAAAATTGTACATTGGGATTTTGAGGTATTCTTGACTATCACATGCTCACAAAGCTTATGGCTTTGGTTTCAATGCATTCCGACATCATTTAGTGCCACAAATCACCATTCAAAGTTTCGTAGGGTTATAGTTGTAATTTTCACCAAAAATCGTACGTTGGGATTTTGAGGTATTCTTGTCTATTACATGCTCACAAAGCTTATGGCTTTGGTTTCAACGCATTCCGACATCTTTTAGTGCCTCAAATCACCATTCGAAGTTTCGTAGGAGTATAGTTGTAATTTTCACCAAAAATCGTACATTGAGATTTTGAGGTATTCTTGTCTATCACATGCTCACAAAGCTTATGGCTTTGGTTTCAATGCATTCCGACATCGTTTAGTGCCTCAAATCACCATTCGAAGTTCCGTAGGGGTATAGTTGTAATATTCACCAAAAATCGTACATTGGAATTTTGAGGTATTCTTGTCTATCACATGCTCACAAAGCTTATGGCTTTGGTTTCAATGCATTCCGACATCGTTTAGTGCCTCAAATCACCATTCGAAGTTTCGTAGGGGGTATAGTTGTAATTTTCACCAAAAATCGTACATTGGGATTCTGAGGTATTCTTGTTTATCACATGCTCACAAAGCTTATGGCTTTGGTTTCAATGCATTCCGACACCGTTTAGTGCCTCAAATCACCATTCGAAGTTTCGTAGGGGTATAGTTGTAATTTTCACCAAAAATCGTACATTGGGATTTTGAGGTATTCTTGTCTATCACATGCTCACAAAGCTTATCGCTTTGATTTCAATGCATTCCGACATCGTTTAGTGCCTCAAATCACCATTCGAAGTTTGGTAGGAGTATAGTTGTAATTTTCAACAAAAATTGTACATTGGGATTTTGAGGTATTCTTGACTATCACATGCTCACAAAGCTTATGGCTTTGGTTTCAATGCATTCCGACACCGTTTAGTGCCTCTAATCACCATTCGCAGTTTCGTAGGGGTATAGTTGTAATTTTCACCAAAAATCGTACATTTTGATTTTGAGGTATTCTTGTCTATGACATGCTCACAAAGCTTATGGCTTTGGTTTCAATGCATTCCGACACCGTTTAGTGCCTCAAATCACCATTCGAAGTTTCGTAGGGGTATAGTTGTAATTTTCACCAAAAATCGTACATAGAGATTTTTAGGTATTCTTGTTTATCACATGCTCACAAAGCTTATAACTTTGGTTTCAATGCATTCCGACACCGTTTAGTGCCTCAAATCACCATTCGAAGTTTCGTAGGGGTATAGTTGTAATTTTTACCTAAAATCGTATATTGGGATTTTGAGGTATTCTTATCTATCACATGTTTACAAAACTTATGGCTTTGGTTTTAATGCATTCCGCCATCGTTTAGTGCCTCAAATCACCATTCGAAGTTTCGTAGGGGTATAGTTGTAATTTTAACCAAAAATCGTACATTGGGATTTTGAGGTATTCTTGTCTATCACATGCTCACAAAGCTTATGGCTTTGGTGTCAATGCATTCCGACATCGTTTAGTGCCTCAAATCACCATTCGAAGTTCCGTAGGGGTATAGTTGTAATTTTCACCAAAAATCGTACATTGGAATTTTGAGGTATTCTTGTCTATCACATGCTCACAAAGCTTATGGCTTTGGTTTCAACGCATTCCGACATCTTTTAGTGCCTCAAATCACCATTCGAAGTTTCGTAGGAGTATAGTTGTAATTTTCACCAAAAATCGTACATTGAGATTTTGAGGTATTCTTGTCTATCACATGCTCACAAAGCTTATCGCTTTGATTTCAATGCATTCCGACATCGTTTAGTGCCTCAAATCACCATTCGAAGTTTCGTAGGAGTATAGTTGTAATTTTCAACAAAAATTGTTCATTGGGATTTTGAGGTATTCTTGACTATCACATGCTCACAAAGCTTATGGCTTTGGTTTCAATGCATTCCGACATCATTTAGTGCCACAAATCACCATTCAAAGTTTCGTTGGAGTATAGTTGTAATTTTCACCAAAAATCGTACGTTGGGATTTTGAGGTATTCTTGTCTATCACATGCTCACAAAGCTTATGGCTTTGGTTTCAACGCATTCCGACATCTTTTAGTGCCTCAAATCACCATTCGAAGTTTCGTAGGAGTATAGTTGTAATTTTTACCTAAAATCGTATATTGAGATTTTGAGGTATTCTTATCTATCACATGTTTACAAAGCTTATGGCTTTGGTTTTAATGCATTCCGCCATCGTTTAGTGCCTCAAATCACCATTCGAAGTTTCGTAGGGGTATAGTTGTAATTTTCACCAAAAATCGTACATTGGGATTTTGAGGTATTCTTGTCTATCACATGCTCACAAAGCTTATGGCTTTGGTTTCAATGCATTCCGACATCGTTTAGTGCCTCAAATCACCATTCGAAGTTCCGTAGGGGTGTATAGTTGTAATTTTCACCAAAAATCGTACATTGGAATTTTGAGGTATTCTTGTCTATCACATGCTCACAAAGCTTATGGCTTTGGTTTCAATGCATTCCGACATCGTTTAGTGCCTCAAATCACCATTCGAAGTTTCGTTGGGGGTATAGTTGTAATTTTCACCAAAAATCGTACATTGGGATTCTGAGGTATTCTTGTTTATCACATGCTCACAAAGCTTATGACTTTGGTTTCAATGCATTCCGACACTGTTTAGTGCCTCAAATCACCATTCGAAGTTTCGTAGGGGTATAGTTGTAATTTTCACCAAAAATCGTACATTGGGATTTTGAGGTATTCTTGTCTATCACATGCTCACAAAGCTTATCGCTTTGATTTTAATGCATTCCGACATCGTTTAGTGTCTCAAATCACCATTCGAAGTTTCGTAGGGGTATAGTTGTAATTTTCACCAAAAATCGTACATTGGGATTTTGAGGTATTCTTGTCTATCACATGTTTACAATGCTTATGGCTTTGGTTTTAATGCATTCCGCCATCGTTTAGTGCCTCAAATCACCATTCGAAGTTTCGTAGGGGTATAGTTGTAATTTTCACCAAAAATCGTACATTAGGATTTTGAGGTATTCTTGTCTATCACATGCTCACAAAGCTTATTGCTTTGATTTTAATGCATTCCGACATCGTTTAGTGCCTCAAATCACCATTCGAAGTTTCGTAGGGGGTATAGTTGTAATTTTCACCAAAAATCGTTCATTGGGATTCTGAGGTATTCTTGTTTATCACATGCTCACAAAGCTTATGGCTTTGGTTTTCATGCATTCCGCCATCGTTTAGTGCCTCAAATCACCATTCGAAGTTTCGTAGGGGGTATAGTTGTAATTTTCACCAAAAATCGTACATTGGGATTTTGAGGTATTCTTGTCTATAACAAGCTCACGAAGCTTATCGCTTTGATTTCAATGCATTCCGCCATCGTTTAGTGTCTCAAATCACCATTCGAAGTTTCGTAGGGGTATAGTTGTAATTTTCACCAAAAATCGTACATTGGAATTTTGAGGTATTCTTGTCTATCACATGTTTACAATGCTTATGACTTTGGTTTTAATGCATTCCGCCATCGTTTAGTGCCTCAAATCACCATTCGAAGTTTCGTAGTGGTATAGTTGTAATTTTCACCAAAAATCGTACATTGGAATTTTGAGGTATTCTTGTCTATCACATGCTCACAAAGCTTATGGCTTTGGTTTCAATGCATTCCGACATCGTTTAGTGCCTCAAATCACCATTCGAAGTTTAGTTGGGGGTATAGTTGTAATTTTCACCAAAAATCGTACATTGGGATTCTGAGGTATTCTTGTTTATCACATGCTCACAAAGCTTATGGCTTTGGTTTCAATGCATTCCGACACCGTTTAGTGCCTCAAATCACCATTCGAAGTTTCGTAGGGGTATAGTTGTAATTTTCACCAAAAATCGTACATTGGGATTTTGAGGTATTCTTGTCTATCACATGCTCACAAAGCTTATCGCTTTGATTTCAATGCATTCCGACATCGTTTAGTGCCTCAAATCACCATTCGAAGTTTCGTAGGAGTATAGTTGTAATTTTCAACAAAAATTGTACATTGGGATTTTGAGGTATTCTTGACTATCACATGCTCACAAAGCTTATGGCTTTGGTTTCAATGCATTCCGACATCGTTTACTGCCACAAATCACCATTCACAGTTTCGTAGGGGTATAGTTGTAATTTTCACCAAAAATCGTACGTTGGGATTTTGAGGCATTCTTGTCTATCACATGCTCACAATGCTTATGGCTTTGGTTTCAACGCATTCCGACATCTTTTAGTGCCTCAAATCACCATTCGAAGTTTCGTAGGAGTATAGTTGTAATTTTCACCAAAAATCGTACATTGAGATTTTGAGGTAGTCTTGTCTATCACATGCTCACAAAGCTTATAACTTTGGTTTCAATGCATTCCGACATCGTTTAGTGCCTCAAATCACCATTCGAAGTTTCGTAGGAGTATAGTTGTAATTTTCAACAAAAATTGTACATTGGGATTTTGAGGTATTCTTGACTATCACATGCTCACAAAGCTTATGGCTTTGGTTTCAATGCATTCCGACATCATTTAGTGCCACAAATCACCATTCAAAGTTTCGTAGGGGTATAGTTGTAATTTTCACCAAAAATCGTACGTTGGGATTTTGAGGTATTCTTGTCTATTACATGCTCACAAAGCTTATGGCTTTGGTTTCAACGCATTCCGACATCTTTTAGTGCCTCAAATCACCATTCGAAGTTTCGTAGGAGTATAGTTGTAATTTTCACCAAAAATCGTACATTGAGATTTTGAGGTATTCTTGTCTATCACATGCTCACAAAGCTTATGGCTTTGGTTTCAATGCATTCCGACATCGTTTAGTGCCTCAAATCACCATTCGAAGTTCCGTAGGGGTATAGTTGTAATATTCACCAAAAATCGTACATTGGAATTTTGAGGTATTCTTGTCTATCACATGCTCACAAAGCTTATGGCTTTGGTTTCAATGCATTCCGACATCGTTTAGTGCCTCAAATCACCATTCGAAGTTTCGTAGGGGGTATAGTTGTAATTTTCACCAAAAATCGTACATTGGGATTCTGAGGTATTCTTGTTTATCACATGCTCACAAAGCTTATGGCTTTGGTTTCAATGCATTCCGACACCGTTTAGTGCCTCAAATCACCATTCGCAGTTTCGTAGGGGTATAGTTGTAATTTTCACCAAAAATCGTACATTTTGATTTTGAGGTATTCTTGTCTATGACATGCTCACAAAGCTTATGGCTTTGGTTTCAATGCATTCCGCCACCGTTTAGTGCCTCAAATCACCATTCGAAGTTTCGTAGGGGTATAGTTGTAATTTTCACCAAAAATCGTACATTGGGATTTTGAGGTATTCTTGTCTATCACATGCTCACAAAGCTTATCGCTTTGATTTCAATGCATTCCGACATCGTTTAGTGCCTCAAATCACCATTCGAAGTTTGGTAGGAGTATAGTTGTAATTTTCAACAAAAATTGTACATTGGGATTTTGAGGTATTCTTGACTATCACATGCTCACAAAGCTTATGGCTTTGGTTTCAATGCATTCCGACACCGTTTAGTGCCTCTAATCACCATTCGCAGTTTCGTAGGGGTATAGTTGTAATTTTCACCAAAAATCGTACATTTTGATTTTGAGGTATTCTTGTCTATGACATGCTCACAAAGCTTATGGCTTTGGTTTCAATGCATTCCGACACCGTTTAGTGCCTCAAATCACCATTCGAAGTTTCGTAGGGGTATAGTTGTAATTTTCACCAAAAATCGTACATAGAGATTTTTAGGTATTCTTGTTTATCACATGCTCACAAAGCTTATAACTTTGGTTTCAATGCATTCCGACACCGTTTAGTGCCTCAAATCACCATTCGAAGTTTCGTAGGGGTATAGTTGTAATTTTTACCTAAAATCGTATATTGGGATTTTGAGGTATTCTTATCTATCACATGTTTACAAAACTTATGGCTTTGGTTTTAATGCATTCCGCCATCGTTTAGTGCCTCAAATCACCATTCGAAGTTTCGTAGGGGTATAGTTGTAATTTTAACCAAAAATCGTACATTGGGATTTTGAGGTATTCTTGTCTATCACATGCTCACAAAGCTTATGGCTTTGGTGTCAATGCATTCCGACATCGTTTAGTGCCTCAAATCACCATTCGAAGTTCCGTAGGGGTATAGTTGTAATTTTCACCAAAAATCGTACATTGGAATTTTGAGGTATTCTTGTCTATCACATGCTCACAAAGCTTATGGCTTTGGTTTCAACGCATTCCGACATCTTTTAGTGCCTCAAATCACCATTCGAAGTTTCGTAGGAGTATAGTTGTAATTTTCACCAAAAATCGTACATTGAGATTTTGAGGTATTCTTGTCTATCACATGCTCACAAAGCTTATCGCTTTGATTTCAATGCATTCCGACATCGTTTAGTGCCTCAAATCACCATTCGAAGTTTCGTAGGAGTATAGTTGTAATTTTCAACAAAAATTGTTCATTGGGATTTTGAGGTATTCTTGACTATCACATGCTCACAAAGCTTATGGCTTTGGTTTCAATGCATTCCGACATCATTTAGTGCCACAAATCACCATTCAAAGTTTCGTTGGAGTATAGTTGTAATTTTCACCAAAAATCGTACGTTGGGATTTTGAGGTATTCTTGTCTATCACATGCTCACAAAGCTTATGGCTTTGGTTTCAACGCATTCCGACATCTTTTAGTGCCTCAAATCACCATTCGAAGTTTCGTAGGAGTATAGTTGTAATTTTTACCTAAAATCGTATATTGAGATTTTGAGGTATTCTTATCTATCACATGTTTACAAAGCTTATGGCTTTGGTTTTAATGCATTCCGCCATCGTTTAGTGCCTCAAATCACCATTCGAAGTTTCGTAGGGGTATAGTTGTAATTTTCACCAAAAATCGTACATTGGGATTTTGAGGTATTCTTGTCTATCACATGCTCACAAAGCTTATGGCTTTGGTTTCAATGCATTCCGACATCGTTTAGTGCCTCAAATCACCATTCGAAGTTCCGTAGGGGTGTATAGTTGTAATTTTCACCAAAAATCGTACATTGGAATTTTGAGGTATTCTTGTCTATCACATGCTCACAAAGCTTATGGCTTTGGTTTCAATGCATTCCGACATCGTTTAGTGCCTCAAATCACCATTCGAAGTTTCGTTGGGGGTATAGTTGTAATTTTCACCAAAAATCGTACATTGGGATTCTGAGGTATTCTTGTTTATCACATGCTCACAAAGCTTATGACTTTGGTTTCAATGCATTCCGACACTGTTTAGTGCCTCAAATCACCATTCGAAGTTTCGTAGGGGTATAGTTGTAATTTTCACCAAAAATCGTACATTGGGATTTTGAGGTATTCTTGTCTATCACATGCTCACAAAGCTTATCGCTTTGATTTTAATGCATTCCGACATCGTTTAGTGTCTCAAATCACCATTCGAAGTTTCGTAGGGGTATAGTTGTAATTTTCACCAAAAATCGTACATTGGGATTTTGAGGTATTCTTGTCTATCACATGTTTACAATGCTTATGGCTTTGGTTTTAATGCATTCCGCCATCGTTTAGTGCCTCAAATCACCATTCGAAGTTTCGTAGGGGTATAGTTGTAATTTTCACCAAAAATCGTACATTAGGATTTTGAGGTATTCTTGTCTATCACATGCTCACAAAGCTTATTGCTTTGATTTTAATGCATTCCGACATCGTTTAGTGCCTCAAATCACCATTCGAAGTTTCGTAGGGGGTATAGTTGTAATTTTCACCAAAAATCGTTCATTGGGATTCTGAGGTATTCTTGTTTATCACATGCTCACAAAGCTTATGGCTTTGGTTTTCATGCATTCCGCCATCGTTTAGTGCCTCAAATCACCATTCGAAGTTTCGTAGGGGGTATAGTTGTAATTTTCACCAAAAATCGTACATTGGGATTTTGAGGTATTCTTGTCTATAACAAGCTCACGAAGCTTATCGCTTTGATTTCAATGCATTCCGCCATCGTTTAGTGTCTCAAATCACCATTCGAAGTTTCGTAGGGGTATAGTTGTAATTTTCACCAAAAATCGTACATTGGAATTTTGAGGTATTCTTGTCTATCACATGTTTACAATGCTTATGACTTTGGTTTTAATGCATTCCGCCATCGTTTAGTGCCTCAAATCACCATTCGAAGTTTCGTAGTGGTATAGTTGTAATTTTCACCAAAAATCGTACATTGGAATTTTGAGGTATTCTTGTCTATCACATGCTCACAAAGCTTATGGCTTTGGTTTCAATGCATTCCGACATCGTTTAGTGCCTCAAATCACCATTCGAAGTTTAGTTGGGGGTATAGTTGTAATTTTCACCAAAAATCGTACATTGGGATTCTGAGGTATTCTTGTTTATCACATGCTCACAAAGCTTATGGCTTTGGTTTTCATGCATTCCGCCATCGTTTAGTGCCTCAAATCACCATTCGAAGTTTCGTAGGGGGTATAGTTGTAATTTTCACCAAAAATCGTACATTGGGATTTTGAGGTATTCTTGTCTATAACAAGCTCACGAAGCTTATCGCTTTGATTTCAATGCATTCCGCCACTGTTTAGTGCCTCAAATCACCATTCGAAGTTTCGTAGTGGTATAGTTGTAATTTTCACCAAAAATCGTACATTGGAATTTTGAGGTATTCTTGTCTATCACATGCTCACAAAGCTTATGGCTTTGGTTTCAATGCATTCCGACATCGTTTAGTGCCTCAAATCACCATTCGAAGTTTAGTTGGGGGTATAGTTGTAATTTTCACCAAAAATCGTACATTGGGATTCTGAGGTATTCTTGTTTATCACATGCTCACAAAGCTTATGGCTTTGGTTTCAATGCATTCCGACACCGTTTAGTGCCTCAAATCACCATTCGAAGTTTCGTTGGGGGTATAGTTGTAATTTTCACCAAAAATCGTACATTGGGATTCTGAGGTATTCTTGTTTATCACATGCTCACAAAGCTTATGACTTTGGTTTCAATGCATTCCGACACTGTTTAGTGCCTCAAATCACCATTCGAAGTTTCGTAGGGGTATAGTTGTAATTTTCACCAAAAATCGTACATTGGGATTTTGAGGTATTCTTGTCTATCACATGCTCACAAAGCTTATCGCTTTGATTTTAATGCATTCCGACATCGTTTAGTGTCTCAAATCACCATTCGAAGTTTCGTAGGGGTATAGTTGTAATTTTCACCAAAAATCGTACATTGGGATTTTGAGGTATTCTTGTCTATCACATGTTTACAATGCTTATGGCTTTGGTTTTAATGCATTCCGCCATCGTTTAGTGCCTCAAATCACCATTCGAAGTTTCGTAGGGGTATAGTTGTAATTTTCACCAAAAATCGTACATTAGGATTTTGAGGTATTCTTGTCTATCACATGCTCACAAAGCTTATTGCTTTGATTTTAATGCATTCCGACATCGTTTAGTGCCTCAAATCACCATTCGAAGTTTCGTAGGGGGTATAGTTGTAATTTTCACCAAAAATCGTTCATTGGGATTCTGAGGTATTCTTGTTTATCACATGCTCACAAAGCTTATGGCTTTGGTTTTCATGCATTCCGCCATCGTTTAGTGCCTCAAATCACCATTCGAAGTTTCGTAGTGGGTATAGTTGTAATTTTCACCAAAAATCGTACATTGGGATTTTGAGGTATTCTTGTCTATAACAAGCTCACGAAGCTTATCGCTTTGATTTCAATGCATTCCGCCATCGTTTAGTGTCTCAAATCACCATTCGAAGTTTCGTAGGGGTATAGTTGTAATTTTCACCAAAAATCGTACATTGGAATTTTGAGGTATTCTTGTCTATCACATGTTTACAATGCTTATGACTTTGGTTTTAATGCATTCCGCCATCGTTTAGTGCCTCAAATCACCATTCGAAGTTTCGTAGTGGTATAGTTGTAATTTTCACCAAAAATCGTACATTGGAATTTTGAGGTATTCTTGTCTATCACATGCTCACAAAGCTTATGGCTTTGGTTTCAATGCATTCCGACATCGTTTAGTGCCTCAAATCACCATTCGAAGTTTAGTTGGGGGTATAGTTGTAATTTTCACCAAAAATCGTACATTGGGATTCTGAGGTATTCTTGTTTATCACATGCTCACAAAGCTTATGGCTTTGGTTTCAATGCATTCCGACACCGTTTAGTGCCTCAAATCACCATTCGAAGTTTCGTAGGGGTATAGTTGTAATTTTCACCAAAAATCGTACATTGGGATTTTGAGGTATTCTTGTCTATCACATGCTCACAAAGCTTATCGCTTTGATTTCAATGCATTCCGACATCGTTTAGTGCCTCAAATCACCATTCGAAGTTTCGTAGGAGTATAGTTGTAATTTTCAACAAAAATTGTACATTGGGATTTTGAGGTATTCTTGACTATCACATGCTCACAAAGCTTATGGCTTTGGTTTCAATGCATTCCGACATCATTTAGTGCCACAAATCACCATTCACAGTTTCGTAGGGGTATAGTTGTAATTTTCACCAAAAATCGTACGTTGGGATTTTGAGGCATTCTTGTCTATCACATGCTCACAATGCTTATGGCTTTGGTTTCAACGCATTCCGACATCTTTTAGTGCCTCAAATCACCATTCGAAGTTTCGTAGGAGTATAGTTGTAATTTTCACCAAAAATCGTACATTGAGATTTTGAGGTAGTCTTGTCTATCACATGCTCACAAAGCTTATAACTTTGGTTTCAATGCATTCCGACATCGTTTAGTGCCTCAAATCACCATTCGAAGTTTCGTAGGAGTATAGTTGTAATTTTCAACAAAAATTGTACATTGGGATTTTGAGGTATTCTTGACTATCACATGCTCACAAAGCTTATGGCTTTGGTTTCAATGCATTCCGACATCATTTAGTGCCACAAATCACCATTCAAAGTTTCGTAGGGGTATAGTTGTAATTTTCACCAAAAATCGTACGTTGGGATTTTGAGGTATTCTTGTCTATTACATGCTCACAAAGCTTATGGCTTTGGTTTCAACGCATTCCGACATCTTTTAGTGCCTCAAATCACCATTCGAAGTTTCGTAGGAGTATAGTTGTAATTTTCACCAAAAATCGTACATTGAGATTTTGAGGTATTCTTGTCTATCACATGCTCACAAAGCTTATGGCTTTGGTTTCAATGCATTCCGACATCGTTTAGTGCCTCAAATCACCATTCGAAGTTCCGTAGGGGTATAGTTGTAATATTCACCAAAAATCGTACATTGGAATTTTGAGGTATTCTTGTCTATCACATGCTCACAAAGCTTATGGCTTTGGTTTCAATGCATTCCGACATCGTTTAGTGCCTCAAATCACCATTCGAAGTTTCGTAGGGGGTATAGTTGTAATTTTCACCAAAAATCGTACATTGGGATTCTGAGGTATTCTTGTTTATCACATGCTCACAAAGCTTATGGCTTTGGTTTCAATGCATTCCGACACCGTTTAGTGCCTCAAATCACCATTCGCAGTTTCGTAGGGGTATAGTTGTAATTTTCACCAAAAATCGTACATTTTGATTTTGAGGTATTCTTGTCTATGACATGCTCACAAAGCTTATGGCTTTGGTTTCAATGCATTCCGCCACCGTTTAGTGCCTCAAATCACCATTCGAAGTTTCGTAGTGGTATAGTTGTAATTTTCACCAAAAATCGTACATAGAGATTTTTAGGTATTCTTGTCTATCACATGCTCACAAAGCTTATGGCTTTGGTTTCAATGCATTCCGACATCGTTTACTGCCTCAAATCACCATTCGAAGTTTCGTAGGAGTATAGTTGTAATTTTCAACAAAAATTGTACATTGGGATTTTGAGGTATTCTTGACTATCACATGCTCACAAAGCTTATGGCTTTGGTTTCAATGCATTCCGACATCATTTAGTGCCACAAATCACCATTCAAAGTTTCGTAGGGGTATAGTTGTAATTTTCACCAAAAATCGTACGTTGGGATTTTGAGGTATTCTTGTCTATCACATGCTCACAAAGCTTATGGCTTTGGTTTCAATGATTTCCGACATCTTTTAGTGCCTCTAATCACCATTCGAAGTTTCGTAGGGGTATAGTTGTAATTTTCACCAAAAATCGTACATTGGGATTTTGAGGTATTCTTGTCTATCACATGCTCACAAAGCTTATGGCTTTGGTTTCAATGCATTCCGACATAGTTTAGTGCCTGAAATCACCATTCGAAGTTTCGTAGGTGGTATATTTGTAATTTTCACCAAAAATCGTACATTGGGATTTTGAGGTATTCTTGTTTATCACATGCTCACAAAGCTTATGGGTTTGGATTCAATGCATTCCGACACCGTTTAGTGCCTCCAATCACCATTCGAAGTTTCGTAGGGGTATAGTTGTAATTTTCACCAAAAATCGTACATTGGAATTTTGAGGTATTCTTGTCTATCACATGCTCACAAAGCTTATCGCTTTGATTTTAATGCATTCCGACATCGTTTAGTGTCTCAAATCACCATTCGAAGTTTCGTAGGGGTATAGTTGTAATTTTCACCAAAAATCGTACATTGGGATTTTGAGGTATTCTTGTCTATCACATGTTTACAATGCTTATGGCTTTGGTTTTAATGCATTCCGCCATCGTTTAGTGCCTCAAATCACCATTCGAAGTTTCGTAGGGGTATAGTTGTAATTTTCACCAAAAATCGTACATTAGGATTTTGAGGTATTCTTGTCTATCACATGCTCACAAAGCTTATTGCTTTGATTTTAATGCATTCCGACATCGTTTAGTGCCTCAAATCACCATTCGAAGTTTCGTAGGGGGTATAGTTGTAATTTTCACCAAAAATCGTTCATTGGGATTCTGAGGTATTCTTGTTTATCACATGCTCACAAAGCTTATGGCTTTGGTTTTCATGCATTCCGCCATCGTTTAGTGCCTCAAATCACCATTCGAAGTTTCGTAGGGGGTATAGTTGTAATTTTCACCAAAAATCGTACATTGGGATTTTGAGGTATTCTTGTCTATAACAAGCTCACGAAGCTTATCGCTTTGATTTCAATGCATTCCGCCATCGTTTAGTGTCTCAAATCACCATTCGAAGTTTCGTAGGGGTATAGTTGTAATTTTCACCAAAAATCGTACATTGGAATTTTGAGGTATTCTTGTCTATCACATGTTTACAATGCTTATGACTTTGGTTTTAATGCATTCCGCCATCGTTTAGTGCCTCAAATCACCATTCGAAGTTTCGTAGTGGTATAGTTGTAATTTTCACCAAAAATCGTACATTGGAATTTTGAGGTATTCTTGTCTATCACATGCTCACAAAGCTTATGGCTTTGGTTTCAATGCATTCCGACATCGTTTAGTGCCTCAAATCACCATTCGAAGTTTAGTTGGGGGTATAGTTGTAATTTTCACCAAAAATCGTACATTGGGATTCTGAGGTATTCTTGTTTATCACATGCTCACAAAGCTTATGGCTTTGGTTTCAATGCATTCCGACACCGTTTAGTGCCTCAAATCACCATTCGAAGTTTCGTAGGGGTATAGTTGTAATTTTCACCAAAAATCGTACATTGGGATTTTGAGGTATTCTTGTCTATCACATGCTCACAAAGCTTATCGCTTTGATTTCAATGCATTCCGACATCGTTTAGTGCCTCAAATCACCATTCGAAGTTTCGTAGGAGTATAGTTGTAATTTTCAACAAAAATTGTACATTGGGATTTTGAGGTATTCTTGACTATCACATGCTCACAAAGCTTATGGCTTTGGTTTCAATGCATTCCGACATCATTTAGTGCCACAAATCACCATTCACAGTTTCGTAGGGGTATAGTTGTAATTTTCACCAAAAATCGTACGTTGGGATTTTGAGGCATTCTTGTCTATCACATGCTCACAATGCTTATGGCTTTGGTTTCAACGCATTCCGACATCTTTTAGTGCCTCAAATCACCATTCGAAGTTTCGTAGGAGTATAGTTGTAATTTTCACCAAAAATCGTACATTGAGATTTTGAGGTAGTCTTGTCTATCACATGCTCACAAAGCTTATAACTTTGGTTTCAATGCATTCCGACATCGTTTAGTGCCTCAAATCACCATTCGAAGTTTCGTAGGAGTATAGTTGTAATTTTCAACAAAAATTGTACATTGGGATTTTGAGGTATTCTTGACTATCACATGCTCACAAAGCTTATGGCTTTGGTTTCAATGCATTCCGACATCATTTAGTGCCACAAATCACCATTCAAAGTTTCGTAGGGGTATAGTTGTAATTTTCACCAAAAATCGTACGTTGGGATTTTGAGGTATTCTTGTCTATTACATGCTCACAAAGCTTATGGCTTTGGTTTCAACGCATTCCGACATCTTTTAGTGCCTCAAATCACCATTCGAAGTTTCGTAGGAGTATAGTTGTAATTTTCACCAAAAATCGTACATTGAGATTTTGAGGTATTCTTGTCTATCACATGCTCACAAAGCTTATGGCTTTGGTTTCAATGCATTCCGACATCGTTTAGTGCCTCAAATCACCATTCGAAGTTCCGTAGGGGTATAGTTGTAATATTCACCAAAAATCGTACATTGGAATTTTGAGGTATTCTTGTCTATCACATGCTCACAAAGCTTATGGCTTTGGTTTCAATGCATTCCGACATCGTTTAGTGCCTCAAATCACCATTCGAAGTTTCGTAGGGGGTATAGTTGTAATTTTCACCAAAAATCGTACATTGAGATTCTGAGGTATTCTTGTTTATCACATGCTCACAAAGCTTATGGCTTTGGTTTCAATGCATTCCGACACCGTTTAGTGCCTCAAATCACCATTCGCAGTTTCGTAGGGGTATAGTTGTAATTTTCACCAAAAATCGTACATTTTGATTTTGAGGTATTCTTGTCTATGACATGCTCACAAAGCTTATGGCTTTGGTTTCAATGCATTCCGCCACCGTTTAGTGCCTCAAATCACCATTCGAAGTTTCGTAGTGGTATAGTTGTAATTTTCACCAAAAATCGTACATAGAGATTTTTAGGTATTCTTGTCTATCACATGCTCACAAAGCTTATGGCTTTGGTTTCAATGCATTCCGACATCGTTTACTGCCTCAAATCACCATTCGAAGTTTCGTAGGAGTATAGTTGTAATTTTCAACAAAAATTGTACATTGGGATTTTGAGGTATTCTTGACTATCACATGCTCACAAAGCTTATGGCTTTGGTTTCAATGCATTCCGACATCATTTAGTGCCACAAATCACCATTCAAAGTTTCGTAGGGGTATAGTTGTAATTTTCACCAAAAATCGTACGTTGGGATTTTGAGGTATTCTTGTCTATCACATGCTCACAAAGCTTATGACTTTGGTTTCAATGCATTCCGACACTGTTTAGTGCCTCAAATCACCATTCGAAGTTTCGTAGGGGGTATAGTTGTAATTTTCACCAAAAATCGTACATTGGGATTCTGAGGTATTCTTGTTTATCACATGCTCACAAAGCTTATGGCTTTGGTTTCAATGCATTCCGACACCGTTTAGTGCCTCAAATCACCATTCGAAGTTTCGTAGGGGTATAGTTGTAATTTTCACCAAAAATCGTACATTGGGATTTTGAGGTATTCTTGTCTATCACATGCTCACAAAGCTTATCGCTTTGATTTCAATGCATTCCGACATCGTTTAGTGCCTCAAATCACCATTCGAAGTTTGGTAGGAGTATAGTTGTAATTTTCAACAAAAATTGTACATTGGGATTTTGAGGTATTCTTGACTATCACATGCTCACAAAGCTTATGGCTTTGGTTTCAATGCATTCCGACACCGTTTAGTGCCTCTAATCACCATTCGCAGTTTCGTAGGGGTATAGTTGTAATTTTCACCAAAAATCGTACATTTTGATTTTGAGGTATTCTTGTCTATGACATGCTCACAAAGCTTATGGCTTTGGTTTCAATGCATTCCGACACCGTTTAGTGCCTCAAATCACCATTCGAAGTTTCGTAGGGGTATAGTTGTAATTTTCACCAAAAATCGTACATAGAGATTTTTAGGTATTCTTGTTTATCACATGCTCACAAAGCTTATAACTTTGGTTTCAATGCATTCCGACACCGTTTAGTGCCTCAAATCACCATTCGAAGTTTCGTAGGGGTATAGTTGTAATTTTTACCTAAAATCGTATATTGGGATTT
Organism: Verbascum thapsus; assembly: GCA_963669365.1. Classification (NCBI taxonomy): domain Eukaryota; kingdom Viridiplantae; phylum Streptophyta; class Magnoliopsida; order Lamiales; family Scrophulariaceae; genus Verbascum; species Verbascum thapsus. The sequence continues at coordinate 10,697,065 of OY770115.1, read as the reverse complement.
TGAGGTATTCTTATCTATCACATGTTTACAAAACTTATGGCTTTGGTTTTAATGCATTCCGCCATCGTTTAGTGCCTCAAATCACCATTCGAAGTTTCGTAGGGGTATAGTTGTAATTTTAACCAAAAATCGTACATTGGGATTTTGAGGTATTCTTGTCTATCACATGCTCACAAAGCTTATGGCTTTGGTGTCAATGCATTCCGACATCGTTTAGTGCCTCAAATCACCATTCGAAGTTCCGTAGGGGTATAGTTGTAATTTTCACCAAAAATCGTACATTGGAATTTTGAGGTATTCTTGTCTATCACATGCTCACAAAGCTTATGGCTTTGGTTTCAACGCATTCCGACATCTTTTAGTGCCTCAAATCACCATTCGAAGTTTCGTAGGAGTATAGTTGTAATTTTCACCAAAAATCGTACATTGAGATTTTGAGGTATTCTTGTCTATCACATGCTCACAAAGCTTATCGCTTTGATTTCAATGCATTCCGACATCGTTTAGTGCCTCAAATCACCATTCGAAGTTTCGTAGGAGTATAGTTGTAATTTTCAACAAAAATTGTTCATTGGGATTTTGAGGTATTCTTGACTATCACATGCTCACAAAGCTTATGGCTTTGGTTTCAATGCATTCCGACATCATTTAGTGCCACAAATCACCATTCAAAGTTTCGTTGGAGTATAGTTGTAATTTTCACCAAAAATCGTACGTTGGGATTTTGAGGTATTCTTGTCTATCACATGCTCACAAAGCTTATGGCTTTGGTTTCAACGCATTCCGACATCTTTTAGTGCCTCAAATCACCATTCGAAGTTTCGTAGGAGTATAGTTGTAATTTTTACCTAAAATCGTATATTGAGATTTTGAGGTATTCTTATCTATCACATGTTTACAAAGCTTATGGCTTTGGTTTTAATGCATTCCGCCATCGTTTAGTGCCTCAAATCACCATTCGAAGTTTCGTAGGGGTATAGTTGTAATTTTCACCAAAAATCGTACATTGGGAATTTGGGGGTATTCTTGTCTATCACATGCTCACAAAGCTTATGGCTTTGGTTTCAATGCATTCCGACATCGTTTAGTGCCTCAAATCACCATTCGAAGTTCCGTAGGGGTGTATAGTTGTAATTTTCACCAAAAATCGTACATTGGAATTTTGAGGTATTCTTGTCTATCACATGCTCACAAAGCTTATGGCTTTGGTTTCAATGCATTCCGACATCGTTTAGTGCCTCAAATCACCATTCGAAGTTTCGTTGGGGGTATAGTTGTAATTTTCACCAAAAATCGTACATTGGGATTCTGAGGTATTCTTGTTTATCACATGCTCACAAAGCTTATGACTTTGGTTTCAATGCATTCCGACACTGTTTAGTGCCTCAAATCACCATTCGAAGTTTCGTAGGGGTATAGTTGTAATTTTCACCAAAAATCGTACATTGGGATTTTGAGGTATTCTTGTCTATCACATGCTCACAAAGCTTATCGCTTTGATTTTAATGCATTCCGACATCGTTTAGTGTCTCAAATCACCATTCGAAGTTTCGTAGGGGTATAGTTGTAATTTTCACCAAAAATCGTACATTGGGATTTTGAGGTATTCTTGTCTATCACATGTTTACAATGCTTATGGCTTTGGTTTTAATGCATTCCGCCATCGTTTAGTGCCTCAAATCACCATTCGAAGTTTCGTAGGGGTATAGTTGTAATTTTCACCAAAAATCGTACATTGGAATTTTGAGGTATTCTTGTCTATCACATGTTTACAATGCTTATGACTTTGGTTTTAATGCATTCCGCCATCGTTTAGTGCCTCAAATCACCATTCGAAGTTTCGTAGTGGTATAGTTGTAATTTTCACCAAAAATCGTACATTGGAATTTTGAGGTATTCTTGTCTATCACATGCTCACAAAGCTTATGGCTTTGGTTTCAATGCATTCCGACATCGTTTAGTGCCTCAAATCACCATTCGAAGTTTAGTTGGGGGTATAGTTGTAATTTTCACCAAAAATCGTACATTGGGATTCTGAGGTATTCTTGTTTATCACATGCTCACAAAGCTTATGGCTTTGGTTTCAATGCATTCCGACACCGTTTAGTGCCTCAAATCACCATTCGAAGTTTCGTAGGGGTATAGTTGTAATTTTCACCAAAAATCGTACATTGGGATTTTGAGGTATTCTTGTCTATCACATGCTCACAAAGCTTATCGCTTTGATTTCAATGCATTCCGACATCGTTTAGTGCCTCAAATCACCATTCGAAGTTTCGTAGGAGTATAGTTGTAATTTTCAACAAAAATTGTACATTGGGATTTTGAGGTATTCTTGACTATCACATGCTCACAAAGCTTATGGCTTTGGTTTCAATGCATTCCGACATCATTTAGTGCCACAAATCACCATTCACAGTTTCGTAGGGGTATAGTTGTAATTTTCACCAAAAATCGTACGTTGGGATTTTGAGGCATTCTTGTCTATCACATGCTCACAATGCTTATGGCTTTGGTTTCAACGCATTCCGACATCTTTTAGTGCCTCAAATCACCATTCGAAGTTTCGTAGGAGTATAGTTGTAATTTTCACCAAAAATCGTACATTGAGATTTTGAGGTAGTCTTGTCTATCACATGCTCACAAAGCTTATAACTTTGGTTTCAATGCATTCCGACATCGTTTAGTGCCTCAAATCACCATTCGAAGTTTCGTAGGAGTATAGTTGTAATTTTCAACAAAAATTGTACATTGGGATTTTGAGGTATTCTTGACTATCACATGCTCACAAAGCTTATGGCTTTGGTTTCAATGCATTCCGACATCATTTAGTGCCACAAATCACCATTCAAAGTTTCGTAGGGGTATAGTTGTAATTTTCACCAAAAATCGTACGTTGGGATTTTGAGGTATTCTTGTCTATTACATGCTCACAAAGCTTATGGCTTTGGTTTCAACGCATTCCGACATCTTTTAGTGCCTCAAATCACCATTCGAAGTTTCGTAGGAGTATAGTTGTAATTTTCACCAAAAATCGTACATTGAGATTTTGAGGTATTCTTGTCTATCACATGCTCACAAAGCTTATGGCTTTGGTTTCAATGCATTCCGACATCGTTTAGTGCCTCAAATCACCATTCGAAGTTCCGTAGGGGTATAGTTGTAATATTCACCAAAAATCGTACATTGGAATTTTGAGGTATTCTTGTCTATCACATGCTCACAAAGCTTATGGCTTTGGTTTCAATGCATTCCGACATCGTTTAGTGCCTCAAATCACCATTCGAAGTTTCGTAGGGGGTATAGTTGTAATTTTCACCAAAAATCGTACATTGGGATTCTGAGGTATTCTTGTTTATCACATGCTCACAAAGCTTATGGCTTTGGTTTCAATGCATTCCGACACCGTTTAGTGCCTCAAATCACCATTCGCAGTTTCGTAGGGGTATAGTTGTAATTTTCACCAAAAATCGTACATTTTGATTTTGAGGTATTCTTGTCTATGACATGCTCACAAAGCTTATGGCTTTGGTTTCAATGCATTCCGCCACCGTTTAGTGCCTCAAATCACCATTCGAAGTTTCGTAGTGGTATAGTTGTAATTTTCACCAAAAATCGTACATAGAGATTTTTAGGTATTCTTGTCTATCACATGCTCACAAAGCTTATGGCTTTGGTTTCAATGCATTCCGACATCGTTTACTGCCTCAAATCACCATTCGAAGTTTCGTAGGAGTATAGTTGTAATTTTCAACAAAAATTGTACATTGGGATTTTGAGGTATTCTTGACTATCACATGCTCACAAAGCTTATGGCTTTGGTTTCAATGCATTCCGACATCATTTAGTGCCACAAATCACCATTCAAAGTTTCGTAGGGGTATAGTTGTAATTTTCACCAAAAATCGTACGTTGGGATTTTGAGGTATTCTTGTCTATCACATGCTCACAAAGCTTATGGCTTTGGTTTCAATGATTTCCGACATCTTTTAGTGCCTCTAATCACCATTCGAAGTTTCGTAGGGGTATAGTTGTAATTTTCACCAAAAATCGTACATTGGGATTTTGAGGTATTCTTGTCTATCACATGCTCACAAAGCTTATGGCTTTGGTTTCAATGCATTCCGACATAGTTTAGTGCCTGAAATCACCATTCGAAGTTTCGTAGGTGGTATATTTGTAATTTTCACCAAAAATCGTACATTGGGATTTTGAGGTATTCTTGTTTATCACATGCTCACAAAGCTTATGGGTTTGGATTCAATGCATTCCGACACCGTTTAGTGCCTCCAATCACCATTCGAAGTTTCGTAGGGGTATAGTTGTAATTTTCACCAAAAATCGTACATTGGAATTTTGAGGTATTCTTGTCTATCACATGCTCACAAAGCTTATCGCTTTGATTTTAATGCATTCCGACATCGTTTAGTGTCTCAAATCACCATTCGAAGTTTCGTAGGGGTATAGTTGTAATTTTCACCAAAAATCGTACATTGGGATTTTGAGGTATTCTTGTCTATCACATGTTTACAATGCTTATGGCTTTGGTTTTAATGCATTCCGCCATCGTTTAGTGCCTCAAATCACCATTCGAAGTTTCGTAGGGGTATAGTTGTAATTTTCACCAAAAATCGTACATTAGGATTTTGAGGTATTCTTGTCTATCACATGCTCACAAAGCTTATTGCTTTGATTTTAATGCATTCCGACATCGTTTAGTGCCTCAAATCACCATTCGAAGTTTCGTAGGGGGTATAGTTGTAATTTTCACCAAAAATCGTTCATTGGGATTCTGAGGTATTCTTGTTTATCACATGCTCACAAAGCTTATGGCTTTGGTTTTCATGCATTCCGCCATCGTTTAGTGCCTCAAATCACCATTCGAAGTTTCGTAGGGGGTATAGTTGTAATTTTCACCAAAAATCGTACATTGGGATTTTGAGGTATTCTTGTCTATAACAAGCTCACGAAGCTTATCGCTTTGATTTCAATGCATTCCGCCATCGTTTAGTGTCTCAAATCACCATTCGAAGTTTCGTAGGGGTATAGTTGTAATTTTCACCAAAAATCGTACATTGGAATTTTGAGGTATTCTTGTCTATCACATGTTTACAATGCTTATGACTTTGGTTTTAATGCATTCCGCCATCGTTTAGTGCCTCAAATCACCATTCGAAGTTTCGTAGTGGTATAGTTGTAATTTTCACCAAAAATCGTACATTGGAATTTTGAGGTATTCTTGTCTATCACATGCTCACAAAGCTTATGGCTTTGGTTTCAATGCATTCCGACATCGTTTAGTGCCTCAAATCACCATTCGAAGTTTAGTTGGGGGTATAGTTGTAATTTTCACCAAAAATCGTACATTGGGATTCTGAGGTATTCTTGTTTATCACATGCTCACAAAGCTTATGGCTTTGGTTTCAATGCATTCCGACACCGTTTAGTGCCTCAAATCACCATTCGAAGTTTCGTAGGGGTATAGTTGTAATTTTCACCAAAAATCGTACATTGGGATTTTGAGGTATTCTTGTCTATCACATGCTCACAAAGCTTATCGCTTTGATTTCAATGCATTCCGACATCGTTTAGTGCCTCAAATCACCATTCGAAGTTTCGTAGGAGTATAGTTGTAATTTTCAACAAAAATTGTACATTGGGATTTTGAGGTATTCTTGACTATCACATGCTCACAAAGCTTATGGCTTTGGTTTCAATGCATTCCGACATCATTTAGTGCCACAAATCACCATTCACAGTTTCGTAGGGGTATAGTTGTAATTTTCACCAAAAATCGTACGTTGGGATTTTGAGGCATTCTTGTCTATCACATGCTCACAATGCTTATGGCTTTGGTTTCAACGCATTCCGACATCTTTTAGTGCCTCAAATCACCATTCGAAGTTTCGTAGGAGTATAGTTGTAATTTTCACCAAAAATCGTACATTGAGATTTTGAGGTAGTCTTGTCTATCACATGCTCACAAAGCTTATAACTTTGGTTTCAATGCATTCCGACATCGTTTAGTGCCTCAAATCACCATTCGAAGTTTCGTAGGAGTATAGTTGTAATTTTCAACAAAAATTGTACATTGGGATTTTGAGGTATTCTTGACTATCACATGCTCACAAAGCTTATGGCTTTGGTTTCAATGCATTCCGACATCATTTAGTGCCACAAATCACCATTCAAAGTTTCGTAGGGGTATAGTTGTAATTTTCACCAAAAATCGTACGTTGGGATTTTGAGGTATTCTTGTCTATTACATGCTCACAAAGCTTATGGCTTTGGTTTCAACGCATTCCGACATCTTTTAGTGCCTCAAATCACCATTCGAAGTTTCGTAGGAGTATAGTTGTAATTTTCACCAAAAATCGTACATTGAGATTTTGAGGTATTCTTGTCTATCACATGCTCACAAAGCTTATGGCTTTGGTTTCAATGCATTCCGACATCGTTTAGTGCCTCAAATCACCATTCGAAGTTCCGTAGGGGTATAGTTGTAATATTCACCAAAAATCGTACATTGGAATTTTGAGGTATTCTTGTCTATCACATGCTCACAAAGCTTATGGCTTTGGTTTCAATGCATTCCGACATCGTTTAGTGCCTCAAATCACCATTCGAAGTTTCGTAGGGGGTATAGTTGTAATTTTCACCAAAAATCGTACATTGGGATTCTGAGGTATTCTTGTTTATCACATGCTCACAAAGCTTATGGCTTTGGTTTCAATGCATTCCGACACCGTTTAGTGCCTCAAATCACCATTCGCAGTTTCGTAGGGGTATAGTTGTAATTTTCACCAAAAATCGTACATTTTGATTTTGAGGTATTCTTGTCTATGACATGCTCACAAAGCTTATGGCTTTGGTTTCAATGCATTCCGCCACCGTTTAGTGCCTCAAATCACCATTCGAAGTTTCGTAGTGGTATAGTTGTAATTTTCACCAAAAATCGTACATAGAGATTTTTAGGTATTCTTGTCTATCACATGCTCACAAAGCTTATGGCTTTGGTTTCAATGCATTCCGACATCGTTTACTGCCTCAAATCACCATTCGAAGTTTCGTAGGAGTATAGTTGTAATTTTCAACAAAAATTGTACATTGGGATTTTGAGGTATTCTTGACTATCACATGCTCACAAAGCTTATGGCTTTGGTTTCAATGCATTCCGACATCATTTAGTGCCACAAATCACCATTCAAAGTTTCGTAGGGGTATAGTTGTAATTTTCACCAAAAAACGTACGTTGGGATTTTGAGGTATTCTTGTCTATCACATGCTCACAAAGCTTATGGCTTTGGTTTCAATGATTTCCGACATCTTTTAGTGCCTCTAATCACCATTCGAAGTTTCGTAGGGGTATAGTTGTAATTTTCACCAAAAATCGTACATTGGGATTTTGAGGTATTCTTGTCTATCACATGCTCACAAAGCTTATGGCTTTGGTTTCAATGCATTCCGACATAGTTTAGTGCCTGAAATCACCATTCGAAGTTTCGTAGGTGGTATATTTGTAATTTTCACCAAAAATCGTACATTGGGATTTTGAGGTATTCTTGTTTATCACATGCTCACAAAGCTTATGGGTTTGGATTCAATGCATTCCGACACCGTTTAGTGCCTCCAATCACCATTCGAAGTTTCGTAGGGGTATAGTTGTAATTTTCACCAAAAATCGTACATTGGAATTTTGAGGTATTCTTGTCTATCACATGCTCACAAAGCTTATTGCTTTGATTTCAATGCATTCCGACATCGTTTAGTGCCTCAAATCACCATTCGAAGTTTCGTAGGGGGTATAGTTGTAATTTTCACCAAAAATCGTTCATTGGGATTCTGAGGTATTCTTGTTTATCACATGCTCACAAAGCTTATGGCTTTGGTTTTCATGCATTCCGCCATCGTTTAGTGCCTCAAATCACCATTCGAAGTTTCGTAGGGGGTATAGTTGTAATTTTCACCAAAAATCGTACATTGGGATTTTGAGGTATTCTTGTCTATAACAAGCTCACGAAGCTTATCGCTTTGATTTCAATGCATTCCGCCATCGTTTAGTGTCTCAAATCACCATTCGAAGTTTCATAGGGGTATAGTTGTAATTTTCACCAAAAATCGTACATTGGGATTTTGAGGTATTCTTGTCTATCACATGTTTACAATGCTTATGACTTTGGTTTTAATGCATTCCGCCATCGTTTAGTGCCTCAAATCACCATTCGAAGTTTCGTAGTGGTATAGTTGTAATTTTCACCAAAAATCGTACATTGGAATTTTGAGGTATTCTTGTCTATCACATGCTCACAAAGCTTATGGCTTTGGTTTCAATGCATTCCGACATCGTTTAGTGCCTCAAATCACCATACAAAGTTTAGTTGGGGGTATAGTTGTAATTTTCACCAAAAATCGTACATTGGGATTCTAAGGTATTCTTGTTTATCACATGCTCACAAAGCTTATGGCTTTGGTTTCAATGCATTCCGACACCGTTTAGTGCCTCAAATCACCATTCGAAGTTTCGTAGGGGTATAGTTGTAATTTTCACCAAAAATCGTACATTGGGATTTTGAGGTATTCTTGTCTATCACATGCTCACAAAGCTTATCGCTTTGATTTCAATGCATTCCGACATCGTTTAGTGCCTCAAATCACCATTCGAAGTTTGGTAGGAGTATAGTTGTAATTTTCAACAAAAATTGTACATTGGGATTTTGAGGTATTCTTGACTATCACATGCTCACAAAGCTTATGGCTTTGGTTTCAATGCATTCCGACACCGTTTAGTGCCTCTAATCACCATTCGCAGTTTCGTAGGGGTATAGTTGTAATTTTCACCAAAAATCGTACATTTTGATTTTGAGGTATTCTTGTCTATGACATGCTCACAAAGCTTATGGCTTTGGTTTCAATGCATTCCGACACCGTTTAGTGCCTCAAATCACCATTCGAAGTTTCGTAGGGGTATAGTTGTAATTTTCACCAAAAATCGTACATAGAGATTTTTAGGTATTCTTGTTTATCACATGCTCACAAAGCTTATAACTTTGGTTTCAATGCATTCCGACACCGTTTAGTGCCTCAAATCACCATTCGAAGTTTCGTAGGGGTATAGTTGTAATTTTCACCAAAAATCGTACATAGAGATTTTTAGGTATTCTTGTTTATCACATGCTCACAAAGCTTATAACTTTGGTTTCAATGCATTCCGACATCGTTTACTGCCTCAAATCACCATTCGAAGTTTCGTAGGAGTATAGTTGTAATTTTCAACAAAAATTGTACATTGGGATTTTGAGGTATTCTTGACTATCACATGCTCACAAAGCTTATGGCTTTGGTTTCAATGCATTCCGACATCATTTAGTGCCACAAATCACCATTCAAAGTTTCGTAGGGGTATAGTTGTAATTTTCACCAAAAATCGTACGTTGGGATTTTGAGGTATTCTTGTCTATCACATGCTCACAAAGCTTATGGCTTTGGTTTCAATGATTTCCGACATCTTTTAGTGCCTCTAATCACCATTCGAAGTTTCGTAGGGGTATAGTTGTAATTTTCACCAAAAATCGTACATTGGGATTTTGAGGTATTCTTGTCTATCACATGCTCACAAAGCTTATGGCTTTGGTTTCAATGCATTCCGACATAGTTTAGTGCCTGAAATCACCATTCGAAGTTTCGTAGGTGGTATATTTGTAATTTTCACCAAAAATCGTACATTGGGATTTTGAGGTATTCTTGTTTATCACATGCTCACAAAGCTTATGGGTTTGGATTCAATGCATTCCGACACCGTTTAGTGCCTCCAATCACCATTCGAAGTTTCGTAGGGGTATAGTTGTAATTTTCACCAAAAATCGTACATTGGAATTTTGAGGTATTCTTGTCTATCACATGCTCACAAAGCTTATTGCTTTGATTTCAATGCATTCCGACATCGTTTAGTGCCTCAAATCACCATTCGAAGTTTCGTAGGGGGTATAGTTGTAATTTTCACCAAAAATCGTTCATTGGGATTCTGAGGTATTCTTGTTTATCACATGCTCACAAAGCTTATGGCTTTGGTTTTCATGCATTCCGCCATCGTTTAGTGCCTCAAATCACCATTCGAAGTTTCGTAGGGGTATAGTTGTAATTTTCACCAAAAATCGTACATTGGGATTTTGAGGTATTCTTGTCTATCACATGCTCACAAAGCTTATCGCTTTGATTTCAATGCATTCCGACATCGTTTAGTGCCTCAAATCACCATTCGAAGTTTCGTAGGAGTATAGTTGTAATTTTCAACAAAAATTGTACATTGGGATTTTGAGGTATTCTTGACTATCACATGCTCACAAAGCTTATGGCTTTGGTTTCAATGCATTCCGACATCATTTAGTGCCACAAATCACCATTCACAGTTTCGTAGGGGTATAGTTGTAATTTTCACCAAAAATCGTACGTTGGGATTTTGAGGCATTCTTGTCTATCACATGCTCACAAAGCTTATGGCTTTGGTTTCAACGCATTCCGACATCTTTTAGTGCCTCAAATCACCATTCGAAGTTTCGTAGGAGTATAGTTGTAATTTTCACCAAAAATCGTACATTGAGATTTTGAGGTAGTCTTGTCTATCACATGCTCACAAAGCTTATAACTTTGGTTTCAATGCATTCCGACATCGTTTAGTGCCTCAAATCACCATTCGAAGTTTCGTAGGAGTATAGTTGTAATTTTCAACAAAAATTGTACATTGGGATTTTGAGGTATTCTTGACTATCACATGCTCACAAAGCTTATGGCTTTGGTTTCAATGCATTCCGACATCATTTAGTGCCACAAATCACCATTCAAAGTTTCGTAGGGGTATAGTTGTAATTTTCACCAAAAATCGTACGTTGGGATTTTGAGGTATTCTTGTCTATTACATGCTCACAAAGCTTATGGCTTTGGTTTCAACGCATTCCGACATCTTTTAGTGCCTCAAATCACCATTCGAAGTTTCGTAGGAGTATAGTTGTAATTTTCACCAAAAATCGTACATTGAGATTTTGAGGTATTCTTGTCTATCACATGCTCACAAAGCTTATGGCTTTGGTTTCAATGCATTCCGACATCGTTTAGTGCCTCAAATCACCATTCGAAGTTCCGTAGGGGTATAGTTGTAATTTTCACCAAAAATCGTACATTGGAATTTTGAGGTATTCTTGTCTATCACATGCTCACAAAGCTTATGGCTTTGGTTTCAATGCATTCCGACATCGTTTAGTGCCTCAAATCACCATTCGAAGTTTCGTAGGGGGTATAGTTGTAATTTTCACCAAAAATCGTACATTGGGATTCTGAGGTATTCTTGTTTATCACATGCTCACAAAGCTTATGGCTTTGGTTTCAATGCATTCCGACACCGTTTAGTGCCTCTAATCACCATTCGCAGTTTCGTAGGGGTATAGTTGTAATTTTCACCAAAAATCGTACATTTTGATTTTGAGGTATTCTTGTCTATGACATGCTCACAAAGCTTATGGCTTTGGTTTCAATGCATTCCGCCACCGTTTAGTGCCTCAAATCACCATTCGAAGTTTCGTAGTGGTATAGTTGTAATTTTCACCAAAAATCGTACATAGAGATTTTTAGGTATTCTTGTCTATCACATGCTCACAAAGCTTATGGCTTTGGTTTCAATGCATTCCGACATCGTTTACTGCCTCAAATCACCATTCGAAGTTTCGTAGGAGTATAGTTGTAATTTTCAACAAAAATTGTACATTGGGATTTTGAGGTATTCTTGACTATCACATGCTCACAAAGCTTATGGCTTTGGTTTCAATGATTTCCGACATCTTTTAGTGCCTCTAATCACCATTCGAAGTTTCGTAGGGGTATAGTTGTAATTTTCACCAAAAATCGTACATTGGGATTTTGAGGTATTCTTGTCTATCACATGCTCACAAAGCTTATGGCTTTGGTTTCAATGCATTCCGACATAGTTTAGTGCCTGAAATCACCATTCGAAGTTTCGTAGGTGGTATATTTGTAATTTTCACCAAAAATCGTACATTGGGATTTTGAGGTATTCTTGTTTATCACATGCTCACAAAGCTTATGGGTTTGGATTCAATGCATTCCGACACCGTTTAGTGCCTCCAATCACCATTCGAAGTTTCGTAGGGGTATAGTTGTAATTTTCACCAAAAATCGTACATTGGAATTTTGAGGTATTCTTGTCTATCACATGCTCACAAAGCTTATTGCTTTGATTTCAATGCATTCCGACATCGTTTAGTGCCTCAAATCACCATTCGAAGTTTCGTAGGGGGTATAGTTGTAATTTTCACCAAAAATCGTTCATTGGGATTCTGAGGTATTCTTGTTTATCACATGCTCACAAAGCTTATGGCTTTGGTTTTCATGCATTCCGCCATCGTTTAGTGCCTCAAATCACCATTCGAAGTTTCGTAGGGGGTATAGTTGTAATTTTCACCAAAAATCGTACATTGGGATTTTGAGGTATTCTTGTCTATAACAAGCTCACGAAGCTTATCGCTTTGATTTCAATGCATTCCGCCATCGTTTAGTGTCTCAAATCACCATTCGAAGTTTCATAGGGGTATAGTTGTAATTTTCACCAAAAATCGTACATTGGGATTTTGAGGTATTCTTGTCTATCACATGTTTACAATGCTTATGACTTTGGTTTTAATGCATTCCGCCATCGTTTAGTGCCTCAAATCACCATTCGAAGTTTCGTAGTGGTATAGTTGTAATTTTCACCAAAAATCGTACATTGGAATTTTGAGGTATTCTTGTCTATCACATGCTCACAAAGCTTATGGCTTTGGTTTCAATGCATTCCGACATCGTTTAGTGCCTCAAATCACCATACAAAGTTTAGTTGGGGGTATAGTTGTAATTTTCACCAAAAATCGTACATTGGGATTCTGAGGTATTCTTGTTTATCACATGCTCACAAAGCTTATGGCTTTGGTTTCAATGCATTCCGACACCGTTTAGTGCCTCAAATCACCATTCGAAGTTTCGTAGGGGTATAGTTGTAATTTTCACCAAAAATCGTACATTGGGATTTTGAGGTATTCTTGACTATCACATGCTCACAAAGCTTATGGCTTTGGTTTCAATGCATTCCGACATCATTTAGTGCCACAAATCACCATTCAAAGTTTCGTAGGGGTATAGTTGTAATTTTCACCAAAAATCGTACGTTGGGATTTTGAGGTATTCTTGTCTATCACATGCTCACAAAGCTTATGGCTTTGGTTTCAATGATTTCCGACATCTTTTAGTGCCTCTAATCACCATTCGAAGTTTCGTAGGGGTATAGTTGTAATTTTCACCAAAAATCGTACATTGGGATTTTGAGGTATTCTTGTCTATCACATGCTCACAAAGCTTATGGCTTTGGTTTCAATGCATTCCGACATAGTTTAGTGCCTGAAATCACCATTCGAAGTTTCGTAGGTGGTATATTTGTAATTTTCACCAAAAATCGTACATTGGGATTTTGAGGTATTCTTGTTTATCACATGCTCACAAAGCTTATGGGTTTGGATTCAATGCATTCCGACACCGTTTAGTGCCTCCAATCACCATTCGAAGTTTCGTAGGGGTATAGTTGTAATTTTCACCAAAAATCGTACATTGGAATTTTGAGGTATTCTTGTCTATCACATGCTCACAAAGCTTATTGCTTTGATTTCAATGCATTCCGACATCGTTTAGTGCCTCAAATCACCATTCGAAGTTTCGTAGGGGGTATAGTTGTAATTTTCACCAAAAATCGTTCATTGGGATTCTGAGGTATTCTTGTTTATCACATGCTCACAAAGCTTATGGCTTTGGTTTTCATGCATTCCGCCATCGTTTAGTGCCTCAAATCACCATTCGAAGTTTCGTAGGGGGTATAGTTGTAATTTTCACCAAAAATCGTACATTGGGATTTTGAGGTATTCTTGTCTATAACAAGCTCACGAAGCTTATCGCTTTGATTTCAATGCATTCCGCCATCGTTTAGTGTCTCAAATCACCATTCGAAGTTTCGTAGGGGTATAGTTGTAATTTTCACCAAAAATCGTACATTGGGATTTTGAGGTATTCTTGTCTATCACATGTTTACAATGCTTATGACTTTGGTTTTAATGCATTCCGCCATCGTTTAGTGCCTCAAATCACCATTCGAAGTTTCGTAGTGGTATAGTTGTAATTTTCACCAAAAATCGTACATTGAAATTTTGAGGTATTCTTGTCTATCACATGCTCACAAAGCTTATGGCTTTGGTTTCAATGCATTCCGACATCGTTTAGTGCCTCAAATCACCATTCGAAGTTTAGTTGGGGGTATAGTTGTAATTTTCACCAAAAATCGTACATTGGGATTCTGAGGTATTCTTGTTTATCACATGCTCACAAAGCTTATGGCTTTGGTTTCAATGCATTCCGACACCGTTTAGTGCCTCAAATCACCATTCGAAGTTTCGTAGGGGGTATAGTTGTAATTTTCACCAAAAATCGTACATTGGGATTTTGAGGTATTCTTGTCTATCACATGCTCACAAAGCTTATCGCTTTGATTTCAATGCATTCCGACATCGTTTAGTGCCTCAAATCACCATTCGAAGTTTGGTAGGAGTATAGTTGTAATTTTCAACAAAAATTGTACATTGGGATTTTGAGGTATTCTTGACTATCACATGCTCACAAAGCTTATGGCTTTGGTTTCAATGCATTCCGACATCATTTAGTGCCACAAATCACCATTCACAGTTTCGTAGGGGTATAGTTGTAATTTTCACCAAAAATCGTACGTTGGGATTTTGAGGCATTCTTGTCTATCACATGCTCACAAAGCTTATGGCTTTGGTTTCAACGCATTCCGACATCTTTTAGTGCCTCAAATCACCATTCGAAGTTTCGTAGGAGTATAGTTGTAATTTTCACCAAAAATCGTACATTGAGATTTTGAGGCAGTCTTGTCTATCACATGCTCACAAAGCTTATAACTTTGGTTTCAATGCATTCCGACATCGTTTAGTGCCTCAAATCACCATTCGAAGTTTCGTAGGAGTATAGTTGTAATTTTCAACAAAAATTGTACATTGGGATTTTGAGGTATTCTTGACTATCACATGCTCACAAAGCTTATGGCTTTGGTTTCAATGCATTCCGACATCGTTTAGTGCCTCAAATCACCATTCGAAGTTCCGTAGGGGTATAGTTGTAATTTTCACCAAAAATCGTACATTGGAATTTTGAGGTATTCTTGTCTATCACATGCTCACAAAGCTTATGGCTTTGGTTTCAATGCATTCCGACATCGTTTAGTGCCTCAAATCACCATTCGAAGTTACGTAGGGGGTATAGTTGTAATTTTCACCAAAAATCGTACATTGGGATTTTGAGGTATTCTTGTTTATCACATGCTCACAAAGCTTATGACTTTGGTTTCAATGCATTCCGACACCGTTTAGTGCCTCTAATCACCATTCGCAGTTTCGTAGGGGTATAGTTGTAATTTTCACCAAAAATCGTACATTTTGATTTTGAGGTATTCTTGTCTATGACATGCTCACAAAGCTTATGGCTTTGGTTTCAATGCATTCCGACACCGTTTAGTGCCTCAAATCACCATTCGAAGTTTCGTAGGGGTATAGTTGTAATTTTCACCAAAAATCGTACATAGAGATTTTTAGGTATTCTTGTTTATCACATGCTCACAAAGCTTATAACTTTGGTTTCAATGCATTCCGACATCGTTTACTGCCTCAAATCACCATTCGAAGTTTCGTAGGAGTATAGTTGTAATTTTCAACAAAAATTGTACATTGGGATTTTGAGGTATTCTTGACTATCACATGCTCACAAAGCTTATGGCTTTGGTTTCAATGCATTCCGACATCATTTAGTGCCACAAATCACCATTCAAAGTTTCGTAGGGGTATAGTTGTAATTTTCACCAAAAATCGTACGTTGGGATTTTGAGGTATTCTTGTCTATCACATGCTCACAAAGCTTATGGCTTTGGTTTCAATGATTTCCGACATCTTTTAGTGCCTCTAATCACCATTCGAAGTTTCGTAGGGGTATAGTTGTAATTTTCACCAAAAATCGTACATTGGGATTTTGAGGTATTCTTGTCTATCACATGCTCACAAAGCTTATGGCTTTGGTTTCAATGCATTCCGACATAGTTTAGTGCCTGAAATCACCATTCGAAGTTTCGTAGGTGGTATATTTGTAATTTTCACCAAAAATCGTACATTGGGATTTTGAGGTATTCTTGTTTATCACATGCTCACAAAGCTTATGGGTTTGGATTCAATGCATTCCGACACCGTTTAGTGCCTCCAATCACCATTCGAAGTTTCGTAGGGGTATAGTTGTAATTTTCACCAAAAATCGTACATTGGAATTTTGAGGTATTCTTGTCTATCACATGCTCACAAAGCTTATTGCTTTGATTTCAATGCATTCCGACATCGTTTAGTGCCTCAAATCACCATTCGAAGTTTCGTAGGGGGTATAGTTGTAATTTTCACCAAAAATCGTTCATTGGGATTCTGAGGTATTCTTGTTTATCACATGCTCACAAAGCTTATGGCTTTGGTTTTCATGCATTCCGCCATCGTTTAGTGCCTCAAATCACCATTCGAAGTTTCGTAGGGGGTATAGTTGTAATTTTCACCAAAAATCGTACATTGGGATTTTGAGGTATTCTTGTCTATAACAAGCTCACGAAGCTTATCGCTTTGATTTCAATGCATTCCGCCATCGTTTAGTGTCTCAAATCACCATTCGAAGTTTCGTAGGGGTATAGTTGTAATTTTCACCAAAAATCGTACATTGGGATTTTGAGGTATTCTTGTCTATCACATGTTTACAATGCTTATGACTTTGGTTTTAATGCATTCCGCCATCGTTTAGTGCCTCAAATCACCATTCGAAGTTTCGTAGTGGTATAGTTGTAATTTTCACCAAAAATCGTACATTGAAATTTTGAGGTATTCTTGTCTATCACATGCTCACAAAGCTTATGGCTTTGGATTCAATGCATTCCGACATCGTTTAGTGCCTCAAATCACCATTCGAAGTTTAGTTGGGGGTATAGTTGTAATTTTCACCAAAAATCGTACATTGGGATTCTGAGGTATTCTTGTTTATCACATGCTCACAAAGCTTATGGCTTTGGTTTCAATGCATTCCGACACCGTTTAGTGCCTCAAATCACCATTCGAAGTTTCGTAGGGGTATAGTTGTAATTTTCACCAAAAATCGTACGTTGGGATTTTGAGGCATTCTTGTCTATCACATGCTCACAAAGCTTATGGCTTTGGTTTCAACGCATTCCGACATCTTTTAGTGCCTCAAATCACCATTCGAAGTTTCGTAGGGGGTATAGTTGTAATTTTCACCAAAAATCGTACATTGGGATTTTGAGGTATTCTTGTCTATCACATGCTCACAAAGCTTATCGCTTTGATTTCAATGCATTCCGACATCGTTTAGTGCCTCAAATCACCATTCGAAGTTTGGTAGGAGTATAGTTGTAATAATATAGGTACGTACTGCAAGTTAATACTTGCTTATTTCTAGTTAAATTTGGTAGATTATTATCTACTACAGATAAAACTTAAGTAACCTTATTTGGTTATCTTTTCTGTTGCTGTGCTGTCTGGAGTGTCTGGAGAATTCCTGTTATTGCCGTAATTTGGCATTGTTTTGGAATTTTGACATTGACAGTCTTATAGAAAAGATGATGAATAGGCTTACAAGAGCTTTATCTAGTAGAGATAATAATGCTGCGAGCTCTAGTAGCTCTAGTAGAAATAAAGAAATCGTAATTAACGAAGACTTTGATAAAAGTCTAAATGATTGGAAAATGCCAGTTTATTCAACTGGATATATATACAAATCTTCTGGCAGTTTTATTAGAAAAACTGATTATGTTATTAAGACTGTTGAGCAGTCTATTCCTTTATCAGAAGGATATAGTACTTTTAATTTATTTTCTGACAAGCTAATAGCTGTACATAAAGAAAAATTTAAATTCCTACATATTGGAATGATTCAAGTTGCTTTGAAACCTGCAACTAGATTAGGTTTAAATACCTCTGCTATGATTGCTGTTAGAGACAAACGTCATAACAGATTTTATGATTCCTTATTAGGAATAGTTGAATCGAGTCCTGAATAAGCATTAAATATATCATTCATGACTCTCTGAAATTCAGAGGGAGCATTTTTGAGGCCGAATGGCATTACATTCCATTCATAATGCCCAAAAGGGACCGTGAAAGCTGTTTTATAACGGTCTTTCTCTTCAATCTGAATTTGCCAAAATCCAGATTTCATGTCAAATTTTGACATAATTTTGGCTGAATAAAGCCTATTGAGTAAATCTTTTTTGTTAGGTATTGGATACCTAATCCATCTTAAAACCTTATTCAAAGGTTTATAATTGATAACAAGACGCGGTACGCCCTAAACCCTAAACCCTGACAAATGGGTTCTTGAAGAAGCAAATCCACCTGTAAAACAGGAAAATAAACAAATTGAAGAAGTAATCGAGTATCCTGATGGAGATGTAGAAATACGTTTCTCGAAGGATCGAATTACACGCCTTAATATAGGCTCTACCTCTAATAGAGGATTTATGCCAAGTAGAAATTCTACTTCGTCTGTTCCAGTTTCTACCTTTGAAAGGGAACAAGTTAGGTTAAAAACCACCATGGATGGGGTTAGTCAACCAGAATATCAGGTTGAAACTCCTACATCATCTCGGAGAGGGGAGTACAAAGATTATCATTTTCCTAATTTTACGGTGTCTTTGACTGATCCAAATCTAAAGCATTCTTTATGCTTAGATATTAAAACCCTAAATCACCATTCGAAGTTTCGTAGGGGTATAGTTGTAATTTTCACCAAAAATCGTACGTTGGGATTTTGAGGTATTCTTGTCTATCACATGCTCACAAAGCTTATGGCTTTGGTTTCAATGATTTCCGACATCTTTTAGTGCCTCTAATCACCATTCGAAGTTTCGTAGGGGTATAGTTGTAATTTTCACCAAAAATCGTACATTGGGATTTTGAGGTATTCTTGTCTATCACATGCTCACAAAGCTTATGGCTTTGGTTTCAATGCATTCCGACATAGTTTAGTGCCTGAAATCACCATTCGAAGTTTCGTAGGTGGTATATTTGTAATTTTCACCAAAAATCGTACATTGGGATTTTGAGGTATTCTTGTTTATCACATGCTCACAAAGCTTATGGGTTTGGATTCAATGCATTCCGACACCGTTTAGTGCCTCCAATCACCATTCGAAGTTTCGTAGGGGTATAGTTGTAATTTTCACCAAAAATCGTACATTGGAATTTTGAGGTATTCTTGTCTATCACATGCTCACAAAGCTTATTGCTTTGATTTCAATGCATTCCGACATCGTTTAGTGCCTCAAATCACCATTCGAAGTTTCGTAGGGGGTATAGTTGTAATTTTCACCAAAAATCGTTCATTGGGATTCTGAGGTATTCTTGTTTATCACATGCTCACAAAGCTTATGGCTTTGGTTTTCATGCATTCCGCCATCGTTTAGTGCCTCAAATCACCATTCGAAGTTTCGTAGGGGGTATAGTTGTAATTTTCACCAAAAATCGTACATTGGGATTTTGAGGTATTCTTGTCTATAACAAGCTCACGAAGCTTATCGCTTTGATTTCAATGCATTCCGCCATCGTTTAGTGTCTCAAATCACCATTCGAAGTTTCGTAGGGGTATAGTTGTAATTTTCACCAAAAATCGTACATTGGGATTTTGAGGTATTCTTGTCTATCACATGTTTACAATGCTTATGACTTTGGTTTTAATGCATTCCGCCATCGTTTAGTGCCTCAAATCACCATTCGAAGTTTCGTAGTGGTATAGTTGTAATTTTCACCAAAAATCGTACATTGAAATTTTGAGGTATTCTTGTCTATCACATGCTCACAAAGCTTATGGCTTTGGATTCAATGCATTCCGACATCGTTTAGTGCCTCAAATCACCATTCGAAGTTTAGTTGGGGGTATAGTTGTAATTTTCACCAAAAATCGTACATTGGGATTCTGAGGTATTCTTGTTTATCACATGCTCACAAAGCTTATGGCTTTGGTTTCAATGCATTCCGACACCGTTTAGTGCCTCAAATCACCATTCGAAGTTTCGTAGGGGTATAGTTGTAATTTTCACCAAAAATCGTACGTTGGGATTTTGAGGCATTCTTGTCTATCACATGCTCACAAAGCTTATGGCTTTGGTTTCAACGCATTCCGACATCTTTTAGTGCCTCAAATCACCATTCGAAGTTTCGTAGGGGGTATAGTTGTAATTTTCACCAAAAATCGTACATTGGGATTTTGAGGTATTCTTGTCTATCACATGCTCACAAAGCTTATCGCTTTGATTTCAATGCATTCCGACATCGTTTAGTGCCTCAAATCACCATTCGAAGTTTGGTAGGAGTATAGTTGTAATTTTCAACAAAAATTGTACATTGGGATTTTGAGGTATTCTTGACTATCACATGCTCACAAAGCTTATGGCTTTGGTTTCAATGCATTCCGACATCATTTAGTGCCACAAATCACCATTCACAGTTTCGTAGGGGTATAGTTGTAATTTTCACCAAAAATCGTACGTTGGGATTTTGAGGCATTCTTGTCTATCACATGCTCACAAAGCTTATGGCTTTGGTTTCAACGCATTCCGACATCTTTTAGTGCCTCAAATCACCATTCGAAGTTTCGTAGGAGTATAGTTGTAATTTTCACCAAAAATCGTACATTGAGATTTTGAGGTAGTCTTGTCTATCACATGCTCACAAAGCTTATAACTTTGGTTTCAATGCATTCCGACATCGTTTAGTGCCTCAAATCACCATTCGAAGTTTCGTAGGAGTATAGTTGTAATTTTCAACAAAAATTGTACATTGGGATTTTGAGGTATTCTTGACTATCACATGCTCACAAAGCTTATGGCTTTGGTTTCAATGCATTCCGACATCATTTAGTGCCACAAATCACCATTCAAAGTTTCGTAGGGGTATAGTTGTAATTTTCACCAAAAATCGTACGTTGGGATTTTGAGGTATTCTTGTCTATTACATGCTCACAAAGCTTATGGCTTTGGTTTCAACGCATTCCGACATCTTTTAGTGCCTCAAATCACCATTCGAAGTTTCGTAGGAGTATAGTTGTAATTTTCACCAAAAATCGTACATTGAGATTTTGAGGTATTCTTGTCTATCACATGCTCACAAAGCTTATGGCTTTGGTTTCAATGCATTCCGACATCGTTTAGTGCCTCAAATCACCATTCGAAGTTCCGTAGGGGTATAGTTGTAATTTTCACCAAAAATCGTACATTGGAATTTTGAGGTATTCTTGTCTATCACATGCTCACAAAGCTTATGGCTTTGGTTTCAATGCATTCCGACATCGTTTAGTGCCTCAAATCACCATTCGAAGTTTCGTAGGGGGTATAGTTGTAATTTTCACCAAAAATCGTACATTGGGATTCTGAGGTATTCTTGTTTATCACATGCTCACAAAGCTTATGGCTTTGGTTTCAATGCATTCCGACACCGTTTAGTGCCTCTAATCACCATTCGCAGTTTCGTAGGGGTATAGTTGTAATTTTCACCAAAAATCGTACATTTTGATTTTGAGGTATTCTTGTCTATGACATGCTCACAAAGCTTATGGCTTTGGTTTCAATGCATTCCGACACCGTTTAGTGCCTCAAATCACCATTCGAAGTTTCGTAGGGGTATAGTTGTAATTTTCACCAAAAATCGTACATAGAGATTTTTAGGTATTCTTGTTTATCACATGCTCACAAAGCTTATAACTTTGGTTTCAATGCATTCCGACATCGTTTACTGCCTCAAATCACCATTCGAAGTTTCGTAGGAGTATAGTTGTAATTTTCAACAAAAATTGTACATTGGGATTTTGAGGTATTCTTGACTATCACATGCTCACAAAACTTATGGCTTTGGTTTCAATGCATTCCGACATCATTTAGTGCCACAAATCACCATTCAAAGTTTCGTAGGGGTATAGTTGTAATTTTCACCAAAAATCGTACGTTGGGATTTTGAGGTATTCTTGTCTATCACATGCTCACAAAGCTTATGGCTTTGGTTTCAATGATTTCCGACATCTTTTAGTGCCTCTAATCACCATTCGAAGTTTCGTAGGGGTATAGTTGTAATTTTCACCAAAAATCGTACATTGGGATTTTGAGGTATTCTTGTCTATCACATGCTCACAAAGCTTATGGCTTTGGTTTCAATGCATTCCGACATAGTTTAGTGCCTGAAATCACCATTCGAAGTTTCGTAGGTGGTATATTTGTAATTTTCACCAAAAATCGTACATTGGGATTTTGAGGTATTCTTGTTTATCACATGCTCACAAAGCTTATGGGTTTGGATTCAATGCATTCCGACACCGTTTAGTGCCTCCAATCACCATTCGAAGTTTCGTAGGGGTATAGTTGTAATTTTCACCAAAAATCGTACATTGGAATTTTGAGATATTCTTGTCTATCACATGCTCACAAAGCTTATTGCTTTGATTTCAATGCATTCCGACATCGTTTAGTGCCTCAAATCACCATTCGAAGTTTCGTAGGGGGTATAGTTGTAATTTTCACCAAAAATCGTTCATTGGGATTCTGAGGTATTCTTGTTTATCACATGCTCACAAAGCTTATGGCTTTGGTTTTCATGCATTCCGCCATCGTTTAGTGCCTCAAATCACCATTCGAAGTTTCGTAGGGGGTATAGTTGTAATTTTCACCAAAAAACGTACATTGGGATTTTGAGGTATTCTTGTCTATAACAAGCTCACGAAGCTTATCGCTTTGATTTCAATGCATTCCGCCATCGTTTAGTGTCTCAAATCACCATTCGAAGTTTCGTAGGGGTATAGTTGTAATTTTCACCAAAAATCGTACATTGGGATTTTGAGGTATTCTTGTCTATCACATGTTTACAATGCTTATGACTTTGGTTTTAATGCATTCCGCCATCGTTTAGTGCCTCAAATCACCATTCGAAGTTTCGTAGTGGTATAGTTGTAATTTTCACCAAAAATCGTACATTGGAATTTTGAGGTATTCTTGTCTATCACATGCTCACAAAGCTTATGGCTTTGGTTTCAATGCATTCTGACATCGTTTAGTGCCTCAAATCACCATTCGAAGTTTAGTTGGGGGTATAGTTGTAATTTTCATCAAAAATCGTACATTGGGATTCTGAGGTATTCTTGTTTATCACATGCTCACAAAGCTTATGGCTTTGGTGTCAATGCATTCCGACACCGTTTAGTGCCTCAAATCACCATTCGAAGTTTCGTAGGGGTATAGTTGTAATTTTCACCAAAAATCGTACATTGGGATTTTGAGGTATTCTTGTCTATCACATGCTCACAAAGCTTATCGCTTTGATTTCAATGCATTCCGACATCGTTTAGTGCCACAAATCACCATTCGAAGTTTGGTAGGAGTATAGTTGTAATTTTCAACAAAAATTGTACATTGGGATTTTGAGGTATTCTTGACTATCACATGCTCACAAAGCTTATGGCTTTGGTTTCAATGCATTCCGACATCATTTAGTGCCACAAATCACCATTCACAGTTTCGTAGGGGTATAGTTGTAATTTTCACCAAAAATCGTACGTTGGGATTTTGAGGCATTCTTGTCTATCACATGCTCACAAAGCTTATGGCTTTGGTTTCAACGCATTCCGACATCTTTTAGTGCCTCAAATCACCATTCGAAGTTTCGTAGGAGTATAGTTGTAATTTTCACCAAAAATCGTACATTGAGATTTTGAGGTAGTCTTGTCTATCACATGCTCACAAAGCTTATAACTTTGGTTTCAATGCATTCCGACATCGTTTAGTGCCTCAAATCACCATTCGAAGTTTCGTAGGAGTATAGTTGTAATTTTCAACAAAAATTGTACATTGGGATTTTGAGGTATTCTTGACTATCACATGCTCACAAAGCTTATGGCTTTGGTTTCAATGCATTCCGACATCATTTAGTGCCACAAATCACCATTCAAAGTTTCGTAGGGGTATAGTTGTAATTTTCACCAAAAATCGTACGTTGGGATTTTGAGGTATTCTTGTCTATTACATGCTCACAAAGCTTATGGCTTTGGTTTCAACGCATTCCGACATCTTTTAGTGCCTCAAATCACCATTCGAAGTTTCGTAGGAGTATAGTTGTAATTTTCACCAAAAATCGTACATTGAGATTTTGAGGTATTCTTGTCTATCACATGCTCACAAAGCTTATGGCTTTGGTTTCAATGCATTCCGACATCGTTTAGTGCCTCAAATCACCATTCGAAGTTCCGTAGGGGTATAGTTGTAATTTTCACCAAAAATCGTACATTGGAATTTTGAGGTATTCTTGTCTATCACATGCTCACAAAGCTTATGGCTTTGGTTTCAATGCATTCCGACATCGTTTAGTGCCTCAAATCACCATTCGAAGTTTCGTAGGGGGTATAGTTGTAATTTTCACCAAAAATCGTACATTGGGATTCTGAGGTATTCTTGTTTATCACATGCTCACAAAGCTTATGGCTTTGGTTTCAATGCATTCCGACACCGTTTAGTGCCTCTAATCACCATTCGAAGTTTCGTAGGTGGTATATTTGTAATTTTCACCAAAAATCGTACATTGGGATTTTGAAGTATTCTTGTTTATCACATGCTCACAAAGCTTATGGCTTTGGATTCAATGCATTCCGACACCGTTTAGTGCCTCCAATCACCATTCGAAGTTTCGTAGGGGTATAGTTGTAATTTTCACCAAAAATCGTACATTGGAATTTTGAGGTATTCTTGTCTATCACATGCTCACAAAGCTTATGGCTTTGGTTTCAATGCATTCCGACACCGTTTAGTGCCTCTAATCACCATTCGCAGTTTCGTAGGGGTATAGTTGTAATTTTCACCAAAAATCGTACATTTTGATTTTGAGGTATTCTTGTCTATGACATGCTCACAAAGCTTATGGCTTTGGTTTCAATGCATTCCGACACCGTTTAGTGCCTCAAATCACCATTCGAAGTTTCGTAGGGGTATAGTTGTAATTTTCACCAAAAATCGTACATAGAGATTTTTAGGTATTCTTGTTTATCACATGCTCACAAAGCTTATAACTTTGGTTTCAATGCATTCCGACATCGTTTACTGCCTCAAATCACCATTCGAAGTTTCGTAGGAGTATAGTTGTAATTTTCAACAAAAATTGTACATTGGGATTTTGAGGTATTCTTGACTATCACATGCTCACAAAGCTTATGGCTTTGGTTTCAATGCATTCCGACATCATTTAGTGCCACAAATCACCATTCAAAGTTTCGTAGGGGTATAGTTGTAATTTTCACCAAAAATCGTACGTTGGGATTTTGAGGTATTCTTGTCTATCACATGCTCACAAAGCTTATGGCTTTGGTTTCAATGATTTCCGACATCTTTTAGTGCCTCTAATCACCATTCGAAGTTTCGTAGGGGTATAGTTGTAATTTTCACCAAAAATCGTACATTGGGATTTTGAGGTATTCTTGTCTATCACATGCTCACAAAGCTTATGGCTTTGGTTTCAATGCATTCCGACATAGTTTAGTGCCTCAAATCACCATTCGAAGTTTAGTTGGGGGTATAGTTGTAATTTTCATCAAAAATCGTACATTGGGATTCTGAGGTATTCTTGTTTATCACATGCTCACAAAGCTTATGGCTTTGGTGTCAATGCATTCCGACACCGTTTAGTGCCTCAAATCACCATTCGAAGTTTCGTAGGGGTATAGTTGTAATTTTCACCAAAAATCGTACATTGGGATTTTGAGGTATTCTTGTCTATCACATGTTTACAATGCTTATGACTTTGGTTTTAATGCATTCCGCCATCGTTTAGTGCCTCAAATCACCATTCGAAGTTTCGTAGTGGTATAGTTGTAATTTTCACCAAAAATCGTACATTGGAATTTTGAGGTATTCTTGTCTATCACATGCTCACAAAGCTTATGGCTTTGGTTTCAATGCATTCTGACATCGTTTAGTGCCTCAAATCACCATTCGAAGTTTAGTTGGGGGTATAGTTGTAATTTTCATCAAAAATCGTACATTGGGATTCTGAGGTATTCTTGTTTATCACATGCTCACAAAGCTTATGGCTTTGGTGTCAATGCATTCCGACACCGTTTAGTGCCTCAAATCACCATTCGAAGTTTCGTAGGGGTATAGTTGTAATTTTCACCAAAAATCGTACATTGGGATTTTGAGGTATTCTTGTCTATCACATGCTCACAAAGCTTATCGCTTTGATTTCAATGCATTCCGACATCGTTTAGTGCCACAAATCACCATTCGAAGTTTGGTAGGAGTATAGTTGTAATTTTCAACAAAAATTGTACATTGGGATTTTGAGGTATTCTTGACTATCACATGCTCACAAAGCTTATGGCTTTGGTTTCAATGCATTCCGACATCATTTAGTGCCACAAATCACCATTCACAGTTTCGTAGGGGTATAGTTGTAATTTTCACCAAAAATCGTACGTTGGGATTTTGAGGCATTCTTGTCTATCACATGCTCACAAAGCTTATGGCTTTGGTTTCAACGCATTCCGACATCTTTTAGTGCCTCAAATCACCATTCGAAGTTTCGTAGGAGTATAGTTGTAATTTTCACCAAAAATCGTACATTGAGATTTTGAGGTAGTCTTGTCTATCACATGCTCACAAAGCTTATAACTTTGGTTTCAATGCATTCCGACATCGTTTAGTGCCTCAAATCACCATTCGAAGTTTCGTAGGAGTATAGTTGTAATTTTCAACAAAAATTGTACATTGGGATTTTGAGGTATTCTTGACTATCACATGCTCACAAAGCTTATGGCTTTGGTTTCAATGCATTCCGACATCATTTAGTGCCACAAATCACCATTCAAAGTTTCGTAGGGGTATAGTTGTAATTTTCACCAAAAATCGTACGTTGGGATTTTGAGGTATTCTTGTCTATTACATGCTCACAAAGCTTATGGCTTTGGTTTCAACGCATTCCGACATCTTTTAGTGCCTCAAATCACCATTCGAAGTTTCGTAGGAGTATAGTTGTAATTTTCACCAAAAATCGTACATTGAGATTTTGAGGTATTCTTGTCTATCACATGCTCACAAAGCTTATGGCTTTGGTTTCAATGCATTCCGACATCGTTTAGTGCCTCAAATCACCATTCGAAGTTCCGTAGGGGTATAGTTGTAATTTTCACCAAAAATCGTACATTGGAATTTTGAGGTATTCTTGTCTATCACATGCTCACAAAGCTTATGGCTTTGGTTTCAATGCATTCCGACATCGTTTAGTGCCTCAAATCACCATTCGAAGTTTCGTAGGGGGTATAGTTGTAATTTTCACCAAAAATCGTACATTGGGATTCTGAGGTATTCTTGTTTATCACATGCTCACAAAGCTTATGGCTTTGGTTTCAATGCATTCCGACACCGTTTAGTGCCTCTAATCACCATTCGCAGTTTCGTAGGGGTATAGTTGTAATTTTCACCAAAAATCGTACATTTTGATTTTGAGGTATTCTTGTCTATGACATGCTCACAAAGCTTATGGCTTTGGTTTCAATGCATTCCGACACCGTTTAGTGCCTCAAATCACCATTCGAAGTTTCGTAGGGGTATAGTTGTAATTTTCACCAAAAATCGTACATAGAGATTTTTAGGTATTCTTGTTTATCACATGCTCACAAAGCTTATAACTTTGGTTTCAATGCATTCCGACATCGTTTACTGCCTCAAATCACCATTCGAAGTTTCGTAGGAGTATAGTTGTAATTTTCAACAAAAATTGTACATTGGGATTTTGAGGTATTCTTGACTATCACATGCTCACAAAGCTTATGGCTTTGGTTTCAATGCATTCCGACATCATTTAGTGCCACAAATCACCATTCAAAGTTTCGTAGGGGTATAGTTGTAATTTTCACCAAAAATCGTACGTTGGGATTTTGAGGTATTCTTGTCTATCACATGCTCACAAAGCTTATGGCTTTGGTTTCAATGATTTCCGACATCTTTTAGTGCCTCTAATCACCATTCGAAGTTTCGTAGGGGTATAGTTGTAATTTTCACCAAAAATCGTACATTGGGATTTTGAGGTATTCTTGTCTATCACATGCTCACAAAGCTTATGGCTTTGGTTTCAATGCATTCCGACATAGTTTAGTGCCTGAAATCACCATTCGAAGTTTCGTAGGTGGTATATTTGTAATTTTCACCAAAAATCGTACATTGGGATTTTGAGGTATTCTTGTTTATCACATGCTCACAAAGCTTATGGGTTTGGATTCAATGCATTCCGACACCGTTTAGTGCCTCCAATCACCATTCGAAGTTTCGTAGGGGTATAGTTGTAATTTTCACCAAAAATCGTACATTGGAATTTTGAGGTATTCTTGTCTATCACATGCTCACAAAGCTTATGGCTTTGGTTTCAATGCATTCCGACACCGTTTAGTGCCTCTAATCACCATTCGCAGTTTCGTAGGGGTATAGTTGTAATTTTCACCAAAAATCGTACATTTTGATTTTGAGGTATTCTTGTCTATGACATGCTCACAAAGCTTATGGCTTTGGTTTCAATGCATTCCGACACCGTTTAGTGCCTCAAATCACCATTCGAAGTTTCGTAGGGGTATAGTTGTAATTTTCACCAAAAATCGTACGTTGGGATTTTGAGGTATTCTTGTCTATCACATGCTCACAAAGCTTATGGCTTTGGTTTCAATGATTTCCGACATCTTTTAGTGCCTCTAATCACCATTCGAAGTTTCGTAGGGGTATAGTTGTAATTTTCACCAAAAATCGTACATTGGGATTTTGAGGTATTCTTGTCTATCACATGCTCACAAAGCTTATGGCTTTGGTTTCAATGCATTCCGACATAGTTTAGTGCCTCAAATCACCATTCGAAGTTTAGTTGGGGGTATAGTTGTAATTTTCATCAAAAATCGTACATTGGGATTCTGAGGTATTCTTGTTTATCACATGCTCACAAAGCTTATGGCTTTGGTGTCAATGCATTCCGACACCGTTTAGTGCCTCAAATCACCATTCGAAGTTTCGTAGGGGTATAGTTGTAATTTTCACCAAAAATCGTACATTGGGATTTTGAGGTATTCTTGTCTATCACATGTTTACAATGCTTATGACTTTGGTTTTAATGCATTCCGCCATCGTTTAGTGCCTCAAATCACCATTCGAAGTTTCGTAGTGGTATAGTTGTAATTTTCACCAAAAATCGTACATTGGAATTTTGAGGTATTCTTGTCTATCACATGCTCACAAAGCTTATGGCTTTGGTTTCAATGCATTCTGACATCGTTTAGTGCCTCAAATCACCATTCGAAGTTTAGTTGGGGGTATAGTTGTAATTTTCATCAAAAATCGTACATTGGGATTCTGAGGTATTCTTGTTTATCACATGCTCACAAAGCTTATGGCTTTGGTGTCAATGCATTCCGACACCGTTTAGTGCCTCAAATCACCATTCGAAGTTTCGTAGGGGTATAGTTGTAATTTTCACCAAAAATCGTACATTGGGATTTTGAGGTATTCTTGTCTATCACATGCTCACAAAGCTTATCGCTTTGATTTCAATGCATTCCGACATCGTTTAGTGCCACAAATCACCATTCGAAGTTTGGTAGGAGTATAGTTGTAATTTTCAACAAAAATTGTACATTGGGATTTTGAGGTATTCTTGACTATCACATGCTCACAAAGCTTATGGCTTTGGTTTCAATGCATTCCGACATCATTTAGTGCCACAAATCACCATTCACAGTTTCGTAGGGGTATAGTTGTAATTTTCACCAAAAATCGTACGTTGGGATTTTGAGGCATTCTTGTCTATCACATGCTCACAAAGCTTATGGCTTTGGTTTCAACGCATTCCGACATCTTTTAGTGCCTCAAATCACCATTCGAAGTTTCGTAGGAGTATAGTTGTAATTTTCACCAAAAATCGTACATTGAGATTTTGAGGTAGTCTTGTCTATCACATGCTCACAAAGCTTATAACTTTGGTTTCAATGCATTCCGACATCGTTTAGTGCCTCAAATCACCATTCGAAGTTTCGTAGGAGTATAGTTGTAATTTTCAACAAAAATTGTACATTGGGATTTTGAGGTATTCTTGACTATCACATGCTCACAAAGCTTATGGCTTTGGTTTCAATGCATTCCGACATCATTTAGTGCCACAAATCACCATTCAAAGTTTCGTAGGGGTATAGTTGTAATTTTCACCAAAAATCGTACGTTGGGATTTTGAGGTATTCTTGTCTATTACATGCTCACAAAGCTTATGGCTTTGGTTTCAACGCATTCCGACATCTTTTAGTGCCTCAAATCACCATTCGAAGTTTCGTAGGAGTATAGTTGTAATTTTCACCAAAAATCGTACATTGAGATTTTGAGGTATTCTTGTCTATCACATGCTCACAAAGCTTATGGCTTTGGTTTCAATGCATTCCGACATCGTTTAGTGCCTCAAATCACCATTCGAAGTTCCGTAGGGGTATAGTTGTAATTTTCACCAAAAATCGTACATTGGAATTTTGAGGTATTCTTGTCTATCACATGCTCACAAAGCTTATGGCTTTGGTTTCAATGCATTCCGACATCGTTTAGTGCCTCAAATCACCATTCGAAGTTTCGTAGGGGGTATAGTTGTAATTTTCACCAAAAATCGTACATTGGGATTCTGAGGTATTCTTGTTTATCACATGCTCACAAAGCTTATGGCTTTGGTTTCAATGCATTCCGACACCGTTTAGTGCCTCTAATCACCATTCGCAGTTTCGTAGGGGTATAGTTGTAATTTTCACCAAAAATCGTACATTTTGATTTTGAGGTATTCTTGTCTATGACATGCTCACAAAGCTTATGGCTTTGGTTTCAATGCATTCCGACACCGTTTAGTGCCTCAAATCACCATTCGAAGTTTCGTAGGGGTATAGTTGTAATTTTCACCAAAAATCGTACATAGAGATTTTTAGGTATTCTTGTTTATCACATGCTCACAAAGCTTATAACTTTGGTTTCAATGCATTCCGACATCGTTTACTGCCTCAAATCACCATTCGAAGTTTCGTAGGAGTATAGTTGTAATTTTCAACAAAAATTGTACATTGGGATTTTGAGGTATTCTTGACTATCACATGCTCACAAAGCTTATGGCTTTGGTTTCAATGCATTCCGACATCATTTAGTGCCACAAATCACCATTCAAAGTTTCGTAGGGGTATAGTTGTAATTTTCACCAAAAATCGTACGTTGGGATTTTGAGGTATTCTTGTCTATCACATGCTCACAAAGCTTATGGCTTTGGTTTCAATGATTTCCGACATCTTTTAGTGCCTCTAATCACCATTCGAAGTTTCGTAGGGGTATAGTTGTAATTTTCACCAAAAATCGTACATTGGGATTTTGAGGTATTCTTGTCTATCACATGCTCACAAAGCTTATGGCTTTGGTTTCAATGCATTCCGACATAGTTTAGTGCCTGAAATCACCATTCGAAGTTTCGTAGGTGGTATATTTGTAATTTTCACCAAAAATCGTACATTGGGATTTTGAGGTATTCTTGTTTATCACATGCTCACAAAGCTTATGGGTTTGGATTCAATGCATTCCGACACCGTTTAGTGCCTCCAATCACCATTCGAAGTTTCGTAGGGGTATAGTTGTAATTTTCACCAAAAATCGTACATTGGAATTTTGAGGTATTCTTGTCTATCACATGCTCACAAAGCTTATGGCTTTGGTTTCAATGCATTCCGACACCGTTTAGTGCCTCTAATCACCATTCGCAGTTTCGTAGGGGTATAGTTGTAATTTTCACCAAAAATCGTACATTTTGATTTTGAGGTATTCTTGTCTATGACATGCTCACAAAGCTTATGGCTTTGGTTTCAATGCATTCCGACACCGTTTAGTGCCTCAAATCACCATTCGAAGTTTCGTAGGGGTATAGTTGTAATTTTCACCAAAAATCGTACGTTGGGATTTTGAGGTATTCTTGTCTATCACATGCTCACAAAGCTTATGGCTTTGGTTTCAATGATTTCCGACATCTTTTAGTGCCTCTAATCACCATTCGAAGTTTCGTAGGGGTATAGTTGTAATTTTCACCAAAAATCGTACATTGGGATTTTGAGGTATTCTTGTCTATCACATGCTCACAAAGCTTATGGCTTTGGTTTCAATGCATTCCGACATAGTTTAGTGCCTGAAATCACCATTCGAAGTTTCGTAGGTGGTATATTTGTAATTTTCACCAAAAATCGTACATTGGGATTTTGAGGTATTCTTGTTTATCACATGCTCACAAAGCTTATGGGTTTGGATTCAATGCATTCCGACACCGTTTAGTGCCTCCAATCACCATTCGAAGTTTCGTAGGGGTATAGTTGTAATTTTCACCAAAAATCGTACATTGGAATTTTGAGGTATTCTTGTCTATCACATGCTCACAAAGCTTATTGCTTTGATTTCAATGCATTCCGACATCGTTTAGTGCCTCAAATCACCATTCGAAGTTTCGTAGGGGGTATAGTTGTAATTTTCACCAAAAATCGTTCATTGGGATTCTGAGGTATTCTTGTTTATCACATGCTCACAAAGCTTATGGCTTTGGTTTTCATGCATTCCGCCATCGTTTAGTGCCTCAAATCACCATTCGAAGTTTCGTAGGGGATATAGTTGTAATTTTCACCAAAAATCGTACATTGGGATTTTGAGGTATTCTTGTCTATAACAAGCTCACGAAGCTTATCGCTTTGATTTCAATGCATTCCGCCATCGTTTAGTGTCTCAAATCACCATTCGAAGTTTCGTAGGGGTATAGTTGTAATTTTCACCAAAAATCGTACATTGGGATTTTGAGGTATTCTTGTCTATCACATGTTTACAATGCTTATGACTTTGGTTTTAATGCATTCCGCCATCGTTTAGTGCCTCAAATCACCATTCGATGTTCCGTAGGGGTATAGTTGTAATTTTCACCAAAAATCGTACATTGGGATTTTGAGGTATTCTTGACTATCACATGCTCACAAAGCTTATGGCTTTGGTTTCAATGCATTCCGACATCATTTAGTGCCACAAATCACCATTCACAGTTTCGTAGGGGTATTGTTGTAATTTTCACCAAAAATCGTACGTTGGGATTTTGAGGCATTCTTGTCTATCACATGCTCACAAAGCTTATGGCTTTGGTTTCAACGCATTCCGACATCTTTTAGTGCCTCAAATCACCATTCGAAGTTTCGTAGGAGTATAGTTGTAATTTTCACCAAAAATCGTACATTGAGATTTTGAGGTAGTCTTGTCTATCACATGCTCACAAAGCTTATAACTTTGGTTTCAATGCATTCCGACATCGTTTAGTGCCTCAAATCACCATTCGAAGTTTCGTAGGAGTATAGTTGTAATTTTCAACAAAAATTGTACATTGGAATTTTGAGGTATTCTTGACTATCACATGCTCACAAAGCTTATGGCTTTGGTTTCAATGCATTCCGACATCATTTAGTGCCACAAATCACCATTCAAAGTTTCGTAGGGGTATAGTTGTAATTTTCACCAAAAATCGTACGTTGGGATTTTGAGGTATTCTTGTCTATTACATGCTCACAAAGCTTATGGCTTTGGTTTCAATGCATTCCGACATCGTTTAGTGCCTCAAATCACCATTCGAAGTTCCGTAGGGGTATAGTTGTAATTTTCACCAAAAATCGTACATTGGAATTTTGAGGTATTCTTGTCTATCACATGCTCACAAAGCTTATGGCTTTGGTTTCAATGCATTCCGACATCGTTTAGTGCCTCAAATCACCATTCGAAGTTTCGTAGGGGGGTATAGTTGTAATTTTCACCAAAAATCGTACATTGGGATTCTGAGGTATTCTTGTTTATCACATGCTCACAAAGCTTATGGCTTTGGTTTCAATGCATTCCGACACCGTTTAGTGCCTCTAATCACCATTCGCAGTTTCGTAGGGGTATAGTTGTAATTTTCACCAAAAATCGTACATTTTGATTTTGAGGTATTCTTGTCTATGACATGCTCACAAAGCTTATGGCTTTGGTTTCAATGCATTCCGACACCGTTTAGTGCCTCAAATCACCATTCGAAGTTTCGTAGGGGTATAGTTGTAATTTTCACCAAAAATCGTACATAGAGATTTTTAGGTATTCTTGTTTATCACATGCTCACAAAGCTTATAACTTTGGTTTCAATGCATTCCGACATCGTTTACTGCCTCAAATCACCATTCGAAGTTTCGTAGGAGTATAGTTGTAATTTTCAACAAAAATTGTACATTGGGATTTTGAGGTATTCTTGACTATCACATGCTCACAAAGCTTATGGCTTTGGTTTCAATGCATTCCGACATCATTTAGTGCCACAAATCACCATTCAAAGTTTCGTAGGGGTATAGTTGTAATTTTCACCAAAAATCGTACGTTGGGATTTTGAGGTATTCTTGTCTATCACATGCTCACAAAGCTTATGGCTTTGGTTTCAATGATTTCCGACATCTTTTAGTGCCTCTAATCACCATTCGAAGTTTCGTAGGGGTATAGTTGTAATTTTCACCAAAAATCGTACATTGGGATTTTGAGGTATTCTTGTCTATCACATGCTCACAAAGCTTATGGCTTTGGTTTCAATGCATTCCGACATAGTTTAGTGCCTGAAATCACCATTCGAAGTTTCGTAGGTGGTATATTTGTAATTTTCACCAAAAATCGTACATTGGGATTTTGAGGTATTCTTGTTTATCACATGCTCACAAAGCTTATGGGTTTGGATTCAATGCATTCCGACACCGTTTAGTGCCTCCAATCACCATTCGAAGTTTCGTAGGGGTATAGTTGTAATTTTCACCAAAAATCGTACATTGGAATTTTGAGATATTCTTGTCTATCACATGCTCACAAAGCTTATTGCTTTGATTTCAATGCATTCCGACATCGTTTAGTGTCTCAAATCACCATTCGAAGTTTCGTAGGGGTATAGTTGTAATTTTCACCAAAAATCGTACATTGGGATTTTGAGGTATTCTTGTCTATCACATGTTTACAATGCTTATGACTTTGGTTTTAATGCATTCCGCCATCGTTTAGTGCCTCAAATCACCATTCGAAGTTTCGTAGTGGTATAGTTGTAATTTTCACCAAAAATCGTACATTGGAATTTTGAGGTATTCTTGTCTATCACATGCTCACAAAGCTTATGGCTTTGGTTTCAATGCATTCTGACATCGTTTAGTGCCTCAAATCACCATTCGAAGTTTAGTTGGGGGTATAGTTGTAATTTTCATCAAAAATCGTACATTGGGATTCTGAGGTATTCTTGTTTATCACATGCTCACAAAGCTTATGGCTTTGGTGTCAATGCATT
The DNA here is from genome assembly GCA_963669365.1 of Verbascum thapsus. Classification (NCBI taxonomy): domain Eukaryota; kingdom Viridiplantae; phylum Streptophyta; class Magnoliopsida; order Lamiales; family Scrophulariaceae; genus Verbascum; species Verbascum thapsus. Next base: position 10,661,507 of record OY770115.1, on the reverse strand, counting down.
CCGACACCGTTTAGTGCCTCAAATCACCATTCGAAGTTTCGTAGGGGTATAGTTGTAATTTTCACCAAAAATCGTACATTGGGATTTTGAGGTATTCTTGTCTATCACATGTTTACAATGCTTATGACTTTGGTTTTAATGCATTCCGCCATCGTTTAGTGCCTCAAATCACCATTCGAAGTTTCGTAGTGGTATAGTTGTAATTTTCACCAAAAATCGTACATTGGAATTTTGAGGTATTCTTGTCTATCACATGCTCACAAAGCTTATGGCTTTGGTTTCAATGCATTCTGACATCGTTTAGTGCCTCAAATCACCATTCGAAGTTTAGTTGGGGGTATAGTTGTAATTTTCATCAAAAATCGTACATTGGGATTCTGAGGTATTCTTGTTTATCACATGCTCACAAAGCTTATGGCTTTGGTGTCAATGCATTCCGACACCGTTTAGTGCCTCAAATCACCATTCGAAGTTTCGTAGGGGTATAGTTGTAATTTTCACCAAAAATCGTACATTGGGATTTTGAGGTATTCTTGTCTATCACATGCTCACAAAGCTTATCGCTTTGATTTCAATGCATTCCGACATCGTTTAGTGCCACAAATCACCATTCGAAGTTTGGTAGGAGTATAGTTGTAATTTTCAACAAAAATTGTACATTGGGATTTTGAGGTATTCTTGACTATCACATGCTCACAAAGCTTATGGCTTTGGTTTCAATGCATTCCGACATCATTTAGTGCCACAAATCACCATTCACAGTTTCGTAGGGGTATAGTTGTAATTTTCACCAAAAATCGTACGTTGGGATTTTGAGGCATTCTTGTCTATCACATGCTCACAAAGCTTATGGCTTTGGTTTCAACGCATTCCGACATCTTTTAGTGCCTCAAATCACCATTCGAAGTTTCGTAGGAGTATAGTTGTAATTTTCACCAAAAATCGTACATTGAGATTTTGAGGTATTCTTGTCTATCACATGCTCACAAAGCTTATGGCTTTGGTTTCAATGCATTCCGACATCGTTTAGTGCCTCAAATCACCATTCGAAGTTCCGTAGGGGTATAGTTGTAATTTTCACCAAAAATCGTACATTGGAATTTTGAGGTATTCTTGTCTATCACATGCTCACAAAGCTTATGGCTTTGGTTTCAATGCATTCCGACATCGTTTAGTGCCTCAAATCACCATTCGAAGTTTCGTAGGGGGGTATAGTTGTAATTTTCACCAAAAATCGTACATTGGGATTCTGAGGTATTCTTGTTTATCACATGCTCACAAAGCTTATGGCTTTGGTTTCAATGCATTCCGACACCGTTTAGTGCCTCTAATCACCATTCGCAGTTTCGTAGGGGTATAGTTGTAATTTTCACCAAAAATCGTACATTTTGATTTTGAGGTATTCTTGTCTATGACATGCTCACAAAGCTTATGGCTTTGGTTTCAATGCATTCCGACACCGTTTAGTGCCTCAAATCACCATTCGAAGTTTCGTAGGGGTATAGTTGTAATTTTCACCAAAAATCGTACATAGAGATTTTTAGGTATTCTTGTTTATCACATGCTCACAAAGCTTATAACTTTGGTTTCAATGCATTCCGACATCGTTTACTGCCTCAAATCACCATTCGAAGTTTCGTAGGAGTATAGTTGTAATTTTCAACAAAAATTGTACATTGGGATTTTGAGGTATTCTTGACTATCACATGCTCACAAAGCTTATGGCTTTGGTTTCAATGCATTCCGACATCATTTAGTGCCACAAATCACCATTCAAAGTTTCGTAGGGGTATAGTTGTAATTTTCACCAAAAATCGTACGTTGGGATTTTGAGGTATTCTTGTCTATCACATGCTCACAAAGCTTATGGCTTTGGTTTCAATGATTTCCGACATCTTTTAGTGCCTCTAATCACCATTCGAAGTTTCGTAGGGGTATAGTTGTAATTTTCACCAAAAATCGTACATTGGGATTTTGAGGTATTCTTGTCTATCACATGCTCACAAAGCTTATGGCTTTGGTTTCAATGCATTCCGACATAGTTTAGTGCCTGAAATCACCATTCGAAGTTTCGTAGGTGGTATATTTGTAATTTTCACCAAAAATCGTACATTGGGATTTTGAGGTATTCTTGTTTATCACATGCTCACAAAGCTTATGGGTTTGGATTCAATGCATTCCGACACCGTTTAGTGCCTCCAATCACCATTCGAAGTTTCGTAGGGGTATAGTTGTAATTTTCACCAAAAATCGTACATTGGAATTTTGAGATATTCTTGTCTATCACATGCTCACAAAGCTTATTGCTTTGATTTCAATGCATTCCGACATCGTTTAGTGTCTCAAATCACCATTCGAAGTTTCGTAGGGGTATAGTTGTAATTTTCACCAAAAATCGTACATTGGGATTTTGAGGTATTCTTGTCTATCACATGTTTACAATGCTTATGACTTTGGTTTTAATGCATTCCGCCATCGTTTAGTGCCTCAAATCACCATTCGAAGTTTCGTAGTGGTATAGTTGTAATTTTCACCAAAAATCGTACATTGGAATTTTGAGGTATTCTTGTCTATCACATGCTCACAAAGCTTATGGCTTTGGTTTCAATGCATTCTGACATCGTTTAGTGCCTCAAATCACCATTCGAAGTTTAGTTGGGGGTATAGTTGTAATTTTCATCAAAAATCGTACATTGGGATTCTGAGGTATTCTTGTTTATCACATGCTCACAAAGCTTATGGCTTTGGTGTCAATGCATTCCGACACCGTTTAGTGCCTCAAATCACCATTCGAAGTTTCGTAGGGGTATAGTTGTAATTTTCACCAAAAATCGTACATTGGGATTTTGAGGTATTCTTGTCTATCACATGTTTACAATGCTTATGACTTTGGTTTTAATGCATTCCGCCATCGTTTAGTGCCTCAAATCACCATTCGAAGTTTCGTAGTGGTATAGTTGTAATTTTCACCAAAAATCGTACATTGGAATTTTGAGGTATTCTTGTCTATCACATGCTCACAAAGCTTATGGCTTTGGTTTCAATGCATTCTGACATCGTTTAGTGCCTCAAATCACCATTCGAAGTTTAGTTGGGGGTATAGTTGTAATTTTCATCAAAAATCGTACATTGGGATTCTGAGGTATTCTTGTTTATCACATGCTCACAAAGCTTATGGCTTTGGTGTCAATGCATTCCGACACCGTTTAGTGCCTCAAATCACCATTCGAAGTTTCGTAGGGGTATAGTTGTAATTTTCACCAAAAATCGTACATTGGGATTTTGAGGTATTCTTGTCTATCACATGCTCACAAAGCTTATCGCTTTGATTTCAATGCATTCCGACATCGTTTAGTGCCACAAATCACCATTCGAAGTTTGGTAGGAGTATAGTTGTAATTTTCAACAAAAATTGTACATTGGGATTTTGAGGTATTCTTGACTATCACATGCTCACAAAGCTTATGGCTTTGGTTTCAATGCATTCCGACATCATTTAGTGCCACAAATCACCATTCACAGTTTCGTAGGGGTATAGTTGTAATTTTCACCAAAAATCGTACGTTGGGATTTTGAGGCATTCTTGTCTATCACATGCTCACAAAGCTTATGGCTTTGGTTTCAACGCATTCCGACATCTTTTAGTGCCTCAAATCACCATTCGAAGTTTCGTAGGAGTATAGTTGTAATTTTCACCAAAAATCGTACATTGAGATTTTGAGGTAGTCTTGTCTATCACATGCTCACAAAGCTTATAACTTTGGTTTCAATGCATTCCGACATCGTTTAGTGCCTCAAATCACCATTCGAAGTTTCGTAGGAGTATAGTTGTAATTTTCAACAAAAATTGTACATTGGGATTTTGAGGTATTCTTGACTATCACATGCTCACAAAGCTTATGGCTTTGGTTTCAATGCATTCCGACATCATTTAGTGCCACAAATCACCATTCAAAGTTTCGTAGGGGTATAGTTGTAATTTTCACCAAAAATCGTACGTTGGGATTTTGAGGTATTCTTGTCTATTACATGCTCACAAAGCTTATGGCTTTGGTTTCAACGCATTCCGACATCTTTTAGTGCCTCAAATCACCATTCGAAGTTTCGTAGGAGTATAGTTGTAATTTTCACCAAAAATCGTACATTGAGATTTTGAGGTATTCTTGTCTATCACATGCTCACAAAGCTTATGGCTTTGGTTTCAATGCATTCCGACATCGTTTAGTGCCTCAAATCACCATTCGAAGTTCCGTAGGGGTATAGTTGTAATTTTCACCAAAAATCGTACATTGGAATTTTGAGGTATTCTTGTCTATCACATGCTCACAAAGCTTATGGCTTTGGTTTCAATGCATTCCGACATCGTTTAGTGCCTCAAATCACCATTCGAAGTTTCGTAGGGGGTATAGTTGTAATTTTCACCAAAAATCGTACATTGGGATTCTGAGGTATTCTTGTTTATCACATGCTCACAAAGCTTATGGCTTTGGTTTCAATGCATTCCGACACCGTTTAGTGCCTCTAATCACCATTCGCAGTTTCGTAGGGGTATAGTTGTAATTTTCACCAAAAATCGTACATTTTGATTTTGAGGTATTCTTGTCTATGACATGCTCACAAAGCTTATGGCTTTGGTTTCAATGCATTCCGACACCGTTTAGTGCCTCAAATCACCATTCGAAGTTTCGTAGGGGTATAGTTGTAATTTTCACCAAAAATCGTACATAGAGATTTTTAGGTATTCTTGTTTATCACATGCTCACAAAGCTTATAACTTTGGTTTCAATGCATTCCGACATCGTTTACTGCCTCAAATCACCATTCGAAGTTTCGTAGGAGTATAGTTGTAATTTTCAACAAAAATTGTACATTGGGATTTTGAGGTATTCTTGACTATCACATGCTCACAAAGCTTATGGCTTTGGTTTCAATGCATTCCGACATCATTTAGTGCCACAAATCACCATTCAAAGTTTCGTAGGGGTATAGTTGTAATTTTCACCAAAAATCGTACGTTGGGATTTTGAGGTATTCTTGTCTATCACATGCTCACAAAGCTTATGGCTTTGGTTTCAATGATTTCCGACATCTTTTAGTGCCTCTAATCACCATTCGAAGTTTCGTAGGGGTATAGTTGTAATTTTCACCAAAAATCGTACATTGGGATTTTGAGGTATTCTTGTCTATCACATGCTCACAAAGCTTATGGCTTTGGTTTCAATGCATTCCGACATAGTTTAGTGCCTGAAATCACCATTCGAAGTTTCGTAGGTGGTATATTTGTAATTTTCACCAAAAATCGTACATTGGGATTTTGAGGTATTCTTGTTTATCACATGCTCACAAAGCTTATGGGTTTGGATTCAATGCATTCCGACACCGTTTAGTGCCTCCAATCACCATTCGAAGTTTCGTAGGGGTATAGTTGTAATTTTCACCAAAAATCGTACATTGGAATTTTGAGGTATTCTTGTCTATCACATGCTCACAAAGCTTATGGCTTTGGTTTCAATGCATTCCGACACCGTTTAGTGCCTCTAATCACCATTCGCAGTTTCGTAGGGGTATAGTTGTAATTTTCACCAAAAATCGTACATTTTGATTTTGAGGTATTCTTGTCTATGACATGCTCACAAAGCTTATGGCTTTGGTTTCAATGCATTCCGACACCGTTTAGTGCCTCAAATCACCATTCGAAGTTTCGTAGGGGTATAGTTGTAATTTTCACCAAAAATCGTACGTTGGGATTTTGAGGTATTCTTGTCTATCACATGCTCACAAAGCTTATGGCTTTGGTTTCAATGATTTCCGACATCTTTTAGTGCCTCTAATCACCATTCGAAGTTTCGTAGGGGTATAGTTGTAATTTTCACCAAAAATCGTACATTGGGATTTTGAGGTATTCTTGTCTATCACATGCTCACAAAGCTTATGGCTTTGGTTTCAATGCATTCCGACATAGTTTAGTGCCTGAAATCACCATTCGAAGTTTCGTAGGTGGTATATTTGTAATTTTCACCAAAAATCGTACATTGGGATTTTGAGGTATTCTTGTTTATCACATGCTCACAAAGCTTATGGGTTTGGATTCAATGCATTCCGACACCGTTTAGTGCCTCCAATCACCATTCGAAGTTTCGTAGGGGTATAGTTGTAATTTTCACCAAAAATCGTACATTGGAATTTTGAGGTATTCTTGTCTATCACATGCTCACAAAGCTTATTGCTTTGATTTCAATGCATTCCGACATCGTTTAGTGCCTCAAATCACCATTCGAAGTTTCGTAGGGGGTATAGTTGTAATTTTCACCAAAAATCGTTCATTGGGATTCTGAGGTATTCTTGTTTATCACATGCTCACAAAGCTTATGGCTTTGGTTTTCATGCATTCCGCCATCGTTTAGTGCCTCAAATCACCATTCGAAGTTTCGTAGGGGATATAGTTGTAATTTTCACCAAAAATCGTACATTGGGATTTTGAGGTATTCTTGTCTATAACAAGCTCACGAAGCTTATCGCTTTGATTTCAATGCATTCCGCCATCGTTTAGTGTCTCAAATCACCATTCGAAGTTTCGTAGGGGTATAGTTGTAATTTTCACCAAAAATCGTACTTTGGGATTTTGAGGTATTCTTGTCTATCACATGTTTACAATGCTTATGACTTTGGTTTTAATGCATTCCGCCATCGTTTAGTGCCTCAAATCACCATTCGATGTTCCGTAGGGGTATAGTTGTAATTTTCACCAAAAATCGTACATTGGGATTTTGAGGTATTCTTGACTATCACATGCTCACAAAGCTTATGGCTTTGGTTTCAATGCATTCCGACATCATTTAGTGCCACAAATCACCATTCACAGTTTCGTAGGGGTATTGTTGTAATTTTCACCAAAAATCGTACGTTGGGATTTTGAGGCATTCTTGTCTATCACATGCTCACAAAGCTTATGGCTTTGGTTTCAACGCATTCCGACATCTTTTAGTGCCTCAAATCACCATTCGAAGTTTCGTAGGAGTATAGTTGTAATTTTCACCAAAAATCGTACATTGAGATTTTGAGGTAGTCTTGTCTATCACATGCTCACAAAGCTTATAACTTTGGTTTCAATGCATTCCGACATCGTTTAGTGCCTCAAATCACCATTCGAAGTTTCGTAGGAGTATAGTTGTAATTTTCAACAAAAATTGTACATTGGAATTTTGAGGTATTCTTGACTATCACATGCTCACAAAGCTTATGGCTTTGGTTTCAATGCATTCCGACATCATTTAGTGCCACAAATCACCATTCAAAGTTTCGTAGGGGTATAGTTGTAATTTTCACCAAAAATCGTACGTTGGGATTTTGAGGTATTCTTGTCTATTACATGCTCACAAAGCTTATGGCTTTGGTTTCAACGCATTCCGACATCTTTTAGTGCCTCAAATCACCATTCGAAGTTTCGTAGGAGTATAGTTGTAATTTTCACCAAAAATCGTACATTGAGATTTTGAGGTATTCTTGTCTATCACATGCTCACAAAGCTTATGGCTTTGGTTTCAATGCATTCCGACATCGTTTAGTGCCTCAAATCACCATTCGAAGTTCCGTAGGGGTATAGTTGTAATTTTCACCAAAAATCGTACATTGGAATTTTGAGGTATTCTTGTCTATCACATGCTCACAAAGCTTATGGCTTTGGTTTCAATGCATTCCGACATCGTTTAGTGCCTCAAATCACCATTCGAAGTTTCGTAGGGGGGTATAGTTGTAATTTTCACCAAAAATCGTACATTGGGATTCTGAGGTATTCTTGTTTATCACATGCTCACAAAGCTTATGGCTTTGGTTTCAATGCATTCCGACACCGTTTAGTGCCTCTAATCACCATTCGCAGTTTCGTAGGGGTATAGTTGTAATTTTCACCAAAAATCGTACATTTTGATTTTGAGGTATTCTTGTCTATGACATGCTCACAAAGCTTATGGCTTTGGTTTCAATGCATTCCGACACCGTTTAGTGCCTCAAATCACCATTCGAAGTTTCGTAGGGGTATAGTTGTAATTTTCACCAAAAATCGTACATAGAGATTTTTAGGTATTCTTGTTTATCACATGCTCACAAAGCTTATAACTTTGGTTTCAATGCATTCCGACATCGTTTACTGCCTCAAATCACCATTCGAAGTTTCGTAGGAGTATAGTTGTAATTTTCAACAAAAATTGTACATTGGGATTTTGAGGTATTCTTGACTATCACATGCTCACAAAGCTTATGGCTTTGGTTTCAATGCATTCCGACATCATTTAGTGCCACAAATCACCATTCAAAGTTTCGTAGGGGTATAGTTGTAATTTTCACCAAAAATCGTACGTTGGGATTTTGAGGTATTCTTGTCTATCACATGCTCACAAAGCTTATGGCTTTGGTTTCAATGATTTCCGACATCTTTTAGTGCCTCTAATCACCATTCGAAGTTTCGTAGGGGTATAGTTGTAATTTTCACCAAAAATCGTACATTGGGATTTTGAGGTATTCTTGTCTATCACATGCTCACAAAGCTTATGGCTTTGGTTTCAATGCATTCCGACATAGTTTAGTGCCTGAAATCACCATTCGAAGTTTCGTAGGTGGTATATTTGTAATTTTCACCAAAAATCGTACATTGGGATTTTGAGGTATTCTTGTTTATCACATGCTCACAAAGCTTATGGGTTTGGATTCAATGCATTCCGACACCGTTTAGTGCCTCCAATCACCATTCGAAGTTTCGTAGGGGTATAGTTGTAATTTTCACCAAAAATCGTACATTGGAATTTTGAGATATTCTTGTCTATCACATGCTCACAAAGCTTATTGCTTTGATTTCAATGCATTCCGACATCGTTTAGTGCCTCAAATCACCATTCGAAGTTTCGTAGGGGGTATAGTTGTAATTTTCACCAAAAATCGTTCATTGGGATTCTGAGGTATTCTTGTTTATCACATGCTCACAAAGCTTATGGCTTTGGTTTTCATGCATTCCGCCATCGTTTAGTGCCTCAAATCACCATTCGAAGTTTCGTAGGGGGTATAGTTGTAATTTTCACCAAAAATCGTACATTGAGATTTTGAGGTATTCTTGTCTATAACAAGCTCACGAAGCTTATCGCTTTGATTTCAATGCATTCCGCCATCGTTTAGTGTCTCAAATCACCATTCGAAGTTTCGTAGGGGTATAGTTGTAATTTTCACCAAAAATCGTACATTGGGATTTTGAGGTATTCTTGTCTATCACATGTTTACAATGCTTATGACTTTGGTTTTAATGCATTCCGCCATCGTTTAGTGCCTCAAATCACCATTCGAAGTTTCGTAGTGGTATAGTTGTAATTTTCACCAAAAATCGTACATTGGAATTTTGAGGTATTCTTGTCTATCACATGCTCACAAAGCTTATGGCTTTGGTTTCAATGCATTCTGACATCGTTTAGTGCCTCAAATCACCATTCGAAGTTTAGTTGGGGGTATAGTTGTAATTTTCACCAAAAATCGTACATTGGGATTCTGAGGTATTCTTGTTTATCACATGCTCACAAAGCTTATGGCTTTGGTGTCAATGCATTCCGACACCGTTTAGTGCCTCAAATCACCATTCGAAGTTTCGTAGGGGTATAGTTGTAATTTTCACCAAAAATCGTACATTGGGATTTTGAGGTATTCTTGTCTATCACATGCTCACAAAGCTTATCGCTTTGATTTCAATGCATTCCGACATCGTTTAGTGCCTCAAATCACCATTCGAAGTTTGGTAGGAGTATAGTTGTAATTTTCAACAAAAATTGTACATTGGGATTTTGAGGTATTCTTGACTATCACATGCTCACAAAGCTTATGGCTTTGGTTTCAATGCATTCCGACATCATTTAGTGCCACAAATCACCATTCACAGTTTCGTAGGGGTATAGTTGTAATTTTCACCAAAAATCGTACGTTGGGATTTTGAGGCATTCTTGTCTATCACATGCTCACAAAGCTTATGGCTTTGGTTTCAACGCATTCCGACATCTTTTAGTGCCTCAAATCACCATTCGAAGTTTCGTAGGAGTATAGTTGTAATTTTCACCAAAAATCGTACATTGAGATTTTGAGGTAGTCTTGTCTATCACATGCTCACAAAGCTTATAACTTTGGTTTCAATGCATTCCGACATCGTTTAGTGCCTCAAATCACCATTCGAAGTTTCGTAGGAGTATAGTTGTAATTTTCAACAAAAATTGTACATTGGGATTTTGAGGTATTCTTGACTATCACATGCTCACAAAGCTTATGGCTTTGGTTTCAATGCATTCCGACATCATTTAGTGCCACAAATCACCATTCAAAGTTTCGTAGGGGTATAGTTGTAATTTTCACCAAAAATCGTACGTTGGGATTTTGAGGTATTCTTGTCTATTACATGCTCACAAAGCTTATGGCTTTGGTTTCAACGCATTCCGACATCTTTTAGTGCCTCAAATCACCATTCGAAGTTTCGTAGGAGTATAGTTGTAATTTTCACCAAAAATCGTACATTGAGATTTTGAGGTATTCTTGTCTATCACATGCTCACAAAGCTTATGGCTTTGGTTTCAATGCATTCCGACATCGTTTAGTGCCTCAAATCACCATTCGAAGTTCCGTAGGGGTATAGTTGTAATTTTCACCAAAAATCGTACATTGGAATTTTGAGGTATTCTTGTCTATCACATGCTCACAAAGCTTATGGCTTTGGTTTCAATGCATTCCGACATCGTTTAGTGCCTCAAATCACCATTCGAAGTTTCGTAGGGGGTATAGTTGTAATTTTCACCAAAAATCGTACATTGGGATTCTGAGGTATTCTTGTTTATCACATGCTCACAAAGCTTATGGCTTTGGTTTCAATGCATTCCGACACCGTTTAGTGCCTCTAATCACCATTCGCAGTTTCGTAGGGGTATAGTTGTAATTTTCACCAAAAATCGTACATTTTGATTTTGAGTTATTCTTGTCTATGACATGCTCACAAAGCTTATGGCTTTGGTTTCAATGCATTCCGACACCGTTTAGTGCCTCAAATCACCATTCGAAGTTTCGTAGGGGTATAGTTGTAATTTTCACCAAAAATCGTACATAGAGATTTTTAGGTATTCTTGTTTATCACATGCTCACAAAGCTTATAACTTTGGTTTCAATGCATTCCGACATCGTTTACTGCCTCAAATCACCATTCGAAGTTTCGTAGGGGGTATAGTTGTAATTTTCAACAAAAATTGTACATTGGGATTTTGAGGTATTCTTGACTATCACATGCTCACAAAGCTTATGGCTTTGGTTTCAATGCATTCCGACATCATTTAGTGCCACAAATCACCATTCACAGTTTCGTAGGGGTATAGTTGTAATTTTCACCAAAAATCGTACGTTGGGATTTTGAGGCATTCTTGTCTATCACATGCTCACAAAGCTTATGGCTTTGGTTTCAACGCATTCCGACATCTTTTAGTGCCTCAAATCACCATTCGAAGTTTCGTAGGAGTATAGTTGTAATTTTCACCAAAAATCGTACATTGAGATTTTGAGGTAGTCTTGTCTATCACATGCTCACAAAGCTTATAACTTTGGTTTCAATGCATTCCGACATCGTTTAGTGCCTCAAATCACCATTCGAAGTTTCGTAGGAGTATAGTTGTAATTTTCAACAAAAATTGTACATTGGGATTTTGAGGTATTCTTGACTATCACATGCTCACAAAGCTTATGGCTTTGGTTTCAATGCATTCCGACATCATTTAGTGCCACAAATCACCATTCAAAGTTTCGTAGGGGTATAGTTGTAATTTTCACCAAAAATCGTACGTTGGGATTTTGAGGTATTCTTGTCTATTACATGCTCACAAAGCTTATGGCTTTGGTTTCAACGCATTCCGACATCTTTTAGTGCCTCAAATCACCATTCGAAGTTTCGTAGGAGTATAGTTGTAATTTTCACCAAAAATCGTACATTGAGATTTTGAGGTATTCTTGTCTATCACATGCTCACAAAGCTTATGGCTTTGGTTTCAATGCATTCCGACATCGTTTAGTGCCTCAAATCACCATTCGAAGTTCCGTAGGGGTATAGTTGTAATTTTCACCAAAAATCGTACATTGGAATTTTGAGGTATTCTTGTCTATCACATGCTCACAAAGCTTATGGCTTTGGTTTCAATGCATTCCGACATCGTTTAGTGCCTCAAATCACCATTCAAAGTTTCGTAGGGGGTATAGTTGTAATTTTCACCAAAAATCGTACATTGGGATTCTGAGGTATTCTTGTTTATCACATGCTCACAAAGCTTATGGCTTTGGTTTCAATGCATTCCGACACCGTTTAGTGCCTCTAATCACCATTCGCAGTTTCGTAGGGGTATAGTTGTAATTTTCACCAAAAATCGTACATTTTGATTTTGAGTTATTCTTGTCTATGACATGCTCACAAAGCTTATGGCTTTGGTTTCAATGCATTCCGACACCGTTTAGTGCCTCAAATCACCATTCGAAGTTTCGTAGGGGTATAGTTGTAATTTTCACCAAAAATCGTACATAGAGATTTTTAGGTATTCTTGTTTATCACATGCTCACAAAGCTTATAACTTTGGTTTCAATGCATTCCGACATCGTTTACTGCCTCAAATCACCATTCGAAGTTTCGTAGGGGGTATAGTTGTAATTTTCAACAAAAATTGTACATTGGGATTTTGAGGTATTCTTGACTATCACATGCTCACAAAGCTTATGGCTTTGGTTTCAATGCATTCCGACATCATTTAGTGCCACAAATCACCATTCACAGTTTCGTAGGGGTATAGTTGTAATTTTCACCAAAAATCGTACGTTGGGATTTTGAGGCATTCTTGTCTATCACATGCTCACAAAGCTTATGGCTTTGGTTTCAACGCATTCCGACATCTTTTAGTGCCTCAAATCACCATTCGAAGTTTCGTAGGAGTATAGTTGTAATTTTCACCAAAAATCGTACATTGAGATTTTGAGGTAGTCTTGTCTATCACATGCTCACAAAGCTTATAACTTTGGTTTCAATGCATTCCGACATCGTTTAGTGCCTCAAATCACCATTCGAAGTTTCGTAGGAGTATAGTTGTAATTTTCAACAAAAATTGTACATTGGGATTTTGAGGTATTCTTGACTATCACATGCTCACAAAGCTTATGGCTTTGGTTTCAATGCATTCCGACATCATTTAGTGCCACAAATCACCATTCAAAGTTTCGTAGGGGTATAGTTGTAATTTTCACCAAAAATCGTACGTTGGGATTTTGAGGTATTCTTGTCTATTACATGCTCACAAAGCTTATGGCTTTGGTTTCAACGCATTCCGACATCTTTTAGTGCCTCAAATCACCATTCGAAGTTTCGTAGGAGTATAGTTGTAATTTTCACCAAAAATCGTACATTGAGATTTTGAGGTATTCTTGTCTATCACATGCTCACAAAGCTTATGGCTTTGGTTTCAATGCATTCCGACATCGTTTAGTGCCTCAAATCACCATTCGAAGTTCCGTAGGGGTATAGTTGTAATTTTCACCAAAAATCGTACATTGGAATTTTGAGGTATTCTTGTCTATCACATGCTCACAAAGCTTATGGCTTTGGTTTCAATGCATTCCGACATCGTTTAGTGCCTCAAATCACCATTCGAAGTTTCGTAGGGGGTATAGTTGTAATTTTCACCAAAAATCGTACATTGGGATTCTGAGGTATTCTTGTTTATCACATGCTCACAAAGCTTATGGCTTTGGTTTCAATGCATTCCGACACCGTTTAGTGCCTCTAATCACCATTCGCAGTTTCGTAGGGGTATAGTTGTAATTTTCACCAAAAATCGTACATTTTGATTTTGAGTTATTCTTGTCTATGACATGCTCACAAAGCTTATGGCTTTGGTTTCAATGCATTCCGACACCGTTTAGTGCCTCAAATCACCATTCGAAGTTTCGTAGGGGTATAGTTGTAATTTTCACCAAAAATCGTACATAGAGATTTTTAGGTATTCTTGTTTATCACATGCTCACAAAGCTTATAACTTTGGTTTCAATGCATTCCGACATCGTTTACTGCCTCAAATCACCATTCGAAGTTTCGTAGGAGTATAGTTGTAATTTTCAACAAAAATTGTACATTGGGATTTTGAGGTATTCTTGACTATCACATGCTCACAAAGCTTATGGCTTTGGTTTCAATGCATTCCGACATCATTTAGTGCCACAAATCACCATTCAAAGTTTCGTAGGGGTATAGTTGTAATTTTCACCAAAAATCGTACGTTGGGATTTTGAGGTATTCTTGTCTATCACATGCTCACAAAGCTTATGGCTTTGGTTTCAATGATTTCCGACATCTTTTAGTGCCTCTAATCACCATTCGAAGTTTCGTAGGGGTATAGTTGTAATTTTCACCAAAAATCGTACATTGGGATTTTGAGGTATTCTTGTCTATCACATGCTCACAAAGCTTATGGCTTTGGTTTCAATGCATTCCGACATAGTTTAGTGCCTGAAATCACCATTCGAAGTTTCGTAGGTGGTATATTTGTAATTTTCACCAAAAATCGTACATTGGGATTTTGAGGTATTCTTGTTTATCACATGCTCACAAAGCTTATGGGTTTGGATTCAATGCATTCCGACACCGTTTAGTGCCTCCAATCACCATTCGAAGTTTCGTAGGGGTATAGTTGTAATTTTCACCAAAAATCGTACATTGGAATTTTGAGGTATTCTTGTCTATCACATGCTCACAAAGCTTATCGCTTTGGTTTCAATGCATTCCGACATCGTTTAGTGCCTCAAATCACCGTTCAAAGTTTTGTAGGGGTATAGTTGTAATTTTCACCAAAAATAGTACATTGGGATTTTGAAGTATTCTTGTCTATCACATGCTCACAAAGCTTATGGCTTTGGTTTCAATGCATTCCGACACCGTTTAGTGCCTCAAATCACCATTCGAAGTTTCGTAGGGGTATAGTTGTAATTTTCACCAAAAATCGTACATAGAGATTTTTAGGTATTCTTGTTTATCACATGCTCACAAAGCTTATAACTTTGGTTTCAATACATTCCGACATCGTTTACTGCCTCAAATCACCATTCGAAGTTTCGTAGGGGGTATAGTTGTAATTTTCAACAAAAATTGTACATTGGGATTTTGAGGTATTCTTGACTATCACATGCTCACAAAGCTTATGGCTTTGGTTTCAATGCATTCCGACATCATTTAGTGCCACAAATCACCATTCACAGTTTCGTAGGGGTATAGTTGTAATTTTCACCAAAAATCGTACGTTGGGATTTTGAGGCATTCTTGTCTATCACATGCTCACAAAGCTTATGGCTTTGGTTTCAACGCATTCCGACATCTTTTAGTGCCTCAAATCACCATTCGAAGTTTCGTAGGAGTATAGTTGTAATTTTCACCAAAAATCGTACATTGAGATTTTGAGGTAGTCTTGTCTATCACATGCTCACAAAGCTTATAACTTTGGTTTCAATGCATTCCGACATCGTTTAGTGCCTCAAATCACCATTCGAAGTTTCGTAGGAGTATAGTTGTAATTTTCAACAAAAATTGTACATTGGGATTTTGAGGTATTCTTGACTATCACATGCTCACAAAGCTTATGGCTTTGGTTTCAATGCATTCCGACATCATTTAGTGCCACAAATCACCATTCAAAGTTTCGTAGGGGTATAGTTGTAATTTTCACCAAAAATCGTACGTTGGGATTTTGAGGTATTCTTGTCTATTACATGCTCACAAAGCTTATGGCTTTGGTTTCAACGCATTCCGACATCTTTTAGTGCCTCAAATCACCATTCGAAGTTTCGTAGGAGTATAGTTGTAATTTTCACCAAAAATCGTACATTGAGATTTTGAGGTATTCTTGTCTATCACATGCTCACAAAGCTTATGGCTTTGGTTTCAATGCATTCCGACATCGTTTAGTGCCTCAAATCACCATTCGAAGTTCCGTAGGGGTATAGTTGTAATTTTCACCAAAAATCGTACATTGGAATTTTGAGGTATTCTTGTCTATCACATGCTCACAAAGCTTATGGCTTTGGTTTCAATGCATTCCGACATCGTTTAGTGCCTCAAATCACCATTCGAAGTTTCGTAGGGGGTATAGTTGTAATTTTCACCAAAAATCGTACATTGGGATTCTGAGGTATTCTTGTTTATCACATGCTCACAAAGCTTATGGCTTTGGTTTCAATGCATTCCGACACCGTTTAGTGCCTCTAATCACCATTCGCAGTTTCGTAGGGGTATAGTTGTAATTTTCACCAAAAATCGTACATTTTGATTTTGAGTTATTCTTGTCTATGACATGCTCACAAAGCTTATGGCTTTGGTTTCAATGCATTCCGACACCGTTTAGTGCCTCAAATCACCATTCGAAGTTTCGTAGGGGTATAGTTGTAATTTTCACCAAAAATCGTACATAGAGATTTTTAGGTATTCTTGTTTATCACATGCTCACAAAGCTTATAACTTTGGTTTCAATGCATTCCGACATCGTTTACTGCCTCAAATCACCATTCGAAGTTTCGTAGGAGTATAGTTGTAATTTTCAACAAAAATTGTACATTGGGATTTTGAGGTATTCTTGACTATCACATGCTCACAAAGCTTATGGCTTTGGTTTCAATGCATTCCGACATCATTTAGTGCCACAAATCACCATTCAAAGTTTCGTAGGGGTATAGTTGTAATTTTCACCAAAAATCGTACGTTGGGATTTTGAGGTATTCTTGTCTATCACATGCTCACAAAGCTTATGGCTTTGGTTTCAATGATTTCCGACATCTTTTAGTGCCTCTA
The DNA here is from genome assembly GCA_963669365.1 of Verbascum thapsus. Taxonomy (NCBI): domain Eukaryota; kingdom Viridiplantae; phylum Streptophyta; class Magnoliopsida; order Lamiales; family Scrophulariaceae; genus Verbascum; species Verbascum thapsus. Next base: position 10,644,640 of record OY770115.1, on the reverse strand, counting down.
ATCACCATTCGAAGTTTCGTAGGGGTATAGTTGTAATTTTCACCAAAAATCGTACATTGGGATTTTGAAGTATTCTTGTCTATCACATGCTCACAAAGCTTATGGCTTTGCTTTCAATGCATTCCGACATAGTTTAGTGCCTGAAATCACCATTCGAAGTTTCGTAGGTGGTATATTTGTAATTTTCACCAAAAATCGTACATTGGGATTTTGAGGTATTCTTGTTTATCACATGCTCACAAAGCTTATGGGTTTGGATTCAATGCATTCCGACACCGTTTAGTGCCTCCAATCACCATTCGAAGTTTCGTAGGGGTATAGTTGTAATTTTCACCAAAAATCGTACATTGGAATTTTGAGGTATTCTTGTCTATCACATGCTCACAAAGCTTATCGCTTTGGTTTCAATGCATTCCGACATCGTTTAGTGCCTCAAATCACCGTTCAAAGTTTTGTAGGGGTATAGTTGTAATTTTCACCAAAAATAGTACATTGGGATTTTGAAGTATTCTTGTCTATCACATGCTCACAAAGCTTATGGCTTTGGTTTCAATGCATTCCGACACCGTTTAGTGCCTCAAATCACCATTCGAAGTTTCGTAGGGGTATAGTTGTAATTTTCACCAAAAATCGTACATAGAGATTTTTAGGTATTCTTGTTTATCACATGCTCACAAAGCTTATAACTTTGGTTTCAATGCATTCCGACATCGTTTACTGCCTCAAATCACCATTCGAAGTTTCGTAGGGGGTATAGTTGTAATTTTCAACAAAAATTGTACATTGGGATTTTGAGGTATTCTTGACTATCACATGCTCACAAAGCTTATGGCTTTGGTTTCAATGCATTCCGACATCATTTAGTGCCACAAATCACCATTCACAGTTTCGTAGGGGTATAGTTGTAATTTTCACCAAAAATCGTACGTTGGGATTTTGAGGCATTCTTGTCTATCACATGCTCACAAAGCTTATGGCTTTGGTTTCAACGCATTCCGACATCTTTTAGTGCCTCAAATCACCATTTCGAAGTTTCGTAGGAGTATAGTTGTAATTTTCAACAAAAATCGTACATTGAGATTTTGAGGTATTCTTGTCTATCACATGCTCACAAAGCTTATGGCTTTGGTTTCAATGCATTCCGACATCGTTTAGTGCCTCAAATCACCATTCGAAGTTCCGTAGGGGTATAGTTGTAATTTTCACCAAAAATCGTACATTGGAATTTTGAGGTATTCTTGTCTATCACATGCTCACAAAGCTTATGGCTTTGGTTTCAATGCATTCCGACATCGTTTAGTGCCTCAAATCACCATTCGAAGTTTCGTAGGGGGTATAGTTGTAATTTTCACCAAAAATCGTACATTGGGATTCTGAGGTATTCTTGTTTATCACATGCTCACAAAGCTTATGGCTTTGGTTTCAATGCATTCCGACACCGTTTAGTGCCTCAAATCACCATTCGAAGTTTCGTAGGGGTATAGTTGTAATTTTCACCAAAAATCGTACATTGGGATTCTGAGGTATTCTTGTTTATCACATGCTCACAAAGCTTATGGCTTTGGTTTCAATGCATTCCGACACCGTTTAGTGCCTCAAATCACCATTCGAAGTTTCGTAGGGGGTATAGTTGTAATTTTCACCAAAAATCGTACATTGGGATTTTGAGGTATTCTTGTCTATGACATGCTCACAAAGCTTATGGCTTTGGTTTCAATGCATTCCGACACCGTTTAGTGCCTCAAATCACCATTCGAAGTTTCGTAGGGGTATAGTTGTAATTTTCACCAAAAATCGTACATAGAGATTTTTAGGTATTCTTGTTTATCACATGCTCACAAAGCTTATAACTTTGGTTTCAATGCATTCCGACATCGTTTACTGCCTCAAATCACCATTCGAAGTTTCGTAGGAGTATAGTTGTAATTTTCAACAAAAATTGTACATTGGGATTTTGAGGTATTCTTGACTATCACATGCTCACAAAGCTTATGGCTTTGGTTTCAATGCATTCCGACATCATTTAGTGCCACAAATCACCATTCAAAGTTTCGTAGGGGTATAGTTGTAATTTTCACCAAAAATCGTACGTTGGGATTTTGAGGTATTCTTGTCTATCACATGCTCACAAAGCTTATGGCTTTGGTTTCAATGATTTCCGACATCTTTTAGTGCCTCTAATCACCATTCGAAGTTTCGTAGGGGTATAGTTGTAATTTTCACCAAAAATCGTACATTGGGATTTTGAGGTATTCTTGTCTATCACATGCTCACAAAGCTTATGGCTTTGGTTTCAATGCATTCCGACATAGTTTAGTGCCTGAAATCACCATTCGAAGTTTCGTAGGTGGTATATTTGTAATTTTCACCAAAAATCGTACATTGGGATTTTGAAGTATTCTTGTTTATCACATGCTCACAAAGCTTATGGGTTTGGATTCAATGCATTCCGACACCGTTTAGTGCCTCCAATCACCATTCGAAGTTTCGTAGGGGTATAGTTGTAATTTTCACCAAAAATCGTACATTGGAATTTTGAGGTATTCTTGTCTATCACATGCTCACAAAGCTTATCGCTTTGGTTTCAATGCATTCCGACATCGTTTAGTGCCTCAAATCACCGTTCAAAGTTTTGTAGGGGTATAGTTGTAATTTTCACCAAAAATAGTACATTGGGATTTTGAAGTATTCTTGTCTATCACATGCTCACAAAGCTTATGGCTTTGGTTTCAATGCATTCCGACACCGTTTAGTGCCTCAAATCACCATTCGAAGTTTCGTAGGGGTATAGTTGTAATTTTCACCAAAAATCGTACATAGAGATTTTTAGGTATTCTTGTTTATCACATGCTCACAAAGCTTATAACTTTGGTTTCAATGCATTCCGACATCGTTTACTGCCTCAAATCACCATTCGAAGTTTCGTAGGGGGTATAGTTGTAATTTTCAACAAAAATTGTACATTGGGATTTTGAGGTATTCTTGACTATCACATGCTCACAAAGCTTATGGCTTTGGTTTCAATGCATTCCGACATCATTTAGTGCCACAAATCACCATTCACAGTTTCGTAGGGGTATAGTTGTAATTTTCACCAAAAATCGTACGTTGGGATTTTGAGGCATTCTTGTCTATCACATGCTCACAAAGCTTATGGCTTTGGTTTCAACGCATTCCGACATCTTTTAGTGCCTCAAATCACCATTCGAAGTTTCGTAGGAGTATAGTTGTAATTTTCACCAAAAATCGTACATTGAGATTTTGAGGTAGTCTTGTCTATCACATGCTCACAAAGCTTATAACTTTGGTTTCAATGCATTCCGACATCGTTTAGTGCCTCAAATCACCATTCGAAGTTTCGTAGGAGTATAGTTGTAATTTTCAACAAAAATTGTACATTGGGATTTTGAGGTATTCTTGACTATCACATGCTCACAAAGCTTATGGCTTTGGTTTCAATGCATTCCGACATCATTTAGTGCCACAAATCACCATTCAAAGTTTCGTAGGGGTATAGTTGTAATTTTCACCAAAAATCGTACGTTGGGATTTTGAGGTATTCTTGTCTATTACATGCTCACAAAGCTTATGGCTTTGGTTTCAACGCATTCCGACATCTTTTAGTGCCTCAAATCACCATTCGAAGTTTCGTAGGAGTATAGTTGTAATTTTCACCAAAAATCGTACATTGAGATTTTGAGGTATTCTTGTCTATCACATGCTCACAAAGCTTATGGCTTTGGTTTCAATGCATTCCGACATCGTTTAGTGCCTCAAATCACCATTCGAAGTTTCGTAGGGGGTATAGTTGTAATTTTCACCAAAAATCGTACATTGGGATTTTGAGGTATTCTTGTCTATGACATGCTCACAAAGCTTATGGCTTTGGTTTCAATGCATTCCGACACCGTTTAGTGCCTCAAATCACCATTCGAAGTTTCGTAGGGGTATAGTTGTAATTTTCACCAAAAATCGTACATAGAGATTTTTAGGTATTCTTGTTTATCACATGCTCACAAAGCTTATAACTTTGGTTTCAATGCATTCCGACATCGTTTACTGCCTCAAATCACCATTCGAAGTTTCGTAGGAGTATAGTTGTAATTTTCAACAAAAATTGTACATTGGGATTTTGAGGTATTCTTGACTATCACATGCTCACAAAGCTTATGGCTTTGGTTTCAATGCATTCCGACATCATTTAGTGCCACAAATCACCATTCAAAGTTTCGTAGGGGTATAGTTGTAATTTTCACCAAAAATCGTACGTTGGGATTTTGAGGTATTCTTGTCTATCACATGCTCACAAAGCTTATGGCTTTGGTTTCAATGATTTCCGACATCTTTTAGTGCCTCTAATCACCATTCGAAGTTTCGTAGGGGTATAGTTGTAATTTTCACCAAAAATCGTACATTGGGATTTTGAGGTATTCTTGTCTATCACATGCTCACAAAGCTTATGGCTTTGGTTTCAATGCATTCCGACATAGTTTAGTGCCTGAAATCACCATTCGAAGTTTCGTAGGTGGTATATTTGTAATTTTCACCAAAAATCGTACATTGGGATTTTGAGGTATTCTTGTTTATCACATGCTCACAAAGCTTATGGGTTTGGATTCAATGCATTCCGACACCGTTTAGTGCCTCCAATCACCATTCGAAGTTTCGTAGGGGTATAGTTGTAATTTTCACCAAAAATCGTACATTGGAATTTTGAGGTATTCTTGTCTATCACATGCTCACAAAGCTTATCGCTTTGGTTTCAATGCATTCCGACATCGTTTAGTGCCTCAAATCACCGTTCAAAGTTTTGTAGGGGTATAGTTGTAATTTTCACCAAAAATAGTACATTGGGATTTTGAAGTATTCTTGTCTATCACATGCTCACAAAGCTTATGGCTTTGGTTTCAATGCATTCCGACACCGTTTAGTGCCTCAAATCACCATTCGAAGTTTCGTAGGGGTATAGTTGTAATTTTCACCAAAAATCGTACATAGAGATTTTTAGGTATTCTTGTTTATCACATGCTCACAAAGCTTATAACTTTGGTTTCAATGCATTCCGACATCGTTTACTGCCTCAAATCACCATTCGAAGTTTCGTAGGGGGTATAGTTGTAATTTTCAACAAAAATTGTACATTGGGATTTTGAGGTATTCTTGACTATCACATGCTCACAAAGCTTATGGCTTTGGTTTCAATGCATTCCGACATCATTTAGTGCCACAAATCACCATTCACAGTTTCGTAGGGGTATAGTTGTAATTTTCACCAAAAATCGTACGTTGGGATTTTGAGGCATTCTTGTCTATCACATGCTCACAAAGCTTATGGCTTTGGTTTCAACGCATTCCGACATCTTTTAGTGCCTCAAATCACCATTCGAAGTTTCGTAGGAGTATAGTTGTAATTTTCACCAAAAATCGTACATTGAGATTTTGAGGTAGTCTTGTCTATCACATGCTCACAAAGCTTATAACTTTGGTTTCAATGCATTCCGACATCGTTTAGTGCCTCAAATCACCATTCGAAGTTTCGTAGGAGTATAGTTGTAATTTTCAACAAAAATTGTACATTGGGATTTTGAGGTATTCTTGACTATCACATGCTCACAAAGCTTATGGCTTTGGTTTCAATGCATTCCGACATCATTTAGTGCCTCAAATCACCATTCGAAGTTTCGTAGGAGTATAGTTGTAATTTTCAACAAAAATTGTACATTGGGATTTTGAGGTATTCTTGACTATCACATGCTCACAAAGCTTATGGCTTTGGTTTCAATGCATTCCGACATCATTTAGTGCCACAAATCACCATTCAAAGTTTCGTAGGGGTATAGTTGTAATTTTCACCAAAAATCGTACGTTGGGATTTTGAGGTATTCTTGTCTATTACATGCTCACAAAGCTTATGGCTTTGGTTTCAACGCATTCCGACATCTTTTAGTGCCTCAAATCACCATTCGAAGTTTCGTAGGAGTATAGTTGTAATTTTCACCAAAAATCGTACATTGAGATTTTGAGGTATTCTTGTCTATCACATGCTCACAAAGCTTATGGCTTTGGTTTCAATGCATTCCGACATCGTTTAGTGCCTCAAATCACCATTCGAAGTTCCGTAGGGGTATAGTTGTAATTTTCACCAAAAATCGTACATTGGAATTTTGAGGTATTCTTGTCTATCACATGCTCACAAAGCTTATGGCTTTGGTTTCAATGCATTCCGACATCGTTTAGTGCCTCAAATCACCATTCGAAGTTTCGTAGGGGGTATAGTTGTAATTTTCACCAAAAATCGTACATTGGGATTCTGAGGTATTCTTGTTTATCACATGCTCACAAAGCTTATGGCTTTGGTTTCAATGCATTCCGACACCGTTTAGTGCCTCTAATCACCATTCGCAGTTTCGTAGGGGTATAGTTGTAATTTTCACCAAAAATCGTACATTTTGATTTTGAGTTATTCTTGTCTATGACATGCTCACAAAGCTTATGGCTTTGGTTTCAATGCATTCCGACACCGTTTAGTGCCTCAAATCACCATTCGAAGTTTCGTAGGGGTATAGTTGTAATTTTCACCAAAAATCGTACATAGAGATTTTTAGGTATTCTTGTTTATCACATGCTCACAAAGCTTATAACTTTGGTTTCAATGCATTCCGACATCGTTTACTGCCTCAAATCACCATTCGAAGTTTCGTAGGAGTATAGTTGTAATTTTCAACAAAAATTGTACATTGGGATTTTGAGGTATTCTTGACTATCACATGCTCACAAAGCTTATGGCTTTGGTTTCAATGCATTCCGACATCATTTAGTGCCACAAATCACCATTCAAAGTTTCGTAGGGGTATAGTTGTAATTTTCACCAAAAATCGTACGTTGGGATTTTGAGGTATTCTTGTCTATCACATGCTCACAAAGCTTATGGCTTTGGTTTCAATGATTTCCGACATCTTTTAGTGCCTCTAATCACCATTCGAAGTTTCGTAGGGGTATAGTTGTAATTTTCACCAAAAATCGTACATTGGGATTTTGAAGTATTCTTGTCTATCACATGCTCACAAAGCTTATGGCTTTGCTTTCAATGCATTCCGACATAGTTTAGTGCCTGAAATCACCATTCGAAGTTTCGTAGGTGGTATATTTGTAATTTTCACCAAAAATCGTACATTGGGATTTTGAGGTATTCTTGTTTATCACATGCTCACAAAGCTTATGGGTTTGGATTCAATGCATTCCGACACCGTTTAGTGCCTCCAATCACCATTCGAAGTTTCGTAGGGGTATAGTTGTAATTTTCACCAAAAATCGTACATTGGAATTTTGAGGTATTCTTGTCTATCACATGCTCACAAAGCTTATCGCTTTGGTTTCAATGCATTCCGACATCGTTTAGTGCCTCAAATCACCGTTCAAAGTTTTGTAGGGGTATAGTTGTAATTTTCACCAAAAATAGTACATTGGGATTTTGAAGTATTCTTGTCTATCACATGCTCACAAAGCTTATGGCTTTGGTTTCAATGCATTCCGACACCGTTTAGTGCCTCAAATCACCATTCGAAGTTTCGTAGGGGTATAGTTGTAATTTTCACCAAAAATCGTACATAGAGATTTTTAGGTATTCTTGTTTATCACATGCTCACAAAGCTTATAACTTTGGTTTCAATGCATTCCGACATCGTTTACTGCCTCAAATCACCATTCGAAGTTTCGTAGGGGGTATAGTTGTAATTTTCAACAAAAATTGTACATTGGGATTTTGAGGTATTCTTGACTATCACATGCTCACAAAGCTTATGGCTTTGGTTTCAATGCATTCCGACATCATTTAGTGCCACAAATCACCATTCACAGTTTCGTAGGGGTATAGTTGTAATTTTCACCAAAAATCGTACGTTGGGATTTTGAGGCATTCTTGTCTATCACATGCTCACAAAGCTTATGGCTTTGGTTTCAACGCATTCCGACATCTTTTAGTGCCTCAAATCACCATTTCGAAGTTTCGTAGGAGTATAGTTGTAATTTTCAACAAAAATCGTACATTGAGATTTTGAGGTATTCTTGTCTATCACATGCTCACAAAGCTTATGGCTTTGGTTTCAATGCATTCCGACATCGTTTAGTGCCTCAAATCACCATTCGAAGTTCCGTAGGGGTATAGTTGTAATTTTCACCAAAAATCGTACATTGGAATTTTGAGGTATTCTTGTCTATCACATGCTCACAAAGCTTATGGCTTTGGTTTCAATGCATTCCGACATCGTTTAGTGCCTCAAATCACCATTCGAAGTTTCGTAGGGGGTATAGTTGTAATTTTCACCAAAAATCGTACATTGGGATTCTGAGGTATTCTTGTTTATCACATGCTCACAAAGCTTATGGCTTTGGTTTCAATGCATTCCGACACCGTTTAGTGCCTCAAATCACCATTCGAAGTTTCGTAGGGGTATAGTTGTAATTTTCACCAAAAATCGTACATTGGGATTCTGAGGTATTCTTGTTTATCACATGCTCACAAAGCTTATGGCTTTGGTTTCAATGCATTCCGACACCGTTTAGTGCCTCAAATCACCATTCGAAGTTTCGTAGGGGGTATAGTTGTAATTTTCACCAAAAATCGTACATTGGGATTTTGAGGTATTCTTGTCTATGACATGCTCACAAAGCTTATGGCTTTGGTTTCAATGCATTCCGACACCGTTTAGTGCCTCAAATCACCATTCGAAGTTTCGTAGGGGTATAGTTGTAATTTTCACCAAAAATCGTACATAGAGATTTTTAGGTATTCTTGTTTATCACATGCTCACAAAGCTTATAACTTTGGTTTCAATGCATTCCGACATCGTTTACTGCCTCAAATCACCATTCGAAGTTTCGTAGGAGTATAGTTGTAATTTTCAACAAAAATTGTACATTGGGATTTTGAGGTATTCTTGACTATCACATGCTCACAAAGCTTATGGCTTTGGTTTCAATGCATTCCGACATCATTTAGTGCCACAAATCACCATTCAAAGTTTCGTAGGGGTATAGTTGTAATTTTCACCAAAAATCGTACGTTGGGATTTTGAGGTATTCTTGTCTATCACATGCTCACAAAGCTTATGGCTTTGGTTTCAATGATTTCCGACATCTTTTAGTGCCTCTAATCACCATTCGAAGTTTCGTAGGGGTATAGTTGTAATTTTCACCAAAAATCGTACATTGGGATTTTGAGGTATTCTTGTCTATCACATGCTCACAAAGCTTATGGCTTTGGTTTCAATGCATTCCGACATAGTTTAGTGCCTGAAATCACCATTCGAAGTTTCGTAGGTGGTATATTTGTAATTTTCACCAAAAATCGTACATTGGGATTTTGAAGTATTCTTGTTTATCACATGCTCACAAAGCTTATGGGTTTGGATTCAATGCATTCCGACACCGTTTAGTGCCTCCAATCACCATTCGAAGTTTCGTAGGGGTATAGTTGTAATTTTCACCAAAAATCGTACATTGGAATTTTGAGGTATTCTTGTCTATCACATGCTCACAAAGCTTATCGCTTTGGTTTCAATGCATTCCGACATCGTTTAGTGCCTCAAATCACCGTTCAAAGTTTTGTAGGGGTATAGTTGTAATTTTCACCAAAAATAGTACATTGGGATTTTGAAGTATTCTTGTCTATCACATGCTCACAAAGCTTATGGCTTTGGTTTCAATGCATTCCGACACCGTTTAGTGCCTCAAATCACCATTCGAAGTTTCGTAGGGGTATAGTTGTAATTTTCACCAAAAATCGTACATAGAGATTTTTAGGTATTCTTGTTTATCACATGCTCACAAAGCTTATAACTTTGGTTTCAATGCATTCCGACATCGTTTACTGCCTCAAATCACCATTCGAAGTTTCGTAGGGGGTATAGTTGTAATTTTCAACAAAAATTGTACATTGGGATTTTGAGGTATTCTTGACTATCACATGCTCACAAAGCTTATGGCTTTGGTTTCAATGCATTCCGACATCATTTAGTGCCACAAATCACCATTCACAGTTTCGTAGGGGTATAGTTGTAATTTTCACCAAAAATCGTACGTTGGGATTTTGAGGCATTCTTGTCTATCACATGCTCACAAAGCTTATGGCTTTGGTTTCAACGCATTCCGACATCTTTTAGTGCCTCAAATCACCATTCGAAGTTTCGTAGGAGTATAGTTGTAATTTTCACCAAAAATCGTACATTGAGATTTTGAGGTAGTCTTGTCTATCACATGCTCACAAAGCTTATAACTTTGGTTTCAATGCATTCCGACATCGTTTAGTGCCTCAAATCACCATTCGAAGTTTCGTAGGAGTATAGTTGTAATTTTCAACAAAAATTGTACATTGGGATTTTGAGGTATTCTTGACTATCACATGCTCACAAAGCTTATGGCTTTGGTTTCAATGCATTCCGACATCATTTAGTGCCACAAATCACCATTCAAAGTTTCGTAGGGGTATAGTTGTAATTTTCACCAAAAATCGTACGTTGGGATTTTGAGGTATTCTTGTCTATTACATGCTCACAAAGCTTATGGCTTTGGTTTCAACGCATTCCGACATCTTTTAGTGCCTCAAATCACCATTCGAAGTTTCGTAGGAGTATAGTTGTAATTTTCACCAAAAATCGTACATTGAGATTTTGAGGTATTCTTGTCTATCACATGCTCACAAAGCTTATGGCTTTGGTTTCAATGCATTCCGACATCGTTTAGTGCCTCAAATCACCATTCGAAGTTTCGTAGGGGGTATAGTTGTAATTTTCACCAAAAATCGTACATTGGGATTTTGAGGTATTCTTGTCTATGACATGCTCACAAAGCTTATGGCTTTGGTTTCAATGCATTCCGACACCGTTTAGTGCCTCAAATCACCATTCGAAGTTTCGTAGGGGTATAGTTGTAATTTTCACCAAAAATCGTACATAGAGATTTTTAGGTATTCTTGTTTATCACATGCTCACAAAGCTTATAACTTTGGTTTCAATGCATTCCGACATCGTTTACTGCCTCAAATCACCATTCGAAGTTTCGTAGGAGTATAGTTGTAATTTTCAACAAAAATTGTACATTGGGATTTTGAGGTATTCTTGACTATCACATGCTCACAAAGCTTATGGCTTTGGTTTCAATGCATTCCGACATCATTTAGTGCCACAAATCACCATTCAAAGTTTCGTAGGGGTATAGTTGTAATTTTCACCAAAAATCGTACGTTGGGATTTTGAGGTATTCTTGTCTATCACATGCTCACAAAGCTTATGGCTTTGGTTTCAATGATTTCCGACATCTTTTAGTGCCTCTAATCACCATTCGAAGTTTCGTAGGGGTATAGTTGTAATTTTCACCAAAAATCGTACATTGGGATTTTGAGGTATTCTTGTCTATCACATGCTCACAAAGCTTATGGCTTTGGTTTCAATGCATTCCGACATAGTTTAGTGCCTGAAATCACCATTCGAAGTTTCGTAGGTGGTATATTTGTAATTTTCACCAAAAATCGTACATTGGGATTTTGAGGTATTCTTGTTTATCACATGCTCACAAAGCTTATGGGTTTGGATTCAATGCATTCCGACACCGTTTAGTGCCTCCAATCACCATTCGAAGTTTCGTAGGGGTATAGTTGTAATTTTCACCAAAAATCGTACATTGGAATTTTGAGGTATTCTTGTCTATCACATGCTCACAAAGCTTATCGCTTTGGTTTCAATGCATTCCGACATCGTTTAGTGCCTCAAATCACCGTTCAAAGTTTTGTAGGGGTATAGTTGTAATTTTCACCAAAAATAGTACATTGGGATTTTGAAGTATTCTTGTCTATCACATGCTCACAAAGCTTATGGCTTTGGTTTCAATGCATTCCGACACCGTTTAGTGCCTCAAATCACCATTCGAAGTTTCGTAGGGGTATAGTTGTAATTTTCACCAAAAATCGTACATAGAGATTTTTAGGTATTCTTGTTTATCACATGCTCACAAAGCTTATAACTTTGGTTTCAATGCATTCCGACATCGTTTACTGCCTCAAATCACCATTCGAAGTTTCGTAGGGGGTATAGTTGTAATTTTCAACAAAAATTGTACATTGGGATTTTGAGGTATTCTTGACTATCACATGCTCACAAAGCTTATGGCTTTGGTTTCAATGCATTCCGACATCATTTAGTGCCACAAATCACCATTCACAGTTTCGTAGGGGTATAGTTGTAATTTTCACCAAAAATCGTACGTTGGGATTTTGAGGCATTCTTGTCTATCACATGCTCACAAAGCTTATGGCTTTGGTTTCAACGCATTCCGACATCTTTTAGTGCCTCAAATCACCATTCGAAGTTTCGTAGGAGTATAGTTGTAATTTTCACCAAAAATCGTACATTGAGATTTTGAGGTAGTCTTGTCTATCACATGCTCACAAAGCTTATAACTTTGGTTTCAATGCATTCCGACATCGTTTAGTGCCTCAAATCACCATTCGAAGTTTCGTAGGAGTATAGTTGTAATTTTCAACAAAAATTGTACATTGGGATTTTGAGGTATTCTTGACTATCACATGCTCACAAAGCTTATGGCTTTGGTTTCAATGCATTCCGACATCATTTAGTGCCACAAATCACCATTCAAAGTTTCGTAGGGGTATAGTTGTAATTTTCACCAAAAATCGTACGTTGGGATTTTGAGGTATTCTTGTCTATTACATGCTCACAAAGCTTATGGCTTTGGTTTCAACGCATTCCGACATCTTTTAGTGCCTCAAATCACCATTCGAAGTTTCGTAGGAGTATAGTTGTAATTTTCACCAAAAATCGTACATTGAGATTTTGAGGTATTCTTGTCTATCACATGCTCACAAAGCTTATGGCTTTGGTTTCAATGCATTCCGACATCGTTTAGTGCCTCAAATCACCATTCGAAGTTCCGTAGGGGTATAGTTGTAATTTTCACCAAAAATCGTACATTGGAATTTTGAGGTATTCTTGTCTATCACATGCTCACAAAGCTTATGGCTTTGGTTTCAATGCATTCCGACATCGTTTAGTGCCTCAAATCACCATTCGAAGTTTCGTAGGGGGTATAGTTGTAATTTTCACCAAAAATCGTACATTGGGATTCTGAGGTATTCTTGTTTATCACATGCTCACAAAGCTTATGGCTTTGGTTTCAATGCATTCCGACACCGTTTAGTGCCTCTAATCACCATTCGCAGTTTCGTAGGGGTATAGTTGTAATTTTCACCAAAAATCGTACATTTTGATTTTGAGTTATTCTTGTCTATGACATGCTCACAAAGCTTATGGCTTTGGTTTCAATGCATTCCGACACCGTTTAGTGCCTCAAATCACCATTCGAAGTTTCGTAGGGGTATAGTTGTAATTTTCACAAAAAATCGTACATAGAGATTTTTAGGTATTCTTGTTTATCACATGCTCACAAAGCTTATAACTTTGGTTTCAATGCATTCCGACATCGTTTACTGCCTCAAATCACCATTCGAAGTTTCGTAGGAGTATAGTTGTAATTTTCAACAAAAATTGTACATTGGGATTTTGAGGTATTCTTGACTATCACATGCTCACAAAGCTTATGGCTTTGGTTTCAATGCATTCCGACATTATTTAGTGCCACAAATCACCATTCAAAGTTTCGTAGGGGTATAGTTGTAATTTTCACCAAAAATCGTACGTTGAGATTTTGAGGTATTCTTGTCTATCACATGCTCACAAAGCTTATGGCTTTGGTTTCAATGATTTCCGACATCTTTTAGTGCCTCTAATAACCATTCGAAGTTTCGTAGGGGTATAGTTGTAATTTTCACCAAAAATCGTACATTGGGATTTTGAGGTATTCTTGTCTATCACATGCTCACAAAGCTTATGGCTTTGGTTTCAATGCATTCCGACATAGTTTAGTGCCTGAAATCACCATTCGAAGTTTCGTAGGTGGTATATTTGTAATTTTCACCAAAAATCGTACATTGGGATTTTGAGGTATTCTTGTTTATCACATGCTCACAAAGCTTATGGGTTTGGATTCAATGCATTCGACACCGTTTAGTGCCTCCAATCACCATTCGAAGTTTCGTAGGGGTATAGTTGTAATTTTCACCAAAAATCGTACATTGGAATTTTGAGGTATTCTTGTCTATCACATGCTCACAAAGCTTATCGCTTTGGTTTCAATGCATTCCGACATCGTTTAGTGCCTCAAATCACCGTTCAAAGTTTTGTAGGGGTATAGTTGTAATTTTCACCAAAAATAGTACATTGGGATTTTGAAGTATTCTTGTCTATCACATGCTCACAAAGCTTATGGCTTTGGTTTCAATGCATTCCGACATCATTTAGTGCCACAAATCACCATTCAAAGTTTCGTAGGGGTATAGTTGTAATTTTCACCAAAAATCGTACGTTGGGATTTTGAGGTATTCTTGTCTATTACATGCTCACAAAGCTTATGGCTTTGGTTTCAACGCATTCCGACATCTTTTAGTGCCTCAAATCACCATTCGAAGTTTCGTAGGAGTATAGTTGTAATTTTCACCAAAAATCGTACATTGAGATTTTTAGGTATTCTTGTTTATCACATGCTCACAAAGCTTATAACTTTGGTTTCAATGCATTCCGACATCGTTTACTGCCTCAAATCACCATTCGAAGTTTCGTAGGGGGTATAGTTGTAATTTTCAACAAAAATTGTACATTGGGATTTTGAGGTATTCTTGACTATCACATGCTCACAAAGCTTATGGCTTTGGTTTCAATGCATTCCGACATCATTTAGTGCCACAAATCACCATTCACAGTTTCGTAGGGGTATAGTTGTAATTTTCACCAAAAATCGTACGTTGGGATTTTGAGGCATTCTTGTCTATCACATGCTCACAAAGCTTATGGCTTTGGTTTCAACGCATTCCGACATCTTTTAGTGCCTCAAATCACCATTCGAAGTTTCGTAGGAGTATAGTTGTAATTTTCACCAAAAATCGTACATTGAGATTTTGAGGTAGTCTTGTCTATCACATGCTCACAAAGCTTATAACTTTGGTTTCAATGCATTCCGACATCGTTTAGTGCCTCAAATCACCATTCGAAGTTTCGTAGGAGTATAGTTGTAATTTTCAACAAAAATTGTACATTGGGATTTTGAGGTATTCTTGACTATCACATGCTCACAAAGCTTATGGCTTTGGTTTCAATGCATTCCGACATCATTTAGTGCCACAAATCACCATTCAAAGTTTCGTAGGGGTATAGTTGTAATTTTCACCAAAAATCGTACGTTGGGATTTTGAGGTATTCTTGTCTATTACATGCTCACAAAGCTTATGGCTTTGGTTTCAACGCATTCCGACATCTTTTAGTGCCTCAAATCACCATTCGAAGTTTCGTAGGAGTATAGTTGTAATTTTCACCAAAAATCGTACATTGAGATTTTGAGGTATTCTTGTCTATCACATGCTCACAAAGCTTATGGGTTTGGATTCAATGCATTCCGACACCGTTTAGTGCCTCCAATCACCATTCGAAGTTTCGTAGGGGTATAGTTGTAATTTTCACCAAAAATCGTACATTGGAATTTTGAGGTATTCTTGTCTATCACATGCTCACAAAGCTTATCGCTTTGGTTTCAATGCATTCCGACATCGTTTAGTGCCTCAAATCACCGTTCAAAGTTTTGTAGGGGTATAGTTGTAATTTTCACCAAAAATAGTACATTGGGATTTTGAAGTATTCTTGTCTATCACATGCTCACAAAGCTTATGGCTTTGGTTTCAATGCATTCCGACATCATTTAGTGCCACAAATCACCATTCAAAGTTTCGTAGGGGTATAGTTGTAATTTTCACCAAAAATCGTACGTTGGGATTTTGAGGTATTCTTGTCTATTACATGCTCACAAAGCTTATGGCTTTGGTTTCAACGCATTCCGACATCTTTTAGTGCCTCAAATCACCATTCGAAGTTTCGTAGGAGTATAGTTGTAATTTTCACCAAAAATCGTACATAGAGATTTTTAGGTATTCTTGTTTATCACATGCTCACAAAGCTTATAACTTTGGTTTCAATGCATTCCGACATCGTTTACTGCCTCAAATCACCATTCGAAGTTTCGTAGGGGGTATAGTTGTAATTTTCAACAAAAATTGTACATTGGGATTTTGAGGTATTCTTGACTATCACATGCTCACAAAGCTTATGGCTTTGGTTTCAATGCATTCCGACATCATTTAGTGCCACAAATCACCATTCACAGTTTCGTAGGGGTATAGTTGTAATTTTCACCAAAAATCGTACGTTGGGATTTTGAGGCATTCTTGTCTATCACATGCTCACAAAGCTTATGGCTTTGGTTTCAACGCATTCCGACATCTTTTAGTGCCTCAAATCACCATTCGAAGTTTCGTAGGAGTATAGTTGTAATTTTCACCAAAAATCGTACATTGAGATTTTGAGGTAGTCTTGTCTATCACATGCTCACAAAGCTTATAACTTTGGTTTCAATGCATTCCGACATCGTTTAGTGCCTCAAATCACCATTCGAAGTTTCGTAGGAGTATAGTTGTAATTTTCAACAAAAATTGTACATTGGGATTTTGAGGTATTCTTGACTATCACATGCTCACAAAGCTTATGGCTTTGGTTTCAATGCATTCCGACATCATTTAGTGCCACAAATCACCATTCAAAGTTTCGTAGGGGTATAGTTGTAATTTTCACCAAAAATCGTACGTTGGGATTTTGAGGTATTCTTGTCTATTACATGCTCACAAAGCTTATGGCTTTGGTTTCAACGCATTCCGACATCTTTTAGTGCCTCAAATCACCATTCGAAGTTTCGTAGGAGTATAGTTGTAATTTTCACCAAAAATCGTACATTGAGATTTTGAGGTATTCTTGTCTATCACATGCTCACAAAGCTTATGGCTTTGGTTTCAATGCATTCCGACATCGTTTAGTGCCTCAAATCACCATTCGAAGTTTCGTAGGGGGTATAGTTGTAATTTTCACCAAAAATCGTACATTGGGATTTTGAGGTATTCTTGTCTATGACATGCTCACAAAGCTTATGGCTTTGGTTTCAATGCATTCCGACACCGTTTAGTGCCTCAAATCACCATTCGAAGTTTCGTAGGGGTATAGTTGTAATTTTCACCAAAAATCGTACATAGAGATTTTTAGGTATTCTTGTTTATCACATGCTCACAAAGCTTATAACTTTGGTTTCAATGCATTCCGACATCGTTTACTGCCTCAAATCACCATTCGAAGTTTCGTAGGAGTATAGTTGTAATTTTCAACAAAAATTGTACATTGGGATTTTGAGGTATTCTTGACTATCACATGCTCACAAAGCTTATGGCTTTGGTTTCAATGCATTCCGACATCATTTAGTGCCACAAATCACCATTCAAAGTTTCGTAGGGGTATAGTTGTAATTTTCACCAAAAATCGTACGTTGGGATTTTGAGGTATTCTTGTCTATCACATGCTCACAAAGCTTATGGCTTTGGTTTCAATGATTTCCGACATCTTTTAGTGCCTCTAATCACCATTCGAAGTTTCGTAGGGGTATAGTTGTAATTTTCACCAAAAATCGTACATTGGGATTTTGAGGTATTCTTGTCTATCACATGCTCACAAAGCTTATGGCTTTGGTTTCAATGCATTCCGACATAGTTTAGTGCCTGAAATCACCATTCGAAGTTTCGTAGGTGGTATATTTGTAATTTTCACCAAAAATCGTACATTGGGATTTTGAGGTATTCTTGTTTATCACATGCTCACAAAGCTTATGGGTTTGGATTCAATGCATTCCGACACCGTTTAGTGCCTCCAATCACCATTCGAAGTTTCGTAGGGGTATAGTTGTAATTTTCACCAAAAATCGTACATTGGAATTTTGAGGTATTCTTGTCTATCACATGCTCACAAAGCTTATCGCTTTGGTTTCAATGCATTCCGACATCGTTTAGTGCCTCAAATCACCGTTCAAAGTTTTGTAGGGGTATAGTTGTAATTTTCACCAAAAATAGTACATTGGGATTTTGAAGTATTCTTGTCTATCACATGCTCACAAAGCTTATGGCTTTGGTTTCAATGCATTCCGACACCGTTTAGTGCCTCAAATCACCATTCGAAGTTTCGTTGGGGTATAGTTGTAATTTTCACCAAAAATCGTACATAGAGATTTTTAGGTATTCTTGTTTATCACATGCTCACAAAGCTTATAACTTTGGTTTCAATGCATTCCGACATCGTTTACTGCCTCAAATCACCATTCGAAGTTTCGTAGGGGGTATAGTTGTAATTTTCAACAAAAATTGTACATTGGGATTTTGAGGTATTCTTGACTATCACATGCTCACAAAGCTTATGGCTTTGGTTTCAATGCATTCCGACATCATTTAGTGCCACAAATCACCATTCACAGTTTCGTAGGGGTATAGTTGTAATTTTCACCAAAAATCGTACGTTGGGATTTTGAGGCATTCTTGTCTATCACATGCTCACAAAGCTTATGGCTTTGGTTTCAACGCATTCCGACATCTTTTAGTGCCTCAAATCACCATTCGAAGTTTCGTAGGAGTATAGTTGTAATTTTCACCAAAAATCGTACATTGAGATTTTGAGGTAGTCTTGTCTATCACATGCTCACAAAGCTTATAACTTTGGTTTCAATGCATTCCGACATCGTTTAGTGCCTCAAATCACCATTCGAAGTTTCGTAGGAGTATAGTTGTAATTTTCAACAAAAATTGTACATTGGGATTTTGAGGTATTCTTGACTATCACATGCTCACAAAGCTTATGGCTTTGGTTTCAATGCATTCCGACATCATTTAGTGCCACAAATCACCATTCAAAGTTTCGTAGGGGTATAGTTGTAATTTTCACCAAAAATCGTACGTTGGGATTTTGAGGTATTCTTGTCTATTACATGCTCACAAAGCTTATGGCTTTGGTTTCAACGCATTCCGACATCTTTTAGTGCCTCAAATCACCATTCGAAGTTTCGTAGGAGTATAGTTGTAATTTTCACCAAAAATCGTACATTGAGATTTTGAGGTATTCTTGTCTATCACATGCTCACAAAGCTTATGGCTTTGGTTTCAATGCATTCCGACATCGTTTAGTGCCTCAAATCACCATTCGAAGTTCCGTAGGGGTATAGTTGTAATTTTCACCAAAAATCGTACATTGGAATTTTGAGGTATTCTTGTCTATCACATGCTCACAAAGCTTATGGCTTTGGTTTCAATGCATTCCGACATCGTTTAGTGCCTCAAATCACCATTCGAAGTTTCGTAGGGGGTATAGTTGTAATTTTCACCAAAAATCGTACATTGGGATTCTGAGGTATTCTTGTTTATCACATGCTCACAAAGCTTATGGCTTTGGTTTCAATGCATTCCGACACCGTTTAGTGCCTCTAATCACCATTCGCAGTTTCGTAGGGGTATAGTTGTAATTTTCACCAAAAATCGTACATTTTGATTTTGAGTTATTCTTGTCTATGACATGCTCACAAAGCTTATGGCTTTGGTTTCAATGCATTCCGACACCGTTTAGTGCCTCAAATCACCATTCGAAGTTTCGTAGGGGTATAGTTGTAATTTTCACAAAAAATCGTACATAGAGATTTTTAGGTATTCTTGTTTATCACATGCTCACAAAGCTTATAACTTTGGTTTCAATGCATTCCGACATCGTTTACTGCCTCAAATCACCATTCGAAGTTTCGTAGGAGTATAGTTGTAATTTTCAACAAAAATTGTACATTGGGATTTTGAGGTATTCTTGACTATCACATGCTCACAAAGCTTATGGCTTTGGTTTCAATGCATTCCGACATTATTTAGTGCCACAAATCACCATTCAAAGTTTCGTAGGGGTATAGTTGTAATTTTCACCAAAAATCGTACGTTGAGATTTTGAGGTATTCTTGTCTATCACATGCTCACAAAGCTTATGGCTTTGGTTTCAATGATTTCCGACATCTTTTAGTGCCTCTAATAACCATTCGAAGTTTCGTAGGGGTATAGTTGTAATTTTCACCAAAAATCGTACATTGGGATTTTGAGGTATTCTTGTCTATCACATGCTCACAAAGCTTATGGCTTTGGTTTCAATGCATTCCGACATAGTTTAGTGCCTGAAATCACCATTCGAAGTTTCGTAGGTGGTATATTTGTAATTTTCACCAAAAATCGTACATTGGGATTTTGAGGTATTCTTGTTTATCACATGCTCACAAAGCTTATGGGTTTGGATTCAATGCATTCCGACACCGTTTAGTGCCTCCAATCACCATTCGAAGTTTCGTAGGGGTATAGTTGTAATTTTCACCAAAAATCGTACATTGGAATTTTGAGGTATTCTTGTCTATCACATGCTCACAAAGCTTATCGCTTTGGTTTCAATGCATTCCGACATCGTTTAGTGCCTCAAATCACCGTTCAAAGTTTTGTAGGGGTATAGTTGTAATTTTCACCAAAAATAGTACATTGGGATTTTGAAGTATTCTTGTCTATCACATGCTCACAAAGCTTATGGCTTTGGTTTCAATGCATTCCGACACCGTTTAGTGCCTCAAATCACCATTCGAAGTTTCGTAGGGGTATAGTTGTAATTTTCACCAAAAATCGTACATAGAGATTTTTAGGTATTCTTGTTTATCACATGCTCACAAAGCTTATAACTTTGGTTTCAATGCATTCCGACATCGTTTACTGCCTCAAATCACCATTCGAAGTTTCGTAGGGGGTATAGTTGTAATTTTCAACAAAAATTGTACATTGGGATTTTGAGGTATTCTTGACTATCACATGCTCACAAAGCTTATGGCTTTGGTTTCAATGCATTCCGACATCATTTAGTGCCACAAATCACCATTCACAGTTTCGTAGGGGTATAGTTGTAATTTTCACCAAAAATCGTACGTTGGGATTTTGAGGCATTCTTGTCTATCACATGCTCACAAAGCTTATGGCTTTGGTTTCAACGCATTCCGACATCTTTTAGTGCCTCAAATCACCATTCGAAGTTTCGTAGGAGTATAGTTGTAATTTTCACCAAAAATCGTACATTGAGATTTTGAGGTAGTCTTGTCTATCAAATGCTCACAAAGCTTATAACTTTGGTTTCAATGCATTCCGACATCGTTTAGTGCCTCAAATCACCATTCGAAGTTTCGTAGGAGTATAGTTGTAATTTTCAACAAAAATTGTACATTGGGATTTTGAGGTATTCTTGACTATCACATGCTCACAAAGCTTATGGCTTTGGTTTCAATGCATTCCGACATCATTTAGTGCCACAAATCACCATTCAAAGTTTCGTAGGGGTATAGTTGTAATTTTCACCAAAAATCGTACGTTGGGATTTTGAGGTATTCTTGTCTATTACATGCTCACAAAGCTTATGGCTTTGGTTTCAACGCATTCCGACATCTTTTAGTGCCTCAAATCACCATTCGAAGTTTCGTAGGAGTATAGTTGTAATTTTCACCAATACATTGAGATTTTGAGGTATTCTTGTCTATCACATGCTCACAAAGCTTATGGCTTTGGTTTCAATGCATTCCGACATCGTTTAGTGCCTCAAATCACCATTCGAATTTCCGTAGGGGTATAGTTGTAATTTTCACCAAAAATCGTACATTGGAATTTTGAGGTATTCTTGTCTATCACATGCTCACAAAGCTTATGGCTTTGGTTTCAATGCATTCCGACATCGTTTAGTGCCTCAAATCACCATTCGAAGTTTCGTAGGGGGTATAGTTGTAATTTTCACCAAAAATCGTACATTGGGATTCTGAGGTATTCTTGTTTATCACATGCTCACAAAGCTTATGGCTTTGGTTTCAATGCATTCCGACACCGTTTAGTGCCTCTAATCACCATTCGCAGTTTCGTAGGGGTATAGTTGTAATTTTCACCAAAAATCGTACATTTTGATTTTGAGTTATTCTTGTCTATGACATGCTCACAAAGCTTATGGCTTTGGTTTCAATGCATTCCGACACCGTTTAGTGCCTCAAATCACCATTCGAAGTTTCGTAGGGGTATAGTTGTAATTTTCACCAAAAATCGTACATAGAGATTTTTAGGTATTCTTGTTTATCACATGCTCACAAAGCTTATAACTTTGGTTTCAATGCATTCCGACATCGTTTACTGCCTCAAATCACCATTCGAAGTTTCGTAGGAGTATAGTTGTAATTTTCAACAAAAATTGTACATTGGGATTTTGAGGTATTCTTGACTATCACATGCTCACAAAGCTTATGGCTTTGGTTTCAATGCATTCCGACATCATTTAGTGCCACAAATCACCATTCAAAGTTTCGTAGGGGTATAGTTGTAATTTTCACCAAAAATCGTACGTTGGGATTTTGAGGTATTCTTGTCTATCACATGCTCACAAAGCTTATGGCTTTGGTTTCAATGATTTCCGACATCTTTTAGTGCCTCTAATCACCATTCGAAGTTTCGTAGGGGTATAGTTGTAATTTTCACCAAAAATCGTACATTGGGATTTTGAGGTATTCTTGTCTATCACATGCTCACAAAGCTTATGGCTTTGGTTTCAATGCATTCCGACATAGTTTAGTGCCTGAAATCACCATTCGAAGTTTCGTAGGTGGTATATTTGTAATTTTCACCAAAAATCGTACATTGGGATTTTGAGGTATTCTTGTTTATCACATGCTCACAAAGCTTATGGGTTTGGATTCAATGCATTCCGACACCGTTTAGTGCCTCCAATCACCATTCGAAGTTTCGTAGGGGTATAGTTGTAATTTTCACCAAAAATCGTACATTGGAATTTTGAGGTATTCTTGTCTATCACATGCTCACAAAGCTTATCGCTTTGGTTTCAATGCATTCCGACATCGTTTAGTGCCTCAAATCACCGTTCAAAGTTTTGTAGGGGTATAGTTGTAATTTTCACCAAAAATAGTACATTGGGATTTTGAAGTATTCTTGTCTATCACATGCTCACAAAGCTTATGGCTTTGGTTTCAATGCATTCCGACACCGTTTAGTGCCTCAAATCACCATTCGAAGTTTCGTTGGGGTATAGTTGTAATTTTCACCAAAAATCGTACATAGAGATTTTTAGGTATTCTTGTTTATCACATGCTCACAAAGCTTATAACTTTGGTTTCAATGCATTCCGACATCGTTTACTGCCTCAAATCACCATTCGAAGTTTCGTAGGGGGTATAGTTGTAATTTTCAACAAAAATTGTACATTGGGATTTTGAGGTATTCTTGACTATCACATGCTCACAAAGCTTATGGCTTTGGTTTCAATGCATTCCGACATCATTTAGTGCCACAAATCACCATTCACAGTTTCGTAGGGGTATAGTTGTAATTTTCACCAAAAATCGTACGTTGGGATTTTGAGGCATTCTTGTCTATCACATGCTCACAAAGCTTATGGCTTTGGTTTCAACGCATTCCGACATCTTTTAGTGCCTCAAATCACCATTCGAAGTTTCGTAGGAGTATAGTTGTAATTTTCACCAAAAATCGTACATTGAGATTTTGAGGTAGTCTTGTCTATCACATGCTCACAAAGCTTATAACTTTGGTTTCAATGCATTCCGACATCGTTTAGTGCCTCAAATCACCATTCGAAGTTTCGTAGGAGTATAGTTGTAATTTTCAACAAAAATTGTACATTGGGATTTTGAGGTATTCTTGACTATCACATGCTCACAAAGCTTATGGCTTTGGTTTCAATGCATTCCGACATCATTTAGTGCCACAAATCACCATTCAAAGTTTCGTAGGGGTATAGTTGTAATTTTCACCAAAAATCGTACGTTGGGATTTTGAGGTATTCTTGTCTAATACATGCTCACAAAGCTTATGGCTTTGGTTTCAACGCATTCCGACATCTTTTAGTGCCTCAAATCACCATTCGAAGTTTCGTAGGAGTATAGTTGTAATTTTCACCAAAAATCGTACATTGAGATTTTGAGGTATTCTTGTCTATCACATGCTCACAAAGCTTATGGCTTTGGTTTCAATGCATTCCGACATCGTTTAGTGCCTCAAATCACCATTCGAATTTCCGTAGGGGTATAGTTGTAATTTTCACCAAAAATCGTACATTGGAATTTTGAGGTATTCTTGTCTATCACATGCTCACAAAGCTTATGGCTTTGGTTTCAATGCATTCCGACATCGTTTAGTGCCTCAAATCACCATTCGAAGTTTCGTAGGGGGTATAGTTGTAATTTTCACCAAAAATCGTACATTGGGATTCTGAGGTATTCTTGTTTATCACATGCTCACAAAGCTTATGGCTTTGGTTTCAATGCATTCCGACACCGTTTAGTGCCTCTAATCACCATTCGCAGTTTCGTAGGGGTATAGTTGTAATTTTCACCAAAAATCGTACATTTTGATTTTGAGTTATTCTTGTCTATGACATGCTCACAAAGCTTATGGCTTTGGATTCAATGCATTCCGACACCGTTTAGTGCCTCAAATCACCATTCGAAGTTTCGTAGGGGTATAGTTGTAATTTTCACCAAAAATCGTACATAGAGATTTTTAGGTATTCTTGTTTATCACATGCTCACAAAGCTTATAACTTTGGTTTCAATGCATTCCGACATCGTTTACTGCCTCAAATCACCATTCGAAGTTTCGTAGGAGTATAGTTGTAATTTTCAACAAAAATTGTACATTGGGATTTTGAGGTATTCTTGACTATCACATGCTCACAAAGCTTATGGCTTTGGTTTCAATGCATTCCGACATCATTTAGTGCCACAAATCACCATTCAAAGTTTCGTAGGGGTATAGTTGTAATTTTCACCAAAAATCGTACGTTGGGATTTTGAGGTATTCTTGTCTATCACATGCTCACAAAGCTTATGGCTTTGGTTTCAATGATTTCCGACATCTTTTAGTGCCTCTAATCACCATTCGAAGTTTCGTAGGGGTATAGTTGTAATTTTCACCAAAAATCGTACATT
Source organism: Verbascum thapsus (assembly GCA_963669365.1). Lineage (NCBI taxonomy): Eukaryota > Viridiplantae > Streptophyta > Magnoliopsida > Lamiales > Scrophulariaceae > Verbascum > Verbascum thapsus. The sequence goes on along the minus strand of OY770115.1, from coordinate 10,619,614 downwards.
GGGATTTTGAGGTATTCTTGTCTATCACATGCTCACAAAGCTTATGGCTTTGGTTTCAATGCATTCCGACATAGTTTAGTGCCTGAAATCACCATTCGAAGTTTCGTAGGTGGTATATTTGTAATTTTCACCAAAAATCGTACATTGGGATTTTGAGGTATTCTTGTTTATCACATGCTCACAAAGCTTATGGGTTTGGATTCAATGCATTCCGACACCGTTTAGTGCCTCCAATCACCATTCGAAGTTTCGTAGGGGTATAGTTGTAATTTTCACCAAAAATCGTACATTGGAATTTTGAGGTATTCTTGTCTATCACATGCTCACAAAGCTTATCGCTTTGGTTTCAATGCATTCCGACATCGTTTAGTGCCTCAAATCACCGTTCAAAGTTTTGTAGGGGTATAGTTGTAATTTTCACCAAAAATAGTACATTGGGATTTTGAAGTATTCTTGTCTATCACATGCTCACAAAGCTTATGGCTTTGGTTTCAATGCATTCCGACACCGTTTAGTGCCTCAAATCACCATTCGAAGTTTCGTAGGGGTATAGTTGTAATTTTCACCAAAAATCGTACATAGAGATTTTTAGGTATTCTTGTTTATCACATGCTCACAAAGCTTATAACTTTGGTTTCAATGCATTCCGACATCGTTTACTGCCTCAAATCACCATTCGAAGTTTCGTAGGGGGTATAGTTGTAATTTTCAACAAAAATTGTACATTGGGATTTTGAGGTATTCTTGACTATCACATGCTCACAAAGCTTATGGCTTTGGTTTCAATGCATTCCGACATCATTTAGTGCCACAAATCACCATTCACAGTTTCGTAGGGGTATAGTTGTAATTTTCACCAAAAATCGTACGTTGGGATTTTGAGGCATTCTTGTCTATCACATGCTCACAAAGCTTATGGCTTTGGTTTCAACGCATTCCGACATCTTTTAGTGCCTCAAATCACCATTCGAAGTTTCGTAGGAGTATAGTTGTAATTTTCACCAAAAATCGTACATTGAGATTTTGAGGTAGTCTTGTCTATCACATGCTCACAAAGCTTATAACTTTGGTTTCAATGCATTCCGACATCGTTTAGTGCCTCAAATCACCATTCGAAGTTTCGTAGGAGTATAGTTGTAATTTTCAACAAAAATTGTACATTGGGATTTTGAGGTATTCTTGACTATCACATGCTCACAAAGCTTATGGCTTTGGTTTCAATGCATTCCGACATCATTTAGTGCCACAAATCACCATTCAAAGTTTCGTAGGGGTATAGTTGTAATTTTCACCAAAAATCGTACGTTGGGATTTTGAGGTATTCTTGTCTAATACATGCTCACAAAGCTTATGGCTTTGGTTTCAACGCATTCCGACATCTTTTAGTGCCTCAAATCACCATTCGAAGTTTCGTAGGAGTATAGTTGTAATTTTCACCAAAAATCGTACATTGAGATTTTGAGGTATTCTTGTCTATCACATGCTCACAAAGCTTATGGCTTTGGTTTCAATGCATTCCGACATCGTTTAGTGCCTCAAATCACCATTCGAATTTCCGTAGGGGTATAGTTGTAATTTTCACCAAAAATCGTACATTGGAATTTTGAGGTATTCTTGTCTATCACATGCTCACAAAGCTTATGGCTTTGGTTTCAATGCATTCCGACATCGTTTAGTGCCTCAAATCACCATTCGAAGTTTCGTAGGGGGTATAGTTGTAATTTTCACCAAAAATCGTACATTGGGATTCTGAGGTATTCTTGTTTATCACATGCTCACAAAGCTTATGGCTTTGGTTTCAATGCATTCCGACACCGTTTAGTGCCTCTAATCACCATTCGCAGTTTCGTAGGGGTATAGTTGTAATTTTCACCAAAAATCGTACATTTTGATTTTGAGTTATTCTTGTCTATGACATGCTCACAAAGCTTATGGCTTTGGTTTCAATGCATTCCGACACCGTTTAGTGCCTCAAATCACCATTCGAAGTTTCGTAGGGGTATAGTTGTAATTTTCACCAAAAATCGTACATAGAGATTTTTAGGTATTCTTGTTTATCACATGCTCACAAAGCTTATAACTTTGGTTTCAATGCATTCCGACATCGTTTACTGCCTCAAATCACCATTCGAAGTTTCGTAGGAGTATAGTTGTAATTTTCAACAAAAATTGTACATTGGGATTTTGAGGTATTCTTGACTATCACATGCTCACAAAGCTTATGGCTTTGGTTTCAATGCATTCCGACATCATTTAGTGCCACAAATCACCATTCAAAGTTTCGTAGGGGTATAGTTGTAATTTTCACCAAAAATCGTACGTTGGGATTTTGAGGTATTCTTGTCTATCACATGCTCACAAAGCTTATGGCTTTGGTTTCAATGATTTCCGACATCTTTTAGTGCCTCTAATCACCATTCGAAGTTTCGTAGGGGTATAGTTGTAATTTTCACCAAAAATCGTACATTGGGATTTTGAGGTATTCTTGTCTATCACATGCTCACAAAGCTTATGGCTTTGGTTTCAATGCATTCCGACATAGTTTAGTGCCTGAAATCACCATTCGAAGTTTCGTAGGTGGTATATTTGTAATTTTCACCAAAAATCGTACATTGGGATTTTGAGGTATTCTTGTTTATCACATGCTCACAAAGCTTATGGGTTTGGATTCAATGCATTCCGACACCGTTTAGTGCCTCCAATCACCATTCGAAGTTTCGTAGGGGTATAGTTGTAATTTTCACCAAAAATCGTACATTGGAATTTTGAGGTATTCTTGTCTATCACATGCTCACAAAGCTTATCGCTTTGGTTTCAATGCATTCCGACATCGTTTAGTGCCTCAAATCACCGTTCAAAGTTTTGTAGGGGTATAGTTGTAATTTTCACCAAAAATAGTACATTGGGATTTTGAAGTATTCTTGTCTATCACATGCTCACAAAGCTTATGGCTTTGGTTTCAATGCATTCCGACACCGTTTAGTGCCTCAAATCACCATTCGAAGTTTCGTAGGGGTATAGTTGTAATTTTCACCAAAAATCGTACATAGAGATTTTTAGGTATTCTTGTTTATCACATGCTCACAAAGCTTATAACTTTGGTTTCAATGCATTCCGACATCGTTTACTGCCTCAAATCACCATTCGAAGTTTCGTAGGGGGTATAGTTGTAATTTTCAACAAAAATTGTACATTGGGATTTTGAGGTATTCTTGACTATCACATGCTCACAAAGCTTATGGCTTTGGTTTCAATGCATTCCGACATCATTTAGTGCCACAAATCACCATTCACAGTTTCGTAGGGGTATAGTTGTAATTTTCACCAAAAATCGTACGTTGGGATTTTGAGGCATTCTTGTTTATCACATGCTCACAAAGCTTATGGCTTTGGTTTCAACGCATTCCGACATCTTTTAGTGCCTCAAATCACCATTCGAAGTTTCGTAGGAGTATAGTTGTAATTTTCACCAAAAATCGTACATTGAGATTTTGAGGTAGTCTTGTCTATCACATGCTCACAAAGCTTATAACTTTGGTTTCAATGCATTCCGACATCGTTTAGTGCCTCAAATCACCATTCGAAGTTTCGTAGGAGTATAGTTGTAATTTTCAACAAAAATTGTACATTGGGATTTTGAGGTATTCTTGACTATCACATGCTCACAAAGCTTATGGCTTTGGTTTCAATGCATTCCGACATCATTTAGTGCCACAAATCACCATTCAAAGTTTCGTAGGGGTATAGTTGTAATTTTCACCAAAAATCGTACGTTGGGATTTTGAGGTATTCTTGTCTATTACATGCTCACAAAGCTTATGGCTTTGGTTTCAACGCATTCCGACATCTTTTAGTGCCTCAAATCACCATTCGAAGTTTCGTAGGAGTATAGTTGTAATTTTCACCAAAAATCGTACATTGAGATTTTGAGGTATTCTTGTCTATCACATGCTCACAAAGCTTATGGCTTTGGTTTCAATGCATTCCGACATCGTTTAGTGCCTCAAATCACCATTCGAAGTTCCGTAGGGGTATAGTTGTAATTTTCACCAAAAATCGTACATTGGAATTTTGAGGTATTCTTGTCTATCACATGCTCACAAAGCTTATGGCTTTGGTTTCAATGCATTCCGACATCGTTTAGTGCCTCAAATCACCATTCGAAGTTTCGTAGGGGGTATAGTTGTAATTTTCACCAAAAATCGTACATTGGGATTCTGAGGTATTCTTGTTTATCACATGCTCACAAAGCTTATGGCTTTGGTTTCAATGCATTCCGACACCGTTTAGTGCCTCTAATCACCATTCGCAGTTTCGTAGGGGTATAGTTGTAATTTTCACCAAAAATCGTACATTTTGATTTTGAGTTATTCTTGTCTATGACATGCTCACAAAGCTTATGGCTTTGGTTTCAATGCATTCCGACACCGTTTAGTGCCTCAAATCACCATTCGAAGTTTCGTAGGGGTATAGTTGTAATTTTCACCAAAAATCGTACATAGAGATTTTTACGTATTCTTGTTTATCACATGCTCACAAAGCTTATAACTTTGGTTTCAATGCATTCCGACATCGTTTACTGCCTCAAATCACCATTCGAAGTTTCGTAGGAGTATAGTTGTAATTTTCAACAAAAATTGTACATTGGGATTTTGAGGTATTCTTGTCTATCACATGCTCACAAAGCTTATTGCTTTGATTTCAATGCATTCCGACATCGTTTAGTGCCTCAAATCACCATTCGAAGTTTCGTAGGGGGTATAGTTGTAATTTTCACCAAAAATCGTTCATTGGGATTCTGAGGTATTCTTGTTTATCACATGCTCACAAAGCTTATGGCTTTGGTTTTCATGCATTCCGCCATCGTTTAGTGCCTCAAATCACCATTCGAAGTTTCGTAGGGGGTATAGTTGTAATTTTCACCAAAAATCGTACATTGGGATTTTGAGGTATTCTTGTCTATAACATGCTCACAAAGCTTATCGCTTTGATTTCAATGCATTCCGCCATCGTTTAGTGTCTCAAATCACCATTCGAAGTTTCGTAGGGGTATAGTTGTAATTTTCACCAAAAATCGTACATTGGGATTTTGAGGTATTCTTGTCTATCACATGCTCACAAAGCTTATGGCTTTGATTTCAATGCATTCCGACATCATTTAGTGCCTCAAATCACCATTCGAAGTTTCGTAGGGGGTATAGTTGTAATTTTAACCAAAAATCGTTCATTGGGATTCTGAGGTATTCTTGTTTATCACATGCTCACAAAGCTTATGGCTTTGGTTTTCATGCATTCCGCCATCGTTTAGTGCCTCAAATCACCATTCGAAGTTTCGTAGGGGTATAGTTGTAATTTTCACCAAAAATCGTACATTGGGATTTTGAGGTATTCTTGTCTATCACATGCTCACAAAGCTTATCGCTTTGATTTTAATGCATTCCGACATCGTTTAGTGTCTCAAATCACCATTCGAAGTTTCGTAGGGGTATAGTTGTAATTTTCACCAAAAATCGTACATTGGGATTTTGAGGTATTCTTGTCTATCACATGTTTACAATGCTTATGGCTTTGGTTTTAATGCATTCCGCCATCGTTTAGTGCCTCAAATCACCATTCGAAGTTTCGTAGGGGTATAGTTGTAATTTTCACCAAAAATCGTACATTGGGATTTTGAGGTATTCTTGTCTATCACATGCTCACAAAGCTTATTGCTTTGATTTCAATGCATTCCGACATCGTTTAGTGCCTCAAATCACCATTCGAAGTTTCGTAGGGGGTATAGTTGTAATTTTCACCAAAAATCGTTCATTGGGATTCTGAGGTATTCTTGTTTATCACATGCTCACAAAGCTTATGGCTTTGGTTTTCATGCATTCCGCCATCGTTTAGTGCCTCAAATCACCATTCGAAGTTTCGTAGGGGGTATAGTTGTAATTTTCACCAAAAATCGTACATTGGGATTTTGAGGTATTCTTGTCTATAACATGCTCACAAAGCTTATCGCTTTGATTTCAATGCATTCCGCCATCGTTTAGTGTCTCAAATCACCATTCGAAGTTTCGTAGGGGTATAGTTGTAATTTTCACCAAAAATCGTACATTGGGATTTTGAGGTATTCTTGTCTATCACATGTTTACAATGCTTATGACTTTGGTTTTAATGCATTCCGCCATCGTTTAGTGCCTCAAATCACCATTCGAAGTTTCGTAGTGGTATAGTTGTAATTTTCACCAAAAATCGTACATTGGAATTTTGAGGTATTCTTGTCTATCACATGCTCACAAAGCTTATGGCTTTGGTTTCAATGCATTCCGACATCGTTTAGTGCCTCAAATCACCATTCGAAGTTTAGTTGGGGGTATAGTTGTAATTTTCACCAAAAATCGTACATTGGGATTCTGAGGTATTCTTGTTTATCACATGCTCACAAAGCTTATGACTTTGATTTCAATGCATTCCGACACCGTTTAGTGCCTCAAATCACCATTCGAAGTTTCGTAGGGGTATAGTTGTAATTTTCACCAAAAATCGTACATTGGGATTTTGAGGTATTCTTGTCTATCACATGCTCACAAAGCTTATCGCTTTGATTTCAATGCATTCTGACATCGTTTAGTGTCTCAAATCACCATTCGAAGTTTCGTAGGGGTATAGTTGTCATTTTCACCAAAAATCGTACATTGGGATTTTGAGGTATTCTTGTCTATCACATGGTAACAATGCTTATGGCTTTGGTTTTAATGCATTCCGCCATCGTTTAGTGCCTCAAATCACCATTCGAAGTTTCGTAGGGGTATAGTTGTAATTTTCACCAAAAATCGTACATTGGGATTTTGAGGTATTCTTGTCTATCACATGCTCACAAAGCTTATTGCTTTGATTTCAATGCATTCCGACATCATTTAGTGCCTCAAATCACCATTCGAAGTTTCGTAGGGGGTATAGTTGTAATATTCACCAAAAATCGTTCATTGGGATTCTGAGGTATTCTTGTTTATCACATGCTCACAAAGCTTATGGCTTTGGTTTTCATGCATTCCGCCATCGTTTAGTGCCTCAAATCACCATTCGAAGTTTCGTAGGGGTATAGTTGTAATTTTCACCAAAAATCGTACATTGGGATTTTGAGGTATTCTTGTCTATCACATGCTCACAAAGCTTATCGCTTTGATTTCAATGCATTCCGACATCGTTTAGTGTCTCAAATCACCATTCGAAGTTTCGTAGTGGTATAGTTGTAATTTTCACCAAAAATCGTACATTGGGATTTTGAGGTATTCTTGTCTATCACATGTTTACAATGCTTATGGCTTTGGTTTTAATGCATTCCGCCATCGTTTAGTGCCTCAAATCACCATTCGAAGTTTCGTAGGGGTATAGTTGTAATTTTCACCAAAAATCGTACATTGGGATTTTGAGGTATTCTTGTCTATCACATGCTCACAAAGCTTATTGCTTTGATTTCAATGCATTCCGACATCGTTTAGTGCCTCAAATCACCATTCGAAGTTTCGTAGGGGGTATAGTTGTAATTTTCACCAAAAATCGTTCATTGGGATTCTGAGGTATTCTTGTTTATCACATGCTCACAAAGCTTATGGCTTTGGTTTTCATGCATTCCGCCATCGTTTAGTGCCTCAAATCACCATTCGAAGTTTCGTAGGGGGTATAGTTGTAATTTTCACCAAAAATCGTACATTGGGATTTTGAGGTATTCTTGTCTATAACATGCTCACAAAGCTTATCGCTTTGATTTCAATGCATTCCGCCATCGTTTAGTGTCTCAAATCACCATTCGAAGTTTCGTAGGGGTATAGTTGTAATTTTCACCAAAAATCGTACATTGGGATTTTGAGGTATTCTTGTCTATCACATGCTCACAAAGCTTATTGCTTTGATTTCAATGCATTCCGACATCGTTTAGTGCCTCAAATCACCATTCGAAGTTTCGTAGGGGGTATAGTTGTAATTTTCACCAAAAATCGTACATTGGGATTTTGAGGTATTCTTGTCTATCACATGCTCACAAAGCTTATCGCTTTGATTTCAATGCATTCCGACATCGTTTAGTGCCTCAAATCACCATTCGAAGTTTCGTAGTGGTATAGTTGTAATTTTCACCAAAAATCGTACATTGGGATTTTGAGGTATTCTTGTCTATCACATGTTTACAATGCTTATGGCTTTGGTTTTAATGCATTCCGCCATCGTTTAGTGCCTCAAATCACCATTCGAAGTTTCGTAGGGGTATAGTTGTAATTTTCACCAAAAATCGTACATTGGGATTTTGAGGTATTCTTGTCTATCACATGCTCACAAAGCTTATTGCTTTGATTTCAATGCATTCCGACATCGTTTAGTGCCTCAAATCACCATTCGAAGTTTCGTAGGGGTATAGTTGTCATTTTCACCAAAAATCGTACATTGGGATTTTGAGGTATTCTTGTCTATCACATGGTAACAATGCTTATGGCTTTGGTTTTAATGCATTCCGCCATCGTTTAGTGCCTCAAATCACCATTCGAAGTTTCGTAGTGGTATAGTTGTAATTTTCACCAAAAATCGTACATTGGAATTTTGAGGTATTCTTGTCTATCACATGCTCACAAAGCTTATGGCTTTGGTTTCAATGCATTCCGACATCGTTTAGTGCCTCAAATCACCATTCGAAGTTTAGTTGGGGGTATAGTTGTAATTTTCACCAAAAATCGTACATTGGGATTCTGAGGTATTCTTGTTTATCACATGCTCACAAAGCTTATCGCTTTGATTTCAATGCATTCTGACATCGTTTAGTGTCTCAAATCACCATTCGAAGTTTCGTAGGGGTATAGTTGTCATTTTCACCAAAAATCGTGCATTGGGATTTTGAGGTATTCTTGTCTATCACATGGTAACAATGCTTATGGCTTTGGTTTTAATGCATTCCGCCATCGTTTAGTGCCTCAAATCACCATTCGAAGTTTCGTAGGGGTATAGTTGTAATTTTCACCAAAAATCGTACATTGGGATTTTGAGGTATTCTTGTCTATCACATGCTCACAAAGCTTATCGCTTTGATTTCAATGCATTCTGACATCGTTTAGTGTCTCAAATCACCATTCGAAGTTTCGTAGGGGTATAGTTGTCATTTTCACCAAAAATCGTACATTGGGATTTTGAGGTATTCTTGTCTATCACATGGTAACAATGCTTATGGCTTTGGTTTTAATGCATTCCGCCATCGTTTAGTGCCTCAAATCACCATTCGAAGTTTCGTAGGGGTATAGTTGTAATTTTCACCAAAAATCGTACATTGGGATTTTGAGGTATTCTTGTCTATCACATGCTCACAAAGCTTATTGCTTTGATTTCAATGCATTCCGACATCATTTAGTGCCTCAAATCACCATTCGAAGTTTCGTAGGGGGTATAGTTGTAATTTTCACCAAAAATCGTACATTGGGATTCTGAGGTATTCTTGTTTATCACATGCTCACAAGGCTTATGGCTTTGGCTTCAATGCATTCCGACACCGTTTAGTGCCTCAAATCACCATTCGAAGTTTCGTAGGGGTATAGTTGTAATTTTCACCAAAAATCGTACATTGGAATTTTGAGGTATTCTTGTCTATCACATGCTCACAAAGCTTATGGCTTTGGTTTCAATGCATTCCGACATCGTTTAGTGCCTCAAATCACCATTCGAAGTTTAGTTGGAGGTATAGTTGTAATTTTCACCAAAAATCGTACATTGGGATTCTGAGGTATTCTTGTTTATCACATGCTCACAAAGCTTATGGCTTTGGTTTCAATGCATTCCGACACCGTTTAGTGCCTCAAATCACCATTCGAAGTTTCGTAGGGGTATAGTTGTAATTTTCACCAAAAATCGTACATTGGGATTTTGAGGTATTCTTGTCTATCACATGCTCACAAAGCTTATCGCTTTGTTTTCAATGCATTCCGACATCGTTTAGTGCCTCAATTCACCATTCGAAGTTCCGTAGGGGTATAGTTGTAATTTTCACCAAAAATCGTACATTGGAATTTTGAGGTATTCTTGTCTATCACATGCTCACAAAGCTTATGGCTTTGGTTTCAATGCATTCCGACATCGTTTAGTGCCTCAAATCACCATTCGAAGTTTCGTTGGGGGTATAGTTGTAATTTTCACCAAAAATCGTACATTGGGATTCTGAGGTATTCTTGTTTATCACATGCTCACAAGGCTTATGGCTTTGGCTTCAATGCATTCCGACACCGTTTAGTGCCTCAAATCACCATTCGAAGTTTCGTAGGGGTATAGTTGTAATTTTCACCAAAAATCGTACATTGGGATTTTGAGGTATTCTTGTCTATCACATGCTCACAAAGCTTATGGCTTTGGTTTCAATGCATTCCGACATCGTTTAGTGCCTCAAATCACCATTCGAAGTTTCGTTGGGGGTATAGTTGTAATTTTCACCAAAAATCGTACATTGGGATTCTGAGGTATTCTTGTTTATCACATGCTCACAAGGCTTATGGCTTTGGCTTCAATGCATTCCGACACCGTTTAGTGCCTCAAATCACCATTCGAAGTTTCGTAGGGGTATAGTTGTAATTTTCACCAAAAATCGTACATTGGGATTTTGAGGTATTCTTGTCTATCACATGTTTACAATGCTTATGGCTTTGGTTTTCATGCATTCCGCCATCGTTTAGTGCCTCAAATCACCATTCGAAGTTTCGTAGGGGGTATAGTTGTAATTTTCACCAAAAATCGTACATTGGGATTTTGAGGTATTCTTGTCTATAACATGCTCACAAAGCTTATCGCTTTGATTTCAATGCATTCCGCCATCGTTTAGTGTCTCAAATCACCATTCGAAGTTTCGTAGGGGTATAGTTGTAATTTTCACCAAAAATCGTACATTGGGATTTTGAGGTATTCTTGTCTATCACATGTTTACAATGCTTATGACTTTGGTTTTAATGCATTCCGCCATCGTTTAGTGCCTGAAATCACCATTCGAAGTTTCGTAGTGGTATAGTTGTAATTTTCACCAAAAATCGTACATTGGAATTTTGAGGTATTCTTGTCTATCACATGCTCACAAAGCTTATGGCTTTGGTTTCAATGCATTCCGACATCGTTTAGTGCCTCAAATCACCATTCGAAGTTTCGTTTGGGGTATAGTTGTAATTTTCACCAAAAATCGTACATTGGGATTCTGAGGTATTCTTGTTTATCACATGCTCACAAAGCTTATGGCTTTGGTTTCAATGCATTCCGACACCGTTTAGTGTCTCAAATCACCATTCGAAGTTTCGTAGGGGTATAGTTGTAATTTTCACCAAAAATCGTACATTGGGATTTTGAGGTATTCTTGTCTATCACATGCTCACAAAGCTTATCGCTTTGATTTCAATGCATTCCGGCATCGTTTAGTGCCTCAAATCACCATTCGAAGTTTCGTAGGAGTATAGTTGTAATTTTCAACAAAAATTGTTCATTGGGATTTTGAGGTATTCTTGACTATCACATGCTCACAAAGCTTATGGCTTTGGTTTCAATGCATTCCGACATCATTTAGTGCCACAAATCACCATTCAAAGTTTCGTTGGAGTATAGTTGTAATTTTCACCAAAAATCGTACGTTGGGATTTTGAGGTATTCTTGTCTATCACATGCTCACAAAGCTTATGGCTTTGGTTTCAACGCATTCCGACATCTTTTAGTGCCTCAAATCACCATTCGAAGTTTCGTAGGAGTATAGTTGTAATTTTCACCAAAAATCGTACATTGAGATTTTGAGGTATTCTTGTCTATCACATGCTCACAAAGCTTATGGCTTTGGTTTCAATGCATTCCGACTTCGTTTAGTGCCACAAATCACCATTCGAAGTTTCGTAGGGGTATAGTTGTAATTTTTACCTAAAATCGTATATTGAGATTTTGAGGTATTCTTATCTATCACATGTTTACAAAGCTTATGGCTTTGGTTTTAATGCATTCCGCCATCGTTTAGTGCCTCAAATCACCATTCGAAGTTTCGTAGGGGTATAGTTGTAATTTTCACCAAAAATCGTACATTGGGATTTTGAGGTATTCTTGTCTATCACATGCTCACAAAGCTTATGGCTTTGGTTTCAATGCATTCCGACATTGTTTAGTGCCTCAAATCACCATTCGAAGTTCCGTAGGGGTGTATAGTTGTAATTTTCACCAAAAATCGTACATTGGAATTTTGAGGTATTCTTGTCTATCACATGCTCACAAAGCTTATCGCTTTGATTTCAATGCATTCTGACATCGTTTAGTGTCTCAAATCACCATTCGAAGTTTCGTAGGGGTATAGTTGTCATTTTCACCAAAAATCGTACATTGGGATTTTGAGGTATTCTTGTCTATCACATGGTAACAATGCTTATGGCTTTGGTTTTAATGCATTCCGCCATCGTTTAGTGCCTCAAATCACCATTCGAAGTTTCGTAGGGGTATAGTTGTAATTTTCACCAAAAATCGTACATTGGGATTTTGAGGTATTCTTGTCTATCACATGCTCACAAAGCTTATTGCTTTGATTTCAATGCATTCCGACATCGTTTAGTGCCTCAAATCACCATTCGAAGTTTCGTAGGGGGTATAGTTGTAATTTTCACCAAAAATCGTTCATTGGGATTCTGAGGTATTCTTGTTTATCACATGCTCACAAAGCTTATGGCTTTGGTTTTCATGCATTCCGCCATCGTTTAGTGCCTCAAATCACCATTCGAAGTTTCGTAGGGGGTATAGTTGTAATTTTCACCAAAAATCGTACATTGGGATTTTGAGGTATTCTTGTCTATCACATGCTCACAAAGCTTATGGCTTTGGTTTCAACGCATTCCGACATCTTTTAGTGCCTCAAATCACCATTCGAAGTTTCGTAGGAGTATAGTTGTAATTTTCACCAAAAATCGTACATTGAGATTTTGAGGTATTCTTGTCTATCACATGCTCACAAAGCTTATGGCTTTGGTTTCAATGCATTCCGACTTCGTTTAGTGCCACAAATCACCATTCGAAGTTTCGTAGGGGTATAGTTGTAATTTTTACCTAAAATCGTATATTGAGATTTTGAGGTATTCTTATCTATCACATGTTTACAAAGCTTATGGCTTTGGTTTTAATGCATTCTGACATCGTTTAGTGTCTCAAATCACCATTCGAAGTTTCGTAGGGGTATAGTTGTCATTTTCACCAAAAATCGTACATTGGGATTTTGAGGTATTCTTGTCTATCACATGGTAACAATGCTTATGGCTTTGGTTTTAATGCATTCCGCCATCGTTTAGTGCCTCAAATCACCATTCGAAGTTTCGTAGGGGTATAGTTGTAATTTTCACCAAAAATCGTACATTGGGATTTTGAGGTATTCTTGTCTATCACATGCTCACAAAGCTTATTGCTTTGATTTCAATGCATTCCGACATCATTTAGTGCCTCAAATCACCATTCGAAGTTTCGTAGGGGGTATAGTTGTAATATTCACCAAAAATCGTTCATTGGGATTCTGAGGTATTCTTGTTTATCACATGCTCACAAAGCTTATGGCTTTGGTTTCAATGCATTCCGACATCGTTTAGTGCCACAAATCACCATTCGAAGTTTCGTAGGGGTATAGTTGTAATTTTTACCTAAAATCGTATATTGGGATTTTGAGGTATTCTTATCTATCACATGTTTACAAAGCTTATGGCTTTGGTTTTAATGCATTCCGCCATCGTTTAGTGCCTCAAATCACCATTCGAAGTTTCGTAGGGGTATAGTTGTAATTTTCACCAAAAATCGTACATTGCGATTTTGAGGTATTCTTGTCTATCACATGCTCACAAAGCTTATGGCTTTGGTTTCAATGCATTCCGACATCGTTTAGTGCCTCAAATCACCATTCGAAGTTCCGTAGGGGTATAGTTGTAATTTTCACCAAAAATCGTACATTGGAATTTTGAGGTATTCTTGTGTATCACATGCTCACAAAGCTTATGGCTTTGGTTTCAATGCATTCCGACATCGTTTAGTGCCTCAAATCACCATTCGAAGTTTCGTTTGGGGTATAGTTGTAATTTTCACCAAAAATCGTACATTGGGATTCTGAGTTTTTTCTTGTTTATCACATGCTCACAAAGCTTATGGCTTTGGTTTCAATGCATTCCGACACCGTTTAGTGTCTCAAATCACCATTCGAAGTTTCGTAGGGGTATAGTTGTAATTTTCACCAAAAATCGTACATTGGGATTTTGAGGTATTCTTGTCTATCACATGCTCACAAAGCTTATCGCTTTGATTTCAATGCATTCCGGCATCGTTTAGTGCCTCAAATCACCATTCGAAGTTTCGTAGGATTATAGTTGTAATTTTCAACAAAAATTGTTCATTGGGATTTTGAGGTATTCTTGACTATCACATGCTCACAAAGCTTATGGCTTTGGTTTCAATGCATTCCGACATCATTTAGTGCCACAAATCACCATTCAAAGTTTCGTTGGAGTATAGTTGTAATTTTCACCAAAAATCGTACGTTGGGATTTTGAGGTATTCTTGTCTATCACATGCTCACAAAGCTTATGGCTTTGGTTTCAACGCATTCCGACATCTTTTAGTGCCTCAAATCACCATTCGAAGTTTCGTAGGAGTATAGTTGTAATTTTCACCAAAAATCGTACATTGAGATTTTGAGGTATTCTTGTCTATCACATGCTCACAAAGCTTATGGCTTTGGTTTCAATGCATTCCGACTTCGTTTAGTGCCACAAATCACCATTCGAAGTTTCGTAGGGGTATAGTTGTAATTTTTACCTAAAATCGTATATTGAGATTTTGAGGTATTCTTATCTATCACATGTTTACAAAGCTTATGGCTTTGGTTTTAATGCATTCCGCCATCGTTTAGTGCCTCAAATCACCATTCGAAGTTTCGTAGGGGTATAGTTGTAATTTTCACCAAAAATCGTACATTGGGATTTTGAGGTATTCTTGTCTATCACATGCTCACAAAGCTTATGGCTTTGGTTTCAATGCATTCCGACATTGTTTAGTGCCTCAAATCACCATTCGAAGTTCCGTAGGGGTGTATAGTTGTAATTTTCACCAAAAATCGTACATTGGAATTTTGAGGTATTCTTGTCTATCACATGCTCACAAAGCTTATGGCTTTGGTTTCAATGCATTCCGACATCGTTTAGTTCCTCAAATCACCATTCGAAGTTTCGTTGGGGGTATAGTTGTAATTTTCACCAAAAATCGTACATTGGGATTCTGAGGTATTCTTGTTTATCACATGCTCACAAAGCTTATGACTTTGGTTTCAATGCATTCCGACACCGTTTAGTGCCTCAAATCACCATTCGAAGTTTCGTAGGGGTATAGTTGTAATTTTCACCAAAAATCGTACATTAGGATTTTGAGGTATTCTTGTCTATCACATGCTCACAAAGCTTATCGCTTTGATTTCAATGCATTCCGACATCGTTTAGTGTCTCAAATCACCATTCGAAGTTTCGTAGGGGTATAGTTGTAATTTTCACCAAAAATCGTACATTGGGATTTTGAGGTATTCTTGTCTATCACATGCTCACAAAGCTTATTGCTTTGATTTCAATGCATTCCGACATCATTTAGTGCCTCAAATCACCATTCGAAGTTTCGTAGGGGGTATAGTTGTAATTTTCACCAAAAATCGTTCATTGGGATTCTGAGGTATTCTTGTTTATCACATGCTCACAAAGCTTATGGCTTTGGTTTTCATGCATTCCGCCATCGTTTAGTGCCTCAAATCACCATTCGAAGTTTCGTAGGGGTATAGTTGTAATTTTCACCAAAAATCGTACATTGGGATTTTGAGGTATTCTTGTCTATCACATGCTCACAAAGCTTATCGCTTTGATTTTAATGCATTCCGACATCGTTTAGTGTCTCAAATCACCATTCGAAGTTTCGTAGGGGTATAGTTGTAATTTTCACCAAAAATCGTACATTGGGATTTTGAGGTATTCTTGTCTATCACATGTTTACAATGCTTATGGCTTTGGTTTTAATGCATTCCGCCATCGTTTAGTGCCTCAAATCACCATTCGAAGTTTCGTAGGGGTATAGTTGTAATTTTCACCAAAAATCGTACATTGGGATTTTGAGGTATTCTTGTCTATCACATGCTCACAAAGCTTATTGCTTTGATTTCAATGCATTCCGACATCGTTTAGTGCCTCAAATCACCATTCGAAGTTTCGTAGGGGGTATAGTTGTAATTTTCACCAAAAATCGTTCATTGGGATTCTGAGGTATTCTTGTTTATCACATGCTCACAAAGCTTATGGCTTTGGTTTTCATGCATTCCGCCATCGTTTAGTGCCTCAAATCACCATTCGAAGTTTCGTAGGGGGTATAGTTGTAATTTTCACCAAAAATCGTACATTGGGATTTTGAGGTATTCTTGTCTATAACATGCTCACAAAGCTTATCGCTTTGATTTCAATGCATTCCGCCATCGTTTAGTGTCTCAAATCACCATTCGAAGTTTCGTAGGGGTATAGTTGTAATTTTCACCAAAAATCGTACATTGGGATTTTGAGGTATTCTTGTCTATCACATGTTTACAATGCTTATGACTTTGGTTTTAATGCATTCCGCCATCGTTTAGTGCCTCAAATCACCATTCGAAGTTTCGTAGTGGTATAGTTGTAATTTTCACCAAAAATCGTACATTGGAATTTTGAGGTATTCTTGTCTATCACATGCTCACAAAGCTTATGGCTTTGGTTTCAATGCATTCCGACATCGTTTAGTGCCTCAAATCACCATTCGAAGTTTAGTTGGGGGTATAGTTGTAATTTTCACCAAAAATCGTACATTGGGATTCTGAGGTATTCTTGTTTATCACATGCTCACAAAGCTTATCGCTTTGATTTCAATGCATTCTGACATCGTTTAGTGTCTCAAATCACCATTCGAAGTTTCGTAGGGGTATAGTTGTCATTTTCACCAAAAATCGTGCATTGGGATTTTGAGGTATTCTTGTCTATCACATGGTAACAATGCTTATGGCTTTGGTTTTAATGCATTCCGCCATCGTTTAGTGCCTCAAATCACCATTCGAAGTTTCGTAGGGGTATAGTTGTAATTTTCACCAAAAATCGTACATTGGGATTTTGAGGTATTCTTGTCTATCACATGCTCACAAAGCTTATCGCTTTGATTTCAATGCATTCTGACATCGTTTAGTGTCTCAAATCACCATTCGAAGTTTCGTAGGGGTATAGTTGTCATTTTCACCAAAAATCGTACATTGGGATTTTGAGGTATTCTTGTCTATCACATGGTAACAATGCTTATGGCTTTGGTTTTAATGCATTCCGCCATCGTTTAGTGCCTCAAATCACCATTCGAAGTTTCGTAGGGGTATAGTTGTAATTTTCACCAAAAATCGTACATTGGGATTTTGAGGTATTCTTGTCTATCACATGCTCACAAAGCTTATTGCTTTGATTTCAATGCATTCCGACATCATTTAGTGCCTCAAATCACCATTCGAAGTTTCGTAGGGGGTATAGTTGTAATTTTCACCAAAAATCGTACATTGGGATTCTGAGGTATTCTTGTTTATCACATGCTCACAAGGCTTATGGCTTTGGCTTCAATGCATTCCGACACCGTTTAGTGCCTCAAATCACCATTCGAAGTTTCGTAGGGGTATAGTTGTAATTTTCACCAAAAATCGTACATTGGAATTTTGAGGTATTCTTGTCTATCACATGCTCACAAAGCTTATGGCTTTGGTTTCAATGCATTCCGACATCGTTTAGTGCCTCAAATCACCATTCGAAGTTTAGTTGGAGGTATAGTTGTAATTTTCACCAAAAATCGTACATTGGGATTCTGAGGTATTCTTGTTTATCACATGCTCACAAAGCTTATGGCTTTGGTTTCAATGCATTCCGACACCGTTTAGTGCCTCAAATCACCATTCGAAGTTTCGTAGGGGTATAGTTGTAATTTTCACCAAAAATCGTACATTGGGATTTTGAGGTATTCTTGTCTATCACATGCTCACAAAGCTTATCGCTTTGTTTTCAATGCATTCCGACATCGTTTAGTGCCTCAATTCACCATTCGAAGTTCCGTAGGGGTATAGTTGTAATTTTCACCAAAAATCGTACATTGGAATTTTGAGGTATTCTTGTCTATCACATGCTCACAAAGCTTATGGCTTTGGTTTCAATGCATTCCGACATCGTTTAGTGCCTCAAATCACCATTCGAAGTTTCGTTGGGGGTATAGTTGTAATTTTCACCAAAAATCGTACATTGGGATTCTGAGGTATTCTTGTTTATCACATGCTCACAAGGCTTATGGCTTTGGCTTCAATGCATTCCGACACCGTTTAGTGCCTCAAATCACCATTCGAAGTTTCGTAGGGGTATAGTTGTAATTTTCACCAAAAATCGTACATTGGGATTTTGAGGTATTCTTGTCTATCACATGCTCACAAAGCTTATGGCTTTGGTTTCAATGCATTCCGACATCGTTTAGTGCCTCAAATCACCATTCGAAGTTTCGTTGGGGGTATAGTTGTAATTTTCACCAAAAATCGTACATTGGGATTCTGAGGTATTCTTGTTTATCACATGCTCACAAGGCTTATGGCTTTGGCTTCAATGCATTCCGACACCGTTTAGTGCCTCAAATCACCATTCGAAGTTTCGTAGGGGTATAGTTGTAATTTTCACCAAAAATCGTACATTGGGATTTTGAGGTATTCTTGTCTATCACATGTTTACAATGCTTATGGCTTTGGTTTTCATGCATTCCGCCATCGTTTAGTGCCTCAAATCACCATTCGAAGTTTCGTAGGGGGTATAGTTGTAATTTTCACCAAAAATCGTACATTGGGATTTTGAGGTATTCTTGTCTATAACATGCTCACAAAGCTTATCGCTTTGATTTCAATGCATTCCGCCATCGTTTAGTGTCTCAAATCACCATTCGAAGTTTCGTAGGGGTATAGTTGTAATTTTCACCAAAAATCGTACATTGGGATTTTGAGGTATTCTTGTCTATCACATGTTTACAATGCTTATGACTTTGGTTTTAATGCATTCCGCCATCGTTTAGTGCCTCAAATCACCATTCGAAGTTTCGTAGTGGTATAGTTGTAATTTTCACCAAAAATCGTACATTGGAATTTTGAGGTATTCTTGTCTATCACATGCTCACAAAGCTTATGGCTTTGGTTTCAATGCATTCCGACATCGTTTAGTGCCTCAAATCACCATTCGAAGTTTAGTTGGGGGTATAGTTGTAATTTTCACCAAAAATCGTACATTGGGATTCTGAGGTATTCTTGTTTATCACATGCTCACAAAGCTTATGACTTTGATTTCAATGCATTCCGACACCGTTTAGTGCCTCAAATCACCATTCGAAGTTTCGTAGGGGTATAGTTGTAATTTTCACCAAAAATCGTACATTGGGATTTTGAGGTATTCTTGTCTATCACATGCTCACAAAGCTTATCGCTTTGATTTCAATGCATTCTGACATCGTTTAGTGTCTCAAATCACCATTCGAAGTTTCGTAGGGGTATAGTTGTCATTTTCACCAAAAATCGTACATTGGGATTTTGAGGTATTCTTGTCTATCACATGGTAACAATGCTTATGGCTTTGGTTTTAATGCATTCCGCCATCGTTTAGTGCCTCAAATCACCATTCGAAGTTTCGTAGGGGTATAGTTGTAATTTTCACCAAAAATCGTACATTGGGATTTTGAGGTATTCTTGTCTATCACATGCTCACAAAGCTTATTGCTTTGATTTCAATGCATTCCGACATCATTTAGTGCCTCAAATCACCATTCGAAGTTTCGTAGGGGGTATAGTTGTAATATTCACCAAAAATCGTTCATTGGGATTCTGAGGTATTCTTGTTTATCACATGCTCACAAAGCTTATGGCTTTGGTTTTCATGCATTCCGCCATCGTTTAGTGCCTCAAATCACCATTCGAAGTTTCGTAGGGGTATAGTTGTAATTTTCACCAAAAATCGTACATTGGGATTTTGAGGTATTCTTGTCTATCACATGCTCACAAAGCTTATCGCTTTGATTTCAATGCATTCCGACATCGTTTAGTGTCTCAAATCACCATTCGAAGTTTCGTAGTGGTATAGTTGTAATTTTCACCAAAAATCGTACATTGGGATTTTGAGGTATTCTTGTCTATCACATGTTTACAATGCTTATGGCTTTGGTTTTAATGCATTCCGCCATCGTTTAGTGCCTCAAATCACCATTCGAAGTTTCGTAGGGGTATAGTTGTAATTTTCACCAAAAATCGTACATTGGGATTTTGAGGTATTCTTGTCTATCACATGCTCACAAAGCTTATTGCTTTGATTTCAATGCATTCCGACATCGTTTAGTGCCTCAAATCACCATTCGAAGTTTCGTAGGGGGTATAGTTGTAATTTTCACCAAAAATCGTTCATTGGGATTCTGAGGTATTCTTGTTTATCACATGCTCACAAAGCTTATGGCTTTGATTTTCATGCATTCCGCCATCGTTTAGTGCCTCAAATCACCATTCGAAGTTTCGTAGGGGGTATAGTTGTAATTTTCACCAAAAATCGTACATTGGGATTTTGAGGTATTCTTGTCTATAACATGCTCACAAAGCTTATCGCTTTGATTTCAATGCATTCCGCCATCGTTTAGTGTCTCAAATCACCATTCGAAGTTTCGTAGGGGTATAGTTGTAATTTTCACCAAAAATCGTACATTGGGATTTTGAGGTATTCTTGTCTATCACATGCTCACAAAGCTTATCGCTTTGATTTCAATGCATTCTGACATCGTTTAGTGTCTCAAATCACCATTCGAAGTTTCGTAGGGGTATAGTTGTCATTTTCACCAAAAATCGTACATTGGGATTTTGAGGTATTCTTGTCTATCACATGGTAACAATGCTTATGGCTTTGGTTTTAATGCATTCCGCCATCGTTTAGTGCCTCAAATCACCATTCGAAGTTTCGTAGGGGTATAGTTGTAATTTTCACCAAAAATCGTACATTGGGATTTTGAGGTATTCTTGTCTATCACATGCTCACAAAGCTTATTGCTTTGATTTCAATGCATTCCGACATCATTTAGTGCCTCAAATCACCATTCGAAATTTCGTAGGGGGTATAGTTGTAATATTCACCAAAAATCGTTCATTGGGATTCTGAGGTATTCTTGTTTATCACATGCTCACAAAGCTTATGGCTTTGGTTTCAATGCATTCCGACATCTTTTAGTGCCTCAAATCACCATTCGAAGTTTCGTAGGAGTATAGTTGTAATTTTCACCAAAAATCGTACATTGAGATTTTGAGGTATTCTTGTCTATCACATGCTCACAAAGCTTATGGCTTTGGTTTCAATGCATTCCGACTTCGTTTAGTGCCACAAATCACCATTCGAAGTTTCGTAGGGGTATAGTTGTAATTTTTACCTAAAATCGTATATTGAGATTTTGAGGTATTCTTATCTATCACATGTTTACAAAGCTTATGGCTTTGGTTTTAATGCATTCCGCCATCGTTTAGTGCCTCAAATCACCATTCGAAGTTTCGTAGGGGTATAGTTGTAATTTTCACCAAAAATCGTACATTGGGATTTTGAGGTATTCTTGTCTATCACATGCTCACAAAGCTTATGGCTTTGGTTTCAATGCATTCCGACATTGTTTAGTGCCTCAAATCACCATTCGAAGTTCCGTAGGGGTGTATAGTTGTAATTTTCACCAAAAATCGTACATTGGAATTTTGAGGTATTCTTGTCTATCACATGCTCACAAAGCTTATCGCTTTGATTTCAATGCATTCTGACATCGTTTAGTGTCTCAAATCACCATTCGAAGTTTCGTAGGGGTATAGTTGTCATTTTCACCAAAAATCGTACATTGGGATTTTGAGGTATTCTTGTCTATCACATGGTAACAATGCTTATGGCTTTGGTTTTAATGCATTCCGCCATCGTTTAGTGCCTCAAATCACCATTCGAAGTTTCGTAGGGGTATAGTTGTAATTTTCACCAAAAATCGTACATTGGGATTTTGAGGTATTCTTGTCTATCACATGCTCACAAAGCTTATTGCTTTGATTTCAATGCATTCCGACATCGTTTAGTGCCTCAAATCACCATTCGAAGTTTCGTAGGGGGTATAGTTGTAATTTTCACCAAAAATCGTTCATTGGGATTCTGAGGTATTCTTGTTTATCACATGCTCACAAAGCTTATGGCTTTGGTTTTCATGCATTCCGCCATCGTTTAGTGCCTCAAATCACCATTCGAAGTTTCGTAGGGGGTATAGTTGTAATTTTCACCAAAAATCGTACATTGGGATTTTGAGGTATTCTTGTCTATCACATGCTCACAAAGCTTATGGCTTTGGTTTCAACGCATTCCGACATCTTTTAGTGCCTCAAATCACCATTCGAAGTTTCGTAGGAGTATAGTTGTAATTTTCACCAAAAATCGTACATTGAGATTTTGAGGTATTCTTGTCTATCACATGCTCACAAAGCTTATGGCTTTGGTTTCAATGCATTCCGACTTCGTTTAGTGCCACAAATCACCATTCGAAGTTTCGTAGGGGTATAGTTGTAATTTTTACCTAAAATCGTATATTGAGATTTTGAGGTATTCTTATCTATCACATGTTTACAAAGCTTATGGCTTTGGTTTTAATGCATTCTGACATCGTTTAGTGTCTCAAATCACCATTCGAAGTTTCGTAGGGGTATAGTTGTCATTTTCACCAAAAATCGTACATTGGGATTTTGAGGTATTCTTGTCTATCACATGGTAACAATGCTTATGGCTTTGGTTTTAATGCATTCCGCCATCGTTTAGTGCCTCAAATCACCATTCGAAGTTTCGTAGGGGTATAGTTGTAATTTTCACCAAAAATCGTACATTGGGATTTTGAGGTATTCTTGTCTATCACATGCTCACAAAGCTTATTGCTTTGATTTCAATGCATTCCGACATCATTTAGTGCCTCAAATCACCATTCGAAGTTTCGTAGGGGGTATAGTTGTAATATTCACCAAAAATCGTTCATTGGGATTCTGAGGTATTCTTGTTTATCACATGCTCACAAAGCTTATGGCTTTGGTTTCAATGCATTCCGACATCGTTTAGTGCCACAAATCACCATTCGAAGTTTCGTAGGGGTATAGTTGTAATTTTTACCTAAAATCGTATATTGGGATTTTGAGGTATTCTTATCTATCACATGTTTACAAAGCTTATGGCTTTGGTTTTAATGCATTCCGCCATCGTTTAGTGCCTCAAATCACCATTCGAAGTTTCGTAGGGGTATAGTTGTAATTTTCACCAAAAATCGTACATTGCGATTTTGAGGTATTCTTGTCTATCACATGCTCACAAAGCTTATGGCTTTGGTTTCAACGCATTCCGACATCTTTTAGTGCCTCAAATCACCATTCGAAGTTTCGTAGGAGTATAGTTGTAATTTTCACCAAAAATCGTACATTGAGATTTTGAGGTATTCTTGTCTATCACATGCTCACAAAGCTTATGGCTTTGGTTTCAATGCATTCCGACTTCGTTTAGTGCCACAAATCACCATTCGAAGTTTCGTAGGGGTATAGTTGTAATTTTTACCTAAAATCGTATATTGAGATTTTGAGGTATTCTTATCTATCACATGTTTACAAAGCTTATGGCTTTGGTTTTAATGCATTCCGCCATCGTTTAGTGCCTCAAATCACCATTCGAAGTTTCGTAGGGGTATAGTTGTAATTTTCACCAAAAATCGTACATTGGGATTTTGAGGTATTCTTGTCTATCACATGCTCACAAAGCTTATGGCTTTGGTTTCAATGCATTCCGACATTGTTTAGTGCCTCAAATCACCATTCGAAGTTCCGTAGGGGTGTATAGTTGTAATTTTCACCAAAAATCGTACATTGGAATTTTGAGGTATTCTTGTCTATCACATGCTCACAAAGCTTATCGCTTTGATTTCAATGCATTCTGACATCGTTTAGTGTCTCAAATCACCATTCGAAGTTTCGTAGGGGTATAGTTGTCATTTTCACCAAAAATCGTACATTGGGATTTTGAGGTATTCTTGTCTATCACATGGTAACAATGCTTATGGCTTTGGTTTTAATGCATTCCGCCATCGTTTAGTGCCTCAAATCACCATTCGAAGTTTCGTAGGGGTATAGTTGTAATTTTCACCAAAAATCGTACATTGGGATTTTGAGGTATTCTTGTCTATCACATGCTCACAAAGCTTATTGCTTTGATTTCAATGCATTCCGACATCGTTTAGTGCCTCAAATCACCATTCGAAGTTTCGTAGGGGGTATAGTTGTAATTTTCACCAAAAATCGTTCATTGGGATTCTGAGGTATTCTTGTTTATCACATGCTCACAAAGCTTATGGCTTTGGTTTTCATGCATTCCGCCATCGTTTAGTGCCTCAAATCACCATTCGAAGTTTCGTAGGGGGTATAGTTGTAATTTTCACCAAAAATCGTACATTGGGATTTTGAGGTATTCTTGTCTATCACATGCTCACAAAGCTTATGGCTTTGGTTTCAACGCATTCCGACATCTTTTAGTGCCTCAAATCACCATTCGAAGTTTCGTAGGAGTATAGTTGTAATTTTCACCAAAAATCGTACATTGAGATTTTGAGGTATTCTTGTCTATCACATGCTCACAAAGCTTATGGCTTTGGTTTCAATGCATTCCGACTTCGTTTAGTGCCACAAATCACCATTCGAAGTTTCGTAGGGGTATAGTTGTAATTTTTACCTAAAATCGTATATTGAGATTTTGAGGTATTCTTATCTATCACATGTTTACAAAGCTTATGGCTTTGGTTTTAATGCATTCTGACATCGTTTAGTGTCTCAAATCACCATTCGAAGTTTCGTAGGGGTATAGTTGTCATTTTCACCAAAAATCGTACATTGGGATTTTGAGGTATTCTTGTCTATCACATGGTAACAATGCTTATGGCTTTGGTTTTAATGCATTCCGCCATCGTTTAGTGCCTCAAATCACCATTCGAAGTTTCGTAGGGGTATAGTTGTAATTTTCACCAAAAATCGTACATTAGGATTTTGAGGTATTCTTGTCTATCACATGCTCACAAAGCTTATTGCTTTGATTTCAATGCATTCCGACATCATTTAGTGCCTCAAATCACCATTCGAAGTTTCGTAGGGGGTATAGTTGTAATATTCACCAAAAATCGTTCATTGGGATTCTGAGGTATTCTTGTTTATCACATGCTCACAAAGCTTATGGCTTTGGTTTCAATGCATTCCGACATCGTTTAGTGCCACAAATCACCATTCGAAGTTTCGTAGGGGTATAGTTGTAATTTTTACCTAAAATCGTATATTGGGATTTTGAGGTATTCTTATCTATCACATGTTTACAAAGCTTATGGCTTTGGTTTTAATGCATTCCGCCATCGTTTAGTGCCTCAAATCACCATTCGAAGTTTCGTAGGGGTATAGTTGTAATTTTCACCAAAAATCGTACATTGCGATTTTGAGGTATTCTTGTCTATCACATGCTCACAAAGCTTATGGCTTTGGTTTCAATGCATTCCGACATCGTTTAGTGCCTCAAATCACCATTCGAAGTTCCGTAGGGGTATAGTTGTAATTTTCACCAAAAATCGTACATTGGAATTTTGAGGTATTCTTGTGTATCACATGCTCACAAAGCTTATGGCTTTGGTTTCAATGCATTCCGACATCGTTTAGTGCCTCAAATCACCATTCGAAGTTTCGTTTGGGGTATAGTTGTAATTTTCACCAAAAATCGTACATTGGGATTCTGAGGTATTCTTGTTTATCACATGCTCACAAAGCTTATGGCTTTGGTTTCAATGCATTCCGACACCGTTTAGTGTCTCAAATCACCATTCGAAGTTTCGTAGGGGTATAGTTGTAATTTTCACCAAAAATCGTACATTGGGATTTTGAGGTATTCTTGTCTATCACATGCTCACAAAGCTTATCGCTTTGATTTCAATGCATTCCGGCATCGTTTAGTGCCTCAAATCACCATTCGAAGTTTCGTAGGAGTATAGTTGTAATTTTCAACAAAAATTGTTCATTGGGATTTTGAGGTATTCTTGACTATCACATGCTCACAAAGCTTATGGCTTTGGTTTCAATGCATTCCGACATCATTTAGTGCCACAAATCACCATTCAAAGTTTCGTTGGAGTATAGTTGTAATTT
Source organism: Verbascum thapsus (assembly GCA_963669365.1). Taxonomy (NCBI): domain Eukaryota; kingdom Viridiplantae; phylum Streptophyta; class Magnoliopsida; order Lamiales; family Scrophulariaceae; genus Verbascum; species Verbascum thapsus. The sequence continues at coordinate 10,593,330 of OY770115.1, read as the reverse complement.
TCACCAAAAATCGTACGTTGGGATTTTGAGGTATTCTTGTCTATCACATGCTCACAAAGCTTATGGCTTTGGTTTCAACGCATTCCGACATCTTTTAGTGCCTCAAATCACCATTCGAAGTTTCGTAGGAGTATAGTTGTAATTTTCACCAAAAATCGTACATTGAGATTTTGAGGTATTCTTGTCTATCACATGCTCACAAAGCTTATGGCTTTGGTTTCAATGCATTCCGACTTCGTTTAGTGCCACAAATCACCATTCGAAGTTTCGTAGGGGTATAGTTGTAATTTTTACCTAAAATCGTATATTGAGATTTTGAGGTATTCTTATCTATCACATGTTTACAAAGCTTATGGCTTTGGTTTTAATGCATTCCGCCATCGTTTAGTGCCTCAAATCACCATTCGAAGTTTCGTAGGGGTATAGTTGTAATTTTCACCAAAAATCGTACATTGGGATTTTGAGGTATTCTTGTCTATCACATGCTCACAAAGCTTATGGCTTTGGTTTCAATGCATTCCGACATTGTTTAGTGCCTCAAATCACCATTCGAAGTTCCGTAGGGGTGTATAGTTGTAATTTTCACCAAAAATCGTACATTGGAATTTTGAGGTATTCTTGTCTATCACATGCTCACAAAGCTTATGGCTTTGGTTTCAATGCATTCCGACATCGTTTAGTTCCTCAAATCACCATTCGAAGTTTCGTTGGGGGTATAGTTGTAATTTTCACCAAAAATCGTACATTGGGATTCTGAGGTATTCTTGTTTATCACATGCTCACAAAGCTTATGACTTTGGTTTCAATGCATTCCGACACCGTTTAGTGCCTCAAATCACCATTCGAAGTTTCGTAGGGGTATAGTTGTAATTTTCACCAAAAATCGTACATTAGGATTTTGAGGTATTCTTGTCTATCACATGCTCACAAAGCTTATCGCTTTGATTTCAATGCATTCCGACATCGTTTAGTGTCTCAAATCACCATTCGAAGTTTCGTAGGGGTATAGTTGTAATTTTCACCAAAAATCGTACATTGGGATTTTGAGGTATTCTTGTCTATCACATGCTCACAAAGCTTATTGCTTTGATTTCAATGCATTCCGACATCATTTAGTGCCTCAAATCACCATTCGAAGTTTCGTAGGGGGTATAGTTGTAATTTTCACCAAAAATCGTTCATTGGGATTCTGAGGTATTCTTGTTTATCACATGCTCACAAAGCTTATGGCTTTGGTTTTCATGCATTCCGCCATCGTTTAGTGCCTCAAATCACCATTCGAAGTTTCGTAGGGGTATAGTTGTAATTTTCACCAAAAATCGTACATTGGGATTTTGAGGTATTCTTGTCTATCACATGCTCACAAAGCTTATCGCTTTGATTTTAATGCATTCCGACATCGTTTAGTGTCTCAAATCACCATTCGAAGTTTCGTAGGGGTATAGTTGTAATTTTCACCAAAAATCGTACATTGGGATTTTGAGGTATTCTTGTCTATCACATGTTTACAATGCTTATGGCTTTGGTTTTAATGCATTCCGCCATCGTTTAGTGCCTCAAATCACCATTCGAAGTTTCGTAGGGGTATAGTTGTAATTTTCACCAAAAATCGTACATTGGGATTTTGAGGTATTCTTGTCTATCACATGCTCACAAAGCTTATTGCTTTGATTTCAATGCATTCCGACATCGTTTAGTGCCTCAAATCACCATTCGAAGTTTCGTAGGGGGTATAGTTGTAATTTTCACCAAAAATCGTTCATTGGGATTCTGAGGTATTCTTGTTTATCACATGCTCACAAAGCTTATGGCTTTGGTTTTCATGCATTCCGCCATCGTTTAGTGCCTCAAATCACCATTCGAAGTTTCGTAGGGGGTATAGTTGTAATTTTCACCAAAAATCGTACATTGGGATTTTGAGGTATTCTTGTCTATAACATGCTCACAAAGCTTATCGCTTTGATTTCAATGCATTCCGCCATCGTTTAGTGTCTCAAATCACCATTCGAAGTTTCGTAGGGGTATAGTTGTAATTTTCACCAAAAATCGTACATTGGGATTTTGAGGTATTCTTGTCTATCACATGTTTACAATGCTTATGACTTTGGTTTTAATGCATTCCGCCATCGTTTAGTGCCTCAAATCACCATTCGAAGTTTCGTAGTGGTATAGTTGTAATTTTCACCAAAAATCGTACATTGGAATTTTGAGGTATTCTTGTCTATCACATGCTCACAAAGCTTATGGCTTTGGTTTCAATGCATTCCGACATCGTTTAGTGCCTCAAATCACCATTCGAAGTTTAGTTGGGGGTATAGTTGTAATTTTCACCAAAAATCGTACATTGGGATTCTGAGGTATTCTTGTTTATCACATGCTCACAAAGCTTATCGCTTTGATTTCAATGCATTCTGACATCGTTTAGTGTCTCAAATCACCATTCGAAGTTTCGTAGGGGTATAGTTGTCATTTTCACCAAAAATCGTGCATTGGGATTTTGAGGTATTCTTGTCTATCACATGGTAACAATGCTTATGGCTTTGGTTTTAATGCATTCCGCCATCGTTTAGTGCCTCAAATCACCATTCGAAGTTTCGTAGGGGTATAGTTGTAATTTTCACCAAAAATCGTACATTGGGATTTTGAGGTATTCTTGTCTATCACATGCTCACAAAGCTTATCGCTTTGATTTCAATGCATTCTGACATCGTTTAGTGTCTCAAATCACCATTCGAAGTTTCGTAGGGGTATAGTTGTCATTTTCACCAAAAATCGTACATTGGGATTTTGAGGTATTCTTGTCTATCACATGGTAACAATGCTTATGGCTTTGGTTTTAATGCATTCCGCCATCGTTTAGTGCCTCAAATCACCATTCGAAGTTTCGTAGGGGTATAGTTGTAATTTTCACCAAAAATCGTACATTGGGATTTTGAGGTATTCTTGTCTATCACATGCTCACAAAGCTTATTGCTTTGATTTCAATGCATTCCGACATCATTTAGTGCCTCAAATCACCATTCGAAGTTTCGTAGGGGGTATAGTTGTAATTTTCACCAAAAATCGTACATTGGGATTCTGAGGTATTCTTGTTTATCACATGCTCACAAGGCTTATGGCTTTGGCTTCAATGCATTCCGACACCGTTTAGTGCCTCAAATCACCATTCGAAGTTTCGTAGGGGTATAGTTGTAATTTTCACCAAAAATCGTACATTGGAATTTTGAGGTATTCTTGTCTATCACATGCTCACAAAGCTTATGGCTTTGGTTTCAATGCATTCCGACATCGTTTAGTGCCTCAAATCACCATTCGAAGTTTAGTTGGAGGTATAGTTGTAATTTTCACCAAAAATCGTACATTGGGATTCTGAGGTATTCTTGTTTATCACATGCTCACAAAGCTTATGGCTTTGGTTTCAATGCATTCCGACACCGTTTAGTGCCTCAAATCACCATTCGAAGTTTCGTAGGGGTATAGTTGTAATTTTCACCAAAAATCGTACATTGGGATTTTGAGGTATTCTTGTCTATCACATGCTCACAAAGCTTATCGCTTTGTTTTCAATGCATTCCGACATCGTTTAGTGCCTCAATTCACCATTCGAAGTTCCGTAGGGGTATAGTTGTAATTTTCACCAAAAATCGTACATTGGAATTTTGAGGTATTCTTGTCTATCACATGCTCACAAAGCTTATGGCTTTGGTTTCAATGCATTCCGACATCGTTTAGTGCCTCAAATCACCATTCGAAGTTTCGTTGGGGGTATAGTTGTAATTTTCACCAAAAATCGTACATTGGGATTCTGAGGTATTCTTGTTTATCACATGCTCACAAGGCTTATGGCTTTGGCTTCAATGCATTCCGACACCGTTTAGTGCCTCAAATCACCATTCGAAGTTTCGTAGGGGTATAGTTGTAATTTTCACCAAAAATCGTACATTGGGATTTTGAGGTATTCTTGTCTATCACATGCTCACAAAGCTTATGGCTTTGGTTTCAATGCATTCCGACATCGTTTAGTGCCTCAAATCACCATTCGAAGTTTCGTTGGGGGTATAGTTGTAATTTTCACCAAAAATCGTACATTGGGATTCTGAGGTATTCTTGTTTATCACATGCTCACAAGGCTTATGGCTTTGGCTTCAATGCATTCCGACACCGTTTAGTGCCTCAAATCACCATTCGAAGTTTCGTAGGGGTATAGTTGTAATTTTCACCAAAAATCGTACATTGGGATTTTGAGGTATTCTTGTCTATCACATGTTGACAATGCTTATGGCTTTGGTTTTAATGCATTCCGCCATCGTTTAGTGCCTCAAATCACCATTCGAAGTTTCGTAGGGGTATAGTTGTAATTTTCACCAAAAATCGTACATTGGGATTTTGAGGTATTCTTGTCTATCACATGCTCACAAAGCTTATTGCTTTGATTTCAATGCATTCCGACATCGTTTAGTGCCTGAAATCACCATTCGAAGTTTCGTAGGGGGTATAGTTGTAATTTTCACCAAAAATCGTACATTGGGATTTTGAGGTATTCTTGTCTATCACATGCTCACAAAGCTTATCGCTTTGATTTCAATGCATTCCGACATCGTTTAGTGTCTCAAATCACCATTCGAAGTTTCGTAGTGGTATAGTTGTAATTTTCACCAAAAATCGTACATTGGGATTTTGAGGTATTCTTGTCTATCACATGTTTACAATGCTTATGGCTTTGGTTTTAATGCATTCCGCCATCGTTTAGTGCCTCAAATCACCATTCGAAGTTTCGTAGGGGTATAGTTGTAATTTTCACCAAAAATCGTACATTGGGATTTTGAGGTATTCTTGTCTATCACATGCTCACAAAGCTTATTGCTTTGATTTCAATGCATTCCGACATCGTTTAGTGCCTCAAATCACCATTCGAAGTTTCGTAGGGGGTATAGTTGTAATTTTCACCAAAAATCGTTCATTGGGATTCTGAGGTATTCTTGTTTATCACATGCTCACAAAGCTTATGGCTTTGGTTTTCATGCATTCCGCCATCGTTTAGTGCCTCAAATCACCATTCGAAGTTTCGTAGGGGGTATAGTTGTAATTTTCACCAAAAATCGTACATTGGGATTTTGAGGTATTCTTGTCTATAACATGCTCACAAAGCTTATCGCTTTGATTTCAATGCATTCCGCCATCGTTTAGTGTCTCAAATCACCATTCGAAGTTTCGTAGGGGTATAGTTGTAATTTTCACCAAAAATCGTACATTGGGATTCTGAGGTATTCTTGTTTATCACATGCTCACAAAGCTTATGGCTTTGGTTTCAATGCATTCCGACACCGTTTAGTGCCTCAAATCACCATTCGAAGTTTCGTAGGGGTATAGTTGTAATTTTCACCAAAAATCGTACATTGGGATTTTGAGGTATTCTTGTCTATCACATGCTCACAAAGCTTATGGCTTTCATTTCAATGCATTCCGACATCGTTTAGTGGCTCAAATCACCATTCGAAGTTCCGTAGGGGGTATAGTTGTAATTTTCACCAAAAATCGTACGTTGGGATTTTGAGGTATTCTTGTCTATCACATGCTCACAAAGCTTATGGCTTTGGTTTCAACACATTCCGACATCTTTTAGTGCCTCAAATCACCATTCGAAGTTTCGTAGGAGTATAGTTGTAATTTTCACCAAAAATCGTACATTGAGATTTTGAGGTATTCTTGTCTATCACATGCTCACAAAGCTTATGGCTTTGGTTTCAATGCATTCCGACATCGTTTAGTGCCACAAATCACCATTCGAAGTTCCGTAGGGGTATAGTTGTAATTTTCACCAAAAATCGTACATTGGAATTTTGAGGTATTCTTGTCTATCACATGCTCACGAAGCTTATGGCTTTCGTTTCAATGCATTCCGACATCGTTTAGTGCCTCAAATCACCATTCGAAGTTCCGTAGGGGTATAGTTGTAATTTTTACCTAAAATCGTATATTGAGATTTTGAGGTATTCTTATCTATCACATGTTTACAAAGCTTATGGCTTTGGTTTTAATGCATTCCGCCATCGTTTAGTACCTCAAATCACCAATCGAAGTTTCGTAGGGGTATAGTTGTATTTTTCACCAAAAATCGTACATTGAGATTTTGAGGTATTCTTGTCTATCACATGCTCACAAAGCTTATGGCTTTGGTTTCAATGCATTCCGACATCGTTTAGTGCCTCAAATCACCATTCGAAGTTCCGTAGGGGTATAGTTGTAATTTTCACCAAAAATCGTACATTGGGATTCTGAGGTATTCTTGTTTATCACATGCTCACAAGGCTTATGGCTTTGGTTTCAATGCATTCCGACACCGTTTAGTGCCTCAAATCACCATTCGAAGTTTCGTAGGGGTATAGTTGTAATTTTCACCAAAAATCGTACATTGGGATTTTGAGGTATTCTTGTCTATAACATGTTTACAATGCTTATGGCTTTGGTTTTAATGCATTCCGCCATCGTTTAGTGCCTCAAATCACCATTCGAAGTTTCGTAGGGCTATAGTTGTAATTTTCACCAAAAATCGTACATTGGGATTTTGAGGTATTCTTGTCTATCACATGCTCACAAAGCTTATTGCTTTGATTTCAATGCATTCCGACATCGTTTAGTGCTTGAAATCACCATTCGAAGTTTCGTAGGGGGTATAGTTGTAATTTTCACCAAAAATCGTTCATTGGGATTCTGAGGTATTCTTGTTTATCACATGCTCACAAAGCTTATGGCTTTGGTTTTCATGCATTCCGCCATCGTTTAGTGCCTCAAATCACCATTCGAAGTTTCGTAGGGGTATAGTTGTAATTTTCACCAAAAATCGTACATTGGGATTTTGAGGTATTCTTGTCTATCACATGCTCACAAAGCTTATCGCTTTGATTTTAATGCATTCCGACATCGTTTAGTGTCTCAAATCACCATTCGAAGTTTCGTAGGGGTATAGTTGTAATTTTCACCAAAAATCGTACATTGGGATTTTGAGGTATTCTTGTCTATAACATGTTTACAATGCTTATGGCTTTGGTTTTAATGCATTCCGCCATCGTTTAGTGCCTCAAATCACCATTCGAAGTTTCGTAGGGGTATAGTTGTAATTTTCACCAAAAATCGTACATTGGGATTTTGAGGTATTCTTGTCTATCACATGCTCACAAAGCTTATTGCTTTGATTTCAATGCATTCCGACATCGTTTAGTGCCTCAAATCACCATTCGAAGTTTCGTAGGGGGTATAGTTGTAATTTTCACCAAAAATCGTTCATTGGGATTCTGAGGTATTCTTGTTTATCACATGCTCACAAAGCTTATGGCTTTGGTTTTCATGCATTCCGCCATCGTTTAGTGCCTCAAATCACCATTCGAAGTTTCGTAGGGGGTATAGTTGTAATTTTCACCAAAAATCGTACATTGGGATTTTGAGGTATTCTTGTCTATAACATGCTCACAAAGCTTATCGCTTTGATTTCAATGCATTCCGCCATCGTTTAGTGTCTCAAATCACCATTCGAAGTTTCGTAGGGGTATAGTTGTAATTTTCACCAAAAATCGTACATTGGGATTTTGAGGTATTCTTGTCTATCACATGTTTACAATGCTTATGACTTTGGTTTTAATGCATTCCGCCATCGTTTAGTGCCTCAAATCACCATTCGAAGTTTCGTAGTGGTATAGTTGTAATTTTCACCAAAAATCGTACATTGGAATTTTGAGGTATTCTTGTCTATCACATGCTCACAAAGCTTATGGCTTTGGTTTCAATGCATTCCGACATCGTTTAGTGCCTCAAATCACCATTCGAAGTTTAGTTGGGGGTATAGTTGTAATTTTCACCAAAAATCGTACATTGGGATTCTGAGGTATTCTTGTTTATCACATGCTCACAAAGCTTATGACTTTGATTTCAATGCATTCCGACACCGTTTAGTGCCTCAAATCACCATTCGAAGTTTCGTAGGGGTATAGTTGTAATTTTCACCAAAAATCGTACATTGGGATTTTGAGGTATTCTTGTCTATCACATGCTCACAAAGCTTATCGCTTTGATTTCAATGCATTCTGACATCGTTTAGTGTCTCAAATCACCATTCGAAGTTTCGTAGGGGTATAGTTGTCATTTTCACCAAAAATCGTACATTGGGATTTTGAGGTATTCTTGTCTATCACATGGTAACAATGCTTATGGCTTTGGTTTTAATGCATTCCGCCATCGTTTAGTGCCTCAAATCACCATTCGAAGTTTCGTAGGGGTATAGTTGTAATTTTCACCAAAAATCGTACATTGGGATTTTGAGGTATTCTTGTCTATCACATGCTCACAAAGCTTATTGCTTTGATTTCAATGCATTCCGACATCATTTAGTGCCTCAAATCACCATTCGAAGTTTCGTAGGGGGTATAGTTGTAATATTCACCAAAAATCGTTCATTGGGATTCTGAGGTATTCTTGTTTATCACATGCTCACAAAGCTTATGGCTTTGGTTTTCATGCATTCCGCCATCGTTTAGTGCCTCAAATCACCATTCGAAGTTTCGTAGGGGTATAGTTGTAATTTTCACCAAAAATCGTACATTGGGATTTTGAGGTATTCTTGTCTATCACATGCTCACAAAGCTTATCGCTTTGATTTCAATGCATTCCGACATCGTTTAGTGTCTCAAATCACCATTCGAAGTTTCGTAGTGGTATAGTTGTAATTTTCACCAAAAATCGTACATTGGGATTTTGAGGTATTCTTGTCTATCACATGTTTACAATGCTTATGGCTTTGGTTTTAATGCATTCCGCCATCGTTTAGTGCCTCAAATCACCATTCGAAGTTTCGTAGGGGTATAGTTGTAATTTTCACCAAAAATCGTACATTGGGATTTTGAGGTATTCTTGTCTATCACATGCTCACAAAGCTTATCGCTTTGATTTCAATGCATTCTGACATCGTTTAGTGTCTCAAATCACCATTCGAAGTTTCGTAGGGGTATAGTTGTCATTTTCACCAAAAATCGTACATTGGGATTTTGAGGTATTCTTGTCTATCACATGGTAACAATGCTTATGGCTTTGGTTTTAATGCATTCCGCCATCGTTTAGTGCCTCAAATCACCATTCGAAGTTTCGTAGGGGTATAGTTGTAATTTTCACCAAAAATCGTACATTGGGATTTTGAGGTATTCTTGTCTATCACATGCTCACAAAGCTTATTGCTTTGATTTCAATGCATTCCGACATCATTTAGTGCCTCAAATCACCATTCGAAGTTTCGTAGGGGGTATAGTTGTAATTTTCACCAAAAATCGTACATTGGGATTCTGAGGTATTCTTGTTTATCACATGCTCACAAGGCTTATGGCTTTGGCTTCAATGCATTCCGACACCGTTTAGTGCCTCAAATCACCATTCGAAGTTTCGTAGGGGTATAGTTGTAATTTTCACCAAAAATCGTACATTGGAATTTTGAGGTATTCTTGTCTATCACATGCTCACAAAGCTTATGGCTTTGGTTTCAATGCATTCCGACATCGTTTAGTGCCTCAAATCACCATTCGAAGTTTAGTTGGAGGTATAGTTGTAATTTTCACCAAAAATCGTACATTGGGATTCTGAGGTATTCTTGTTTATCACATGCTCACAAAGCTTATGGCTTTGGTTTCAATGCATTCCGACACCGTTTAGTGCCTCAAATCACCATTCGAAGTTTCGTAGGGGTATAGTTGTAATTTTCACCAAAAATCGTACATTGGGATTTTGAGGTATTCTTGTCTATCACATGCTCACAAAGCTTATCGCTTTGTTTTCAATGCATTCCGACATCGTTTAGTGCCTCAATTCACCATTCGAAGTTCCGTAGGGGTATAGTTGTAATTTTCACCAAAAATCGTACATTGGAATTTTGAGGTATTCTTGTCTATCACATGCTCACAAAGCTTATGGCTTTGGTTTCAATGCATTCCGACATCGTTTAGTGCCTCAAATCACCATTCGAAGTTTCGTTGGGGGTATAGTTGTAATTTTCACCAAAAATCGTACATTGGGATTCTGAGGTATTCTTGTTTATCACATGCTCACAAGGCTTATGGCTTTGGCTTCAATGCATTCCGACACCGTTTAGTGCCTCAAATCACCATTCGAAGTTTCGTAGGGGTATAGTTGTAATTTTCACCAAAAATCGTACATTGGGATTTTGAGGTATTCTTGTCTATCACATGCTCACAAAGCTTATGGCTTTGGTTTCAATGCATTCCGACATCGTTTAGTGCCTCAAATCACCATTCGAAGTTTCGTTGGGGGTATAGTTGTAATTTTCACCAAAAATCGTACATTGGGATTCTGAGGTATTCTTGTTTATCACATGCTCACAAGGCTTATGGCTTTGGCTTCAATGCATTCCGACACCGTTTAGTGCCTCAAATCACCATTCGAAGTTTCGTAGGGGTATAGTTGTAATTTTCACCAAAAATCGTACATTGGGATTTTGAGGTATTCTTGTCTATCACATGTTGACAATGCTTATGGCTTTGGTTTTAATGCATTCCGCCATCGTTTAGTGCCTCAAATCACCATTCGAAGTTTCGTAGGGGTATAGTTGTAATTTTCACCAAAAATCGTACATTGGGATTTTGAGGTATTCTTGTCTATCACATGCTCACAAAGCTTATTGCTTTGATTTCAATGCATTCCGACATCGTTTAGTGCCTGAAATCACCATTCGAAGTTTCGTAGGGGGTATAGTTGTAATTTTCACCAAAAATCGTACATTGGGATTTTGAGGTATTCTTGTCTATCACATGCTCACAAAGCTTATCGCTTTGATTTCAATGCATTCCGACATCGTTTAGTGTCTCAAATCACCATTCGAAGTTTCGTAGTGGTATAGTTGTAATTTTCACCAAAAATCGTACATTGGGATTTTGAGGTATTCTTGTCTATCACATGTTTACAATGCTTATGGCTTTGGTTTTAATGCATTCCGCCATCGTTTAGTGCCTCAAATCACCATTCGAAGTTTCGTAGGGGTATAGTTGTAATTTTCACCAAAAATCGTACATTGGGATTTTGAGGTATTCTTGTCTATCACATGCTCACAAAGCTTATTGCTTTGATTTCAATGCATTCCGACATCGTTTAGTGCCTCAAATCACCATTCGAAGTTTCGTAGGGGGTATAGTTGTAATTTTCACCAAAAATCGTTCATTGGGATTCTGAGGTATTCTTGTTTATCACATGCTCACAAAGCTTATGGCTTTGGTTTTCATGCATTCCGCCATCGTTTAGTGCCTCAAATCACCATTCGAAGTTTCGTAGGGGGTATAGTTGTAATTTTCACCAAAAATCGTACATTGGGATTTTGAGGTATTCTTGTCTATAACATGCTCACAAAGCTTATCGCTTTGATTTCAATGCATTCCGCCATCGTTTAGTGTCTCAAATCACCATTCGAAGTTTCGTAGGGGTATAGTTGTAATTTTCACCAAAAATCGTACATTGGGATTCTGAGGTATTCTTGTTTATCACATGCTCACAAAGCTTATGGCTTTGGTTTCAATGCATTCCGACACCGTTTAGTGCCTCAAATCACCATTCGAAGTTTCGTAGGGGTATAGTTGTAATTTTCACCAAAAATCGTACATTGGGATTTTGAGGTATTCTTGTCTATCACATGCTCACAAAGCTTATGGCTTTCATTTCAATGCATTCCGACATCGTTTAGTGGCTCAAATCACCATTCGAAGTTCCGTAGGGGGTATAGTTGTAATTTTCACCAAAAATCGTACGTTGGGATTTTGAGGTATTCTTGTCTATCACATGCTCACAAAGCTTATGGCTTTGGTTTCAACGCATTCCGACATCTTTTAGTGCCTCAAATCACCATTCGAAGTTTCGTAGGAGTATAGTTGTAATTTTCACCAAAAATCGTACATTGAGATTTTGAGGTATTCTTGTCTATCACATGCTCACAAAGCTTATGGCTTTGGTTTCAATGCATTCCGACATCGTTTAGTGCCACAAATCACCATTCGAAGTTCCGTAGGGGTATAGTTGTAATTTTCACCAAAAATCGTACATTGGAATTTTGAGGTATTCTTGTCTATCACATGCTCACGAAGCTTATGGCTTTCGTTTCAATGCATTCCGACATCGTTTAGTGCCTCAAATCACCATTCGAAGTTCCGTAGGGGTATAGTTGTAATTTTTACCTAAAATCGTATATTGAGATTTTGAGGTATTCTTATCTATCACATGTTTACAAAGCTTATGGCTTTGGTTTTAATGCATTCCGCCATCGTTTAGTACCTCAAATCACCAATCGAAGTTTCGTAGGGGTATAGTTGTATTTTTCACCAAAAATCGTACATTGAGATTTTGAGGTATTCTTGTCTATCACATGCTCACAAAGCTTATGGCTTTGGTTTCAATGCATTCCGACATCGTTTAGTGCCTCAAATCACCATTCGAAGTTCCGTAGGGGTATAGTTGTAATTTTCACCAAAAATCGTACATTGGGATTCTGAGGTATTCTTGTTTATCACATGCTCACAAGGCTTATGGCTTTGGTTTCAATGCATTCCGACACCGTTTAGTGCCTCAAATCACCATTCGAAGTTTCGTAGGGGTATAGTTGTAATTTTCACCAAAAATCGTACATTGGGATTTTGAGGTATTCTTGTCTATAACATGTTTACAATGCTTATGGCTTTGGTTTTAATGCATTCCGCCATCGTTTAGTGCCTCAAATCACCATTCGAAGTTTCGTAGGGCTATAGTTGTAATTTTCACCAAAAATCGTACATTGGGATTTTGAGGTGTTCTTGTCTATCACATGCTCACAAAGCTTATTGCTTTGATTTCAATGCATTCCGACATCGTTTAGTGCTTGAAATCACCATTCGAAGTTTCGTAGGGGGTATAGTTGTAATTTTCACCAAAAATCGTTCATTGGGATTCTGAGGTATTCTTGTTTATCACATGCTCACAAAGCTTATGGCTTTGGTTTTCATGCATTCCGCCATCGTTTAGTGCCTCAAATCACCATTCGAAGTTTCGTAGGGGTATAGTTGTAATTTTCACCAAAAATCGTACATTGGGATTTTGAGGTATTCTTGTCTATCACATGCTCACAAAGCTTATCGCTTTGATTTTAATGCATTCCGACATCGTTTAGTGTCTCAAATCACCATTCGAAGTTTCGTAGGGGTATAGTTGTAATTTTCACCAAAAATCGTACATTGGGATTTTGAGGTATTCTTGTCTATAACATGTTTACAATGCTTATGGCTTTGGTTTTAATGCATTCCGCCATCGTTTAGTGCCTCAAATCACCATTCGAAGTTTCGTAGGGGTATAGTTGTAATTTTCACCAAAAATCGTACATTGGGATTTTGAGGTATTCTTGTCTATCACATGCTCACAAAGCTTATTGCTTTGATTTCAATGCATTCCGACATCGTTTAGTGCCTCAAATCACCATTCGAAGTTTCGTAGGGGGTATAGTTGTAATTTTCACCAAAAATCGTTCATTGGGATTCTGAGGTATTCTTGTTTATCACATGCTCACAAAGCTTATGGCTTTGGTTTTCATGCATTCCGCCATCGTTTAGTGCCTCAAATCACCATTCGAAGTTTCGTAGGGGGTATAGTTGTAATTTTCACCAAAAATCGTACATTGGGATTTTGAGGTATTCTTGTCTATAACATGCTCACAAAGCTTATCGCTTTGATTTCAATGCATTCCGCCATCGTTTAGTGTCTCAAATCACCATTCGAAGTTTCGTAGGGGTATAGTTGTAATTTTCACCAAAAATCGTACATTGGGATTTTGAGGTATTCTTGTCTATCACATGTTTACAATGCTTATGACTTTGGTTTTAATGCATTCCGCCATCGTTTAGTGCCTCAAATCACCATTCGAAGTTTCGTAGTGGTATAGTTGTAATTTTCACCAAAAATCGTACATTGGAATTTTGAGGTATTCTTGTCTATCACATGCTCACAAAGCTTATGGCTTTGGTTTCAATGCATTCCGACATCGTTTAGTGCCTCAAATCACCATTCGAAGTTTAGTTGGGGGTATAGTTGTAATTTTCACCAAAAATCGTACATTGGGATTCTGAGGTATTCTTGTTTATCACATGCTCACAAAGCTTATGACTTTGATTTCAATGCATTCCGACACCGTTTAGTGCCTCAAATCACCATTCGAAGTTTCGTAGGGGTATAGTTGTAATTTTCACCAAAAATCGTACATTGGGATTTTGAGGTATTCTTGTCTATCACATGCTCACAAAGCTTATCGCTTTGATTTCAATGCATTCTGACATCGTTTAGTGCCTCAAATCACCATTCGAAGTTTCGTAGGGCTATAGTTGTAATTTTCACCAAAAATCGTACATTGGGATTTTGAGGTATTCTTGTCTATCACATGCTCACGAAGCTTATGGCTTTCGTTTCAATGCATTCCGACATCGTTTAGTGCCTCAAATCACCATTCGAAGTTCCGTAGGGGTATAGTTGTAATTTTTACCTAAAATCGTATATTGAGATTTTGAGGTATTCTTATCTATCACATGTTTACAAAGCTTATGGCTTTGGTTTTAATGCATTCCGCCATCGTTTAGTACCTCAAATCACCAATCGAAGTTTCGTAGGGGTATAGTTGTATTTTTCACCAAAAATCGTACATTGAGATTTTGAGGTATTCTTGTCTATCACATGCTCACAAAGCTTATGGCTTTGGTTTCAATGCATTCCGACATCGTTTAGTGCCTCAAATCACCATTCGAAGTTCCGTAGGGGTATAGTTGTAATTTTCACCAAAAATCGTACATTGGGATTCTGAGGTATTCTTGTTTATCACATGCTCACAAGGCTTATGGCTTTGGTTTCAATGCATTCCGACACCGTTTAGTGCCTCAAATCACCATTCGAAGTTTCGTAGGGGTATAGTTGTAATTTTCACCAAAAATCGTACATTGGGATTTTGAGGTATTCTTGTCTATAACATGTTTACAATGCTTATGGCTTTGGTTTTAATGCATTCCGCCATCGTTTAGTGCCTCAAATCACCATTCGAAGTTTCGTAGGGCTATAGTTGTAATTTTCACCAAAAATCGTACATTGGGATTTTGAGGTATTCTTGTCTATCACATGCTCACAAAGCTTATTGCTTTGATTTCAATGCATTCCGACATCGTTTAGTGCTTGAAATCACCATTCGAAGTTTCGTAGGGGGTATAGTTGTAATTTTCACCAAAAATCGTTCATTGGGATTCTGAGGTATTCTTGTTTATCACATGCTCACAAAGCTTATGGCTTTGGTTTTCATGCATTCCGCCATCGTTTAGTGCCTCAAATCACCATTCGAAGTTTCGTAGGGGTATAGTTGTAATTTTCACCAAAAATCGTACATTGGGATTTTGAGGTATTCTTGTCTATCACATGCTCACAAAGCTTATCGCTTTGATTTTAATGCATTCCGACATCGTTTAGTGTCTCAAATCACCATTCGAAGTTTCGTAGGGGTATAGTTGTAATTTTCACCAAAAATCGTACATTGGGATTTTGAGGTATTCTTGTCTATAACATGTTTACAATGCTTATGGCTTTGGTTTTAATGCATTCCGCCATCGTTTAGTGCCTCAAATCACCATTCGAAGTTTCGTAGGGGTATAGTTGTAATTTTCACCAAAAATCGTACATTGGGATTTTGAGGTATTCTTGTCTATCACATGCTCACAAAGCTTATTGCTTTGATTTCAATGCATTCCGACATCGTTTAGTGCCTCAAATCACCATTCGAAGTTTCGTAGGGGGTATAGTTGTAATTTTCACCAAAAATCGTTCATTGGGATTCTGAGGTATTCTTGTTTATCACATGCTCACAAAGCTTATGGCTTTGGTTTTCATGCATTCCGCCATCGTTTAGTGCCTCAAATCACCATTCGAAGTTTCGTAGGGGGTATAGTTGTAATTTTCACCAAAAATCGTACATTGGGATTTTGAGGTATTCTTGTCTATAACATGCTCACAAAGCTTATCGCTTTGATTTCAATGCATTCCGCCATCGTTTAGTGTCTCAAATCACCATTCGAAGTTTCGTAGGGGTATAGTTGTAATTTTCACCAAAAATCGTACATTGGGATTTTGAGGTATTCTTGTCTATCACATGTTTACAATGCTTATGACTTTGGTTTTAATGCATTCCGCCATCGTTTAGTGCCTCAAATCACCATTCGAAGTTTCGTAGTGGTATAGTTGTAATTTTCACCAAAAATCGTACATTGGAATTTTGAGGTATTCTTGTCTATCACATGCTCACAAAGCTTATGGCTTTGGTTTCAATGCATTCCGACATCGTTTAGTGCCTCAAATCACCATTCGAAGTTTAGTTGGGGGTATAGTTGTAATTTTCACCAAAAATCGTACATTGGGATTCTGAGGTATTCTTGTTTATCACATGCTCACAAAGCTTATGACTTTGATTTCAATGCATTCCGACACCGTTTAGTGCCTCAAATCACCATTCGAAGTTTCGTAGGGGTATAGTTGTAATTTTCACCAAAAATCGTACATTGGGATTTTGAGGTATTCTTGTCTATCACATGCTCACAAAGCTTATCGCTTTGATTTCAATGCATTCTGACATCGTTTAGTGTCTCAAATCACCATTCGAAGTTTCGTAGGGGTATAGTTGTCATTTTCACCAAAAATCGTACATTGGGATTTTGAGGTATTCTTGTCTATCACATGGTAACAATGCTTATGGCTTTGGTTTTAATGCATTCCGCCATCGTTTAGTGCCTCAAATCACCATTCGAAGTTTCGTAGGGGTATAGTTGTAATTTTCACCAAAAATCGTACATTGGGATTTTGAGGTATTCTTGTCTATCACATGCTCACAAAGCTTATTGCTTTGATTTCAATGCATTCCGACATCATTTAGTGCCTCAAATCACCATTCGAAGTTTCGTAGGGGGTATAGTTGTAATATTCACCAAAAATCGTTCATTGGGATTCTGAGGTATTCTTGTTTATCACATGCTCACAAAGCTTATGGCTTTGGTTTTCATGCATTCCGCCATCGTTTAGTGCCTCAAATCACCATTCGAAGTTTCGTAGGGGTATAGTTGTAATTTTCACCAAAAATCGTACATTGGGATTTTGAGGTATTCTTGTCTATCACATGCTCACAAAGCTTATCGCTTTGATTTCAATGCATTCCGACATCGTTTAGTGTCTCAAATCACCATTCGAAGTTTCGTAGTGGTATAGTTGTAATTTTCACCAAAAATCGTACATTGGGATTTTGAGGTATTCTTGTCTATCACATGTTTACAATGCTTATGGCTTTGGTTTTAATGCATTCCGCCATCGTTTAGTGCCTCAAATCACCATTCGAAGTTTCGTAGGGGTATAGTTGTAATTTTCACCAAAAATCGTACATTGGGATTTTGAGGTATTCTTGTCTATCACATGCTCACAAAGCTTATTGCTTTGATTTCAATGCATTCCGACATCGTTTAGTGCCTCAAATCACCATTCGAAGTTTCGTAGGGGGTATAGTTGTAATTTTCACCAAAAATCGTTCATTGGGATTCTGAGGTATTCTTGTTTATCACATGCTCACAAAGCTTATGGCTTTGGTTTTCATGCATTCCGCCATCGTTTAGTGCCTCAAATCACCATTCGAAGTTTCGTAGGGGGTATAGTTGTAATTTTCACCAAAAATCGTACATTGGGATTTTGAGGTATTCTTGTCTATAACATGCTCACAAAGCTTATCGCTTTGATTTCAATGCATTCCGCCATCGTTTAGTGTCTCAAATCACCATTCGAAGTTTCGTAGGGGTATAGTTGTAATTTTCACCAAAAATCGTACATTGGGATTTTGAGGTATTCTTGTCTATCACATGTTTACAATGCTTATGACTTTGGTTTTAATGCATTCCGCCATCGTTTAGTGCCTCAAATCACCATTCGAAGTTTCGTAGTGGTATAGTTGTAATTTTCACCAAAAATCGTACATTGGAATTTTGAGGTATTCTTGTCTATCACATGCTCACAAAGCTTATGGCTTTGGTTTCAATGCATTCCGACATCGTTTAGTGCCTCAAATCACCATTCGAAGTTTAGTTGGGGGTATAGTTGTAATTTTCACCAAAAATCGTACATTGGGATTCTGAGGTATTCTTGTTTATCACATGCTCACAAAGCTTATGGCTTTGGTTTCAATGCATTCCGACACCGTTTAGTGCCTCAAATCACCATTCGAAGTTTCGTAGGGGTATAGTTGTAATTTTCACCAAAAATCGTACATTGGGATTTTGAGGTATTCTTGTCTATCACATGCTCACAAAGCTTATCGCTTTGTTTTCAATGCATTCCGACATCGTTTAGTGCCTCAATTCACCATTCGAAGTTCCGTAGGGGTATAGTTGTAATTTTCACCAAAAATCGTACATTGGAATTTTGAGGTATTCTTGTCTATCACATGCTCACAAAGCTTATGGCTTTGATTTCAATGCATTCCGACATCGTTTAGTGCCTCAAATCACCATTCGAAGTTTCGTTGGGGGTATAGTTGTAATTTTCACCAAAAATCGTACATTGGGATTCTGAGGTATTCTTGTTTATCACATGTTCACAAGGCTTATGGCTTTGGCTTCAATGCATTCCGACACCGTTTAGTGCCTCAAATCACCATTCGAAGTTTCGTAGGGGTATAGTTGTAATTTTCACCAAAAATCGTACATTGGGATTTTGAGGTATTCTTGTCTATCACATGCTCACAAAGCTTATGGCTTTGGTTTCAATGCATTCCGACATCGTTTAGTGCCTCAAATCACCATTCGAAGTTTCGTTGGGCGTATAGTTGTAATTTTCACCAAAAATCGTACATTGGGATTCTGAGGTATTCTTGTTTATCACATGCTCACAAGGCTTATGGCTTTGGCTTCAATGCATTCCGACACCGTTTAGTGCCTCAAATCACCATTCGAAGTTTCGTAGGGGTATAGTTGTAATTTTCACCAAAAATCGTACATTGGGATTTTGAGGTATTCTTGTCTATCACATGTTTACAATGCTTATGGCTTTGGTTTTAATGCATTCCGCCATCGTTTAGTGCCTCAAATCACCATTCGAAGTTTCGTAGGGGTATAGTTGTAATTTTCACCAAAAATCGTACATTGGGATTTTGAGGTATTCTTGTCTATCACATGCTCACAAAGCTTATTGCTTTGATTTCAATGCATTCCGACATCGTTTAGTGCCTGAAATCACCATTCGAAGTTTCGTAGGGGGTATAGTTGTAATTTTCACCAAAAATCGTACATTGGGATTTTGAGGTATTCTTGTCTATCACATGCTCACAAAGCTTATCGCTTTGATTTCAATGCATTCCGACATCGTTTAGTGTCTCAAATCACCATTCGAAGTTTCGTAGTGGTATAGTTGTAATTTTCACCAAAAATCGTACATTGGGATTTTGAGGTATTCTTGTCTATCACATGCTCACAAAGCTTATCGCTTTGATTTCAATGCATTCTGACATCGTTTAGTGTCTCAAATCACCATTCGAAGTTTCGTAGGGGTATAGTTGTCATTTTCACCAAAAATCGTACATTGGGATTTTGAGGTATTCTTGTCTATCACATGGTAACAATGCTTATGGCTTTGGTTTTAATGCATTCCGCCATCGTTTAGTGCCTCAAATCACCATTCGAAGTTTCGTAGGGGTATAGTTGTAATTTTCACCAAAAATCGTACATTGGGATTTTGAGGTATTCTTGTCTATCACATGCTCACAAAGCTTATCGCTTTGATTTCAATGCATTCCGACATCGTTTAGTGTCTCAAATCACCATTCGAAGTTTCGTAGGGGTATAGTTGTAATTTTCACCAAAAATCGTACATTGGGATTTTGAGGTATTCTTGTCTATCACATGCTCACAAAGCTTATTGCTTTGATTTCAATGCATTCCGACATCGTTTAGTGCCTCAAATCACCATTCGAAGTTTCGTAGGGGGTATAGTTGTAATTTTCACCAAAAATCGTTCATTGGGATTCTGAGGTATTCTTGTTTATCACATGCTCACAAAGCTTATGGCTTTGGTTTTCATGCATTCCGCCATCGTTTAGTGCCTCAAATCACCATTCGAAGTTTCGTAGGGGGTATAGTTGTAATTTTCACCAAAAATCGTACATTGGGATTTTGAGGTATTCTTGTCTATAACATGCTCACAAAGCTTATCGCTTTGATTTCAATGCATTCCGCCATCGTTTAGTGTCTCAAATCACCATTCGAAGTTTCGTAGGGGTATAGTTGTAATTTTCACCAAAAATCGTACATTGGGATTCTGAGGTATTCTTGTTTATCACATGCTCACAAAGCTTATGGCTTTGGTTTCAATGCATTCCGACACCGTTTAGTGCCTCAAATCACCATTCGAAGTTTCGTAGGGGTATAGTTGTAATTTTCACCAAAAATCGTACATTGGGATTTTGAGGTATTCTTGTCTATCACATGCTCACAAAGCTTATGGCTTTCATTTCAATGCATTCCGACATCGTTTAGTGGCTCAAATCACCATTCGAAGTTCCGTAGGGGGTATAGTTGTAATTTTCACCAAAAATCGTACGTTGGGATTTTGAGGTATTCTTGTCTATCACATGCTCACAAAGCTTATGGCTTTGGTTTCAACGCATTCCGACATCTTTTAGTGCCTCAAATCACCATTCGAAGTTTCGTAGGAGTATAGTTGTAATTTTCACCAAAAATCGTACATTGAGATTTTGAGGTATTCTTGTCTATCACATGCTCACAAAGCTTATGGCTTTGGTTTCAATGCATTCCGACATCGTTTAGTGCCACAAATCAACATTCGAAGTTCCGTAGGGGTATAGTTGTAATTTTCACCAAAAATCGTACATTGGAATTTTGAGGTATTCTTGTCTATCACATGCTCACGAAGCTTATGGCTTTCGTTTCAATGCATTCCGACATCGTTTAGTGCCTCAAATCACCATTCGAAGTTCCGTAGGGGTATAGTTGTAATTTTTACCTAAAATCGTATATTGAGATTTTGAGGTATTCTTATCTATCACATGTTTACAAAGCTTATGGCTTTGGTTTTAATGCATTCCGCCATCGTTTAGTACCTCAAATCACCAATCGAAGTTTCGTAGGGGTATAGTTGTAATTTTCACCAAAAATCGTACATTGAGATTTTGAGGTATTCTTGTCTATCACATGCTCACAAAGCTTATGGCTTTGGTTTCAATGCATTCCGACATCGTTTAGTGCCTCAAATCACCATTCGAAGTTCCGTAGGGGTATAGTTGTAATTTTCACCAAAAATCGTACATTGGAATTTTAAGGTATTCTTGTTTATCACATGCTCACAAAGCTTATGGCTTTGGTTTCAATGCATTCCGACACCGTTTAGTGCCTCAAATCACCATTCGAAGTTTCGTAGGGGTATAGTTGTAATTTTCACCAAAAATCGTACATTGGGATTTTGAGGTATTCTTGTCTATCACATGCTCACAAAGCTTATGGCTTTCATTTCAATGCATTCCGACATCGTTTAGTGGCTCAAATCACCATTCGAAGTTCCGTAGGGGGTATAGTTGTAATTTTCACCAAAAATCGTACATTGGAATTTTGAGGTATTCTTGTCTATCACATGCTCACGAAGCTTATGGCTTTCGTTTCAATGCATTCCGACATCGTTTAGTGCCTCAAATCACCATTCGAAGTTCCGTAGGGGTATAGTTGTAATTTTTACCTAAAATCGTATATTGAGATTTTGAGGTATTCTTATCTATCACATGTTTACAAAGCTTATGGCTTTGGTTTTAATGCATTCCGCCATCGTTTAGTACCTCAAATCACCAATCGAAGTTTCGTAGGGGTATAGTTGTAATTTTCACCAAAAATCGTACATTGAGATTTTGAGGTATTCTTGTCTATCACATGCTCACAAAGCTTATGGCTTTGGTTTCAATGCATTCCGACATCGTTTAGTTCCTCAAATCACCATTCGAAGTTCCGTAGGGGTATAGTTGTAATTTTCACCAAAAATCGTACATTGGAATTTTAAGGTATTCTTGTCTATCACATGCTCACAAAGCTTATGGCTTTGGTTTCAATGCATTCCGACATCGTTTAGTGCCTCAAATCACCATTCGAAGTTTCGTTGGGGGTATAGTTGTAATTTTCACCAAAAATCGTACATTGGGATTCTGAGGTATTCTTGTTTATCACATGCTCACAAGGCTTATGGCTTTGGTTTCAATGCATTCCGACACCGTTTAGTGCCTCAAATCACCATTCGAAGTTTCGTAGGGGTATAGTTGTAATTTTCACCAAAAATCGTACATTGGGATTTTGAGGTATTCTTGTCTATAACATGTTTACAATGCTTATGGCTTTGGTTTTAATGCATTCCGCCATCGTTTAGTGCCTCAAATCACCATTCGAAGTTTCGTAGGGCTATAGTTGTAATTTTCACCAAAAATCGTACATTGGGATTTTGAGGTATTCTTGTCTATCACATGCTCACAAAGCTTATTGCTTTGATTTCAATGCATTCCGACATCGTTTAGTGCTTGAAATCACCATTCGAAGTTTCGTAGGGGGTATAGTTGTAATTTTCACCAAAAATCGTTCATTGGGATTCTGAGGTATTCTTGTTTATCACATGCTCACAAAGCTTATGGCTTTGGTTTTCATGCATTCCGCCATCGTTTAGTGCCTCAAATCACCATTCGAAGTTTCGTAGGGGTATAGTTGTAATTTTCACCAAAAATCGTACATTGGGATTTTGAGGTATTCTTGTCTATCACATGCTCACAAAGCTTATCGCTTTGATTTTAATGCATTCCGACATCGTTTAGTGTCTCAAATCACCATTCGAAGTTTCGTAGGGGTATAGTTGTAATTTTCACCAAAAATCGTACATTGGGATTTTGAGGTATTCTTGTCTATCACATGTTTACAATGCTTATGGCTTTGGTTTTAATGCATTCCGCCATCGTTTAGTGCCTCAAATCACCATTCGAAGTTTCGTAGGGGTATAGTTGTAATTTTCACCAAAAATCGTACATTGGGATTTTGAGGTATTCTTGTCTATCACATGCTCACAAAGCTTATTGCTTTGATTTCAATGCATTCCGACATCGTTTAGTGCCTCAAATCACCATTCGAAGTTTCGTAGGGGGTATAGTTGTAATTTTCACCAAAAATCGTTCATTGGGATTCTGAGGTATTCTTGTTTATCACATGCTCACAAAGCTTATGGCTTTGGTTTTCATGCATTCCGCCATCGTTTAGTGCCTCAAATCACCATTCGAAGTTTCGTAGGGGGTATAGTTGTAATTTTCACCAAAAATCGTACATTGGGATTTTGAGGTATTCTTGTCTATAACATGCTCACAAAGCTTATCGCTTTGATTTCAATGCATTCCGCCATCGTTTAGTGTCTCAAATCACCATTCGAAGTTTCGTAGGGGTATAGTTGTAATTTTCACCAAAAATCGTACATTGGGATTTTGAGGTATTCTTGTCTATCACATGTTTACAATGCTTATGACTTTGGTTTTAATGCATTCCGCCATCGTTTAGTGCCTCAAATCACCATTCGAAGTTTCGTAGTGGTATAGTTGTAATTTTCACCAAAAATCGTACATTGGAATTTTGAGGTATTCTTGTCTATCACATGCTCACAAAGCTTATGGCTTTGGTTTCAATGCATTCCGACATCGTTTAGTGCCTCAAATCACCATTCGAAGTTTAGTTGGGGGTATAGTTGTAATTTTCACCAAAAATCGTACATTGGGATTCTGAGGTATTCTTGTTTATCACATGCTCACAAAGCTTATGACTTTGATTTCAATGCATTCCGACACCGTTTAGTGCCTCAAATCACCATTCGAAGTTTCGTAGGGGTATAGTTGTAATTTTCACCAAAAATCGTACATTGGGATTTTGAGGTATTCTTGTCTATCACATGCTCACAAAGCTTATCGCTTTGATTTCAATGCATTCTGACATCGTTTAGTGTCTCAAATCACCATTCGAAGTTTCGTAGGGGTATAGTTGTCATTTTCACCAAAAATCGTACATTGGGATTTTGAGGTATTCTTGTCTATCACATGGTAACAATGCTTATGGCTTTGGTTTTAATGCATTCCGCCATCGTTTAGTGCCTCAAATCACCATTCGAAGTTTCGTAGGGGTATAGTTGTAATTTTCACCAAAAATCGTACATTGGGATTTTGAGGTATTCTTGTCTATCACATGCTCACAAAGCTTATTGCTTTGATTTCAATGCATTCCGACATCATTTAGTGCCTCAAATCACCATTCGAAGTTTCGTAGGGGGTATAGTTGTAATATTCACCAAAAATCGTTCATTGGGATTCTGAGGTATTCTTGTTTATCACATGCTCACAAAGCTTATGGCTTTGGTTTTCATGCATTCCGCCATCGTTTAGTGCCTCAAATCACCATTCGAAGTTTCGTAGGGGTATAGTTGTAATTTTCACCAAAAATCGTACATTGGGATTTTGAGGTATTCTTGTCTATCACATGCTCACAAAGCTTATCGCTTTGATTTCAATGCATTCCGACATCGTTTAGTGTCTCAAATCACCATTCGAAGTTTCGTAGTGGTATAGTTGTAATTTTCACCAAAAATCGTACATTGGGATTTTGAGGTATTCTTGTCTATCACATGTTTACAATGCTTATGGCTTTGGTTTTAATGCATTCCGCCATCGTTTAGTGCCTCAAATCACCATTCGAAGTTTCGTAGGGGTATAGTTGTAATTTTCACCAAAAATCGTACATTTTGATTTTGAGGTATTCTTGTCTATCACATGCTCACAAAGCTTATTGCTTTGATTTCAATGCATTCCGACATCGTTTAGTGCCTCAAATC
Source organism: Verbascum thapsus (assembly GCA_963669365.1). Taxonomy (NCBI): domain Eukaryota; kingdom Viridiplantae; phylum Streptophyta; class Magnoliopsida; order Lamiales; family Scrophulariaceae; genus Verbascum; species Verbascum thapsus. The sequence goes on along the minus strand of OY770115.1, from coordinate 10,568,373 downwards.
ACCATTCGAAGTTTCGTAGGGGGTATAGTTGTAATTTTCACCAAAAATCGTTCATTGGGATTCTGAGGTATTCTTGTTTATCACATGCTCACAAAGCTTATGGCTTTGGTTTTCATGCATTCCGCCATCGTTTAGTGCCTCAAATCACCATTCGAAGTTTCGTAGGGGGTATAGTTGTAATTTTCACCAAAAATCGTACATTGGGATTTTGAGGTATTCTTGTCTATAACATGCTCACAAAGCTTATCGCTTTGATTTCAATGCATTCCGCCATCGTTTAGTGTCTCAAATCACCATTCGAAGTTTCGTAGGGGTATAGTTGTAATTTTCACCAAAAATCGTACATTGGGATTTTGAGGTATTCTTGTCTATCACATGTTTACAATGCTTATGACTTTGGTTTTAATGCATTCCGCCATCGTTTAGTGCCTCAAATCACCATTCGAAGTTTCGTAGTGGTATAGTTGTAATTTTCACCAAAAATCGTACATTGGAATTTTGAGGTATTCTTGTCTATCACATGCTCACAAAGCTTATGGCTTTGGTTTCAATGCATTCCGACATCGTTTAGTGCCTCAAATCACCATTCGAAGTTTAGTTGGGGGTATAGTTGTAATTTTCACCAAAAATCGTACATTGGGATTCTGAGGTATTCTTGTTTATCACATGCTCACAAAGCTTATGGCTTTGGTTTCAATGCATTCCGACACCGTTTAGTGCCTCAAATCACCATTCGAAGTTTCGTAGGGGTATAGTTGTAATTTTCACCAAAAATCGTACATTGGGATTTTGAGGTATTCTTGTCTATCACATGCTCACAAAGCTTATCGCTTTGTTTTCAATGCATTCCGACATCGTTTAGTGCCTCAATTCACCATTCGAAGTTCCGTAGGGGTATAGTTGTAATTTTCACCAAAAATCGTACATTGGAATTTTGAGGTATTCTTGTCTATCACATGCTCACAAAGCTTATGGCTTTGGTTTCAATGCATTCCGACATCGTTTAGTGCCTCAAATCACCATTCGAAGTTTCGTTGGGGGTATAGTTGTAATTTTCACCAAAAATCGTACATTGGGATTCTGAGGTATTCTTGTTTATCACATGCTCACAAGGCTTATGGCTTTGGCTTCAATGCATTCCGACACCGTTTAGTGCCTCAAATCACCATTCGAAGTTTCGTAGGGGTATAGTTGTAATTTTCACCAAAAATCGTACATTGGGATTTTGAGGTATTCTTGTCTATCACATGCTCACAAAGCTTATGGCTTTGGTTTCAATGCATTCCGACATCGTTTAGTGCCTCAAATCACCATTCGAAGTTTCGTAGGGGTATAGTTGTAATTTTCACCAAAAATCGTACATTGGGATTTTGAGGTATTCTTGTCTATCACATGTTTACAATGCTTATGGCTTTGGTTTTAATGCATTCCGCCATCGTTTAGTGCCTCAAATCACCATTCGAAGTTTCGTAGGGGTATAGTTGTAATTTTCACCAAAAATCGTACATTGGGATTTTGAGGTATTCTTGTCTATCACATGCTCACAACGCTTATTGCTTTGATTTCAATGCATTCCGACATCGTTTAGTGCCTGAAATCACCATTCGAAGTTTCGTAGGGGGTATAGTTGTAATTTTCACCAAAAATCGTACATTGGGATTTTGAGGTATTCTTGTCTATCACATGCTCACAAAGCTTATCGCTTTGATTTCAATGCATTCCGACATCGTTTAGTGTCTCAAATCACCATTCGAAGTTTCGTAGTGGTATAGTTGTAATTTTCACCAAAAATCGTACATTGGGATTTTGAGGTATTCTTGTCTATCACATGTTTACAATGCTTATGGCTTTGGTTTTAATGCATTCCGCCATCGTTTAGTGCCTCAAATCACCATTCGAAGTTTCGTAGGGGTATAGTTGTAATTTTCACCAAAAATCGTACATTGGGATTTTGAGGTATTCTTGTCTATAACATGTTTACAATGCTTATGGCTTTGGTTTTAATGCATTCCGCCATCGTTTAGTGCCTCAAATCACCATTCGAAGTTTCGTAGGGCTATAGTTGTAATTTTCACCAAAAATCGTACATTGGGATTTTGAGGTATTCTTGTCTATCACATGCTCACAAAGCTTATTGCTTTGATTTCAATGCATTCCGACATCGTTTAGTGCTTGAAATCACCATTCGAAGTTTCGTAGGGGGTATAGTTGTAATTTTCACCAAAAATCGTTCATTGGGATTCTGAGGTATTCTTGTTTATCACATGCTCACAAAGCTTATGGCTTTGGTTTTCATGCATTCCGCCATCGTTTAGTGCCTCAAATCACCATTCGAAGTTTCGTAGGGGTATAGTTGTAATTTTCACCAAAAATCGTACATTGGGATTTTGAGGTATTCTTGTCTATCACATGCTCACAAAGCTTATCGCTTTGATTTTAATGCATTCCGACATCGTTTAGTGTCTCAAATCACCATTCGAAGTTTCGTAGGGGTATAGTTGTAATTTTCACCAAAAATCGTACATTGGGATTTTGAGGTATTCTTGTCTATCACATGTTTACAATGCTTATGGCTTTGGTTTTAATGCATTCCGCCATCGTTTAGTGCCTCAAATCACCATTCGAAGTTTCGTAGGGGTATAGTTGTAATTTTCACCAAAAATCGTACATTGGGATTTTGAGGTATTCTTGTCTATCACATGCTCACAAAGCTTATTGCTTTGATTTCAATGCATTCCGACATCGTTTAGTGCCTCAAATCACCATTCGAAGTTTCGTAGGGGGTATAGTTGTAATTTTCACCAAAAATCGTTCATTGGGATTCTGAGGTATTCTTGTTTATCACATGCTCACAAAGCTTATGGCTTTGGTTTTCATGCATTCCGCCATCGTTTAGTGCCTCAAATCACCATTCGAAGTTTCGTAGGGGGTATAGTTGTAATTTTCACCAAAAATCGTACATTGGGATTTTGAGGTATTCTTGTCTATAACATGCTCACAAAGCTTATCGCTTTGATTTCAATGCATTCCGCCATCGTTTAGTGTCTCAAATCACCATTCGAAGTTTCGTAGGGGTATAGTTGTAATTTTCACCAAAAATCGTACATTGGGATTTTGAGGTATTCTTGTCTATCACATGTTTACAATGCTTATGACTTTGGTTTTAATGCATTCCGCCATCGTTTAGTGCCTCAAATCACCATTCGAAGTTTCGTAGTGGTATAGTTGTAATTTTCACCAAAAATCGTACATTGGAATTTTGAGGTATTCTTGTCTATCACATGCTCACAAAGCTTATGGCTTTGGTTTCAATGCATTCCGACATCGTTTAGTGCCTCAAATCACCATTCGAAGTTTAGTTGGGGGTATAGTTGTAATTTTCACCAAAAATCGTACATTGGGATTCTGAGGTATTCTTGTTTATCACATGCTCACAAAGCTTATGACTTTGATTTCAATGCATTCCGACACCGTTTAGTGCCTCAAATCACCATTCGAAGTTTCGTAGGGGTATAGTTGTAATTTTCACCAAAAATCGTACATTGGGATTTTGAGGTATTCTTGTCTATCACATGCTCACAAAGCTTATCGCTTTGATTTCAATGCATTCTGACATCGTTTAGTGTCTCAAATCACCATTCGAAGTTTCGTAGGGGTATAGTTGTCATTTTCACCAAAAATCGTACATTGGGATTTTGAGGTATTCTTGTCTATCACATGCTCACAAAGCTTATTGCTTTGATTTCAATGCATTCCGACATCATTTAGTGCCTCAAATCACCATTCGAAGTTTCGTAGGGGGTATAGTTGTAATATTCACCAAAAATCGTTCGTTGGGATTCTGAGGTATTCTTGTTTATCACATGCTCACAAAGCTTATGGCTTTGGTTTTCATGCATTCCGCCATCGTTTAGTGCCTCAAATCACCATTCGAAGTTTCGTAGGGGTATAGTTGTAATTTTCACCAAAAATCGTACATTGGGATTTTGAGGTATTCTTGTCTATCACATGCTCACAAAGCTTATCGCTTTGATTTCAATGCATTCCGACATCGTTTAGTGTCTCAAATCACCATTCGAAGTTTCGTAGTGGTATAGTTGTAATTTCCACCAAAAATCGTACATTGGGATTTTGAGGTATTCTTGTCTATCACATGTTTACAATGCTTATGGCTTTGGTTTTAATGCATTCCGCCATCGTTTAGTGCCTCAAATCACCATTCGAAGTTTCGTAGGGGTATAGTTGTAATTTTCACCAAAAATCGTACATTGGGATTTTGAGGTATTCTTGTCTATCACATGCTCACAAAGCTTATTGCTTTGATTTCAATGCATTCCGACATCGTTTAGTGCCTCAAATCACCATTCGAAGTTTCGTAGGGGGTATAGTTGTAATTTTCACCAAAAATCGTTCATTGGGATTCTGAGGTATTCTTGTTTATCACATGCTCACAAAGCTTATGGCTTTGGTTTTCATGCATTCCGCCATCGTTTAGTGCCTCAAATCACCATTCGAAGTTTCGTAGGGGGTATAGTTGTAATTTTCACCAAAAATCGTACATTGGGATTTTGAGGTATTCTTGTCTATAACATGCTCACAAAGCTTATCGCTTTGATTTCAATGCATTCCGCCATCGTTTAGTGTCTCAAATCACCATTCGAAGTTTCGTAGGGGTATAGTTGTAATTTTCACCAAAAATCGTACATTGGGATTTTGAGGTATTCTTGTCTATCACATGTTTACAATGCTTATGACTTTGGTTTTAATGCATTCCGCCATCGTTTAGTGCCTCAAATCACCATTCGAAGTTTCGTAGTGGTATAGTTGTAATTTTCACCAAAAATCGTACATTGGAATTTTGAGGTATTCTTGTCTATCACATGCTCACAAAGCTTATGGCTTTGGTTTCAATGCATTCCGACATCGTTTAGTGCCTCAAATCACCATTCGAAGTTTAGTTGGGGGTATAGTTGTAATTTTCACCAAAAATCGTACATTGGGATTCTGAGGTATTCTTGTTTATCACATGCTCACAAAGCTTATGGCTTTGGTTTCAATGCATTCCGACACCGTTTAGTGCCTCAAATCACCATTCGAAGTTTCGTAGGGGTATAGTTGTAATTTTCACCAAAAATCGTACATTGGGATTTTGAGGTATTCTTGTCTATCACATGCTCACAAAGCTTATCGCTTTGTTTTCAATGCATTCCGACATCGTTTAGTGCCTCAATTCACCATTCGAAGTTCCGTAGGGGTATAGTTGTAATTTTCACCAAAAATCGTACATTGGAATTTTGAGGTATTCTTGTCTATCACATGCTCACAAAGCTTATGGCTTTGGTTTCAATGCATTCCGACATCGTTTAGTGCCTCAAATCACCATTCGAAGTTTCGTTGGGGGTATAGTTGTAATTTTCACCAAAAATCGTACATTGGGATTCTGAGGTATTCTTGTTTATCACATGCTCACAAGGCTTATGGCTTTGGCTTCAATGCATTCCGACACCGTTTAGTGCCTCAAATCACCATTCGAAGTTTCGTAGGGGTATAGTTGTAATTTTCACCAAAAATCGTACATTGGGATTTTGAGGTATTCTTGTCTATCACATGCTCACAAAGCTTATGGCTTTGGTTTCAATGCATTCCGACATCGTTTAGTGCCTCAAATCACCATTCGAAGTTTCGTTGGGCGTATAGTTGTAATTTTCACCAAAAATCGTACATTGGGATTCTGAGGTATTCTTGTTTATCACATGCTCACAAGGCTTATGGCTTTGGCTTCAATGCATTCCGACACCGTTTAGTGCCTCAAATCACCATTCGAAGTTTCGTAGGGGTATAGTTGTAATTTTCACCAAAAATCGTACATTGGGATTTTGAGGTATTCTTGTCTATCACATGTTTACAATGCTTATGGCTTTGGTTTTAATGCATTCCGCCATCGTTTAGTGCCTCAAATCACCATTCGAAGTTTCGTAGGGGTATAGTTGTAATTTTCACCAAAAATCGTACATTGGGATTTTGAGGTATTCTTGTCTATCACATGCTCACAACGCTTATTGCTTTGATTTCAATGCATTCCGACATCGTTTAGTGCCTGAAATCACCATTCGAAGTTTCGTAGGGGGTATAGTTGTAATTTTCACCAAAAATCGTACATTGGGATTTTGAGGTATTCTTGTCTATCACATGCTCACAAAGCTTATCGCTTTGATTTCAATGCATTCCGACATCGTTTAGTGTCTCAAATCACCATTCGAAGTTTCGTAGTGGTATAGTTGTAATTTTCACCAAAAATCGTACATTGGGATTTTGAGGTATTCTTGTCTATCACATGTTTACAATGCTTATGGCTTTGGTTTTAATGCATTCCGCCATCGTTTAGTGCCTCAAATCACCATTCGAAGTTTCGTAGGGGTATAGTTGTAATTTTCACCAAAAATCGTACATTGGGATTTTGAGGTATTCTTGTCTATCACATGCTCACAAAGCTTATTGCTTTGATTTCAATGCATTCCGACATCGTTTAGTGCCTCAAATCACCATTCGAAGTTTCGTAGGGGGTATAGTTGTAATTTTCACCAAAAATCGTTCATTGGGATTCTGAGGTATTCTTGTTTATCACATACTCACAAAGCTTATGGCTTTGGTTTTCATGCATTCCGCCATCGTTTAGTGCCTCAAATCACCATTCGAAGTTTCGTAGGGGGTATAGTTGTAATTTTCACCAAAAATCGTACATTGGGATTTTGAGGTATTCTTGTCTATAACATGCTCACAAAGCTTATCGCTTTGATTTCAATGCATTCCGCCATCGTTTAGTGTCTCAAATCACCATTCGAAGTTTCGTAGGGGTATAGTTGTAATTTTCACCAAAAATCGTACATTGGGATTCTGAGGTATTCTTGTTTATCACATGCTCACAAAGCTTATGGCTTTGGTTTCAATGCATTCCGACACCGTTTAGTGCCTCAAATCACCATTCGAAGTTTCGTAGGGGTATAGTTGTAATTTTCACCAAAAATCGTACATTGGGATTTTGAGGTATTCTTGTCTATCACATGCTCACAAAGCTTATGGCTTTCATTTCAATGCATTCCGACATCGTTTAGTGGCTCAAATCACCATTCGAAGTTCCGTAGGGGGTATAGTTGTAATTTTCACCAAAAATCGTACGTTGGGATTTTGAGGTATTCTTGTCTATCACATGCTCACAAAGCTTATGGCTTTGGTTTCAACGCATTCCGACATCTTTTAGTGCCTCAAATCACCATTCGAAGTTTCGTAGGAGTATAGTTGTAATTTTCACCAAAAATCGTACATTGAGATTTTGAGGTATTCTTGTCTATCACATGCTCACAAAGCTTATGGCTTTGGTTTCAATGCATTCCGACATCGTTTAGTGCCACAAATCACCATTCGAAGTTCCGTAGGGGTATAGTTGTAATTTTCACCAAAAATCGTACATTGGGATTTTGAGGTATTCTTGTCTATCACATGCTCACAAAGCTTATGGCTTTGGTTTCAACGCATTCCGACATCGTTTAGTGGCTCAAATCACCATTCGAAGTTCCGTAGGGGGTATAGTTGTAATTTTCACCAAAAATCGTACGTTGGGATTTTGAGGTATTCTTGTCTATCACATGCTCACAAAGCTTATGGCTTTGGTTTCAACGCATTCCGACATCTTTTAGTGCCTCAAATCACCATTCGAAGTTTCGTAGGAGTATAGTTGTAATTTTCACCAAAAATCGTACATTGAGATTTTGAGGTATTCTTGTCTATCACATGCTCACAAAGCTTATGGCTTTGGTTTCAATGCATTCCGACATCGTTTAGTGCCACAAATCACCATTCGAAGTTCCGTAGGGGTATAGTTGTAATTTTCACCAAAAATCGTACATTGGAATTTTAAGGTATTCTTGTCTATCACATGCTCACAAAGCTTATGGCTTTGGTTTCAATGCATTCCGACATCGTTTAGTGCCTCAAATCACCATTCGAAGTTTCGTTGGGGGTATAGTTGTAATTTTCACCAAAAATCGTACATTGGGATTCTGAGGTATTCTTGTTTATCACATGCTCACAAGGCTTATGGCTTTGGTTTCAATGCATTCCGACACCGTTTAGTGCCTCAAATCACCATTCGAAGTTTCGTAGGGGTATAGTTGTAATTTTCACCAAAAATCGTACATTGGGATTTTGAGGTATTCTTGTCTATAACATGTTTACAATGCTTATGGCTTTGGTTTTAATGCATTCCGCCATCGTTTAGTGCCTCAAATCACCATTCGAAGTTTCGTAGGGCTATAGTTGTAATTTTCACCAAAAATCGTACATTGGGATTTTGAGGTATTCTTGTCTATCACATGCTCACAAAGCTTATGGCTTTCATTTCAATGCATTCCGACATCGTTTAGTGGCTCAAATCACCATTCGAAGTTCCGTAGGGGGTATAGTTGTAATTTTCACCAAAAATCGTACGTTGGGATTTTGAGGTATTCTTGTCTATCACATGCTCACAAAGCTTATGGCTTTGGTTTCAACGCATTCCGACATCTTTTAGTGCCTCAAATCACCATTCGAAGTTTCGTAGGAGTATAGTTGTAATTTTCACCAAAAATCGTACATTGAGATTTTGAGGTATTCTTGTCTATCACATGCTCACAAAGCTTATGGCTTTGGTTTCAATGCATTCCGACATCGTTTAGTGCCACAAATCACCATTCGAAGTTCCGTAGGGGTATAGTTGTAATTTTCACCAAAAATCGTACATTGGGATTTTGAGGTATTCTTGTCTATCACATGCTCACAAAGCTTATGGCTTTGGTTTCAACGCATTCCGACATCGTTTAGTGGCTCAAATCACCATTCGAAGTTCCGTAGGGGGTATAGTTGTAATTTTCACCAAAAATCGTACGTTGGGATTTTGAGGTATTCTTGTCTATCACATGCTCACAAAGCTTATGGCTTTGGTTTCAACGCATTCCGACATCTTTTAGTGCCTCAAATCACCATTCGAAGTTTCGTAGGAGTATAGTTGTAATTTTCACCAAAAATCGTACATTGAGATTTTGAGGTATTCTTGTCTATCACATGCTCACAAAGCTTATGGCTTTGGTTTCAATGCATTCCGACATCGTTTAGTGCCACAAATCACCATTCGAAGTTCCGTAGGGGTATAGTTGTAATTTTCACCAAAAATCGTACATTGGAATTTTAAGGTATTCTTGTCTATCACATGCTCACAAAGCTTATGGCTTTGGTTTCAATGCATTCCGACATCGTTTAGTGCCTCAAATCACCATTCGAAGTTTCGTTGGGGGTATAGTTGTAATTTTCACCAAAAATCGTACATTGGGATTCTGAGGTATTCTTGTTTATCACATGCTCACAAGGCTTATGGCTTTGGTTTCAATGCATTCCGACACCGTTTAGTGCCTCAAATCACCATTCGAAGTTTCGTAGGGGTATAGTTGTAATTTTCACCAAAAATCGTACATTGGGATTTTGAGGTATTCTTGTCTATAACATGTTTACAATGCTTATGGCTTTGGTTTTAATGCATTCCGCCATCGTTTAGTGCCTCAAATCACCATTCGAAGTTTCGTAGGGCTATAGTTGTAATTTTCACCAAAAATCGTACATTGGGATTTTGAGGTATTCTTGTCTATCACATGCTCACAAAGCTTATTGCTTTGATTTCAATGCATTCCGACATCGTTTAGTGCTTGAAATCACCATTCGAAGTTTCGTAGGGGGTATAGTTGTAATTTTCACCAAAAATCGTTCATTGGGATTCTGAGGTATTCTTGTTTATCACATGCTCACAAAGCTTATGGCTTTGGTTTTCATGCATTCCGCCATCGTTTAGTGCCTCAAATCACCATTCGAAGTTTCGTAGGGGGTATAGTTGTAATTTTCACCAAAAATCGTACATTGGGATTTTGAGGTATTCTTGTCTATAACATGCTCACAAAGCTTATCGCTTTGATTTCAATGCATTCCGCCATCGTTTAGTGTCTCAAATCACCATTCGAAGTTTCGTAGGGGTATAGTTGTAATTTTCACCAAAAATCGTACATTGGGATTTTGAGGTATTCTTGTCTATCACATGTTTACAATGCTTATGACTTTGGTTTTAATGCATTCCGCCATCGTTTAGTGCCTCAAATCACCATTCGAAGTTTCGTAGTGGTATAGTTGTAATTTTCACCAAAAATCGTACATTGGAATTTTGAGGTATTCTTGTCTATCACATGCTCACAAAGCTTATGGCTTTGGTTTCAATGCATTCCGACATCGTTTAGTGCCTCAAATCACCATTCGAAGTTTAGTTGGGGGTATAGTTGTAATTTTCACCAAAAATCGTACATTGGGATTCTGAGGTATTCTTGTTTATCACATGCTCACAAAGCTTATGACTTTGATTTCAATGCATTCCGACACCGTTTAGTGCCTCAAATCACCATTCGAAGTTTCGTAGGGGTATAGTTGTAATTTTCACCAAAAATCGTACATTGGGATTTTGAGGTATTCTTGTCTATCACATGCTCACAAAGCTTATCGCTTTGATTTCAATGCATTCTGACATCGTTTAGTGTCTCAAATCACCATTCGAAGTTTCGTAGGGGTATAGTTGTCATTTTCACCAAAAATCGTACATTGGGATTTTGAGGTATTCTTGTCTATCACATGGTAACAATGCTTATGGCTTTGGTTTTAATGCATTCCGCCATCGTTTAGTGCCTCAAATCACCATTCGAAGTTTCGTAGGGGTATAGTTGTAATTTTCACCAAAAATCGTACATTGGGATTTTGAGGTATTCTTGTCTATCACATGCTCACAAAGCTTATTGCTTTGATTTCAATGCATTCCGACATCATTTAGTGCCTCAAATCACCATTCGAAGTTTCGTAGGGGGTATAGTTGTAATATTCACCAAAAATCGTTCATTGGGATTCTGAGGTATTCTTGTTTATCACATGCTCACAAAGCTTAAGGCTTTGGTTTTCATGCATTCCGCCATCGTTTAGTGCCTCAAATCACCATTCGAAGTTTCGTAGGGGTATAGTTGTAATTTTCACCAAAAATCGTACATTGGGATTTTGAGGTATTCTTGTCTATCACATGCTCACAAAGCTTATCGCTTTGATTTCAATGCATTCCGACATCGTTTAGTGTCTCAAATCACCATTCGAAGTTTCGTAGTGGTATAGTTGTAATTTTCACCAAAAATCGTACATTGGGATTTTGAGGTATTCTTGTCTATCACATGTTTACAATGCTTATGGCTTTGGTTTTAATGCATTCCGCCATCGTTTAGTGCCTCAAATCACCATTCGAAGTTTCGTAGGGGTATAGTTGTAATTTTCACCAAAAATCGTACATTGGGATTTTGAGGTATTCTTGTCTATCACATGCTCACAAAGCTTATTGCTTTGATTTCAATGCATTCCGACATCGTTTAGTGCCTCAAATCACCATTCGAAGTTTCGTAGGGGGTATAGTTGTAATTTTCACCAAAAATCGTTCATTGGGATTCTGAGGTATTCTTGTTTATCACATGCTCACAAAGCTTATGGCTTTGGTTTTCATGCATTCCGCCATCGTTTAGTGCCTCAAATCACCATTCGAAGTTTCGTAGGGGGTATAGTTGTAATTTTCACCAAAAATCGTACATTGGGATTTTGAGGTATTCTTGTCTATAACATGCTCACAAAGCTTATCGCTTTGATTTCAATGCATTCCGCCATCGTTTAGTGTCTCAAATCACCATTCGAAGTTTCGTAGGGGTATAGTTGTAATTTTCACCAAAAATCGTACATTGGGATTTTGAGGTATTCTTGTCTATCACATGTTTACAATGCTTATGACTTTGGTTTTAATGCATTCCGCCATCGTTTAGTGCCTCAAATCACCATTCGAAGTTTCGTAGTGGTATAGTTGTAATTTTCACCAAAAATCGTACATTGGAATTTTGAGGTATTCTTGTCTATCACATGCTCACAAAGCTTATGGCTTTGGTTTCAATGCATTCCGACATCGTTTAGTGCCTCAAATCACCATTCGAAGTTTAGTTGGGGGTATAGTTGTAATTTTCACCAAAAATCGTACATTGGGATTCTGAGGTATTCTTGTTTATCACATGCTCACAAGGCTTATGGCTTTGGTTTCAATGCATTCCGACACCGTTTAGTGCCTCAAATCACCATTCGAAGTTTCGTAGGGGTATAGTTGTAATTTTCACCAAAAATCGTACATTGGGATTTTGAGGTATTCTTGTCTATAACATGTTTACAATGCTTATGGCTTTGGTTTTAATGCATTCCGCCATCGTTTAGTGCCTCAAATCACCATTCGAAGTTTCGTAGGGCTATAGTTGTAATTTTCACCAAAAATCGTACATTGGGATTTTGAGGTATTCTTGTCTATCACATGCTCACAAAGCTTATTGCTTTGATTTCAATGCATTCCGACATCGTTTAGTGCTTGAAATCACCATTCGAAGTTTCGTAGGGGGTATAGTTGTAATTTTCACCAAAAATCGTTCATTGGGATTCTGAGGTATTCTTGTTTATCACATGCTCACAAAGCTTATGGCTTTGGTTTTCATGCATTCCGCCATCGTTTAGTGCCTCAAATCACCATTCGAAGTTTCGTAGGGGGTATAGTTGTAATTTTCACCAAAAATCGTACATTGGGATTTTGAGGTATTCTTGTCTATAACATGCTCACAAAGCTTATCGCTTTGATTTCAATGCATTCCGCCATCGTTTAGTGTCTCAAATCACCATTCGAAGTTTCGTAGGGGTATAGTTGTAATTTTCACCAAAAATCGTACATTGGGATTTTGAGGTATTCTTGTCTATCACATGTTTACAATGCTTATGACTTTGGTTTTAATGCATTCCGCCATCGTTTAGTGCCTCAAATCACCATTCGAAGTTTCGTAGTGGTATAGTTGTAATTTTCACCAAAAATCGTACATTGGAATTTTGAGGTATTCTTGTCTATCACATGCTCACAAAGCTTATGGCTTTGGTTTCAATGCATTCCGACATCGTTTAGTGCCTCAAATCACCATTCGAAGTTTAGTTGGGGGTATAGTTGTAATTTTCACCAAAAATCGTACATTGGGATTCTGAGGTATTCTTGTTTATCACATGCTCACAAAGCTTATGACTTTGATTTCAATGCATTCCGACACCGTTTAGTGCCTCAAATCACCATTCGAAGTTTCGTAGGGGTATAGTTGTAATTTTCACCAAAAATCGTACATTGGGATTTTGAGGTATTCTTGTCTATCACATGCTCACAAAGCTTATCGCTTTGATTTCAATGCATTCTGACATCGTTTAGTGTCTCAAATCACCATTCGAAGTTTCGTAGGGGTATAGTTGTCATTTTCACCAAAAATCGTACATTGGGATTTTGAGGTATTCTTGTCTATCACATGGTAACAATGCTTATGGCTTTGGTATTAATGCATTCCGCCATCGTTTAGTGCCTCAAATCACCATTCGAAGTTTCGTAGGGGTATAGTTGTAATTTTCACCAAAAATCGTACATTGGGATTTTGAGGTATTCTTGTCTATCACATGCTCACAAAGCTTATTGCTTTGATTTCAATGCATTCCGACATCATTTAGTGCCTCAAATCACCATTCGAAGTTTCGTAGGGGGTATAGTTGTAATATTCACCAAAAATCGTTCATTGGGATTCTGAGGTATTCTTGTTTATCACATGCTCACAAAGCTTATGGCTTTGGTTTTCATGCATTCCGCCATCGTTTAGTGCCTCAAATCACCATTCGAAGTTTCGTAGGGGTATAGTTGTAATATTCACCAAAAATCGTTCGTTGGGATTCTGAGGTATTCTTGTTTATCACATGCTCACAAAGCTTATGGCTTTGGTTTTCATGCATTCCGCCATCGTTTAGTGCCTCAAATCACCATTCGAAGTTTCGTAGGGGTATAGTTGTAATTTTCACCAAAAATCGTACATTGGGATTTTGAGGTATTCTTGTCTATCACATGCTCACAAAGCTTATCGCTTTGATTTCAATGCATTCCGACATCGTTTAGTGTCTCAAATCACCATTCGAAGTTTCGTAGTGGTATAGTTGTAATTTTCACCAAAAATCGTACATTGGGATTTTGAGGTATTCTTGTCTATCACATGTTTACAATGCTTATGGCTTTGGTTTTAATGCATTCCGCCATCGTTTAGTGCCTCAAATCACCATTCGAAGTTTCGTAGGGGTATAGTTGTAATTTTCACCAAAAATCGTACATTGGGATTTTGAGGTATTCTTGTCTATCACATGCTCACAAAGCTTATTGCTTTGATTTCAATGCATTCCGACATCGTTTAGTGCCTCAAATCACCATTCGAAGTTTCGTAGGGGGTATAGTTGTAATTTTCACCAAAAATCGTTCATTGGGATTCTGAGGTATTCTTGTTTATCACATGCTCACAAAGCTTATGGCTTTGGTTTTCATGCATTCCGCCATCGTTTAGTGCCTCAAATCACCATTCGAAGTTTCGTAGGGGGTATAGTTGTAATTTTCACCAAAAATCGTACATTGGGATTTTGAGGTATTCTTGTCTATAACATGCTCACAAAGCTTATCGCTTTGATTTCAATGCATTCCGCCATCGTTTAGTGTCTCAAATCACCATTCGAAGTTTCGTAGGGGTATAGTTGTAATTTTCACCAAAAATCGTACATTGGGATTTTGAGGTATTCTTGTCTATCACATGTTTACAATGCTTATGACTTTGGTTTTAATGCATTCCGCCATCGTTTAGTGCCTCAAATCACCATTCGAAGTTTCGTAGTGGTATAGTTGTAATTTTCACCAAAAATCGTACATTGGAATTTTGAGGTATTCTTGTCTATCACATGCTCACAAAGCTTATGGCTTTGGTTTCAATGCATTCCGACATCGTTTAGTGCCTCAAATCACCATTCGAAGTTTAGTTGGGGGTATAGTTGTAATTTTCACCAAAAATCGTACATTGGGATTCTGAGGTATTCTTGTTTATCACATGCTCACAAAGCTTATGGCTTTGGTTTCAATGCATTCCGACACCGTTTAGTGCCTCAAATCACCATTCGAAGTTTCGTAGGGGTATAGTTGTAATTTTCACCAAAAATCGTACATTGGGATTTTGAGGTATTCTTGTCTATCACATGCTCACAAAGCTTATCGCTTTGTTTTCAATGCATTCCGACATCGTTTAGTGCCTCAATTCACCATTCGAAGTTCCGTAGGGGTATAGTTGTAATTTTCACCAAAAATCGTACATTGGAATTTTGAGGTATTCTTGTCTATCACATGCTCACAAAGCTTATGGCTTTGGTTTCAATGCATTCCGACATCGTTTAGTGCCTCAAATCACCATTCGAAGTTTCGTTGGGGGTATAGTTGTAATTTTCACCAAAAATCGTACATTGGGATTCTGAGGTATTCTTGTTTATCACATGCTCACAAGGCTTATGGCTTTGGCTTCAATGCATTCCGACACCGTTTAGTGCCTCAAATCACCATTCGAAGTTTCGTAGGGGTATAGTTGTAATTTTCACCAAAAATCGTACATTGGGATTTTGAGGTATTCTTGTCTATCACATGCTCACAAAGCTTATGGCTTTGGTTTCAATGCATTCCGACATCGTTTAGTGCCTCAAATCACCATTCGAAGTTTCGTTGGGCGTATAGTTGTAATTTTCACCAAAAATCGTACATTGGGATTCTGAGGTATTCTTGTTTATCACATGCTCACAAGGCTTATGGCTTTGGCTTCAATGCATTCCGACACCGTTTAGTGCCTCAAATCACCATTCGAAGTTTCGTAGGGGTATAGTTGTAATTTTCACCAAAAATCGTACATTGGGATTTTGAGGTATTCTTGTCTATCACATGTTTACAATGCTTATGGCTTTGGTTTTAATGCATTCCGCCATCGTTTAGTGCCTCAAATCACCATTCGAAGTTTCGTAGGGGTATAGTTGTAATTTTCACCAAAAATCGTACATTGGGATTTTGAGGTATTCTTGTCTATCACATGCTCACAACGCTTATTGCTTTGATTTCAATGCATTCCGACATCGTTTAGTGCCTGAAATCACCATTCGAAGTTTCGTAGGGGGTATAGTTGTAATTTTCACCAAAAATCGTACATTGGGATTTTGAGGTATTCTTGTCTATCACATGCTCACAAAGCTTATCGCTTTGATTTCAATGCATTCCGACATCGTTTAGTGTCTCAAATCACCATTCGAAGTTTCGTAGTGGTATAGTTGTAATTTTCACCAAAAATCGTACATTGGGATTTTGAGGTATTCTTGTCTATCACATGTTTACAATGCTTATGGCTTTGGTTTTAATGCATTCCGCCATCGTTTAGTGCCTCAAATCACCATTCGAAGTTTCGTAGGGGTATAGTTGTAATTTTCACCAAAAATCGTACATTGGGATTTTGAGGTATTCTTGTCTATCACATGCTCACAAAGCTTATTGCTTTGATTTCAATGCATTCCGACATCGTTTAGTGCCTCAAATCACCATTCGAAGTTTCGTAGGGGGTATAGTTGTAATTTTCACCAAAAATCGTTCATTGGGATTCTGAGGTATTCTTGTTTATCACATACTCACAAAGCTTATGGCTTTGGTTTTCATGCATTCCGCCATCGTTTAGTGCCTCAAATCACCATTCGAAGTTTCGTAGGGGGTATAGTTGTAATTTTCACCAAAAATCGTACATTGGGATTTTGAGGTATTCTTGTCTATAACATGCTCACAAAGCTTATCGCTTTGATTTCAATGCATTCCGCCATCGTTTAGTGTCTCAAATCACCATTCGAAGTTTCGTAGGGGTATAGTTGTAATTTTCACCAAAAATCGTACATTGGGATTCTGAGGTATTCTTGTTTATCACATGCTCACAAAGCTTATGGCTTTGGTTTCAATGCATTCCGACACCGTTTAGTGCCTCAAATCACCATTCGAAGTTTCGTAGGGGTATAGTTGTAATTTTCACCAAAAATCGTACATTGGGATTTTGAGGTATTCTTGTCTATCACATGCTCACAAAGCTTATGGCTTTCATTTCAATGCATTCCGACATCGTTTAGTGGCTCAAATCACCATTCGAAGTTCCGTAGGGGGTATAGTTGTAATTTTCACCAAAAATCGTACGTTGGGATTTTGAGGTATTCTTGTCTATCACATGCTCACAAAGCTTATGGCTTTGGTTTCAACGCATTCCGACATCTTTTAGTGCCTCAAATCACCATTCGAAGTTTCGTAGGAGTATAGTTGTAATTTTCACCAAAAATCGTACATTGAGATTTTGAGGTATTCTTGTCTATCACATGCTCACAAAGCTTATGGCTTTGGTTTCAATGCATTCCGACATCGTTTAGTGCCACAAATCACCATTCGAAGTTCCGTAGGGGTATAGTTGTAATTTTCACCAAAAATCGTACATTGGGATTTTGAGGTATTCTTGTCTATCACATGCTCACAAAGCTTATGGCTTTGGTTTCAACGCATTCCGACATCGTTTAGTGGCTCAAATCACCATTCGAAGTTCCGTAGGGGGTATAGTTGTAATTTTCACCAAAAATCGTACGTTGGGATTTTGAGGTATTCTTGTCTATCACATGCTCACAAAGCTTATGGCTTTGGTTTCAACGCATTCCGACATCTTTTAGTGCCTCAAATCACCATTCGAAGTTTCGTAGGAGTATAGTTGTAATTTTCACCAAAAATCGTACATTGAGATTTTGAGGTATTCTTGTCTATCACATGCTCACAAAGCTTATGGCTTTGGTTTCAATGCATTCCGACATCGTTTAGTGCCACAAATCACCATTCGAAGTTCCGTAGGGGTATAGTTGTAATTTTCACCAAAAATCGTACATTGGAATTTTAAGGTATTCTTGTCTATCACATGCTCACAAAGCTTATGGCTTTGGTTTCAATGCATTCCGACATCGTTTAGTGCCTCAAATCACCATTCGAAGTTTCGTTGGGGGTATAGTTGTAATTTTCACCAAAAATCGTACATTGGGATTCTGAGGTATTCTTGTTTATCACATGCTCACAAGGCTTATGGCTTTGGTTTCAATGCATTCCGACACCGTTTAGTGCCTCAAATCACCATTCGAAGTTTCGTAGGGGTATAGTTGTAATTTTCACCAAAAATCGTACATTGGGATTTTGAGGTATTCTTGTCTATAACATGTTTACAATGCTTATGGCTTTGGTTTTAATGCATTCCGCCATCGTTTAGTGCCTCAAATCACCATTCGAAGTTTCGTAGGGCTATAGTTGTAATTTTCACCAAAAATCGTACATTGGGATTTTGAGGTATTCTTGTCTATCACATGCTCACAAAGCTTATGGCTTTCATTTCAATGCATTCCGACATCGTTTAGTGGCTCAAATCACCATTCGAAGTTCCGTAGGGGGTATAGTTGTAATTTTCACCAAAAATCGTACGTTGGGATTTTGAGGTATTCTTGTCTATCACATGCTCACAAAGCTTATGGCTTTGGTTTCAACGCATTCCGACATCTTTTAGTGCCTCAAATCACCATTCGAAGTTTCGTAGGAGTATAGTTGTAATTTTCACCAAAAATCGTACATTGAGATTTTGAGGTATTCTTGTCTATCACATGCTCACAAAGCTTATGGCTTTGGTTTCAATGCATTCCGACATCGTTTAGTGCCACAAATCACCATTCGAAGTTCCGTAGGGGTATAGTTGTAATTTTCACCAAAAATCGTACATTGGGATTTTGAGGTATTCTTGTCTATCACATGCTCACAAAGCTTATGGCTTTGGTTTCAACGCATTCCGACATCGTTTAGTGGCTCAAATCACCATTCGAAGTTCCGTAGGGGGTATAGTTGTAATTTTCACCAAAAATCGTACGTTGGGATTTTGAGGTATTCTTGTCTATCACATGCTCACAAAGCTTATGGCTTTGGTTTCAACGCATTCCGACATCTTTTAGTGCCTCAAATCACCATTCGAAGTTTCGTAGGAGTATAGTTGTAATTTTCACCAAAAATCGTACATTGAGATTTTGAGGTATTCTTGTCTATCACATGCTCACAAAGCTTATGGCTTTGGTTTCAATGCATTCCGACATCGTTTAGTGCCACAAATCACCATTCGAAGTTCCGTAGGGGTATAGTTGTAATTTTCACCAAAAATCGTACATTGGAATTTTAAGGTATTCTTGTCTATCACATGCTCACAAAGCTTATGGCTTTGGTTTCAATGCATTCCGACATCGTTTAGTGCCTCAAATCACCATTCGAAGTTTCGTTGGGGGTATAGTTGTAATTTTCACCAAAAATCGTACATTGGGATTCTGAGGTATTCTTGTTTATCACATGCTCACAAGGCTTATGGCTTTGGTTTCAATGCATTCCGACACCGTTTAGTGCCTCAAATCACCATTCGAAGTTTCGTAGGGGTATAGTTGTAATTTTCACCAAAAATCGTACATTGGGATTTTGAGGTATTCTTGTCTATAACATGTTTACAATGCTTATGGCTTTGGTTTTAATGCATTCCGCCATCGTTTAGTGCCTCAAATCACCATTCGAAGTTTCGTAGGGCTATAGTTGTAATTTTCACCAAAAATCGTACATTGGGATTTTGAGGTATTCTTGTCTATCACATGCTCACAAAGCTTATTGCTTTGATTTCAATGCATTCCGACATCGTTTAGTGCTTGAAATCACCATTCGAAGTTTCGTAGGGGGTATAGTTGTAATTTTCACCAAAAATCGTTCATTGGGATTCTGAGGTATTCTTGTTTATCACATGCTCACAAAGCTTATGGCTTTGGTTTTCATGCATTCCGCCATCGTTTAGTGCCTCAAATCACCATTCGAAGTTTCGTAGGGGGTATAGTTGTAATTTTCACCAAAAATCGTACATTGGGATTTTGAGGTATTCTTGTCTATAACATGCTCACAAAGCTTATCGCTTTGATTTCAATGCATTCCGCCATCGTTTAGTGTCTCAAATCACCATTCGAAGTTTCGTAGGGGTATAGTTGTAATTTTCACCAAAAATCGTACATTGGGATTTTGAGGTATTCTTGTCTATCACATGTTTACAATGCTTATGACTTTGGTTTTAATGCATTCCGCCATCGTTTAGTGCCTCAAATCACCATTCGAAGTTTCGTAGTGGTATAGTTGTAATTTTCACCAAAAATCGTACATTGGAATTTTGAGGTATTCTTGTCTATCACATGCTCACAAAGCTTATGGCTTTGGTTTCAATGCATTCCGACATCGTTTAGTGCCTCAAATCACCATTCGAAGTTTAGTTGGGGGTATAGTTGTAATTTTCACCAAAAATCGTACATTGGGATTCTGAGGTATTCTTGTTTATCACATGCTCACAAAGCTTATGACTTTGATTTCAATGCATTCCGACACCGTTTAGTGCCTCAAATCACCATTCGAAGTTTCGTAGGGGTATAGTTGTAATTTTCACAAAAAATCGTACATTGGGATTTTGAGGTATTCTTGTCTATCACATGCTCACAAAGCTTATCGCTTTGATTTCAATGCATTCTGACATCGTTTAGTGTCTCAAATCACCATTCGAAGTTTCGTAGGGGTATAGTTGTCATTTTCACCAAAAATCGTACATTGGGATTTTGAGGTATTCTTGTCTATCACATGGTAACAATGCTTATGGCTTTGGTTTTAATGCATTCCGCCATCGTTTAGTGCCTCAAATCACCATTCGAAGTTTCGTAGGGGTATAGTTGTAATTTTCACCAAAAATCGTACATTGGGATTTTGAGGTATTCTTGTCTATCACATGCTCACAAAGCTTATTGCTTTGATTTCAATGCATTCCGACATCATTTAGTGCCTCAAATCACCATTCGAAGTTTCGTAGGGGGTATAGTTGTAATATTCACCAAAAATCGTTCATTGGGATTCTGAGGTATTCTTGTTTATCACATGCTCACAAAGCTTATGGCTTTGGTTTTCATGCATTCCGCCATCGTTTAGTGCCTCAAATCACCATTCGAAGTTTCGTAGGGGTATAGTTGTAATTTTCACCAAAAATCGTACATTGGGATTTTGAGGTATTCTTGTCTATCACATGCTCACAAAGCTTATCGCTTTGATTTCAATGCATTCCGACATCGTTTAGTGTCTCAAATCACCATTCGAAGTTTCGTAGTGGTATAGTTGTAATTTTCACCAAAAATCGTACATTGGGATTTTGAGGTATTCTTGTCTATCACATGTTTACAATGCTTATGGCTTTGGTTTTAATGCATTCCGCCATCGTTTAGTGCCTCAAATCACCATTCGAAGTTTCGTAGGGGTATAGTTGTAATTTTCACCAAAAATCGTACATTGGGATTTTGAGGTATTCTTGTCTATCACATGCTCACAAAGCTTATTGCTTTGATTTCAATGCATTCCGACATCGTTTAGTGCCTCAAATCACCATTCGAAGTTTCGTAGGGGGTATAGTTGTAATTTTCACCAAAAATCGTTCATTGGGATTCTGAGGTATTCTTGTTTATCACATGCTCACAAAGCTTATGGCTTTGGTTTTCATGCATTCCGCCATCGTTTAGTGCCTCAAATCACCATTCGAAGTTTCGTAGGGGGTATAGTTGTAATTTTCACCAAAAATCGTACATTGGGATTTTGAGGTATTCTTGTCTATAACATGCTCACAAAGCTTATCGCTTTGATTTCAATGCATTCCGCCATCGTTTAGTGTCTCAAATCACCATTCGAAGTTTCGTAGGGGTATAGTTGTAATTTTCACCAAAAATCGTACATTGGGATTTTGAGGTATTCTTGTCTATCACATGTTTACAATGCTTATGACTTTGGTTTTAATGCATTCCGCCATCGTTTAGTGCCTCAAATCACCATTCGAAGTTTCGTAGTGGTATAGTTGTAATTTTCACCAAAAATCGTACATTGGAATTTTGAGGTATTCTTGTCTATCACATGCTCACAAAGCTTATGGCTTTGGTTTCAATGCATTCCGACATCGTTTAGTGCCTCAAATCACCATTCGAAGTTTAGTTGGGGGTATAGTTGTAATTTTCACCAAAAATCGTACATTGGGATTCTGAGGTATTCTTGTTTATCACATGCTCACAAGGCTTATGGCTTTGGTTTCAATGCATTCCGACACCGTTTAGTGCCTCAAATCACCATTCGAAGTTTCGTAGGGGTATAGTTGTAATTTTCACCAAAAATCGTACATTGGGATTTTGAGGTATTCTTGTCTATAACATGTTTACAATGCTTATGGCTTTGGTTTTAATGCATTCCGCCATCGTTTAGTGCCTCAAATCACCATTCGAAGTTTCGTAGGGCTATAGTTGTAATTTTCACCAAAAATCGTACATTGGGATTTTGAGGTATTCTTGTCTATCACATGCTCACAAAGCTTATTGCTTTGATTTCAATGCATTCCGACATCGTTTAGTGCTTGAAATCACCATTCGAAGTTTCGTAGGGGGTATAGTTGTAATTTTCACCAAAAATCGTTCATTGGGATTCTGAGGTATTCTTGTTTATCACATGCTCACAAAGCTTATGGCTTTGGTTTTCATGCATTCCGCCATCGTTTAGTGCCTCAAATCACCATTCGAAGTTTCGTAGGGGGTATAGTTGTAATTTTCACCAAAAATCGTACATTGGGATTTTGAGGTATTCTTGTCTATAACATGCTCACAAAGCTTATCGCTTTGATTTCAATGCATTCCGCCATCGTTTAGTGTCTCAAATCACCATTCGAAGTTTCGTAGGGGTATAGTTGTAATTTTCACCAAAAATCGTACATTGGGATTTTGAGGTATTCTTGTCTATCACATGTTTACAATGCTTATGACTTTGGTTTTAATGCATTCCGCCATCGTTTAGTGCCTCAAATCACCATTCGAAGTTTCGTAGTGGTATAGTTGTAATTTTCACCAAAAATCGTACATTGGAATTTTGAGGTATTCTTGTCTATCACATGCTCACAAAGCTTATGGCTTTGGTTTCAATGCATTCCGACATCGTTTAGTGCCTCAAATCACCATTCGAAGTTTAGTTGGGGGTATAGTTGTAATTTTCACCAAAAATCGTACATTGGGATTCTGAGGTATTCTTGTTTATCACATGCTCACAAAGCTTATGACTTTGATTTCAATGCATTCCGACACCGTTTAGTGCCTCAAATCACCATTCGAAGTTTCGTAGGGGTATAGTTGTAATTTTCACCAAAAATCGTACATTGGGATTTTGAGGTATTCTTGTCTATCACATGCTCACAAAGCTTATCGCTTTGATTTCAATGCATTCTGACATCGTTTAGTGTCTCAAATCACCATTCGAAGTTTCGTAGGGGTATAGTTGTCATTTTCACCAAAAATCGTACATTGGGATTTTGAGGTATTCTTGTCTATCACATGGTAACAATGCTTATGGCTTTGGTTTTAATGCATTCCGCCATCGTTTAGTGCCTCAAATCACCATTCGAAGTTTCGTAGGGGTATAGTTGTAATTTTCACCAAAAATCGTACATTGGGATTTTGAGGTATTCTTGTCTATCACATGCTCACAAAGCTTATTGCTTTGATTTCAATGCATTCCGACATCATTTAGTGCCTCAAATCACCATTCGAAGTTTCGTAGGGGGTATAGTTGTAATATTCACCAAAAATCGTTCATTGGGATTCTGAGGTATTCTTGTTTATCACATGCTCACAAAGCTTATGGCTTTGGTTTTCATGCATTCCGCCATCGTTTAGTGCCTCAAATCACCATTCGAAGTTTCGTAGGGGTATAGTTGTAATTTTCACCAAAAATCGTACATTGGGATTTTGAGGTATTCTTGTCTATCACATGCTCACAAAGCTTATCGCTTTGATTTCAATGCATTCCGACATCGTTTAGTGTCTCAAATCACCATTCGAAGTTTCGTAGTGGTATAGTTGTAATTTTCACCAAAAATCGTACATTGGGATTTTGAGGTATTCTTGTCTATCACATGTTTACAATGCTTATGGCTTTGGTTTTAATGCATTCCGCCATCGTTTAGTGCCTCAAATCACCATTCGAAGTTTCGTAGGGGTATAGTTGTAATTTTCACCAAAAATCGTACATTGGGATTTTGAGGTATTCTTGTCTATCACATGCTCACAAAGCTTATTGCTTTGATTTCAATGCATTCCGACATCGTTTAGTGCCTCAAATCACCATTCGAAGTTTCGTAGGGGGTATAGTTGTAATTTTCACCAAAAATCGTTCATTGGGATTCTGAGGTATTCTTGTTTATCACATGCTCACAAAGCTTATGGCTTTGGTTTTCATGCATTCCGCCATCGTTTAGTGCCTCAAATCACCATTCGAAGTTTCGTAGGGGGTATAGTTGTAATTTTCACCAAAAATCGTACATTGGGATTTTGAGGTATTCTTGTCTATAACATGCTCACAAAGCTTATCGCTTTGATTTCAATGCATTCCGCCATCGTTTAGTGTCTCAAATCACCATTCGAAGTTTCGTAGGGGTATAGTTGTAATTTTCACCAAAAATCGTACATTGGGATTTTGAGGTATTCTTGTCTATCACATGTTTACAATGCTTATGACTTTGGTTTTAATGCATTCCGCCATCGTTTAGTGCCTCAAATCACCATTCGAAGTTTCGTAGTGGTATAGTTGTAATTTTCACCAAAAATCGTACATTGGAATTTTGAGGTATTCTTGTCTATCACATGCTCACAAAGCTTATGGCTTTGGTTTCAATGCATTCCGACATCGTTTAGTGCCTCAAATCACCATTCGAAGTTTAGTTGGGGGTATAGTTGTAATTTTCACCAAAAATCGTACATTGGGATTCTGAGGTATTCTTGTTTATCACATGCTCACAAGGCTTATGGCTTTGGTTTCAATGCATTCCGACACCGTTTAGTGCCTCAAATCACCATTCGAAGTTTCGTAGGGGTATAGTTGTAATTTTCACCAAAAATCGTACATTGGGATTTTGAGGTATTCTTGTCTATAACATGTTTACAATGCTTATGGCTTTGGTTTTAATGCATTCCGCCATCGTTTAGTGCCTCAAATCACCATTCGAAGTTTCGTAGGGCTATAGTTGTAATTTTCACCAAAAATCGTACATTGGGATTTTGAGGTATTCTTGTCTATCACATGCTCACAAAGCTTATTGCTTTGATTTCAATGCATTCCGACATCGTTTAGTGCTTGAAATCACCATTCGAAGTTTCGTAGGGGGTATAGTTGTAATTTTCACCAAAAATCGTTCATTGGGATTCTGAGGTATTCTTGTTTATCACATGCTCACAAAGCTTATGGCTTTGGTTTTCATGCATTCCGCCATCGTTTAGTGCCTCAAATCACCATTCGAAGTTTCGTAGGGGGTATAGTTGTAATTTTCACCAAAAATCGTACATTGGGATTTTGAGGTATTCTTGTCTATAACATGCTCACAAAGCTTATCGCTTTGATTTCAATGCATTCCGCCATCGTTTAGTGTCTCAAATCACCATTCGAAGTTTCGTAGGGGTATAGTTGTAATTTTCACCAAAAATCGTACATTGGGATTTTGAGGTATTCTTGTCTATCACATGTTTACAATGCTTATGACTTTGGTTTTAATGCATTCCGCCATCGTTTAGTGCCTCAAATCACCATTCGAAGTTTCGTAGTGGTATAGTTGTAATTTTCACCAAAAATCGTACATTGGAATTTTGAGGTATTCTTGTCTATCACATGCTCACAAAGCTTATGGCTTTGGTTTCAATGCATTCCGACATCGTTTAGTGCCTCAAATCACCATTCGAAGTTTAGTTGGGGGTATAGTTGTAATTTTCACCAAAAATCGTACATTGGGATTCTGAGGTATTCTTGTTTATCACATGCTCACAAAGCTTATGACTTTGATTTCAATGCATTCCGACACCGTTTAGTGCCTCAAATCACCATTCGAAGTTTCGTAGGGGTATAGTTGTAATTTTCACCAAAAATCGTACATTGGGATTTTGAGGTATTCTTGTCTATCACATGCTCACAAAGCTTATCGCTTTGATTTCAATGCATTCTGACATCGTTTAGTGTCTCAAATCACCATTCGAAGTTTCGTAGGGGTATAGTTGTCATTTTCACCAAAAATCGTACATTGGGATTTTGAGGTATTCTTGTCTATCACATGGTAACAATGCTTATGGCTTTGGTTTTAATGCATTCCGCCATCGTTTAGTGCCTCAAATCACCATTCGAAGTTTCGTAGGGGTATAGTTGTAATTTTCACCAAAAATCGTACATTGGGATTTTGAGGTATTCTTGTCTATCACATGCTCACAAAGCTTATTGCTTTGATTTCAATGCATTCCGACATCATTTAGTGCCTCAAATCACCATTCGAAGTTTCGTAGGGGGTATAGTTGTAATATTCACCAAAAATCGTTCATTGGGATTCTGAGGTATTCTTGTTTATCACATGCTCACAAAGCTTATGGCTTTGGTTTTCATGCATTCCGCCATCGTTTAGTGCCTCAAATCACCATTCGAAGTTTCGTAGGGGTATAGTTGTAATTTTCACCAAAAATCGTACATTGGGATTTTGAGGTATTCTTGTCTATCACATGCTCACAAAGCTTATCGCTTTGGTTTTAATGCATTCCGACATCGTTTAGTGCCTCAAATCACCATTCGAAGTTTAGTTGGGGGTATAGTTGTAATTTTCACCAAAAATCGTACATTGGGATTCTGAGGTATTCTTGTCTATCACATGCTCACAAGGCTTATGGCTTTGGTTTTAATGCATTCCGCCATCGTTTAGTGCCTCAAATCACCATTCGAAGTTTCGTAGGGGTATAGTTGTAATTTTCACCAAAAATCGTACATTGGGATTTTGAGGTATTCTTGTCTATCACATGCTCACAAAGCTTATTGCTTTGATTTCAATGCATTCCGACATCATTTAGTGCCTCAAATCACCATTCGAAGTTTCGTAGGGGGTATAGTTGTAATATTCACCAAAAATCGTTCATTGGGATTCTGAGGTATTCTTGTTTATCACATGCTCACAAAGCTTATGGCTTTGGTTTTCATGCATTCCGCCATCGTTTAGTGCCTCAAATCACCATTCGAAGTTTCGTAGGGGTATAGTTGTAATTTTCACCAAAAATCGTACATTGGGATTTTGAGGTATTCTTGTCTATCACATGCTCACAAAGCTTATCGCTTTGATTTCAATGCATTCCGACATCGTTTAGTGTCTCAAATCACCATTCGAAGTTTCGTAGTGGTATAGTTGTAATTTTCACCAAAAATCGTACATTGGGATTCTGAGGTATTCTTGTTTATCACATGCTCACAAAGCTTATGGCTTTGGTTTTCATGCATTCCGCCATCGTTTAGTGCCTCAAATCACCATTCGAAGTTTCGTAGGGGGTATAGTTGTAATTTTCACCAAAAATCGTTCATTGGGATTCTGAGGTATTCTTGTTTATCACATGCTCACAAAGCTTATGGCTTTGGTTTTCATGCATTCCGCCATCGTTTAGTGCCTCAAATCACCATTCGAAGTTTCGTAGGGGGTATAGTTGTAATTTTCACCAAAAATCGTACATTGGGATTTTGAGGTATTCTTGTCTATAACATGCTCACAAAGCTTATCGCTTTGATTTCAATGCATTCCGCCATCGTTTAGTGTCTCAAATCACCATTCGAAGTTTCGTAGGGGTATAGTTGTAATTTTCACCAAAAATCGTACATTGGGATTTTGAGGTATTCTTGTCTATCACATGTTTACAATGCTTATGACTTTGGTTTTAATGCATTCCGCCATCGTTTAGTGCCTCAAATCACCATTCGAAGTTTCGTAGTGGTATAGTTGTAATTTTCACCAAAAATCGTACATTGGAATTTTGAGGTATTCTTGTCTATCACATGCTCACAAAGCTTATGGCTTTGGTTTCAATGCATTCCGACATCGTTTAGTGCCTCAAATCACCATTCGAAGTTTAGTTGGGGGTATAGTTGTAATTTTCACCAAAAATCGTACATTGGGATTCTGAGGTATTCTTGTTTATCACATGCTCACAAAGCTTATGGCTTTGGTTTCAATGCATTCCGACACCGTTTAGTGCCTCAAATCACCATTCGAAGTTTCGTAGGGGTATAGTTGTAATTTTCACCAAAAATCGTACATTGGGATTTTGAGGTATTCTTGTCTATCACATGCTCACAAAGCTTATCGCTTTGTTTTCAATGCATTCCGACATCGTTTAGTGCCTCAATTCACCATTCGAAGTTCCGAAGGGGTATAGTTGTAATTTTCACCAAAAATCGTACATTGGAATTTTGAGGTATTCTTGTCTATCACATGCTCACAAAGCTTATGGCTTTGGTTTCAATGCATTCCGACATCGTTTAGTGCCTCAAATCACCATTCGAAGTTTCGTTGGGGGTATAGTTGTAATTTTCACCAAAAATCGTACATTGGGATTCTGAGGTATTCTTGTTTATCACATGCTCACAAGGCTTATGGCTTTGGCTTCAATGCATTCCGACACCGTTTAGTGCCTCAAATCACCATTCGAAGTTTCGTAGGGGTATAGTTGTAATTTTCACCAAAAATCGTACATTGGGATTTTGAGGTATTCTTGTCTATCACATGCTCACAAAGCTTATGGCTTTGGTTTCAATGCATTCCGACATCGTTTAGTGCCTCAAATCACCATTCGAAGTTTCGTTGGGCGTATAGTTGTAATTTTCACCAAAAATCGTACATTGGGATTCTGAGGTATTCTTGTTTATCACATGCTCACAAGGCTTATGGCTTTGGCTTCAATGCATTCCGACACCGTTTAGTGCCTCAAATCACCATTCGAAGTTTCGTAGGGGTATAGTTGTAATTTTCACCAAAAATCGTACATTGGGATTTTGAGGTATTCTTGTCTATCACATGTTTACAATGCTTATGGCTTTGGTTTTAATGCATTCCGCCATCGTTTAGTGCCTCAAATCACCATTCGAAGTTTCGTAGGGGTATAGTTGTAATTTTCACCAAAAATCGTACATTGGGATTTTGAGGTATTCTTGTCTATCACATGCTCACAAAGCTTATTGCTTTGATTTCAATGCATTCCGACATCGTTTAGTGCCTGAAATCACCATTCGAAGTTTCGTAGGGGGTATAGTTGTAATATTCACCAAAAATCGTTCATTGGGATTCTGAGGTATTCTTGTTTATCACATGCTCACAAAGCTTATGGCTTTGGTTTTCATGCATTCCGCCATCGTTTAGTGCCTCAAATCACCATTCGAAGTTTCGTAGGGGTATAGTTGTAATTTTCACCAAAAATCGTACATTGGGATTTTGAGGTATTCTTGTCTATCACATGCTCACAAAGCTTATCGCTTTGATTTCAATGCATTCCGACATCGTTTAGTGTCTCAAATCACCATTCGAAGTTTCGTAGTGGTATAGTTGTAATTTTCACCAAAAATCGTACATTGGGATTCTGAGGTATTCTTGTTTATCACATGCTCACAAAGCTTATGGCTTTGGTTTTCATGCATTCCGCCATCGTTTAGTGCCTCAAATCACCATTCGAAGTTTCGTAGGGGGTATAGTTGTAATTTTCACCAAAAATCGTTCATTGGGATTCTGAGGTATTCTTGTTTATCACATGCTCACAAAGCTTATGGCTTTGGTTTTCATGCATTCCGCCATCGTTTAGTGCCTCAAATCACCATTCGAAGTTTCGTAGGGGGTATAGTTGTAATTTTCACCAAAAATCGTACATTGGGATTTTGAGGTATTCTTGTCTATAACATGCTCACAAAGCTTATCGCTTTGATTTCAATGCATTCCGCCATCGTTTAGTGTCTCAAATCACCATTCGAAGTTTCGTAGGGGTATAGTTGTAATTTTCACCAAAAATCGTACATTGGGATTTTGAGGTATTCTTGTCTATCACATGTTTACAATGCTTATGACTTTGGTTTTAATGCATTCCGCCATCGTTTAGTGCCTCAAATCACCATTCGAAGTTTCGTAGTGGTATAGTTGTAATTTTCACCAAAAATCGTACATTGGAATTTTGAGGTATTCTTGTCTATCACATGCTCACAAAGCTTATGGCTTTGGTTTCAATGCATTCCGACATCGTTTAGTGCCTCAAATCACCATTCGAAGTTTAGTTGGGGGTATAGTTGTAATTTTCACCAAAAATCGTACATTGGGATTCTGAGGTATTCTTGTTTATCACATGCTCACAAAGCTTATGGCTTTGGTTTCAATGCATTCCGACACCGTTTAGTGCCTCAAATCACCATTCGAAGTTTCGTAGGGGTATAGTTGTAATTTTCACCAAAAATCGTACATTGGGATTTTGAGGTATTCTTGTCTATCACATGCTCACAAAGCTTATCGCTTTGTTTTCAATGCATTCCGACATCGTTTAGTGCCTCAATTCACCATTCGAAGTTCCGAAGGGGTATAGTTGTAATTTTCACCAAAAATCGTACATTGGAATTTTGAGGTATTCTTGTCTATCACATGCTCACAAAGCTTATGGCTTTGGTTTCAATGCATTCCGACATCGTTTAGTGCCTCAAATCACCATTCGAAGTTTCGTTGGGGGTATAGTTGTAATTTTCACCAAAAATCGTACATTGGGATTCTGAGGTATTCTTGTTTATCACATGCTCACAAGGCTTATGGCTTTGGCTTCAATGCATTCCGACACCGTTTAGTGCCTCAAATCACCATTCGAAGTTTCGTAGGGGTATAGTTGTAATTTTCACCAAAAATCGTACATTGGGATTTTGAGGTATTCTTGTCTATCACATGCTCACAAAGCTTATGGCTTTGGTTTCAATGCATTCCGACATCGTTTAGTGCCTCAAATCACCATTCGAAGTTTCGTTGGGCGTATAGTTGTAATTTTCACCAAAAATCGTACATTGGGATTCTGAGGTATTCTTGTTTATCACATGCTCACAAGGCTTATGGCTTTGGCTTCAATGCATTCCGACACCGTTTAGTGCCTCAAATCACCATTCGAAGTTTCGTAGGGGTATAGTTGTAATTTTCACCAAAAATCGTACATTGGGATTTTGAGGTATTCTTGTCTATCACATGTTTACAATGCTTATGGCTTTGGTTTTAATGCATTCCGCCATCGTTTAGTGCCTCAAATCACCATTCGAAGTTTCGTAGGGGTATAGTTGTAATTTTCACCAAAAATCGTACATTGGGATTTTGAGGTATTCTTGTCTATCACATGCTCACAAAGCTTATTGCTTTGATTTCAATGCATTCCGACATCGTTTAGTGCCTGAAATCACCATTCGAAGTTTCGTAGGGGGTATAGTTGTAATTTTCACCAAAAATCGTACATTGGGATTTTGAGGTATTTTTGTCTATCACATGCTCACAAAGCTTATCGCTTTGATTTCAATGCATTCCGACATCGTTTAGTGTCTCAAATCACCATTCGAAGTTTCGTAGTGGTATAGTTGTAATTTTCACCAAAAATCGTACATTGGGATTTTGAGGTATTCTTGTCTATCACATGTTTACAATGCTTATGGCTTTGGTTTTAATGCATTCCGCCATCGTTTAGTGCCTCAAATCACCATTCGAAGTTTCGTAGGGGTATAGTTGTAATTTTCACCAAAAATCGTACATTGGGATTTTGAGGTATTCTTGTCTATCACATGCTCACAAAGCTTATTGCTTTGATTTCAATGCATTCCGACATCGTTTAGTGCTTGAAATCACCATTCGAAGTTTCGTAGGGGGTATAGTTGTAATTTTCACCAAAAATCGTTCATTGGGATTCTGAGGTATTCTTGTTTATCACATGCTCACAAAGCTTATGGCTTTGGTTTTAATGCATTCCGCCATCGTTTAGTGCCTCAAATCACCATTCGAAGTTTCGTAGGGGGTATAGTTGTAATTTTCACCAAAAATCGTACATTGGGATTTTGAGGTATTCTTGTCTATAACATGCTCACAAAGCTTATCGCTTTGATTTCAATGCATTCCGCCATCGTTTAGTGTCTCAAATCACCATTCGAAGTTTCGTAGGGGTATAGTTGTAATTTTCACCAAAAATCGTACATTGGGATTCTGAGGTATTCTTGTTTATCACATGCTCACAAAGCTTATGGCTTTGGTTTCAATGCATTCCGACACCGTTTAGTGCCTCAAATCACCATTCGAAGTTTCGTAGGGGTATAGTTGTAATTTTCACCAAAAATCGTACATTGGGATTTTGAGGTATTCTTGTCTATCACATGCTCACAAAGCTTATGGCTTTCATTTCAATGCATTCCGACATCGTTTAGTGGCTCAAATCACCATTCGAAGTTCCGTAGGGGGTATAGTTGTAATTTTCACCAAAAATCGTACGTTGGGATTTTGAGGTATTCTTGTCTATCACATGCTCACAAAGCTTATGGCTTTGGTTTCAATGCATTCCGACATCGTTTAGTGCCACAAATCACCATTCGAAGTTCCGTAGGGGTATAGTTGTAATTTTCACCAAAAATCGTACATTGGAATTTTGAGGTATTCTTGTCTATCACATGCTCACGAAGCTTATGGCTTTCGTTTCAATGCATTCCGACATCGTTTAGTGCCTCAAATCACCATTCGAAGTTCCGTAGGGGTATAGTTGTAATTTTTACCTAAAATCGTATATTGAGATTTTGAGGTATTCTTATCTATCACATGTTTACAAAGCTTATGGCTTTGGTTTTAATGCATTCCGCCATCGTTTAGTACCTCAAATCACCAATCGAAGTTTCGTAGGGGTATAGTTGTAATTTTCACCAAAAATCGTACATTGAGATTTTGAGGTATTCTTGTCTATCACATGCTCACAAAGCTTATGGCTTTGGTTTCAATGCATTCCGACATCGTTTAGTGCCTCAAATCACCATTCGAAGTTCCGTAGGGGTATAGTTGTAATTTTCACCAAAAATCGTACATTGGAATTTTAAGGTATTCTTGTCTATCACATGCTCACAAAGCTTATGGCTTTGGTTTCAATGCATTCCGACATCGTTTAGTGCCTCAAATCACCATTCGAAGTTTCGTAGTGGTATAGTTGTAATTTTCACCAAAAATCGTACATTGGAATTTTGAGGTATTCTTGTCTATCACATGCTCACAAAGCTTATGGCTTTGGTTTCAATGCATTCCGACATCGTTTAGTGCCTCAATTCACCATTCGAAGTTTAGTTGGGGGTATAGTTGTAATTTTCACCAAAAATCGTACATTGGGATTCTGAGGTATTCTTGTTTATCACATGCTCACAAAGCTTATGGCTTTGGTTTCAATGCATTCCGACACCGTTTAGTGCCTCAAATCACCATTCGAAGTTTCGTAGGGGTATAGTTGTAATTTTCACCAAAAATCGTACATTGGGATTTTGAGGTATTCTTGTCTATCACATGCTCACAAAGCTTATGGCTTTGGTTTCAATGCATTCCGACATCGTTTAGTGCCTCAAATCACCATTCGAAGTTTCGTTGGGCGTATAGTTGTAATTTTCACCAAAAATCGTACATTGGGATTCTGAGGTATTCTTGTTTATCACATGCTCACAAGGCTTATGGCTTTGGCTTCAATGCATTCCGACACCGTTTAGTGCCTCAAATCACCATTCGAAGTTTCGTAGGGGTATAGTTGTAATTTTCACCAAAAATCGTACATTGGGATTTTGAGGTATTCTTGTCTATCACATGTTTACAATGCTTATGGCTTTGGTTTTAATGCATTCCGCCATCGTTTAGTGCCTCAAATCACCATTCGAAGTTTCGTAGGGGTATAGTTGTAATTTTCACCAAAAATCGTACATTGGGATTTTGAGGTATTCTTGTCTATCACATGCTCACAAAGCTTATGGCTTTGGTTTCAATGCATTCCGACATCATTTAGTGCCTCAAATCACCATTCGAAGTTTCGTTGGGGGTATAGTTGTAATTTTCACCAAAAATCGTACATTGGGATTCTGAGGTATTCTTGTTTATCACATGCTCACAAGGCTTATGGCTTTGGTTTCAATGCATTCCGACACCGTTTAGTGCCTCAAATCACCATTCGAAGTTTCGTAGGGGTATAGTTGTAATTTTCACCAAAAATCGTACATTGGGATTTTGAGGTATTCTTGTCTATAACATGTTTACAATGCTTATGGCTTTGGTTTTAATGCATTCCGCCATCGTTTAGTGCCTCAAATCACCATTCGAAGTTTCGTAGGGCTATAGTTGTAATTTTCACCAAAAATCGTACATTGGGATTTTGAGGTATTCTTGTCTATCACATGCTCACAAAGCTTATTGCTTTGATTTCAATGCATTCCGACATCGTTTAGTGCTTGAAATCACCATTCGAAGTTTCGTAGGGGGTATAGTTGTAATTTTCACCAAAAATCGTTCATTGGGATTCTGAGGTATTCTTGTTTATCACATGCTCACAAAGCTTATGGCTTTGGTTTTCATGCATTCCGCCATCGTTTAGTGCCTCAAATCACCATTCGAAGTTTCGTAGGGGGTATAGTTGTAATTTTCACCAAAAATCGTACATTGGGATTTTGAGGTATTCTTGTCTATAACATGCTCACAAAGCTTATCGCTTTGATTTCAATGCATTCCGCCATCGTTTAGTGTCTCAAATCACCATTCGAAGTTTCGTAGGGGTATAGTTGTAATTTTCACCAAAAATCGTACATTGGGATTTTGAGGTATTCTTGTCTATCACATGTTTACAATGCTTATGACTTTGGTTTTAATGCATTCCGCCATCGTTTAGTGCCTCAAATCACCATTCGAAGTTTCGTAGTGGTATAGTTGTAATTTTCACCAAAAATCGTACATTGGAATTTTGAGGTATTCTTGTCTATCACATGCTCACAAAGCTTATGGCTTTGGTTTCAATGCATTCCGACATCGTTTAGTGCCTCAAATCACCATTCGAAGTTTAGTTGGGGGTATAGTTGTAATTTTCACCAAAAATCGTACATTGGGATTCTGAGGTATTCTTGTTTATCACATGCTCACAAAGCTTATGACTTTGATTTCAATGCATTCCGACACCGTTTAGTGCCTCAAATCACCATTCGAAGTTTCGTAGGGGTATAGTTGTAATTTTCACCAAAAATCGTACATTGGGATTTTGAGGTATTCTTGTCTATCACATGCTCACAAAGCTTATCGCTTTGATTTCAATGCATTCTGACATCGTTTAGTGTCTCAAATCACCATTCGAAGTTTCGTAGGGGTATAGTTGTCATTTTCACCAAAAATCGTACATTGGGATTTTGAGGTATTCTTGTCTATCACATGGTAACAATGCTTATGGCTTTGGTTTTAATGCATTCCGCCATCGTTTAGTGCCTCAAATCACCATTCGAAGTTTCGTAGGGGTATAGTTGTAATTTTCACCAAAAATCGTACATTGGGATTTTGAGGTATTCTTGTCTATCACATGCTCACAAAGCTTATTGCTTTGATTTCAATGCATTCCGACATCATTTAGTGCCTCAAATCACCATTCGAAGTTTCGTAGGGGGTATAGTTGTAATATTCACCAAAAATCGTTCATTGGGATTCTGAGGTATTCTTGTTTATCACATGCTCACAAAGCTTATGGCTTTGGTTTTCATGCATTCCGCCATCGTTTAGTGCCTCAAATCACCATTCGAAGTTTCGTAGGGGTATAGTTGTAATTTTCACCAAAAATCGTACATTGGGATTTTGAGGTATTCTTGTCTATCACATGCTCACAAAGCTTATTGCTTTGATTTCAATGCATTCCGACATCGTTTAGTGCCTCAAATCACCATTCGAAGTTTCGTAGGGGGTATAGTTGTAATTTTTACCAAAAATCGTTCATTGGGATTCTGAGGTATTCTTGTTTATCACATGCTCACAAAGCTTATGGCTTTGGTTTTCATGCATTCCGCCATCGTTTAGTGCCTCAAATCACCATTCGAAGTTTCGTAGGGGGTATAGTTGTAATTTTCACCAAAAATCGTACATTGGGATTTTGAGGTATTCTTGTCTATAACATGCTCACAAAGCTTATCGCTTTGATTTCAATGCATTCCGCCATCGTTTAGTGTCTCAAATCACCATTCGAAGTTTCGTAGGGGTATAGTTGTAATTTTCACCAAAAATCGTACATTGGGATTTTGAGGTATTCTTGTCTATCACATGTTTACAATGCTTATGACTTTGGTTTTAATGCATTCCGCCATCGTTTAGTGCCTCAAATCACCATTCGAAGTTTCGTAGTGGTATAGTTGTAATTTTCACCAAAAATCGTACATTGGAATTTTGAGGTATTCTTGTCTATCACATGCTCACAAAGCTTATGGCTTTGGTTTCAATGCATTCCGACATCGTTTAGTGCCTCAAATCACCATTCGAAGTTTAGTTGGGGGTATAGTTGTAATTTTCACCAAAAATCGTACATTGGGATTCTGAGGTATTCTTGTTTATCACATGCTCACAAAGCTTATGGCTTTGGTTTCAATGCATTCCGACATCGTTTAGTGCCTCAAATCACCATTCGAAGTTTCGTAGTGGTATAGTTGTAATTTTCACCAAAAATCGTACATTGGAATTTTGAGGTATTCTTGTCTATCACATGCTCACAAAGCTTATGGCTTTGGTTTCAATGCATTCCGACATCGTTTAGTGCCTCAAATCACCATTCGAAGTTTCGTAGGGGTATAGTTGTAATTTTCACCAAAAATCGTACATTGGGATTTTGAGGTATTCTTGTCTATCACATGTTTACAATGCTTATGACTTTGGTTTTAATGCATTCCGCCATCGTTTAGTGCCTCAAATCACCATTCGAAGTTTCGTAGTGGTATAGTTGTAATTTTCACCAAAAATCGTACATTGGAATTTTGAGGTATTCTTGTCTATCACATGCTCACAAAGCTTATGGCTTTGGTTTCAATGCATTCCGACATCGTTTAGTGCCTCAAATCACCATTCGAAGTTTAGTTGGGGGTATAGTTGTAATTTTCACCAAAAATCGTACATTGGGATTCTGAGGTATTCTTGTTTATCACATGCTCACAAAGCTTATGGCTTTGGTTTCAATGCATTCCGACACCGTTTAGTGCCTCAAATCACCATTCGAAGTTTCGTAGGGGTATAGTTGTAATTTTCACCAAAAATCGTACATTGGGATTTTGAGGTATTCTTGTCTATCACATGCTCACAAAGCTTATCGCTTTGTTTTCAATGCATTCCGACATCGTTTAGTGCCTCAATTCACCATTCGAAGTTCCGAAGGGGTATAGTTGTAATTTTCACCAAAAATCGTACATTGGAATTTTGAGGTATTCTTGTCTATCACATGCTCACAAAGCTTATGGCTTTGGTTTCAATGCATTCCGACATCGTTTAGTGCCTCAAATCACCATTCGAAGTTTCGTTGGGGGTATAGTTGTAATTTTCACCAAAAATCGTACATTGGGATTCTGAGGTATTCTTGTTTATCACATGCTCACAAGGCTTATGGCTTTGGCTTCAATGCATTCCGACACCGTTTAGTGCCTCAAATCACCATTCGAAGTTTCGTAGGGGTATAGTTGTAATTTTCACCAAAAATCGTACATTGGGATTTTGAGGTATTCTTGTCTATCACATGCTCACAAAGCTTATGGCTTTGGTTTCAATGCATTCCGACATCGTTTAGTGCCTCAAATCACCATTCGAAGTTTCGTTGGGCGTATAGTTGTAATTTTCACCAAAAATCGTACATTGGGATTCTGAGGTATTCTTGTTTATCACATGCTCACAAGGCTTATGGCTTTGGCTTCAATGCATTCCGACACCGTTTAGTGCCTCAAATCACCATTCGAAGTTTCGTAGGGGTATAGTTGTAATTTTCACCAAAAATCGTACATTGGGATTTTGAGGTATTCTTGTCTATCACATGTTTACAATGCTTATGGCTTTGGTTTTAATGCATTCCGCCATCGTTTAGTGCCTCAAATCACCATTCGAAGTTTCGTAGGGGTATAGTTGTAATTTTCACCAAAAATCGTACATTGGGATTTTGAGGTATTCTTGTCTATCACATGCTCACAAAGCTTATTGCTTTGATTTCAATGCATTCCGACATCGTTTAGTGCTTGAAATCACCATTCGAAGTTTCGTAGGGGGTATAGTTGTAATTTTCACCAAAAATCGTTCATTGGGATTCTGAGGTATTCTTGTTTATCACATGCTCACAAAGCTTATGGCTTTGGTTTTAATGCATTCCGCCATCGTTTAGTGCCTCAAATCACCATTCGAAGTTTCGTAGGGGGTATAGTTGTAATTTTCACCAAAAATCGTACATTGGGATTTTGAGGTATTCTTGTCTATAACATGCTCACAAAGCTTATCGCTTTGATTTCAATGCATTCCGCCATCGTTTAGTGTCTCAAATCACCATTCGAAGTTTCGTAGGGGTATAGTTGTAATTTTCACCAAAAATCGTACATTGGGATTCTGAGGTATTCTTGTTTATCACATGCTCACAAAGCTTATGGCTTTGGTTTCAATGCATTCCGACACCGTTTAGTGCCTCAAATCACCATTCGAAGTTTCGTAGGGGTATAGTTGTAATTTTCACCAAAAATCGTACATTGGGATTTTGAGGTATTCTTGTCTATCACATGCTCACAAAGCTTATGGCTTTCATTTCAATGCATTCCGACATCGTTTAGTGGCTCAAATCACCATTCGAAGTTCCGTAGGGGGTATAGTTGTAATTTTCACCAAAAATCGTACGTTGGGATTTTGAGGTATTCTTGTCTATCACATGCTCACAAAGCTTATGGCTTTGGTTTCAACGCATTCCGACATCTTTTAGAGCCTCAAATCACCATTCGAAGTTTCGTAGGAGTATAGTTGTAATTTTCACCAAAAATCGTACATTGAGATTTTGAGGTATTCTTGTCTATCACATGCTCACAAAGCTTATGGCTTTGGTTTCAATGCATTCCGACATCGTTTAGTGCCACAAATCACCATTCGAAGTTCCGTAGGGGTATAGTTGTAATTTTCACCAAAAATCGTACATTGGGATTCTGAGGTATTCTTGTTTATCACATGCTCACAAGGCTTATGGCTTTGGCTTCAATGCATTCCGACACCGTTTAGTGCCTCAAATCACCATTCGAAGTTTCGTAGGGGTATAGTTGTAATTTTCACCAAAAATCGTACATTGGGATTTTGAGGTATTCTTGTCTATCACATGTTTACAATGCTTATGGCTTTGGTTTTAATGCATTCCGCCATCGTTTAGTGCCTCAAATCACCATTCGAAGTTTCGTAGGGGTATAGTTGTAATTTTCACCAAAAATCGTACATTGGGATTTTGAGGTATTCTTGTCTATCACATGCTCACAAAGCTTATGGCTTTGGTTTCAATGCATTCCGACATCATTTAGTGCCTCAAATCACCATTCGAAGTTTCGTTGGGGGTATAGTTGTAATTTTCACCAAAAATCGTACATTGGGATTCTGAGGTATTCTTGTTTATCACA
Organism: Verbascum thapsus; assembly: GCA_963669365.1. Lineage (NCBI taxonomy): Eukaryota > Viridiplantae > Streptophyta > Magnoliopsida > Lamiales > Scrophulariaceae > Verbascum > Verbascum thapsus. The sequence continues at coordinate 10,528,748 of OY770115.1, read as the reverse complement.
TGCTCACAAGGCTTATGGCTTTGGTTTCAATGCATTCCGACACCGTTTAGTGCCTCAAATCACCATTCGAAGTTTCGTAGGGGTATAGTTGTAATTTTCACCAAAAATCGTACATTGGGATTTTGAGGTATTCTTGTCTATAACATGTTTACAATGCTTATGGCTTTGGTTTTAATGCATTCCGCCATCGTTTAGTGCCTCAAATCACCATTCGAAGTTTCGTAGGGCTATAGTTGTAATTTTCACCAAAAATCGTACATTGGGATTTTGAGGTATTCTTGTCTATCACATGCTCACAAAGCTTATTGCTTTGATTTCAATGCATTCCGACATCGTTTAGTGCTTGAAATCACCATTCGAAGTTTCGTAGGGGGTATAGTTGTAATTTTCACCAAAAATCGTTCATTGGGATTCTGAGGTATTCTTGTTTATCACATGCTCACAAAGCTTATGGCTTTGGTTTTCATGCATTCCGCCATCGTTTAGTGCCTCAAATCACCATTCGAAGTTTCGTAGGGGGTATAGTTGTAATTTTCACCAAAAATCGTACATTGGGATTTTGAGGTATTCTTGTCTATAACATGCTCACAAAGCTTATCGCTTTGATTTCAATGCATTCCGCCATCGTTTAGTGTCTCAAATCACCATTCGAAGTTTCGTAGGGGTATAGTTGTAATTTTCACCAAAAATCGTACATTGGGATTTTGAGGTATTCTTGTCTATCACATGTTTACAATGCTTATGACTTTGGTTTTAATGCATTCCGCCATCGTTTAGTGCCTCAAATCACCATTCGAAGTTTCGTAGTGGTATAGTTGTAATTTTCACCAAAAATCGTACATTGGAATTTTGAGGTATTCTTGTCTATCACATGCTCACAAAGCTTATGGCTTTGGTTTCAATGCATTCCGACATCGTTTAGTGCCTCAAATCACCATTCGAAGTTTAGTTGGGGGTATAGTTGTAATTTTCACCAAAAATCGTACATTGGGATTCTGAGGTATTCTTGTTTATCACATGCTCACAAAGCTTATGACTTTGATTTCAATGCATTCCGACACCGTTTAGTGCCTCAAATCACCATTCGAAGTTTCGTAGGGGTATAGTTGTAATTTTCACCAAAAATCGTACATTGGGATTTTGAGGTATTCTTGTCTATCACATGCTCACAAAGCTTATCGCTTTGATTTCAATGCATTCTGACATCGTTTAGTGTCTCAAATCACCATTCGAAGTTTCGTAGGGGTATAGTTGTCATTTTCACCAAAAATCGTACATTGGGATTTTGAGGTATTCTTGTCTATCACATGGTAACAATGCTTATGGCTTTGGTTTTAATGCATTCCGCCATCGTTTAGTGCCTCAAATCACCATTCGAAGTTTCGTAGGGGTATAGTTGTAATTTTCACCAAAAATCGTACATTGGGATTTTGAGGTATTCTTGTCTATCACATGCTCACAAAGCTTATTGCTTTGATTTCAATGCATTCCGACATCATTTAGTGCCTCAAATCACCATTCGAAGTTTCGTAGGGGGTATAGTTGTAATATTCACCAAAAATCGTTCATTGGGATTCTGAGGTATTCTTGTTTATCACATGCTCACAAAGCTTATGGCTTTGGTTTTCATGCATTCCGCCATCGTTTAGTGCCTCAAATCACCATTCGAAGTTTCGTAGGGGTATAGTTGTAATTTTCACCAAAAATCGTACATTGGGATTTTGAGGTATTCTTGTCTATCACATGCTCACAAAGCTTATCGCTTTGATTTCAATGCATTCCGACATCGTTTAGTGTCTCAAATCACCATTCGAAGTTTCGTAGTGGTATAGTTGTAATTTTCACCAAAAATCGTACATTGGGATTTTGAGGTATTCTTGTCTATCACATGTTTACAATGCTTATGGCTTTGGTTTTAATGCATTCCGCCATCGTTTAGTGCCTCAAATCACCATTCGAAGTTTCGTAGGGGTATAGTTGTAATTTTCACCAAAAATCGTACATTGGGATTTTGAGGTATTCTTGTCTATCACATGCTCACAAAGCTTATTGCTTTGATTTCAATGCATTCCGACATCGTTTAGTGCCTCAAATCACCATTCGAAGTTTCGTAGGGGGTATAGTTGTAATTTTTACCAAAAATCGTTCATTGGGATTCTGAGGTATTCTTGTTTATCACATGCTCACAAAGCTTATGGCTTTGGTTTTCATGCATTCCGCCATCGTTTAGTGCCTCAAATCACCATTCGAAGTTTCGTAGGGGGTATAGTTGTAATTTTCACCAAAAATCGTACATTGGGATTTTGAGGTATTCTTGTCTATAACATGCTCACAAAGCTTATCGCTTTGATTTCAATGCATTCCGCCATCGTTTAGTGTCTCAAATCACCATTCGAAGTTTCGTAGGGGTATAGTTGTAATTTTCACCAAAAATCGTACATTGGGATTTTGAGGTATTCTTGTCTATCACATGTTTACAATGCTTATGACTTTGGTTTTAATGCATTCCGCCATCGTTTAGTGCCTCAAATCACCATTCGAAGTTTCGTAGTGGTATAGTTGTAATTTTCACCAAAAATCGTACATTGGAATTTTGAGGTATTCTTGTCTATCACATGCTCACAAAGCTTATGGCTTTGGTTTCAATGCATTCCGACATCGTTTAGTGCCTCAAATCACCATTCGAAGTTTAGTTGGGGGTATAGTTGTAATTTTCACCAAAAATCGTACATTGGGATTCTGAGGTATTCTTGTTTATCACATGCTCACAAAGCTTATGGCTTTGGTTTCAATGCATTCCGACATCGTTTAGTGCCTCAAATCACCATTCGAAGTTTCGTAGTGGTATAGTTGTAATTTTCACCAAAAATCGTACATTGGAATTTTGAGGTATTCTTGTCTATCACATGCTCACAAAGCTTATGGCTTTGGTTTCAATGCATTCCGACATCGTTTAGTGCCTCAAATCACCATTCGAAGTTTCGTAGGGGTATAGTTGTAATTTTCACCAAAAATCGTACATTGGGATTTTGAGGTATTCTTGTCTATCACATGTTTACAATGCTTATGACTTTGGTTTTAATGCATTCCGCCATCGTTTAGTGCCTCAAATCACCATTCGAAGTTTCGTAGTGGTATAGTTGTAATTTTCACCAAAAATCGTACATTGGAATTTTGAGGTATTCTTGTCTATCACATGCTCACAAAGCTTATGGCTTTGGTTTCAATGCATTCCGACATCGTTTAGTGCCTCAAATCACCATTCGAAGTTTAGTTGGGGGTATAGTTGTAATTTTCACCAAAAATCGTACATTGGGATTCTGAGGTATTCTTGTTTATCACATGCTCACAAAGCTTATGGCTTTGGTTTCAATGCATTCCGACACCGTTTAGTGCCTCAAATCACCATTCGAAGTTTCGTAGGGGTATAGTTGTAATTTTCACCAAAAATCGTACATTGGGATTTTGAGGTATTCTTGTCTATCACATGCTCACAAAGCTTATCGCTTTGTTTTCAATGCATTCCGACATCGTTTAGTGCCTCAATTCACCATTCGAAGTTCCGAAGGGGTATAGTTGTAATTTTCACCAAAAATCGTACATTGGAATTTTGAGGTATTCTTGTCTATCACATGCTCACAAAGCTTATGGCTTTGGTTTCAATGCATTCCGACATCGTTTAGTGCCTCAAATCACCATTCGAAGTTTCGTTGGGGGTATAGTTGTAATTTTCACCAAAAATCGTACATTGGGATTCTGAGGTATTCTTGTTTATCACATGCTCACAAGGCTTATGGCTTTGGCTTCAATGCATTCCGACACCGTTTAGTGCCTCAAATCACCATTCGAAGTTTCGTAGGGGTATAGTTGTAATTTTCACCAAAAATCGTACATTGGGATTTTGAGGTATTCTTGTCTATCACATGCTCACAAAGCTTATGGCTTTGGTTTCAATGCATTCCGACATCGTTTAGTGCCTCAAATCACCATTCGAAGTTTCGTTGGGCGTATAGTTGTAATTTTCACCAAAAATCGTACATTGGGATTCTGAGGTATTCTTGTTTATCACATGCTCACAAGGCTTATGGCTTTGGCTTCAATGCATTCCGACACCGTTTAGTGCCTCAAATCACCATTCGAAGTTTCGTAGGGGTATAGTTGTAATTTTCACCAAAAATCGTACATTGGGATTTTGAGGTATTCTTGTCTATCACATGTTTACAATGCTTATGGCTTTGGTTTTAATGCATTCCGCCATCGTTTAGTGCCTCAAATCACCATTCGAAGTTTCGTAGGGGTATAGTTGTAATTTTCACCAAAAATCGTACATTGGGATTTTGAGGTATTCTTGTCTATCACATGCTCACAAAGCTTATTGCTTTGATTTCAATGCATTCCGACATCGTTTAGTGCTTGAAATCACCATTCGAAGTTTCGTAGGGGGTATAGTTGTAATTTTCACCAAAAATCGTTCATTGGGATTCTGAGGTATTCTTGTTTATCACATGCTCACAAAGCTTATGGCTTTGGTTTTAATGCATTCCGCCATCGTTTAGTGCCTCAAATCACCATTCGAAGTTTCGTAGGGGGTATAGTTGTAATTTTCACCAAAAATCGTACATTGGGATTTTGAGGTATTCTTGTCTATAACATGCTCACAAAGCTTATCGCTTTGATTTCAATGCATTCCGCCATCGTTTAGTGTCTCAAATCACCATTCGAAGTTTCGTAGGGGTATAGTTGTAATTTTCACCAAAAATCGTACATTGGGATTCTGAGGTATTCTTGTTTATCACATGCTCACAAAGCTTATGGCTTTGGTTTCAATGCATTCCGACACCGTTTAGTGCCTCAAATCACCATTCGAAGTTTCGTAGGGGTATAGTTGTAATTTTCACCAAAAATCGTACATTGGGATTTTGAGGTATTCTTGTCTATCACATGCTCACAAAGCTTATGGCTTTCATTTCAATGCATTCCGACATCGTTTAGTGGCTCAAATCACCATTCGAAGTTCCGTAGGGGGTATAGTTGTAATTTTCACCAAAAATCGTACGTTGGGATTTTGAGGTATTCTTGTCTATCACATGCTCACAAAGCTTATGGCTTTGGTTTCAACGCATTCCGACATCTTTTAGAGCCTCAAATCACCATTCGAAGTTTCGTAGGAGTATAGTTGTAATTTTCACCAAAAATCGTACATTGAGATTTTGAGGTATTCTTGTCTATCACATGCTCACAAAGCTTATGGCTTTGGTTTCAATGCATTCCGACATCGTTTAGTGCCACAAATCACCATTCGAAGTTCCGTAGGGGTATAGTTGTAATTTTCACCAAAAATCGTACATTGGAATTTTGAGGTATTCTTGTCTATCACATGCTCACGAAGCTTATGGCTTTCGTTTCAATGCATTCCGACATCGTTTAGTGCCTCAAATCACCATTCGAAGTTCCGTAGGGGTATAGTTGTAATTTTTACCTAAAATCGTATATTGAGATTTTGAGGTATTCTTATCTATCACATGTTTACAAAGCTTATGGCTTTGGTTTTAATGCATTCCGCCATCGTTTAGTACCTCAAATCACCAATCGAAGTTTCGTAGGGGTATAGTTGTAATTTTCACCAAAAATCGTACATTGAGATTTTGAGGTATTCTTGTCTATCACATGCTCACAAAGCTTATGGCTTTGGTTTCAATGCATTCCGACATCGTTTAGTGCCTTAAATCACCATTCGAAGTTCCGTAGGGGTATAGTTGTAATTTTCACCAAAAATCGTACATTGGAATTTTAAGGTATTCTTGTCTATCACATGCTCACAAAGCTTATGGCTTTGGTTTCAATGCATTCCGACATCGTTTAGTGCCTCAAATCACCATTCGAAGTTTCGTAGTGGTATAGTTGTAATTTTCACCAAAAATCGTACATTGGAATTTTGAGGTATTCTTGTCTATCACATGCTCACAAAGCTTATGGCTTTGGTTTCAATGCATTCCGACATCGTTTAGTGCCTCAAATCACCATTCGAAGTTTAGTTGGGGGTATAGTTGTAATTTTCACCAAAAATCGTACATTGGGATTCTGAGGTATTCTTGTTTATCACATGCTCACAAAGCTTATGGCTTTGGTTTCAATGCATTCCGACACCGTTTAGTGCCTCAAATCACCATTCGAAGTTTCGTAGGGGTATAGTTGTAATTTTCACCAAAAATCGTACATTGGGATTTTGAGGTATTCTTGTCTATCACATGCTCACAAAGCTTATGGCTTTGGTTTCAATGCATTCCGACATCGTTTAGTGCCTCAAATCACCATTCGAAGTTTCGTTGGGCGTATAGTTGTAATTTTCACCAAAAATCGTACATTGGGATTCTGAGGTATTCTTGTTTATCACATGCTCACAAGGCTTATGGCTTTGGCTTCAATGCATTCCGACACCGTTTAGTGCCTCAAATCACCATTCGAAGTTTCGTAGGGGTATAGTTGTAATTTTCACCAAAAATCGTACATTGAGATTTTGAGGTATTCTTGTCTATCACATGTTTACAATGCTTATGGCTTTGGTTTTAATGCATTCCGCCATCGTTTAGTGCCTCAAATCACCATTCGAAGTTTCGTAGGGGTATAGTTGTAATTTTCACCAAAAATCGTACATTGGGATTTTGAGGTATTCTTGTCTATCACATGCTCACAAAGCTTATGGCTTTGGTTTCAATGCATTCCGACATCATTTAGTGCCTCAAATCACCATTCGAAGTTTCGTTGGGGGTATAGTTGTAATTTTCACCAAAAATCGTACATTGGGATTCTGAGGTATTCTTGTTTATCACATGCTCACAAGGCTTATGGCTTTGGTTTCAATGCATTCCGCCATCGTTTAGTGCCTCAAATCACCATTCGAAGTTTCGTAGGGGTATAGTTGTAATTTTCACCAAAAATCGTACATTGGGATTTTGAGGTATTCTTGTCTATAACATGTTTACAATGCTTATGGCTTTGGTTTTAATGCATTCCGCCATCGTTTAGTGCCTCAAATCACCATTCGAAGTTTCGTAGGGCTATAGTTGTAATTTTCACCAAAAATCGTACATTGGGATTTTGAGGTATTCTTGTCTATCACATGCTCACAAAGCTTATTGCTTTGATTTCAATGCATTCCGACATCGTTTAGTGCTTGAAATCACCATTCGAAGTTTCGTAGGGGGTATAGTTGTAATTTTCACCAAAAATCGTTCATTGGGATTCTGAGGTATTCTTGTTTATCACATGCTCACAAAGCTTATGGCTTTGGTTTTCATGCATTCCGCCATCGTTTAGTGCCTCAAATCACCATTCGAAGTTTCGTAGGGGGTATAGTTGTAATTTTCACCAAAAATCGTACATTGGGATTTTGAGGTATTCTTGTCTATAACATGCTCACAAAGCTTATCGCTTTGATTTCAATGCATTCCGCCATCGTTTAGTGTCTCAAATCACCATTCGAAGTTTCGTAGGGGTATAGTTGTAATTTTCACCAAAAATCGTACATTGGGATTTTGAGGTATTCTTGTCTATCACATGTTTACAATGCTTATGACTTTGGTTTTAATGCATTCCGCCATCGTTTAGTGCCTCAAATCACCATTCGAAGTTTCGTAGTGGTATAGTTGTAATTTTCACCAAAAATCGTACATTGGAATTTTGAGGTATTCTTGTCTATCACATGCTCACAAAGCTTATGGCTTTGGTTTCAATGCATTCCGACATCGTTTAGTGCCTCAAATCACCATTCGAAGTTTAGTTGGGGGTATAGTTGTAATTTTCACCAAAAATCGTACATTGGGATTCTGAGGTATTCTTGTTTATCACATGCTCACAAAGCTTATGACTTTGATTTCAATGCATTCCGACACCGTTTAGTGCCTCAAATCACCATTCGAAGTTTCGTAGGGGTATAGTTGTAATTTTCACCAAAAATCGTACATTGGGATTTTGAGGTATTCTTGTCTATCACATGCTCACAAAGCTTATCGCTTTGATTTCAATGCATTCTGACATCGTTTAGTGTCTCAAATCACCATTCGAAGTTTCGTAGGGGTATAGTTGTCATTTTCACCAAAAATCGTACATTGGGATTTTGAGGTATTCTTGTCTATCACATGGTAACAATGCTTATGGCTTTGGTTTTAATGCATTCCGCCATCGTTTAGTGCCTCAAATCACCATTCGAAGTTTCGTAGGGGTATAGTTGTAATTTTCACCAAAAATCGTACATTGGGATTTTGAGGTATTCTTGTCTATCACATGCTCACAAAGCTTATTGCTTTGATTTCAATGCATTCCGACATCATTTAGTGCCTCAAATCACCATTCGAAGTTTCGTAGGGGGTATAGTTGTAATATTCACCAAAAATCGTTCATTGGGATTCTGAGGTATTCTTGTTTATCACATGCTCACAAAGCTTATGGCTTTGGTTTTCATGCATTCCGCCATCGTTTAGTGCCTCAAATCACCATTCGAAGTTTCGTAGGGGTATAGTTGTAATTTTCACCAAAAATCGTACATTGGGATTTTGAGGTATTCTTGTCTATCACATGCTCACAAAGCTTATCGCTTTGATTTCAATGCATTCCGACATCGTTTAGTGTCTCAAATCACCATTCGAAGTTTCGTAGTGGTATAGTTGTAATTTTCACCAAAAATCGTACATTGGGATTTTGAGGTATTCTTGTCTATCACATGTTTACAATGCTTATGGCTTTGGTTTTAATGCATTCCGCCATCGTTTAGTGCCTCAATCACCATTCGAAGTTTCGTAGGGGTATAGTTGTAATTTTCACCAAAAATCGTACATTGGGATTTTGAGGTATTCTTGTCTATCACATGCTCACAAAGCTTATTGCTTTGATTTCAATGCATTCCGACATCGTTTAGTGCCTCAAATCACCATTCGAAGTTTCGTAGGGGGTATAGTTGTAATTTTCACCAAAAATCGTTCATTGGGATTCTGAGGTATTCTTGTTTATCACATGCTCACAAAGCTTATGGCTTTGGTTTTCATGCATTCCGCCATCGTTTAGTGCCTCAAATCACCATTCGAAGTTTCGTAGGGGGTATAGTTGTAATTTTCACCAAAAATCGTACATTGGGATTTTGAGGTATTCTTGTCTATAACATGCTCACAAAGCTTATCGCTTTGATTTCAATGCATTCCGCCATCGTTTAGTGTCTCAAATCACCATTCGAAGTTTCGTAGGGGTATAGTTGTAATTTTCACCAAAAATCGTACATTGGGATTTTGAGGTATTCTTGTCTATCACATGTTTACAATGCTTATGACTTTGGTTTTAATGCATTCCGCCATCGTTTAGTGCCTCAAATCACCATTCGAAGTTTCGTAGTGGTATAGTTGTAATTTTCACCAAAAATCGTACATTGGAATTTTGAGGTATTCTTGTCTATCACATGCTCACAAAGCTTATGGCTTTGGTTTCAATGCATTCCGACATCGTTTAGTGCCTCAAATCACCATTCGAAGTTTAGTTGGGGGTATAGTTGTAATTTTCACCAAAAATCGTACATTGGGATTCTGAGGTATTCTTGTTTATCACATGCTCACAAAGCTTATGGCTTTGGTTTCAATGCATTCCGACATCGTTTAGTGCCTCAAATCACCATTCGAAGTTTCGTAGTGGTATAGTTGTAATTTTCACCAAAAATCGTACATTGGAATTTTGAGGTATTCTTGTCTATCACATGCTCACAAAGCTTATGGCTTTGGTTTCAATGCATTCCGACATCGTTTAGTGCCTCAAATCACCATTCGAAGTTTCGTAGGGGTATAGTTGTAATTTTCACCAAAAATCGTACATTGGGATTTTGAGGTATTCTTGTCTATCACATGTTTACAATGCTTATGACTTTGGTTTTAATGCATTCCGCCATCGTTTAGTGCCTCAAATCACCATTCGAAGTTTCGTAGTGGTATAGTTGTAATTTTCACCAAAAATCGTACATTGGAATTTTGAGGTATTCTTGTCTATCACATGCTCACAAAGCTTATGGCTTTGGTTTCAATGCATTCCGACATCGTTTAGTGCCTCAAATCACCATTCGAAGTTTAGTTGGGGGTATAGTTGTAATTTTCACCAAAAATCGTACATTGGGATTCTGAGGTATTCTTGTTTATCACATGCTCACAAAGCTTATGGCTTTGGTTTCAATGCATTCCGACACCGTTTAGTGCCTCAAATCACCATTCGAAGTTTCGTAGGGGTATAGTTGTAATTTTCACCAAAAATCGTACATTGGGATTTTGAGGTATTCTTGTCTATCACATGCTCACAAAGCTTATCGCTTTGTTTTCAATGCATTCCGACATCGTTTAGTGCCTCAATTCACCATTCGAAGTTCCGAAGGGGTATAGTTGTAATTTTCACCAAAAATCGTACATTGGAATTTTGAGGTATTCTTGTCTATCACATGCTCACAAAGCTTATGGCTTTGGTTTCAATGCATTCCGACATCGTTTAGTGCCTCAAATCACCATTCGAAGTTTCGTTGGGGGTATAGTTGTAATTTTCACCAAAAATCGTACATTGGGATTCTGAGGTATTCTTGTTTATCACATGCTCACAAGGCTTATGGCTTTGGCTTCAATGCATTCCGACACCGTTTAGTGCCTCAAATCACCATTCGAAGTTTCGTAGGGGTATAGTTGTAATTTTCACCAAAAATCGTACATTGGGATTTTGAGGTATTCTTGTCTATCACATGCTCACAAAGCTTATGGCTTTGGTTTCAATGCATTCCGACATCGTTTAGTGCCTCAAATCACCATTCGAAGTTTCGTTGGGCGTATAGTTGTAATTTTCACCAAAAATCGTACATTGGGATTCTGAGGTATTCTTGTTTATCACATGCTCACAAGGCTTATGGCTTTGGCTTCAATGCATTCCGACACCGTTTAGTGCCTCAAATCACCATTCGAAGTTTCGTAGGGGTATAGTTGTAATTTTCACCAAAAATCGTACATTGGGATTTTGAGGTATTCTTGTCTATCACATGTTTACAATGCTTATGGCTTTGGTTTTAATGCATTCCGCCATCGTTTAGTGCCTCAAATCACCATTCGAAGTTTCGTAGGGGTATAGTTGTAATTTTCACCAAAAATCGTACATTGGGATTTTGAGGTATTCTTGTCTATCACATGCTCACAAAGCTTATTGCTTTGATTTCAATGCATTCCGACATCGTTTAGTGCCTGAAATCACCATTCGAAGTTTCGTAGGGGGTATAGTTGTAATTTTCACCAAAAATCGTACATTGGGATTTTGAGGTATTTTTGTCTATCACATGCTCACAAAGCTTATCGCTTTGATTTCAATGCATTCCGACATCGTTTAGTGTCTCAAATCACCATTCGAAGTTTCGTAGTGGTATAGTTGTAATTTTCACCAAAAATCGTACATTGGGATTTTGAGGTATTCTTGTCTATCACATGCTCACAAAGCTTATTGCTTTGATTTCAATGCATTCCGACATCGTTTAGTGCCTCAAATCACCATTCGAAGTTTCGTAGGGGGTATAGTTGTAATTTTCACCAAAAATCGTTCATTGGGATTCTGAGGTATTCTTGTTTATCACATGCTCACAAAGCTTATGGCTTTGGTTTTCATGCATTCCGCCATCGTTTAGTGCCTCAAATCACCATTCGAAGTTTCGTAGGGGGTATAGTTGTAATTTTCACCAAAAATCGTACATTGGGATTTTGAGGTATTCTTGTCTATAACATGCTCACAAAGCTTATCGCTTTGATTTCAATGCATTCCGCCATCGTTTAGTGTCTCAAATCACCATTCGAAGTTTCGTAGGGGTATAGTTGTAATTTTCACCAAAAATCGTACATTGGGATTTTGAGGTATTCTTGTCTATCACATGTTTACAATGCTTATGACTTTGGTTTTAATGCATTCCGCCATCGTTTAGTGCCTCAAATCACCATTCGAAGTTTCGTAGTGGTATAGTTGTAATTTTCACCAAAAATCGTACATTGGAATTTTGAGGTATTCTTGTCTATCACATGCTCACAAAGCTTATGGCTTTGGTTTCAATGCATTCCGACATCGTTTAGTGCCTCAAATCACCATTCGAAGTTTAGTTGGGGGTATAGTTGTAATTTTCACCAAAAATCGTACATTGGGATTCTGAGGTATTCTTGTTTATCACATGCTCACAAAGCTTATGGCTTTGGTTTCAATGCATTCCGACATCGTTTAGTGCCTCAAATCACCATTCGAAGTTTCGTAGTGGTATAGTTGTAATTTTCACCAAAAATCGTACATTGGAATTTTGAGGTATTCTTGTCTATCACATGCTCACAAAGCTTATGGCTTTGGTTTCAATGCATTCCGACATCGTTTAGTGCCTCAAATCACCATTCGAAGTTTCGTAGGGGTATAGTTGTAATTTTCACCAAAAATCGTACATTGGGATTTTGAGGTATTCTTGTCTATCACATGTTTACAATGCTTATGACTTTGGTTTTAATGCATTCCGCCATCGTTTAGTGCCTCAAATCACCATTCGAAGTTTCGTAGTGGTATAGTTGTAATTTTCACCAAAAATCGTACATTGGAATTTTGAGGTATTCTTGTCTATCACATGCTCACAAAGCTTATGGCTTTGGTTTCAATGCATTCCGACATCGTTTAGTGCCTCAAATCACCATTCGAAGTTTAGTTGGGGGTATAGTTGTAATTTTCACCAAAAATCGTACATTGGGATTCTGAGGTATTCTTGTTTATCACATGCTCACAAAGCTTATGGCTTTGGTTTCAATGCATTCCGACACCGTTTAGTGCCTCAAATCACCATTCGAAGTTTCGTAGGGGTATAGTTGTAATTTTCACCAAAAATCGTACATTGGGATTTTGAGGTATTCTTGTCTATCACATGCTCACAAAGCTTATCGCTTTGTTTTCAATGCATTCCGACATCGTTTAGTGCCTCAATTCACCATTCGAAGTTCCGAAGGGGTATAGTTGTAATTTTCACCAAAAATCGTACATTGGAATTTTGAGGTATTCTTGTCTATCACATGCTCACAAAGCTTATGGCTTTGGTTTCAATGCATTCCGACATCGTTTAGTGCCTCAAATCACCATTCGAAGTTTCGTTGGGGGTATAGTTGTAATTTTCACCAAAAATCGTACATTGGGATTCTGAGGTATTCTTGTTTATCACATGCTCACAAGGCTTATGGCTTTGGCTTCAATGCATTCCGACACCGTTTAGTGCCTCAAATCACCATTCGAAGTTTCGTAGGGGTATAGTTGTAATTTTCACCAAAAATCGTACATTGGGATTTTGAGGTATTCTTGTCTATCACATGCTCACAAAGCTTATGGCTTTGGTTTCAATGCATTCCGACATCGTTTAGTGCCTCAAATCACCATTCGAAGTTTCGTTGGGCGTATAGTTGTAATTTTCACCAAAAATCGTACATTGGGATTCTGAGGTATTCTTGTTTATCACATGCTCACAAGGCTTATGGCTTTGGCTTCAATGCATTCCGACACCGTTTAGTGCCTCAAATCACCATTCGAAGTTTCGTAGGGGTATAGTTGTAATTTTCACCAAAAATCGTACATTGGGATTTTGAGGTATTCTTGTCTATCACATGTTTACAATGCTTATGGCTTTGGTTTTAATGCATTCCGCCATCGTTTAGTGCCTCAAATCACCATTCGAAGTTTCGTAGGGGTATAGTTGTAATTTTCACCAAAAATCGTACATTGGGATTTTGAGGTATTCTTGTCTATCACATGCTCACAAAGCTTATTGCTTTGATTTCAATGCATTCCGACATCGTTTAGTGCCTGAAATCACCATTCGAAGTTTCGTAGGGGGTATAGTTGTAATTTTCACCAAAAATCGTACATTGGGATTTTGAGGTATTTTTGTCTATCACATGCTCACAAAGCTTATCGCTTTGATTTCAATGCATTCCGACATCGTTTAGTGTCTCAAATCACCATTCGAAGTTTCGTAGTGGTATAGTTGTAATTTTCACCAAAAATCGTACATTGGGATTTTGAGGTATTCTTGTCTATCACATGTTTACAATGCTTATGGCTTTGGTTTTAATGTATTCCGCCATCGTTTAGTGCCTCAAATCACCATTCGAAGTTTCGTAGGGGTATAGTTGTAATTTTCACCAAAAATCGTACATTGGGATTTTGAGGTATTCTTGTCTATCACATGCTCACAAAGCTTATTGCTTTGATTTCAATGCATTCCGACATCGTTTAGTGCTTGAAATCACCATTCGAAGTTTCGTAGGGGGTATAGTTGTAATTTTCACCAAAAATCGTTCATTGGGATTCTGAGGTATTCTTGTTTATCACATGCTCACAAAGCTTATGGCTTTGGTTTTAATGCATTCCGCCATCGTTTAGTGCCTCAAATCACCATTCGAAGTTTCGTAGGGGGTATAGTTGTAATTTTCACCAAAAATCGTACATTGGGATTTTGAGGTATTCTTGTCTATAACATGCTCACAAAGCTTATCGCTTTGATTTCAATGCATTCCGCCATCGTTTAGTGTCTCAAATCACCATTCGAAGTTTCGTAGGGGTATAGTTGTAATTTTCACCAAAAATCGTACATTGGGATTCTGAGGTATTCTTGTTTATCACATGCTCACAAAGCTTATGGCTTTGGTTTCAATGCATTCCGACACCGTTTAGTGCCTCAAATCACCATTCGAAGTTTCGTAGGGGTATAGTTGTAATTTTCACCAAAAATCGTACATTGGGATTTTGAGGTATTCTTGTCTATCACATGCTCACAAAGCTTATGGCTTTCATTTCAATGCATTCCGACATCGTTTAGTGGCTCAAATCACCATTCGAAGTTCCGTAGGGGGTATAGTTGTAATTTTCACCAAAAATCGTACGTTGGGATTTTGAGGTATTCTTGTCTATCACATGCTCACAAAGCTTATGGCTTTGGTTTCAACGCATTCCGACATCTTTTAGAGCCTCAAATCACCATTCGAAGTTTCGTAGGAGTATAGTTGTAATTTTCACCAAAAATCGTACATTGAGATTTTGAGGTATTCTTGTCTATCACATGCTCACAAAGCTTATGGCTTTGGTTTCAATGCATTCCGACATCGTTTAGTGCCACAAATCACCATTCGAAGTTCCGTAGGGGTATAGTTGTAATTTTCACCAAAAATCGTACATTGGAATTTTGAGGTATTCTTGTCTATCACATGCTCACGAAGCTTATGGCTTTCGTTTCAATGCATTCCGACATCGTTTAGTGCCTCAAATCACCATTCGAAGTTCCGTAGGGGTATAGTTGTAATTTTTACCTAAAATCGTATATTGAGATTTTGAGGTATTCTTATCTATCACATGTTTACAAAGCTTATGGCTTTGGTTTTAATGCATTCCGCCATCGTTTAGTACCTCAAATCACCAATCGAAGTTTCGTAGGGGTATAGTTGTAATTTTCACCAAAAATCGTACATTGAGATTTTGAGGTATTCTTGTCTATCACATGCTCACAAAGCTTATGGCTTTGGTTTCAATGCATTCCGACATCGTTTAGTGCCTCAAATCACCATTCGAAGTTCCGTAGGGGTATAGTTGTAATTTTCACCAAAAATCGTACATTGGAATTTTAAGGTATTCTTGTCTATCACATGCTCACAAAGCTTATGGCTTTGGTTTCAATGCATTCCGACATCGTTTAGTGCCTCAAATCACCATTCGAAGTTTCGTAGTGGTATAGTTGTAATTTTCACCAAAAATCGTACATTGGAATTTTGAGGTATTCTTGTCTATCACATGCTCACAAAGCTTATGGCTTTGGTTTCAATGCATTCCGACATCGTTTAGTGCCTCAAATCACCATTCGAAGTTTAGTTGGGGGTATAGTTGTAATTTTCACCAAAAATCGTACATTGGGATTCTGAGGTATTCTTGTTTATCACATGCTCACAAAGCTTATGGCTTTGGTTTCAATGCATTCCGACATCGTTTAGTGCCTCAAATCACCATTCGAAGTTTAGTTGGGGGTATAGTTCTAATTTTCACCAAAAATCGTACATTGGGATTCTGAGGTATTCTTGTTTATCACATGCTCACAAAGCTTATGGCTTTGGTTTCAATGCATTCCGACACCGTTTAGTGCCTCAAATCACCATTCGAAGTTTCGTAGGGGTATAGTTGTAATTTTCACCAAAAATCGTACATTGGGATTTTGAGGTATTCTTGTCTATCACATGCTCACAAAGCTTATGGCTTTGGTTTCAATGCATTCCGACATCGTTTAGTGCCTCAAATCACCATTCGAAGTTTCGTTGGGCGTATAGTTGTAATTTTCACCAAAAATCGTACATTGGGATTCTGAGGTATTCTTGTTTATCACATGCTCACAAGGCTTATGGCTTTGGCTTCAATGCATTCCGACACCGTTTAGTGCCTCAAATCACCATTCGAAGTTTCGTAGGGGTATAGTTGTAATTTTCACCAAAAATCGTACATTGGGATTTTGAGGTATTCTTGTCTATCACATGTTTACAATGCTTATGGCTTTGGTTTTAATGCATTCCGCCATCGTTTAGTGCCTCAAATCACCATTCGAAGTTTCGTAGGGGTATAGTTGTAATTTTCACCAAAAATCGTACATTGGGATTTTGAGGTATTCTTGTCTATCACATGCTCACAAAGCTTATGGCTTTGGTTTCAATGCATTCCGACATCATTTAGTGCCTCAAATCACCATTCGAAGTTTCGTTGGGGGTATAGTTGTAATTTTCACCAAAAATCGTACATTGGGATTCTGAGGTATTCTTGTTTATCACATGCTCACAAGGCTTATGGCTTTGGTTTCAATGCATTCCGACACCGTTTAGTGCCTCAAATCACCATTCGAAGTTTCGTAGGGGTATAGTTGTAATTTTCACCAAAAATCGTACATTGGGATTTTGAGGTATTCTTGTCTATAACATGTTTACAATGCTTATGGCTTTGGTTTTAATGCATTCCGCCATCGTTTAGTGCCTCAAATCACCATTCGAAGTTTCGTAGGGCTATAGTTGTAATTTTCACCAAAAATCGTACATTGGGATTTTGAGGTATTCTTGTCTATCACATGCTCACAAAGCTTATTGCTTTGATTTCAATGCATTCCGACATCGTTTAGTGCTTGAAATCACCATTCGAAGTTTCGTAGGGGGTATAGTTGTAATTTTCACCAAAAATCGTTCATTGGGATTCTGAGGTATTCTTGTTTATCACATGCTCACAAAGCTTATGGCTTTGGTTTTCATGCATTCCGCCATCGTTTAGTGCCTCAAATCACCATTCGAAGTTTCGTAGGGGGTATAGTTGTAATTTTCACCAAAAATCGTACATTGGGATTTTGAGGTATTCTTGTCTATAACATGCTCACAAAGCTTATCGCTTTGATTTCAATGCATTCCGCCATCGTTTAGTGTCTCAAATCACCATTCGAAGTTTCGTAGGGGTATAGTTGTAATTTTCACCAAAAATCGTACATTGGGATTTTGAGGTATTCTTGTCTATCACATGTTTACAATGCTTATGACTTTGGTTTTAATGCATTCCGCCATCGTTTAGTGCCTCAAATCACCATTCGAAGTTTCGTAGTGGTATAGTTGTAATTTTCACCAAAAATCGTACATTGGAATTTTGAGGTATTCTTGTCTATCACATGCTCACAAAGCTTATGGCTTTGGTTTCAATGCATTCCGACATCGTTTAGTGCCTCAAATCACCATTCGAAGTTTAGTTGGGGGTATAGTTGTAATTTTCACCAAAAATCGTACATTGGGATTCTGAGGTATTCTTGTTTATCACATGCTCACAAAGCTTATGACTTTGATTTCAATGCATTCCGACACCGTTTAGTGCCTCAAATCACCATTCGAAGTTTCGTAGGGGTATAGTTGTAATTTTCACCAAAAATCGTACATTGGGATTTTGAGGTATTCTTGTCTATCACATGCTCACAAAGCTTATCGCTTTGATTTCAATGCATTCTGACATCGTTTAGTGTCTCAAATCACCATTCGAAGTTTCGTAGGGGTATAGTTGTCATTTTCACCAAAAATCGTACATTGGGATTTTGAGGTATTCTTGTCTATCACATGGTAACAATGCTTATGGCTTTGGTTTTAATGCATTCCGCCATCGTTTAGTGCCTCAAATCACCATTCGAAGTTTCGTAGGGGTATAGTTGTAATTTTCACCAAAAATCGTACATTGGGATTTTGAGGTATTCTTGTCTATCACATGCTCACAAAGCTTATTGCTTTGATTTCAATGCATTCCGACATCATTTAGTGCCTCAAATCACCATTCGAAGTTTCGTAGGGGGTATAGTTGTAATATTCACCAAAAATCGTTCATTGGGATTCTGAGGTATTCTTCGTAGGGGGTATAGTTGTAATTTTCAACAAAAATCGTACATTGGGATTTTGAGGTATTCTTGTCTATAACATGCTCACAAAGCTTATCGCTTTGATTTCAATGCATTCCGCCATCGTTTAGTGCCTCAAATCACCATTCGAAGTTTCGCAGGGGGTATAGTTGTAATTTTCACCAAAAATCGTACATTGGGATTTTGAGATATTCTTGTCTATCACATGCTCACAAAGCTTATGGCTTTGGTTTCAATGCATTCCGACATCGTTTAGTGCATCAAATCACCATTCGAAGTTTCGTAGGGGTATAGTTGTAATTTTTTCCCAAAAATCGTACATTGGGATTTTAGGTATTCTTGTCTATCACATGCTCACAAAGCTTATAGCTTTGGTTTCAATGCAATCCGATATCGTTTAGTGCCTAAATCACCATTCGAAGTTTCGTAGGGTATAGTTGTAATTTTCACCAAAAATCGTACATTGGGATTTTGATGTATTCTTGTTTATCACATGCTCACAAAGCTTATGGCTTTGGTTTCAATGATTTCCGACATCTTTTAGTGCCTCTAATCACCATTCGAAGTTTCGTAGGGGTATAGTTGTAATTTTCACCAAAAATCGTACATTGGGATTTTGAGGTATTCTTGTCTATCACATGCTCACAAGGCTTATGGCTTTGGTTTCAATGCATTCCGACACCGTTTAGTGCCTCAAATCACCATTCGAAGTTTCGTAGGGGTATAGTTGTAATTTTCACCAAAAATCGTACATTGGGATTTTGAGGTATTCTTGTCTATCACATGTTTACAATGCTTATGGCTTTGGTTTTAATGCATTCCGCCATCGTTTAGTGCCTCAAATCACCATTCGAAGTTTCGTAGGGGTATAGTTGTAATTTTCACCAAAAATCGTACATTGGGATTTTGAGGTATTCTTGTCTATCACATGCTCACAAAGCTTATTGCTTTGATTTCAATGCATTCCGACATCGTTTAGTGCCTGAAATCACCATTCGAAGTTTCGTAGGGGGTATAGTTGTAATTTTCACCAAAAATCGTTCATTGGGATTCTGAGGTATTCTTGTTTATCACATGCTCACAAGGCTTATGGCTTTGGCTTCAATGCATTCCGACACCGTTTAGTGCCTCAAACCACCATTCGAAGTTTCGTAGGGGTATAGTTGTAATTTTCACCAAAAATCGTACATTGGGATTTTGAGGTATTCTTGTCTATCACATGCTCACAAAGCTTATGGCTTTGGTTTCAATGCATTCCGACATCGTTTAGTGCCTCAATTCACCATTCGAAGTTCCGTAGGGGGTATAGTTGTAATTTTCACCAAAAATCGTTCATTGGGATTCTGAGGTATTCTTGTTTATCACATGCTCACAAAGCTTATGGCTTTGGTTTTAATGCATTCCGCCATCGTTTAGTGCCTCAAATCACCATTCGAAGTTTCGTAGGGGGTATAGTTGTAATTTTCAACAAAAATCGTACATTGGGATTTTGAGGTATTCTTGTCTATAACATGCTCACAAAGCTTATCGCTTTGATTTCAATGCATTCCGCCATCGTTTAGTGCCTCAAATCACCATTCGAAGTTTCGCAGGGGGTATAGTTGTAATTTTCACCAAAAATCGTACATTGGGATTTTGAGATATTCTTGTCTATCACATGCTCACAAAGCTTATGGCTTTGGTTTCAATGCATTCCGACATCGTTTAGTGCATCAAATCACCATTCGAAGTTTCGTAGGGGTATAGTTGTAATTTTTTCCCAAAAATCGTACATTGGGATTTTAGGTATTCTTGTCTATCACATGCTCACAAAGCTTATAGCTTTGGTTTCAATGCAATCCGATATCGTTTAGTGCCTAAATCACCATTCGAAGTTTCGTAGGGTATAGTTGTAATTTTCACCAAAAATCGTACATTGGGATTTTGATGTATTCTTGTTTATCACATGCTCACAAAGCTTATGGCTTTGGTATCAATGCAATCCGATATCGTTTAGTGCCTAAATCACCATTCGAAGTTTCGTAGGGTATAGTTGTAATTTTCACCAAAAATCGTACATTGGGATTTTGATGTATTCTTGTTTATCACATGCTCACAAAGCTTATGGCTTTGGTTTCAATGATTTCCGACATCTTTTAGTGCCTCTAATCACCATTCGAAGTTTCGTAGGGGTATAGTTGTAATTTTCACCAAAAATCGTACATTGGAATTTTGAGGTATTCTTGTTTATCACATGCTCACAAAGCTTATGGGTTTGGATTCAATGCATTCCGACACCGTTTAGTGCCTCCAATCACCATTCGAAGTTTCGTAGGGGTATAGTTGTAATTTTCACCAAAAATAGTACATTGGGATTTTGAAGTATTCTTGTCTATCACATGCTCACAAAGCTTATCGCTTTGGTTTCAATGCATTCCGACATAGTTTAGTGTCTGAAATCACCATTCGAAGTTTCGTAGGGGGTATATTTGTAATTTTCACCAAAAATCGTACATTGGGATTTTGAGGTATTCTTGTTTATCACATGCTCACAAAGCTTATGGCTTTGGTTTCAATGATTTCCGACATCTTTTAGTGCCTCTAATCACCATTCGAAGTTTCGTAGGGGTATAGTTGTAATTTTCACCAAAAATCGTACATTGAAATTTTGAGGTATTCTTGTTTATCACATGCTCACAAAGCTTATGGGTTTGGATTCAATGCATTCCGACAACGTTTAGTGCCTCCAATCACCATTCGAAGTTTCGTAGGAGTATAGTTGTAATTTTCACCAAAAATAGTACATTGGGATTTTGAAGTATTCTTGTCTATCACATGCTCACAAAGCTTATCGCTTTGGTTTCAATGCATTCCGACATAGTTTAGTGTCTGAAATCACCATTCGAAGTTTCGTAGGGGGTATATTTGTAATTTTCACCAAAAATCGTACATTGGAATTTTGAGGTATTCTTGTCTATCACATGTTTACAATGCTTATGGCTTTGGTTTTAATGCATTCCGCCATCGTTTAGTGCCTCAAATCACCATTCGAAGTTTCGTAGGGGTATAGTTGTAATTTTCACCAAAAATAGTACATTGGGATTTTGAGGTATTCTTGTCTATCACATGCTCACAAAGCTTATGGCTTTGGTTTCAATGCATTCCGACATAGTTTAGTGTCTGAAATCACCATTCGAAGTTTTGTAGGGGGTATATTTGTCATTTTCACCAAAAATCGTACATTGGGATTTTGAGGTATTCTTGTTTATCACATGCTCACAAAGCTTATGGGTTTGGATTCAATGCATTCCGACACCGTTTAGTGCCTCCAATCACCATTCGAAGTTTCGTAGGGGTATAGTTGTAATTTTCACCAAAAATCGAACATTGGGATTTTGAGGTATTCTTGTTTATCACATGCTCACAAAGCTTATCGCTTTGATTTCAATGCATTCCGACATCGTTTAGTGCCTCAAATCACCATTCGAAGTTTGGTAGGAGTATAGTTGTAATTTTCAACAAAAATTGTACATTGGGATTTTGAGGTATTCTTGACTATCACATGCTCACAAAGCTTATGGCTTTGGTTTCAATGCATTCCGACATCATTTAGTGCCACAAATCACCATTCGAAGTTTCGTTGGGGGTATAGTTGTAATTTTCACCAAAAATCGTACATTGGGATTCTGAGGTATTCTTGTTTATCACATGCTCACAAGGCTTATGGCTTTGGCTTCAATGCATTCCGACACCGTTTAGTGCCTCAAACCACCATTCGAAGTTTCGTAGGGGTATAGTTGTAATTTTCACCAAAAATCGTACATTGGGATTTTGAGGTATTCTTGTCTATCACATGCTCACAAAGCTTATGGCTTTGGTTTCAATGCATTCCGACATCGTTTAGTGCCTCAATTCACCATTCGAAGTTCCGTAGGGGGTATAGTTGTAATTTTCACCAAAAATCGTTCATTGGGATTCTGAGGTATTCTTGTTTATCACATGCTCACAAAGCTTATGGCTTTGGTTTTAATGCATTCCGCCATCGTTTAGTGCCTCAAATCACCATTCGAAGTTTCGTAGGGGGTATAGTTGTAATTTTCAACAAAAATCGTACATTGGGATTTTGAGGTATTCTTGTCTATAACATGCTCACAAAGCTTATCGCTTTGATTTCAATGCATTCCGCCATCGTTTAGTGCCTCAAATCACCATTCGAAGTTTCGCAGGGGGTATAGTTGTAATTTTCACCAAAAATCGTACATTGGGATTTTGAGATATTCTTGTCTATCACATGCTCACAAAGCTTATGGCTTTGGTTTCAATGCATTCCGACATCGTTTAGTGCATCAAATCACCATTCGAAGTTTCGTAGGGGTATAGTTGTAATTTTTTCCCAAAAATCGTACATTGGGATTTTAGGTATTCTTGTCTATCACATGCTCACAAAGCTTATAGCTTTGGTTTCAATGCAATCCGATATCGTTTAGTGCCTAAATCACCATTCGAAGTTTCGTAGGGTATAGTTGTAATTTTCACCAAAAATCGTACATTGGGATTTTGATGTATTCTTGTTTATCACATGCTCACAAAGCTTATGGCTTTGGTTTCAATGATTTCCGACATCTTTTAGTGCCTCTAATCACCATTCGAAGTTTCGTAGGGGTATAGTTGTAATTTTCACCAAAAATCGTACATTGGGATTTTGAGGTATTCTTGTCTATCACATGCTCACAAGGCTTATGGCTTTGGTTTCAATGCATTCCGACACCGTTTAGTGCCTCAAATCACCATTCGAAGTTTCGTAGGGGTATAGTTGTAATTTTCACCAAAAATCGTACATTGGGATTTTGAGGTATTCTTGTCTATCACATGTTTACAATGCTTATGGCTTTGGTTTTAATGCATTCCGCCATCGTTTAGTGCCTCAAATCACCATTCGAAGTTTCGTAGGGGTATAGTTGTAATTTTCACCAAAAATCGTACATTGGGATTTTGAGGTATTCTTGTCTATCACATGCTCACAAAGCTTATTGCTTTGATTTCAATGCATTCCGACATCGTTTAGTGCCTGAAATCACCATTCGAAGTTTCGTAGGGGGTATAGTTGTAATTTTCACCAAAAATCGTTCATTGGGATTCTGAGGTATTCTTGTTTATCACATGCTCACAAGGCTTATGGCTTTGGCTTCAATGCATTCCGACACCGTTTAGTGCCTCAAACCACCATTCGAAGTTTCGTAGGGGTATAGTTGTAATTTTCACCAAAAATCGTACATTGGGATTTTGAGGTATTCTTGTCTATCACATGCTCACAAAGCTTATGGCTTTGGTTTCAATGCATTCCGACATCGTTTAGTGCCTCAATTCACCATTCGAAGTTCCGTAGGGGGTATAGTTGTAATTTTCACCAAAAATCGTTCATTGGGATTCTGAGGTATTCTTGTTTATCACATGCTCACAAAGCTTATGGCTTTGGTTTTAATGCATTCCGCCATCGTTTAGTGCCTCAAATCACCATTCGAAGTTTCGTAGGGGGTATAGTTGTAATTTTCAACAAAAATCGTACATTGGGATTTTGAGGTATTCTTGTCTATAACATGCTCACAAAGCTTATCGCTTTGATTTCAATGCATTCCGCCATCGTTTAGTGCCTCAAATCACCATTCGAAGTTTCGCAGGGGGTATAGTTGTAATTTTCACCAAAAATCGTACATTGGGATTTTGAGATATTCTTGTCTATCACATGCTCACAAAGCTTATGGCTTTGGTTTCAATGCATTCCGACATCGTTTAGTGCATCAAATCACCATTCGAAGTTTCGTAGGGGTATAGTTGTAATTTTTTCCCAAAAATCGTACATTGGGATTTTAGGTATTCTTGTCTATCACATGCTCACAAAGCTTATAGCTTTGGTTTCAATGCAATCCGATATCGTTTAGTGCCTAAATCACCATTCGAAGTTTCGTAGGGTATAGTTGTAATTTTCACCAAAAATCGTACATTGGGATTTTGATGTATTCTTGTTTATCACATGCTCACAAAGCTTATGGCTTTGGTATCAATGATTTCCGACATCTTTTAGTGCCTCTAATCACCATTCGAAGTTTCGTAGGGGTATAGTTGTAATTTTCACCAAAAATCGTACATTGGGATTTTGAGGTATTCTTGTCTATCACATGCTCACAAGGCTTATGGCTTTGGTTTCAATGCATTCCGACACCGTTTAGTGCCTCAAATCACCATTCGAAGTTTCGTAGGGGTATAGTTGTAATTTTCACCAAAAATCGTACATTGGGATTTTGAGGTATTCTTGTCTATCACATGTTTACAATGCTTATGGCTTTGGTTTTAATGCATTCCGCCATCGTTTAGTGCCTCAAATCACCATTCGAAGTTTCGTAGGGGTATAGTTGTAATTTTCACCAAAAATCGTACATTGGGATTTTGAGGTATTCTTGTCTATCACATGCTCACAAAGCTTATTGCTTTGATTTCAATGCATTCCGACATCGTTTAGTGCCTGAAATCACCATTCGAAGTTTCGTAGGGGGTATAGTTGTAATTTTCACCAAAAATCGTTCATTGGGATTCTGAGGTATTCTTGTTTATCACATGCTCACAAAGCTTATGGCTTTGGTTTTAATGCATTCCGCCATCGTTTAGTGCCTCAAATCACCATTCGAAGTTTCGTAGGGGTATAGTTGTAATTTTCACCAAAAATCGTACATTGGGATTTTGAGGTATTCTTGTCTATCACATGTTTACAATGCTTATGGCTTTGGTTTTAATGCATTCCGCCATCGTTTAGTGCCTCAAATCACCATTCGAAGTTTCGTAGGGGTATAGTTGTAATTTTCACCAAAAATCGTACATTGGGATTTTGAGGTATTCTTGTCTATCACATGCTCACAAAGCTTATTGCTTTGATTTCAATGCATTCCGACATCGTTTAGTGCCTGAAATCACCATTCGAAGTTTCGTAGGGGGTATAGTTGTAATTTTCACCAAAAATCGTTCATTGGGATTCTGAGGTATTCTTGTTTATCACATGCTCACAAAGCTTATGGCTTTGGTTTTAATGCATTCCGCCATCGTTTAGTGCCTCAAATCACCATTCGAAGTTTCGTAGGGGGTATAGTCGTAATTTTCAACAAAAATCGTACATTGGGATTTTGAGGTATTCTTGTCTATAACATGCTCACAAAGCTTATCGCTTTGATTTCAATGCATTCCGCCATCGTTTAGTGCCTCAAATCACCATTCGAAGTTTCGCAGGGGGTATAGTTGTAATTTTCACCAAAAATCGTACATTGGGATTTTGAGATATTCTTGTCTATCACATGCTCACAAAGCTTATGGCTTTGGTTTCAATGCATTCCGACATCGTTTAGTGCCTCAAATCACCATTCGAAGTTTCGTAGGGGTATAGTTGTAATTTTTTCCCAAAAATCGTACACTGGGATTTTAGGTATTCTTGTCTATCACATGCTCACAAAGCTTATAGCTTTGGTTTCAATGCAATCCGATATCGTTTAGTGCCTAAATCACCATTCGAAGTTTCGTAGGGTATAGTTGTAATTTTCACCAAAAATCGTACATTGGGATTTTGATGTATTCTTGTTTATCACATGCTCACAAAGCTTATGGCTTTGGTTTCAATGATTTCCGACATCTTTTAGTGCCTCTAATCACCATTCGAAGTTTCGTAGGGGTATAGTTGTAATTTTCACCAAAAATCGTACATTGGAATTTTGAGGTATTCTTGTTTATCACATGCTCACAAAGCTTATGGGTTTGGATTCAATGCATTCCGACACCGTTTAGTGCCTCCAATCACCATTCGAAGTTTCGTAGGGGTATAGTTGTAATTTTCACCAAAAATAGTACATTGGGATTTTGAAGTATTCTTGTCTATCACATGCTCACAAAGCTTATCGCTTTGGTTTCAATGCATTCCGACATAGTTTAGTGTCTGAAATCACCATTCGAAGTTTCGTAGGGGGTATATTTGTAATTTTCACCAAAAATCGTACATTGGGATTTTGAGGTATTCTTGTTTATCACATGCTCACAAAGCTTATGGCTTTGGTTTCAATGATTTCCGACATCTTTTAGTGCCTCTAATCACCATTCGAAGTTTCGTAGGGGTATAGTTGTAATTTTCACCAAAAATCGTACATTGAAATTTTGAGGTATTCTTGTTTATCACATGCTCACAAAGCTTATGGGTTTGGATTCAATGCATTCCGACAACGTTTAGTGCCTCCAATCACCATTCGAAGTTTCGTAGGAGTATAGTTGTAATTTTCACCAAAAATAGTACATTGGGATTTTGAAGTATTCTTGTCTATCACATGCTCACAAAGCTTATCGCTTTGGTTTCAATGCATTCCGACATAGTTTAGTGTCTGAAATCACCATTCGAAGTTTCGTAGGGGGTATATTTGTAATTTTCACCAAAAATCGTACATTGGAATTTTGAGGTATTCTTGTCTATCACATGTTTACAATGCTTATGGCTTTGGTTTTAATGCATTCCGCCATCGTTTAGTGCCTCAAATCACCATTCGAAGTTTCGTAGGGGTATAGTTGTAATTTTCACCAAAAATAGTACATTGGGATTTTGAGGTATTCTTGTCTATCACATGCTCACAAAGCTTATGGCTTTGGTTTCAATGCATTCCGACATAGTTTAGTGTCTGAAATCACCATTCGAAGTTTTGTAGGGGGTATATTTGTCATTTTCACCAAAAATCGTACATTGGGATTTTGAGGTATTCTTGTTTATCACATGCTCACAAAGCTTATGGGTTTGGATTCAATGCATTCCGACACCGTTTAGTGCCTCCAATCACCATTCGAAGTTTCGTAGGGGTATAGTTGTAATTTTCCCCAAAAATAGTACATTGGGATTTTGAAGTATTCTTGTCTATCACATGCTCACAAAGCTTATCGCTTTGGTTTCAATGCATTCCGCCATCGTTTAGTGCCTCTAATCACCATTCGAAGTTTCGTTGAGGGTATAGTTGTAATTTTCACCAAAAATCGTACATTGGAATTTTGATGTGTTCTTGTCTATCACATGCTCACAAAGCTTATGGCTTTGGTTTCAATGCATTCCGACATCGTTTAGTGCCTCAAATCACCATTCGAATTTTCGTTGGGGGTATAGTTGTAATTTTCACCAAAAATCGTACATTGGGATTCTGAGGTATTCTTGTTTATCACATGCTCACAAAGCTTATGGCTTTGGTTTCAATGCATTCCGACACCGTTTAGTGCCTCAAATCACCATTCGAAGTTTCGTAGGGGTATAGTTGTAATTTTCACCAAAAATCGTACATTGGGATTTTGAGGTATTCTTGTCTATCACATGCTCACAAAGCTTATGGCTTTCGTTTCAATGCATTCCGACATCGTTTAGTGGCTCAAATCACCATTCGAAGTTCCGTAGGGGGTATAGTTGTAATTTTCACCAAAAATCGTACGTTGGGATTTTGAGGTATTCTTGTCTATCACATGCTCACAAAGCTTATTGCTTTGATTTCAATGCATTCCGACATCGTTTAGTGCCTCAATTCACCATTCGAAGTTCCGTAGGGGGTATAGTTGTAATTTTCACCAAAAATCGTTCATTGGGATTCTGAGGTATTCTTGTTTATCACATGCTCACAAAGCTTATGGCTTTGGTTTTAATGCATTCCGCCATCGTTTAGTGCCTCAAATCACCATTCGAAGTTTCGTAGGGGGTATAGTTGTAATTTTCAACAAAAATCGTACATTGGGATTTTGAGGTATTCTTGTCTATAACATGCTCACAAAGCTTATCGCTTTGATTTCAATGCATTCCGCCATCGTTTAGTGCCTCAAATCACCATTCGAAGTTTCGCAGGGGGTATAGTTGTAATTTTCACCAAAAATCGTACATTGGGATTTTGAGATATTCTTGTCTATCACATGCTCACAAAGCTTATGGCTTTGGTTTCAATGCATTCCGACATCGTTTAGTGCATCAAATCACCATTCGAAGTTTCGTAGGGGTATAGTTGTAATTTTTTCCCAAAAATCGTACATTGGGATTTTAGGTATTCTTGTCTATCACATGCTCACAAAGCTTATAGCTTTGGTTTCAATGCAATCCGATATCGTTTAGTGCCTAAATCACCATTCGAAGTTTCGTAGGGTATAGTTGTAATTTTCACCAAAAATCGTACATTGGGATTTTGATGTATTCTTGTTTATCACATGCTCACAAAGCTTATGGCTTTGGTATCAATGATTTCCGACATCTTTTAGTGCCTCTAATCACCATTCGAAGTTTCGTAGGGGTATAGTTGTAATTTTCACCAAAAATCGTACATTGGGATTTTGAGGTATTCTTGTCTATCACATGCTCACAAGGCTTATGGCTTTGGTTTCAATGCATTCCGACACCGTTTAGTGCCTCAAATCACCATTCGAAGTTTCGTAGGGGTATAGTTGTAATTTTCACCAAAAATCGTACATTGGGATTTTGAGGTATTCTTGTCTATCACATGTTTACAATGCTTATGGCTTTGGTTTTAATGCATTCCGCCATCGTTTAGTGCCTCAAATCACCATTCGAAGTTTCGTAGGGGTATAGTTGTAATTTTCACCAAAAATCGTACATTGGGATTTTGAGGTATTCTTGTCTATCACATGCTCACAAAGCTTATTGCTTTGATTTCAATGCATTCCGACATCGTTTAGTGCCTGAAATCACCATTCGAAGTTTCGTAGGGGGTATAGTTGTAATTTTCACCAAAAATCGTTCATTGGGATTCTGAGGTATTCTTGTTTATCACATGCTCACAAAGCTTATGGCTTTGGTTTTAATGCATTCCGCCATCGTTTAGTGCCTCAAATCACCATTCGAAGTTTCGTAGGGGTATAGTTGTAATTTTCACCAAAAATCGTACATTGGGATTTTGAGGTATTCTTGTCTATCACATGTTTACAATGCTTATGGCTTTGGTTTTAATGCATTCCGCCATCGTTTAGTGCCTCAAATCACCATTCGAAGTTTCGTAGGGGTATAGTTGTAATTTTCACCAAAAATCGTACATTGGGATTTTGAGGTATTCTTGTCTATCACATGCTCACAAAGCTTATTGCTTTGATTTCAATGCATTCCGACATCGTTTAGTGCCTGAAATCACCATTCGAAGTTTCGTAGGGGGTATAGTTGTAATTTTCACCAAAAATCGTTCATTGGGATTCTGAGGTATTCTTGTTTATCACATGCTCACAAAGCTTATGGCTTTGGTTTTAATGCATTCCGCCATCGTTTAGTGCCTCAAATCACCATTCGAAGTTTCGTAGGGGGTATAGTCGTAATTTTCAACAAAAATCGTACATTGGGATTTTGAGGTATTCTTGTCTATAACATGCTCACAAAGCTTATCGCTTTGATTTCAATGCATTCCGCCATCGTTTAGTGCCTCAAATCACCATTCGAAGTTTCGCAGGGGGTATAGTTGTAATTTTCACCAAAAATCGTACATTGGGATTT
Source organism: Verbascum thapsus (assembly GCA_963669365.1). Taxonomy (NCBI): domain Eukaryota; kingdom Viridiplantae; phylum Streptophyta; class Magnoliopsida; order Lamiales; family Scrophulariaceae; genus Verbascum; species Verbascum thapsus. The sequence continues at coordinate 10,498,776 of OY770115.1, read as the reverse complement.
TGAGATATTCTTGTCTATCACATGCTCACAAAGCTTATGGCTTTGGTTTCAATGCATTCCGACATCGTTTAGTGCCTCAAATCACCATTCGAAGTTTCGTAGGGGTATAGTTGTAATTTTTTCCCAAAAATCGTACACTGGGATTTTAGGTATTCTTGTCTATCACATGCTCACAAAGCTTATAGCTTTGGTTTCAATGCAATCCGATATCGTTTAGTGCCTAAATCACCATTCGAAGTTTCGTAGGGTATAGTTGTAATTTTCACCAAAAATCGTACATTGGGATTTTGATGTATTCTTGTTTATCACATGCTCACAAAGCTTATGGCTTTGGTTTCAATGATTTCCGACATCTTTTAGTGCCTCTAATCACCATTCGAAGTTTCGTAGGGGTATAGTTGTAATTTTCACCAAAAATCGTACATTGGAATTTTGAGGTATTCTTGTTTATCACATGCTCACAAAGCTTATGGGTTTGGATTCAATGCATTCCGACACCGTTTAGTGCCTCCAATCACCATTCGAAGTTTCGTAGGGGTATAGTTGTAATTTTCACCAAAAATAGTACATTGGGATTTTGAAGTATTCTTGTCTATCACATGCTCACAAAGCTTATCGCTTTGGTTTCAATGCATTCCGACATAGTTTAGTGTCTGAAATCACCATTCGAAGTTTCGTAGGGGGTATATTTGTAATTTTCACCAAAAATCGTACATTGGGATTTTGAGGTATTCTTGTTTATCACATGCTCACAAAGCTTATGGCTTTGGTTTCAATGATTTCCGACATCTTTTAGTGCCTCTAATCACCATTCGAAGTTTCGTAGGGGTATAGTTGTAATTTTCACCAAAAATCGTACATTGAAATTTTGAGGTATTCTTGTTTATCACATGCTCACAAAGCTTATGGGTTTGGATTCAATGCATTCCGACAACGTTTAGTGCCTCCAATCACCATTCGAAGTTTCGTAGGAGTATAGTTGTAATTTTCACCAAAAATAGTACATTGGGATTTTGAAGTATTCTTGTCTATCACATGCTCACAAAGCTTATCGCTTTGGTTTCAATGCATTCCGACATAGTTTAGTGTCTGAAATCACCATTCGAAGTTTCGTAGGGGGTATATTTGTAATTTTCACCAAAAATCGTACATTGGAATTTTGAGGTATTCTTGTCTATCACATGTTTACAATGCTTATGGCTTTGGTTTTAATGCATTCCGCCATCGTTTAGTGCCTCAAATCACCATTCGAAGTTTCGTAGGGGTATAGTTGTAATTTTCACCAAAAATAGTACATTGGGATTTTGAGGTATTCTTGTCTATCACATGCTCACAAAGCTTATGGCTTTGGTTTCAATGCATTCCGACATAGTTTAGTGTCTGAAATCACCATTCGAAGTTTTGTAGGGGGTATATTTGTCATTTTCACCAAAAATCGTACATTGGGATTTTGAGGTATTCTTGTTTATCACATGCTCACAAAGCTTATGGGTTTGGATTCAATGCATTCCGACACCGTTTAGTGCCTCCAATCACCATTCGAAGTTTCGTAGGGGTATAGTTGTAATTTTCCCCAAAAATAGTACATTGGGATTTTGAAGTATTCTTGTCTATCACATGCTCACAAAGCTTATCGCTTTGGTTTCAATGCATTCCGCCATCGTTTAGTGCCTCTAATCACCATTCGAAGTTTCGTTGAGGGTATAGTTGTAATTTTCACCAAAAATCGTACATTGGAATTTTGATGTGTTCTTGTCTATCACATGCTCACAAAGCTTATGGCTTTGGTTTCAATGCATTCCGACATCGTTTAGTGCCTCAAATCACCATTCGAATTTTCGTTGGGGGTATAGTTGTAATTTTCACCAAAAATCGTACATTGGGATTCTGAGGTATTCTTGTTTATCACATGCTCACAAAGCTTATGGCTTTGGTTTCAATGCATTCCGACACCGTTTAGTGCCTCAAATCACCATTCGAAGTTTCGTAGGGGTATAGTTGTAATTTTCACCAAAAATCGTACATTGGGATTTTGAGGTATTCTTGTCTATCACATGCTCACAAAGCTTATGGCTTTCGTTTCAATGCATTCCGACATCGTTTAGTGGCTCAAATCACCATTCGAAGTTCCGTAGGGGGTATAGTTGTAATTTTCACCAAAAATCGTACGTTGGGATTTTGAGGTATTCTTGTCTATCACATGCTCACAAAGCTTATGGCTTTGGTTTCAACGCATTCTGACATCTTTTAGTGCCTCAAATCACCATTCGAAGTTTCGTAGGAGTATAGTTGTAATTTTCACCAAAAATCGTACATTGAGATTTTGAGGTATTCTTGTCTATCACATGCTCACAAAGCTTATGGCTTTGGTTTCAATGCATTCCGACATCGTTTAGTGCCACAAATCACCATTCGAAGTTCTGTAGGGGTATAGTTGTAATTTTCACCAAAAATCGTACATTGGGATTTTGAGGTATTCTTGTCTATCACATGCTCACAAAGCTTATGGCTTTCGTTTCAATGCATTCCGACATCGTTTAGTGCCTCAAATCACCATTCGAAGTTCCGTAGGGGTATAGTTGTAATTTTCACCAAAAATCGTACATTGGGATTTTGAGGTATTCTTGTCTATCACATGCTCACAAAGCTTATTGCTTTGATTTCAATGCATTCCGACATCGTTTAGTGCCTGAAATCACCATTCGAAGTTTCGTAGGGGGTATAGTTGTAATTTTCACAAAAAATCGTTCATTGGGATTCTGAGGTATTCTTGTTTATCACATGCTCACAAAGCTTATGGCTTTGGTTTTAATGCATTCCGCCATCGTTTAGTGCCTCAAATCACCATTCGAAGTTTCGTAGGGGGTATAGTCGTAATTTTCAACAAAAATCGTACATTGGGATTTTGAGGTATTCTTGTCTATAACATGCTCACAAAGCTTATCGCTTTGATTTCAATGCATTCCGCCATCGTTTAGTGCCTCAAATCACCATTCGAAGTTTCGCAGGGGGTATAGTTGTAATTTTCACCAAAAATCGTACATTGGGATTTTGAGATATTCTTGTCTATCACATGCTCACAAAGCTTATGGCTTTGGTTTCAATGCATTCCGACATCGTTTAGTGCCTCAAATCACCATTCGAAGTTTCGTAGGGGTATAGTTGTAATTTTTTCCCAAAAATCGTACACTGGGATTTTAGGTATTCTTGTCTATCACATGCTCACAAAGCTTATAGCTTTGGTTTCAATGCAATCCGATATCGTTTAGTGCCTAAATCACCATTCGAAGTTTCGTAGGGTATAGTTGTAATTTTCACCAAAAATCGTACATTGGGATTTTGATGTATTCTTGTTTATCACATGCTCACAAAGCTTATGGCTTTGGTTTCAATGATTTCCGACATCTTTTAGTGCCTCTAATCACCATTCGAAGTTTCGTAGGGGTATAGTTGTAATTTTCACCAAAAATCGTACATTGGAATTTTGAGGTATTCTTGTTTATCACATGCTCACAAAGCTTATGGGTTTGGATTCAATGCATTCCGACACCGTTTAGTGCCTCCAATCACCATTCGAAGTTTCGTAGGGGTATAGTTGTAATTTTCACCAAAAATAGTACATTGGGATTTTGAAGTATTCTTGTCTATCACATGCTCACAAAGCTTATCGCTTTGGTTTCAATGCATTCCGACATAGTTTAGTGTCTGAAATCACCATTCGAAGTTTCGTAGGGGGTATATTTGTAATTTTCACCAAAAATCGTACATTGGGATTTTGAGGTATTCTTGTTTATCACATGCTCACAAAGCTTATGGCTTTGGTTTCAATGATTTCCGACATCTTTTAGTGCCTCTAATCACCATTCGAAGTTTCGTAGGGGTATAGTTGTAATTTTCACCAAAAATAGTACATTGGGATTTTGAGGTATTCTTGTCTATCACATGCTCACAAAGCTTATGGCTTTGGTTTCAATGCATTCCGACATAGTTTAGTGTCTGAAATCACCATTCGAAGTTTTGTAGGGGGTATATTTGTCATTTTCACCAAAAATCGTACATTGGGATTTTGAGGTATTCTTGTTTATCACATGCTCACAAAGCTTATGGGTTTGGATTCAATGCATTCCGACACCGTTTAGTGCCTCCAATCACCATTCGAAGTTTCGTAGGGGTATAGTTGTAATTTTCCCCAAAAATAGTACATTGGGATTTTGAAGTATTCTTGTCTATCACATGCTCACAAAGCTTATCGCTTTGGTTTCAATGCATTCCGCCATCGTTTAGTGCCTCTAATCACCATTCGAAGTTTCGTTGAGGGTATAGTTGTAATTTTCACCAAAAATCGTACATTGGAATTTTGATGTGTTCTTGTCTATCACATGCTCACAAAGCTTATGGCTTTGGTTTCAATGCATTCCGACATCGTTTAGTGCCTCAAATCACCATTCGAATTTTCGTTGGGGGTATAGTTGTAATTTTCACCAAAAATCGTACATTGGGATTCTGAGGTATTCTTGTTTATCACATGCTCACAAAGCTTATGGCTTTGGTTTCAATGCATTCCGACACCGTTTAGTGCCTCAAATCACCATTCGAAGTTTCGTAGGGGTATAGTTGTAATTTTCACCAAAAATCGTACATTGGGATTTTGAGGTATTCTTGTCTATCACATGCTCACAAAGCTTATGGCTTTCGTTTCAATGCATTCCGACATCGTTTAGTGGCTCAAATCACCATTCGAAGTTCCGTAGGGGGTATAGTTGTAATTTTCACCAAAAATCGTACGTTGGGATTTTGAGGTATTCTTGTCTATCACATGCTCACAAAGCTTATGGCTTTGGTTTCAACGCATTCTGACATCTTTTAGTGCCTCAAATCACCATTCGAAGTTTCGTAGGAGTATAGTTGTAATTTTCACCAAAAATCGTACATTGAGATTTTGAGGTATTCTTGTCTATCACATGCTCACAAAGCTTATGGTTTGGTTTCAATGCATTCCGACATCGTTTAGTGCCACAAATCACCATTCGAAGTTCTGTAGGGGTATAGTTGTAATTTTCACCAAAAATCGTACATTGGGATTTTGAGGTATTCTTGTCTATCACATGCTCACAAAGCTTATGGCTTTCGTTTCAATGCATTCCGACATCGTTTAGTGCCACAAATCACCATTCGAAGTTCTGTAGGGGTATAGTTGTAATTTTCACCAAAAATCGTACATTGGGATTTTGAGGTATTCTTGTCTATCACATGCTCACAAAGCTTATGGCTTTCGTTTCAATGCATTCCGACATCGTTTAGTGCCTCAAATCACCATTCGAAGTTCCGTAGGGGTATAGTTGTAATTTTCACCAAAAATCGTACATTGGAATTTTGAGGTATTCTTGTCTATCACATGCTCACAAAGCTTATGGCTTTGGTTTCAATGCATTCCGACATCGTTTAGTGCCTCAAATCACCATTCAAAGTTTTGTTGGGGGTATAGTTGTAATTTTCACCAAAAATCGTACATTGGGATTCTGAGGTATTCATGTTTATCACATGCTCACAAAGCTTATGGCATTGGTTTCAATGCATTCCGACACCGTTTAGTGCCTCAAATCACCATTCGAAGTTTCGTAGGGGTATAGTTGTAATTTTCACCAAAAATCGTACATTGGGATTTTGAGGTATTCTTGTCTATCACATGCTCACAAAGCTTATCGCTTTGATTTCAATGCATTCCGACATCGTTTAGTGTCTCAAATCACCATTCGAAGTTTCGTAGGGGTATAGTTGTAATTTTCACCAAAAATCGTACATTGGGATTTTGAGGTATTCTTGTCTATCACATGTTTACAATGCTTATGGCTTTGGTTTTAATGCATTCCGCCATCGTTTAGTGCCTCAAATCACCATTCGAAGTTTCGTAGGGGTATAGTTGTAATTTTCACCAAAAATCGTACATTGGGATTTTGAGGTATTCTTGTCTATCACATGCTCACAAAGCTTATTGCTTTGATTTCAATGCATTCCGACATCGTTTAGTGCCTCAAATCACCATTCGAAGTTTCGTAGGGGGTATAGTTGTAATTTTCACCAAAAATCGTTCATTGGGATTCTGAGGTATTCTTGTTTATCACATGCTCACAAAGCTTATGGCTTTGGTTTTCATGCATTCCGCCATCGTTTAGTGCCTCAAATCACCATTCGAAGTTTCGTAGGGGGTATAGTTGTAATTTTCACCAAAAATCGTACATTGGGATTTTGAGGTATTCTTGTCTATAACATGCTCACAAAGCTTATCGCTTTGATTTCAATGCATTCCGCCATCGTTTAGTGTCTCAAATCACCATTCGAAGTTTCGTAGGGGTATAGTTGTAATTTTCACCAAAAATCGTACATTGGGATTTTGAGGTATTCTTGTCTATCACATGTTTACAATGCTTATGACTTTGGTTTTAATGCATTCCGCCATCGTTTAGTGCCTCAAATCACCATTCGAAGTTTCGTAGTGGTATAGTTGTAATTTTCACCAAAAATCGTACATTGGAATTTTGAGGTATTCTTGTCTATCACATGCTCACAAAGCTTATGGCTTTGGTTTCAATGCATTCCGACATCGTTTAGTGCCTCAAATCACCATTCGAAGTTTAGTTGGGGGTATAGTTGTAATTTTCACCAAAAATCGTACATTGGGATTCTGAGGTATTCTTGTTTATCACATGCTCACAAAGCTTATGGCTTTGGTTTCAATGCATTCCGACACCGTTTAGTGCCTCAAATCACCATTCGAAGTTTCGTAGGGGTATAGTTGTAATTTTCACCAAAAATCGTACATTGGGATTTTGAGGTATTCTTGTCTATCACATGCTCACAAAGCTTATCGCTTTGATTTCAATGCATTCCGACATCGTTTAGTGCCTCAAATCACCATTCACAGTTTCGTAGGGGTATAGTTGTAATTTTCACCAAAAATCGTACGTTGGGATTTTGAGGTATTCTTGTCGATCACATGCTCACAAAGCTTATGGCGCATTCCGACATCTTTTAGTGCCTCAAATCACCATTCGAAGTTTCGTAGGAGTATAGTTGTAATTTTCACCAAAAATCGTACATTGAGATTTTGAGGTATTCTTGTCTATCACATGCTCACAAAGCTTATGGCTTTGGTTTCAATGCATTCCGACATCGTTTAGTGCCACAAATCACCATTCGAAGTTTCGTAGGGGTATAGTTGTAATTTTTACCTAAAATCGTATATTGGGATTTTGAGGCATTCTTATCTATCACATGTTTACAAAGCTTATGGCTTTGGTTTTAATGCATTCCGCCATCGTTTAGTACCTCAAATCACCAATCGAAGTTTCGTAGGGGTATAGTTGTAATTTTCACCAAAAATCGTACATTGAGATTTTGAGGTATTCTTGTCTATCACATGCTCACAAAGCTTATGGCTTTGGTTTCAATGCATTCCGACATCGTTTAGTGCCTCAAATCACCATTCGAAGTTCCGTAGGGGTATAGTTGTAATTTTTACCAAAAATCGTACATTGTAATTTTGAGGTATTCTTGTCTATCACATGCTCACAAAGCTTATGGCTTTGGTTTCAATGCATTCCGACATCGTTTAGTGCCTCAAATCACCATTCGAAGTTTCGTTGGGGGTATAGTTGTAATTTTCACCAAAAATCGTACATTGGGATTCTGAGGTATTCTTGTTTATCACATGCTCACAAGGCTTATGGCTTTGGTTTCAATGCATTCCGACACCGTTTAGTGCCTCAAATCACCATTCGAAGTTTCGTAGGGGTATAGTTGTAATTTTCACCAAAAATCGTACATTGGGATTTTGAGGTATTCTTGTCTATCACATGTTTACAATGCTTATGGCTTTGGTTTTAATGCATTCCGCCATCGTTTAGTGCCTCAAATCACCATTCGAAGTTTCGTAGGGCTATAGTTGTAATTTTCACCAAAAATCGTACATTGGGATTTTGAGGTATTCTTGTCTATCACATGCTCACAAAGCTTATTGCTTTGATTTCAATGCATTCCGACATCGTTTAGTGCCTGAAATCACCATTCGAAGTTTCGTAGGGGGTATAGTTGTAATTTTCACCAAAAATCGTTCATTGGGATTCTGAGGTATTCTTGTTTATCACATGCTCACAAAGCTTATGGCTTTGGTTTTAATGCATTCCGCCATCGTTTAGTGCCTCAAATCACCATTCGAAGTTTCGTAGGGGGTATAGTTGTAATTTTCACCAAAAATCGTACATTGGGATTTTGAGGTATTCTTGTCTATAACATGCTCACAAAGCTTATCGCTTTGATTTCAATGCATTCCGCCATCGTTTAGTGCCTTAAATCACCATTCGAAGTTTCGTAGGGGGTATAGTTGTAATTTTCACCAAAAATCGTACATTGGAATTTTGAGATATTCTTGTCTATCACATGCTCACAAAGCTTATGGCTTTGGTTTCAATGCATTCCGACATCGTTTAGTGCCTCAAATCACCATTCGAAGTTTCGTAGGGGTATAGTAGTAATTTTTACCCAAAAATCGTACATTGGGATTTTGAGGTATTCTTGTCTATCACATGCTCACAAAGCTTATGGCTTTCGTTTCAATGCATTCCGACATCGTTTAGTGCCTCAAATCACCATTCGAAGTTCCGTAGGGGTATAGTTGTAATTTTCACCAAAAATCGTACATTGGAATTTTGAGGTATTCTTGTCTATCACATGCTCACAAAGCTTATGGCTTTGGTTTCAATGCATTCCGATATCGTTTAGTGCCTCAAATCACCATTCAAAGTTTCGTTGGGGGTATAGTTGTAATTTTCACCAAAAATCGTTCATTGGGATTCTGAGGTATTCTTGTTTATCACATGCTCACAAAGCTTATGGCTTTGGTTTTAATGCATTTCGCCATCGTTTAGTGCCTCAAATCACCATTCGAAGTTTCGTAGGGGGTATAGTTGTAATTTTCACCAAAAATCGTACATTGGGATTTTGAGGTATTCGTGTCTATAACATGCTCACAAAGCTTATCGCTTTGATTTCAATGCATTCCGCCATCGTTTAGTGTCTCAAATCACCATTCGAAGTTTCGTAGGGGTATAGTTGTATTTTTCACCAAAAATCGTACATTGGGATTTTGAGGTATTCTTGTCTATCACATGTTTACAATGCTTATGGCTTTGGTTTTAATGTATTCCGCCATCGTTTAGTGCCTCAAATCACCATTCTAAGTTTCGTAGGGGTATAGTTGTAATTTTCACCAAAAATCGTACATTGGGATTTTGAGGTATTCTTGTCTATCACATGCTCACAAAGCTTATGGCTTTCGTTTCAATGCATTCCGACATCGTTTAGTGCCTGAAATCACCATTCGAAGTTTCGTAGGGGGTATAGTTGTAATTTTCACCAAAAATCGTTCATTGGGATTCTGAGGTATTCTTGTTTATCACATGCTCACAAAGCTTATGGCTTTGGTTTTAATGCATTCCGCCATCGTTTAGTGCCTCAAATCACCATTCGAGGTTTCGTAGGGGGTATAGTTGTAATTTTTACCTAAAATCGTATATTGGGATTTTGAGGCATTCTTATCTATCACATGTTTACAAAGCTTATGGCTTTGGTTTTAATGCATTCCGCCATCGTTTAGTACCTCAAATCACCAATCGAAGTTTCGTAGGGGTATAGTTGTAATTTTCACCAAAAATCGTACATTGAGATTTTGAGGTATTCTTGTCTATCACATGCTCACAAAGCTTATGGCTTTGGTTTCAATGCATTCCGACATCGTTTAGTGCCTCAAATCACCATTCGAAGTTCCGTAGGGGTATAGTTGTAATTTTCACCAAAAATCGTACATTGTAATTTTGAGGTATTCTTGTCTATCACATGCTCACAAAGCTTATGGCTTTGGTTTCAATGCATTCCGACATCGTTTAGTGCCTCAAATCACCATTCGAAGTTTCGTTGGGGGTATAGTTGTAATTTTCACCAAAAATCGTACATTGGGATTCTGAGGTATTCTTGTTTATCACATGCTCACAAGGCTTATGGCTTTGGTTTCAATGCATTCCGACACCGTTTAGTGCCTCAAATCACCATTCGAAGTTTCGTAGGGGTATAGTTGTAATTTTCACCAAAAATCGTACATTGGGATTTTGAGGTATTCTTGTCTATCACATGTTTACAATACTTATGGCTTTGGTTTTAATGCATTCCGCCATCGTTTAGTGCCTCAAATCACCATTCGAAGTTTCGTAGGGCTATAGTTGTAATTTTCACCAAAAATCGTACATTGGGATTTTGAGGTATTCTTGTCTATCACATGCTCACAAAGCTTATTGCTTTGATTTCAATGCATTCCGACATCGTTTAGTGCCTGAAATCACCATTCGAAGTTTCGTAGGGGGTATAGTTGTAATTTTCACCAAAAATCGTTCATTGGGATTTTGAGGTATTCTTGTTTATCACATGCTCACAAAGCTTATGGCTTTGGTTTTAATGCATTCCGCCATCGTTTAGTGCCTCAAATCACCATTCGAAGTTTCGTAGGGGGTATAGTTGTAATTTTCACCAAAAATCGTACATTGGGATTTTGAGGTATTCTTGTCTATAACATGCTCACAAAGCTTATCGCTTTGATTTCAATGCATTCCGCCATCGTTTAGTGCCTTAAATCACCATTCGAAGTTTCGTAGGGGGTATAGTTGTAATTTTCACCAAAAATCGTACATTGGAATTTTGAGATATTCTTGTCTATCACATGCTCACAAAGCTTATGGCTTTGGTTTCAATGCATTCCGACATCGTTTAGTGCCTCAAATCACCATTCGAAGTTTCGTAGGGGTATAGTTGTAATTTTTACCCAAAAATCGTACATTGGGATTTTGAGGTATTCTTGTCTATCACATGCTCACAAAGCTTATGGCTTTCGTTTCAATGCATTCCGACATCGTTTAGTGCCTCAAATCACCATTCGAAGTTCCGTAGGGGTATAGTTGTAATTTTCACCAAAAATCGTACATTGGAATTTTGAGGTATTCTTGTCTATCACATGCTCACAAAGCTTATGGCTTTGGTTTCAATGCATTCCGACATCGTTTAGTGCCTCAAATCACCATTCAAAGTTTCGTTGGGGGTATAGTTGTAATTTTCACCAAAAATCGTTCATTGGGATTCTGAGGTATTCTTGTTTATCACATGCTCACAAAGCTTATGGCTTTGGTTTTAATGCATTTCGCCATCGTTTAGTGCCTCAAATCACCATTCGAAGTTTCGTAGGGGGTATAGTTGTAATTTTCACCAAAAATCGTACATTGGGATTTTGAGGTATTCGTGTCTATAACATGCTCACAAAGCTTATCGCTTTGATTTCAATGCATTCCGCCATCGTTTAGTGTCTCAAATCACCATTCGAAGTTTCGTAGGGGTATAGTTGTATTTTTCACCAAAAATCGTACATTGGGATTTTGAGGTATTCTTGTCTATCACATGTTTACAATGCTTATGGCTTTGGTTTTAATGTATTCCGCCATCGTTTAGTGCCTCAAATCACCATTCTAAGTTTCGTAGGGGTATAGTTGTAATTTTCACCAAAAATCGTACATTGGGATTTTGAGGTATTCTTGTCTATCACATGCTCACAAAGCTTATGGCTTTCGTTTCAATGCATTCCGACATCGTTTAGTGCCTGAAATCACCATTCGAAGTTTCGTAGGGGGTATAGTTGTAATTTTCACCAAAAATCGTTCATTGGGATTCTGAGGTATTCTTGTTTATCACATGCTCACAAAGCTTATGGCTTTGGTTTTAATGCATTCCGCCATCGTTTAGTGCCTCAAATCACCATTCGAGGTTTCGTAGGGGGTATAGTTGTAATTTTCACCAAAAATCGTACATTGGGATTTTGAGGTATTCTTGTTTATAACATGCTCACAAAGCTTATCGCTTTGATTTCAATACATTCCGCCATCGTTTAGTGCCTCAAATCACCATTCGAAGTTTCGCAGGGGGTATAGTTGTAATTTTCACCAAAAATCGTACATTGAGATTTTGAGGTATTCTTGTCTATCACATGCTCACAAAGCTTATGGCTTTGGTTTCAATGCATTCCGACATCGTTTAGTGCCTCAAATCACCATTCGAAGTTTCGTAGGGGTATAGTTGTAATTTTTACCCAAAAATCGTACATTGGGAGTTTAGGTATTCTTGTCTATCACATGCTCACAAAGCTTATAGCTTTGGTTTCAATGCAATCCGATATCGTTTAGTGCCTAAATCACCATTCGAAGTTTCGTAGGGTATAGTTGTAATTTTCACCAAAAATCGTACATTGGGATTTTGATGTATTCTTGTCTATCACATGCTCACAAAGCTTATGGCTTTGGTTTCAATGATTTCCGACATCTTTTAGTGCCTCTAATCACCATTCGAAGTTTCGTAGGGGTATAGTTGTAATTTTCACCAAAAATCGTACATTGGGATTTTGAGGTATTCGTGTCTATAACATGCTCACAAAGCTTATCGCTTTGATTTCAATGCATTCCGCCATCGTTTAGTGTCTCAAATCACCATTCGAAGTTTCGTAGGGGTATAGTTGTATTTTTCACCAAAAATCGTACATTGGGATTTTGAGGTATTCTTGTCTATCACATGTTTACAATGCTTATGGCTTTGGTTTTAATGTATTCCGCCATCGTTTAGTGCCTCAAATCACCATTCTAAGTTTCGTAGGGGTATAGTTGTAATTTTCACCAAAAATCGTACATTGGGATTTTGAGGTATTCTTGTCTATCACATGCTCACAAAGCTTATGGCTTTCGTTTCAATGCATTCCGACATCGTTTAGTGCCTGAAATCACCATTCGAAGTTTCGTAGGGGGTATAGTTGTAATTTTCACCAAAAATCGTTCATTGGGATTCTGAGGTATTCTTGTTTATCACATGCTCACAAAGCTTATGGCTTTGGTTTTAATGCATTCCGCCATCGTTTAGTGCCTCAAATCACCATTCGAGGTTTCGTAGGGGGTATAGTTGTAATTTTCACCAAAAATCGTACATTGGGATTTTGAGGTATTCTTGTTTATAACATGCTCACAAAGCTTATCGCTTTGATTTCAATACATTCCGCCATCGTTTAGTGCCTCAAATCACCATTCGAAGTTTCGCAGGGGGTATAGTTGTAATTTTCACCAAAAATCGTACATTGAGATTTTGAGGTATTCTTGTCTATCACATGCTCACAAAGCTTATGGCTTTGGTTTCAATGCATTCCGACATCGTTTAGTGCCTCAAATCACCATTCGAAGTTTCGTAGGGGTATAGTTGTAATTTTTACCCAAAAATCGTACATTGGGAGTTTAGGTATTCTTGTCTATCACATGCTCACAAAGCTTATAGCTTTGGTTTCAATGCAATCCGATATCGTTTAGTGCCTAAATCACCATTCGAAGTTTCGTAGGGTATAGTTGTAATTTTCACCAAAAATCGTACATTGGGATTTTGATGTATTCTTGTCTATCACATGCTCACAAAGCTTATGGCTTTGGTTTCAATGATTTCCGACATCTTTTAGTGCCTCTAATCACCATTCGAAGTTTCGTAGGGGTATAGTTGTAATTTTCACCAAAAATCGTACATTGGGATTTTGAGGTATTCTTGTCTATCACATGCTCACAAAGCTTATGGCTTTGGTTTCAATGCATTCCGACATAGTTTAGTGTCTGAAATCACCATTCGAAGTTTCGTAGGGGGTATATTTGTAATTTTCACCAAAAATCGTACATTGGGATTTTGAGGTATTCTTGTTTATCACATGCTCACAAAGCTTATGGGTTTGGATTCAATGCATTCCGACACCGTTTAGTGCCTCCAATCACCATTCGAAGTTTCGTAGGGGTATAGTTGTAATTTTCACCAAAAATCATACATTGGAATTTTGAGGTATTCTTGTCTATCACATGCTCACAAAGCTTATCGCTTTGGTTTCAATGCATTCCGACATCGTTTAGTGCCTCAAATCACCGTTCAAAGTTTTGTAGGGGTATAGTTGTAATTTTCACCAAAAATAGTACATTGGGATTTTGAAGTATTCTTGTCTATCACATGCTCACAAAGCTTATCGCTTTGATTTCAATGCATTCCGCCATCGTTTAGTGCCTCTAATCACCATTTGAAGTTTCGTAGGGGTATAGTTGTAATTTTCATCAAAAATCGTACATTGGGATTTTGAGGTATTCTTGTCTATCACATGCTCACAAAGCTTATGGCTTTGATTTCAATGCATTCCGACATCGTTTAGTGCCTCAAATCACCATTCGAAGTTTCGTAGGGGGTATAGTTGTAATTTTCACCAAAAATTGTTCATTGGGATTCTGAGGTATTCTTGTTTATCACATGCTCACAAAGCTTATGGCTTTGGTTTTAATGCATTTCGCCATCGTTTAGTGCCTCAAATCACCATTCGAAGTTTCGTAGGGGGTATAGTTGTAATTTTCACCAAAAATCGTACATTGGGATTTTGAGGTATTCGTGTCTATAACATGCTCACAAAGCTTATCGCTTTGATTTCAATGCATTCCGCCATCGTTTAGTGTCTCAAATCACCATTCGAAGTTTCGTAGGGGTATAGTTGTATTTTTCACCACAAATCGTACATTGGGATTTTGAGGTATTCTTGTCTATCACATGTTTACAATGCTTATGGCTTTGGTTTTAATGCATTCCGCCATCGTTTAGTGCCTCAAATCACCATTCGAAGTTTCGTAGGGGTATAGTTGTAATTTTCACCAAAAATCGTACATTGGAATTTTGAGGTATTCTTGTATATCACATGCTCACAAAGCTTATGGCTTTCGTTTCAATGCATTCCGACATCGTTTAGTGCCTGAAATCACCATTCGAAGTTTCGTAGGGGTATAGTTGTATTTTTCACCACAAATCGTACATTGGGATTTTGAGGTATTCTTGTCTATCACATGTTTACAATGCTTATGGCTTTGGTTTTAATGCATTCCGCCATCGTTTAGTGCCTCAAATCACCATTCGAAGTTTCGTAGGGGTATAGTTGTAATTTTCACCAAAAATCGTACATTGGAATTTTGAGGTATTCTTGTCTATCACATGCTCACAAAGCTTATGGCTTTGGTTTCAATGCATTCCGACATCGTTTAGTGCCTCAAATCACCATTCAAAGTTTCGTTGGGGGTATAGTTGTAATTTTCACCAAAAATCGTTCATTGGGATTCTGAGGTATTCTTGTTTATCACATGCTCACAAAGCTTATGGCTTTGGTTTCAATGCATTCCGACACCGTTTAGTGCCTCAAATCACCATTCGAAGTTTCGTAGGGGGTATAGTTGTAATTTTCACCAAAAATCGTACATTGGGATTTTGAGGTATTCGTGTCTATAACATGCTCACAAAGCTTATCGCTTTGATTTCAATGCATTCCGCCATCGTTTAGTGTCTCAAATCTCCATTCGAAGTTTCGTAGGGGTATAGTTGTATTTTTCACCAAAAATCGTACATTGGGATTTTGAGGTATTCTTGTCTATCACATGTTTACAATGCTTATGGCTTTGGTTTTAATGTATTCCGCCATCGTTTAGTGCCTCAAATCACCATTCTAAGTTTCGTAGGGGTATAGTTGTAATTTTCACCAAAAATCGTACATTGGGATTTTGAGGTATTCTTGTCTATCACATGCTCACAAAGCTTATGGCTTTCGTTTCAATGCATTCCGACATCGTTTAGTGCCTGAAATCACCATTCGAAGTTTCGTAGGGGGTATAGTTGTAATTTTCACCAAAAATCGTTCATTGGGATTCTGAGGTATTCTTGTTTATCACATGCTCACAAAGCTTATGGCTTTGGTTTTAATGCATTCCGCCATCGTTTAGTGCCTCAAATCACCATTCGAGGTTTCGTAGGGGGTATAGTTGTAATTTTCACCAAAAATCGTACATTGGGATTTTGAGGTATTCTTGTTTATAACATGCTCACAAAGCTTATCGCTTTGATTTCAATACATTCCGCCATCGTTTAGTGCCTCAAATCACCATTCGAAGTTTCGCAGGGGGTATAGTTGTAATTTTCACCAAAAATCGTACATTGAGATTTTGAGGTATTCTTGTCTATCACATGCTCACAAAGCTTATGGCTTTGGTTTCAATGCATTCCGACATCGTTTAGTGCCTCAAATCACCATTCGAAGTTTCGTAGGGGTATAGTTGTAATTTTTACCCAAAAATCGTACATTGGGAGTTTAGGTATTCTTGTCTATCACATGCTCACAAAGCTTATAGCTTTGGTTTCAATGCAATCCGATATCGTTTAGTGCCTAAATCACCATTCGAAGTTTCGTACAGTTGTAATTTTCACCAAAAATCATACATTGGAATTTTGAGGTATTCTTGTCTATCACATGCTCACAAAGCTTATCGCTTTGGTTTCAATGCATTCCGACATCGTTTAGTGCCTCAAATCACCGTTCAAAGTTTTGTAGGGGTATAGTTGTAATTTTCACCAAAAATAGTACATTGGGATTTTGAAGTATTCTTGTCTATCACATGCTCACAAAGCTTATCGCTTTGATTTCAATGCATTCCGCCATCGTTTAGTGCCTCTAATCACCATTCGAAGTTTCGTAGGGGGTATAGTTGTAATTTTCACCAAAAATCATACATTGGAATTTTGAGGTATTCTTGTCTATCACATGCTCACAAAGCTTATCGCTTTGGTTTCAATGCATTCCGACACCGTTTAGTGCCTCCAATCACCATTCGAAGTTTCGTACAGTTGTAATTTTCACCAAAAATCATACATTGGAATTTTGAGGTATTCTTGTCTATCACATGCTCACAAAGCTTATCGCTTTGGTTTCAATGCATTCCGACATCGTTTAGTGCCTCAAATCACCGTTCAAAGTTTTGTAGGGGTATAGTTGTAATTTTCACCAAAAATAGTACATTGGGATTTTGAAGTATTCTTGTCTATCACATGCTCACAAAGCTTATCGCTTTGATTTCAATGCATTCCGCCATCGTTTAGTGCCTCTAATCACCATTCGAAGTTTCGTAAGGGGTATAGTTGTAATTTTCACCAAAAATCATACATTGGAATTTTGAGGTATTCTTGTCTATCACATGCTCACAAAGCTTATCGCTTTGGTTTCAATGCATTCCGACATCGTTTAGTGCCTCAAATCACCGTTCAAAGTTTTGTAGTGGTATAGTTGTAATTTTCACCAAAAATCGTTCATTGGGATTCTGAGGTATTCTTGTTTATCACATG
Source organism: Verbascum thapsus (assembly GCA_963669365.1). NCBI lineage: Eukaryota > Viridiplantae > Streptophyta > Magnoliopsida > Lamiales > Scrophulariaceae > Verbascum > Verbascum thapsus. Next base: position 10,481,481 of record OY770115.1, on the reverse strand, counting down.
CTCACAAAGCTTATGGCTTTGGTTTTAATGCATTTTGCCATCGTTTAGTGCCTCAAATCACCATTCGAAGTTTCGTAGGGGGTATAGTTGTAATTTTCACCAAAAATCGTACATTGGGATTTTGAGGTATTCGTGTCTATAACATGCTCACAAAGCTTATCGCTTTGATTTCAATGCATTCCGCCATCGTTTAGTGTCTCAAATCACCATTCGAAGTTTCGTAGGGGTATAGTTGTATTTTTCACCAAAAATCGTACATTGGGATTTTGAGGTATTCTTGTCTATCACATGTTTACAATGTATTCCGCCATCGTTTAGTGCCTCAAATCACCATTCTAAGTTTCGTAGGGGTATAGTTGTAATTTTCACCAAAAATCGTACATTGGGATTTTGAGGTATTCTTGTCTATCACATGCTCACAAAGCTTATGGCTTTCGTTTCAATGCATTCCGACATTGTTTAGTGCCTGAAATCACCATTCGAAGTTTCGTAGGGGGTATAGTTGTAATTTTCACCAAAAATCGTTCATTGGGATTCTGAGGTATTCGTGTCTATAACATGCTCACAAAGCTTATCGCTTTGATTTCAATGCATTCCGCCATCGTTTAGTGCCTCAAATCACCATTCGAGGTTTCGTAGGGGGTATAGTTGTAATTTTCACCAAAAATCGTACATTGGGATTTTGAGGTATTCTTGACTATCACATGCTCACAAAGCTTATGGCTTTGGTTTCAATGCATTCCGACATCGTTTAGTGCCTCAAATCACCATTCGAAGTTTCGCAGGGGGTATAGTTGTAATTTTTACCAAAAATCGTACATTGAGATTTTGAGGTATTCTTGTCTATCACATGCTCACAAAGCTTATGGCTTTGGTTTCAATGCATTCCGACACCGTTTAGTGCCTCAAATCACCATTCGAAGTTTCGTAGGGGTATAGTTGTAATTTTCACCAAAAATCGTACATTGGGATTTTGAGGTATTCTTGTCTATCACATGCTCACAAAGCTTATGGCTTTGGTTTCAATGATTTTCGACATCTTTTAGTGCCTCTAATCACCATTCGAAGTTTCGTTGGGGTTATAGTTGTAATTTTCACCAAAAATCGTACATTGGGATTCTGAGGTATTCTTGTTTATCACATGCTCACAAAGCTTATGGCTTTGGTTTCAATGCATTCCGACACCGTTTAGTGCCTCTAATCACCATTCGAAGTTTCGTAGGGGTATAGTTGTAATTTTCACCAAAAATCGTACATTGGGATTTTGAGGTATTCTTGTCTATCACATGTTTACAAAGCTTATCGCTTTGATTTCAATGCATTCCGCCATCGTTTAGTACCTCAAATCACCATTCGAAGTTTCGTAGGGGTATAGTTGTAATTTTCACCAAAAATCGTACATTGAGATTTTGAGGTATTCTTGTCTATCACATGCTCACAAAGCTTATGGCTTTGGTTTCAATGCATTCCGACATCGTTTAGTGCCTCAAATCACCATTCGAAGTTTCGTAGGGGTATAGTTGTAATTTTCACCAAAAATCGTTCATTGGGATTCTGAGGTATTCTTGTTTATCACATGCTCACAAAGCTTATGGCTTTGGTTTTAATGCATTTCGCCATCGTTTAGTGCCTCAAATCACCATTCGAAGTTTCGTAGGGGGTATAGTTGTAATTTTCACCAAAAATCGTACATTGAGATTTTGAGGTATTCGTGTCTATAACATGCTCACAAAGCTTATCGCTTTGATTTCAATGCATTCCGCCATCGTTTAGTGTCTCAAATCACCATTCGAAGTTTCGTAGGGGTATAGTTGTATTTTTCACCAAAAATCGTACATTGGGATTTTGAGGTATTCTTGTCTATCACATGTTTACAATGCTTATGGCTTTGGTTTTAATGCATTCCGCCATCGTTTAGTGCCTCAAATCACCATTCGAAGTTTCGTAGGGGTATAGTTGTAATTTTCACCAAAAATCGTACATTGGAATTTTGAGGTATTCTTGTCTATAACATGCTCACAAAGCTTATGGCTTTGGTTTCAATGCATTCCGACATCGTTTAGTGCCTCAAATCACCATTCGAAGTTTCGTTGGGGGTATAGTTGTAATTTTCACCAAAAATCGTACATTGGGATTCTGAGGTATTCTTGTTTATCACATGCTCACAAAGCTTATGGCTTTCGTTTCAATGCATTCCGACATCGTTTAGTGCCTCAAATCACCATTCGAAGTTCCGTAGGGGGTATAGTTGTAATTTTCACCAAAAATCGTACGTTGGGATTTTGAGGTATTCTTGTCTATCACATGCTCACAAAGCTTATGGCTTTTGTTTCAACGCATTCCGACATCTTTTAGTGCCTCAAATCACCATTCGAAGTTTCGTAGGAGTATAGTTGTAATTTTCACCAAAAATCGTACATTGAGATTTTGAGGTATTCTTGTCTATCACATGCTCACAAAGCTTATGGCTTTGGTTTCAATGCATTCCGACATCGTTTAGTGCCACAAATCACCATTCGAAGTTCCGTAGGGGTATAGTTGTAATTTTCACCAAAAATCGTACATTGGGATTTTGAGGTATTCTTGTCTATCACATGCTCACAAAGCTTATGGCTTTCGTTTCAATGCATTCCGACATCGTTTAGTGCCTCAAATCACCATTCGAAGTTCCGTAGGGGTATAGTTGTAATTTTCACCAAAAATCGTACATTGGAATTTTGAGGTATTCTTGTCTATCACATGCTCACAAAGCTTATGGCTTTGGTTTCAATGCATTCCGACATCGTTTAGTGCCTCAAATCACCATTCAAAGTTTCGTTGGGGGTATAGTTGTAATTTTCACCAAAAATCGTACATTGGGATTCTGAGGTATTCTTGTTTATCACATGCTCACAAAGCTTATGGCTTTCGTTTCAATGCATTCCGACACCGTTTAGTGCCTCAAATCACCATTCGAAGTTTCGTAGGGGTATAGTTGTAATTTTCACCAAAAATCGTACATTGGGATTTTGAGGTATTCTTGTCTATCACATGCTCACAAAGCTTATCGCTTTGATTTCAATGCATTTCGACAACATTTAGTGTCTCAAATCACCATTCGAAGTTTCGTAGGGGTATAGTTGTAATTTTCACCAAAAATCGTACATTGGGATTTTGAGGTATTCTTGTCTATCACATGTTTACAATGCTTATGGCTTTGGTTTTAATGTATTCCGCCATCGTTTAGTGCCTCAAATCACCATTCTAAGTTTCGTAGGGGTATAGTTGTAATTTTCACCAAAAATCGTACATTGGGATTTTGAGGTATTCTTGTCTATCACATGCTCACAAAGCTTATGGCTTTCGTTTCAATGCATTCCGACATCGTTTAGTGCCTGAAATCACAATTCGAAGTTTCGTAGGGGGTATAGTTGTAATTTTCACCAAAAATCGTTCATTGGGATTCTGAGGTATTCTTGTTTATCACATGCTCACAAAGCTTATGGCTTTGGTTTTAATGCATTCCGCCATCGTTTAGTGCCTCAAATCACCATTCGAAGTTTCGCAGGAGGTATAGTTGTAATTTTCACCAAAAATCGTACATTGAGATTTTGAGGTATTCTTGTCTATCACATGCTCACAAAGCTTATGGCTTTGGTTTCAATGCATTCCGACATCGTTTAGTGCCTCAAATCACCATTCGAAGTTTCGTAGGGGTATAGTTGTAATTTTTACCCAAAAATCGTACATTGGGATTTTAGGTATTCTTGTCTATCACATGCTCACAAAGCTTATAGCTTTGGTTTCAATGCAATCCGATATCGTTTAGTGCCTAAATCACCATTCGAAGTTTCGTAGGGTATAGTTGTAATTTTCACCAAAAATCGTACATTGGGATTTTGATGTATTCTTGTCTATCACATGCTCACAAAGCTTATGGCTTTGGTTTCAATGATTTCCGACATCTTTTAGTGCCTCTAATCACCATTCGAAGTTTCGTAGGGGTATAGTTGTAATTTTCACCAAAAATCGTACATTGGGATTTTGAGGTATTCTTGTCTATCACATGCTCACAAAGCTTATGGCTTTGGTTTCAATGCATTCTGACATAGTTTAGTGTCTGAAATCACCATTCGAAGTTTCGTAGGGGGTATATTTGTAATTTTCACCAAAAATCGTACATTGGGATTTTGAGGTATTCTTGTTTATCACATGCTCACAAAGCTTATGGGTTTGGATTCAATGCATTCCGACACCGTTTAGTGCCTCCAATCACTATTCGAAGTTTCGTAGGGGTATAGTTGTAATTTTCACCAAAAATTGTACATTGGGATTTTGAGGTATTCTTGACTATCACATGCTCACAAAGCTTATGGCTTTGGTTTCAATGCATTCCGACATCGTTTAGTGCCTCAAATCACCATTCGAAGTTTCGTTGGGGGTATAGTTGTAATTTTCACCAAAAATCGTACATTGGGATTCTGAGGTATTCTTGTTTATCACATGCTCACAAAGCTTATGGCTTTGTTTTCAATGCATTCCGACACCGTTTAGTGCCTCAAACCACCATTCGAAGTTTCGTAGGGGTATAGCTGAATTTTTCACCAAAATCGTACATTGGGATTTTGATGTATTCTTGTCTATCACATGCTCACAAAGCTTATGGCTTTGGTTTCAATGATTTCCGACATCGTTTAGTGCCTCTAATCACCATTCGAAGTTTCGTAGGGGTATAGTTGTAATTTTCACCAAAAATCGTACATTGGGATTTTGAGGTATTCTTGTCTATCACATGCTCACAAAGCTTATGGCTTTGGTTTCAATGCATTCTGACATAGTTTAGTGTCTGAAATCACCATTCGAAGTTTCGTAGGGGGTATATTTGTAATTTTCACCAAAAATCGTACATTGGGATTTTGAGGTATTCTTGTTTATCACATGCTCACAAAGCTTATGGGTTTGGATTCAATGCATTCCGACACCGTTTAGTGCCTCCAATCACCATTCGAAGTTTCGTAGGGGTATAGTTGTAATTTTCACCAAAAATTGTACATTGGGATTTTGAGGTATTCTTGACTATCACATGCTCACAAAGCTTATGGCTTTGGTTTCAATGCATTCCGACATCGTTTAGTGCCTCAAATCACCATTCGAAGTTTCGTTGGGGGTATAGTTGTAATTTTCACCAAAAATCGTACATTGGGATTCTGAGGTATTCTTGTTTATCACATGCTCACAAATCTTATGGCTTTGTTTTCAATGCATTCCGACACCGTTTAGTGCCTCAAACCACCATTCGAAGTTTCGTAGGGGTATAGCTGAATTTTTCACCAAAAATCGTACATTGGAATTTTGAGGTATTCTTGTCTATCACATGCTCACAAAGCTTATGGCTTTGGTTTCAATGCATTCCGACATCGTTTAGTGCCTCAAATCACCATTCGAAGTTTCGTTGGGGGTATAGTTGTAATTTTCACCAAAAATCGTACATTGGGATTCTGAGGTATTCTTGTTTATCACATGCTCACAAAGCTTATGGCTTTGGTTTCAATGCATTCCGACACCGTTTAGTGCCTCAAATCACCATTCGAAGTTTCGTAGGGGTATAGTTGTAATTTTCACCAAAAATCGTACATTGGGATTTTGAGGTATTCTTGTCTATCACATGCTCACAAAGCTTATCGCTTTGGTTTCAATGCATTCCGTCATCGTTTAGTGCCTCAAATCACCGTTCAAAGTTTTGTAGGGGTATAGTTGTAATTTTCACCAAAAATAGTACATTAGGATTTTGAAGTATTCTTGTCTATCACATGCTCACAAAGCTTATGGCTTTGGTTTCAATGCATTCCGACATCGTTGAGTGCCTCAAATCACCATTCGAAGTTTCGTAGGAGTATAGTTGTAATTTTCAACAAAAATTGTACATTGGGATTTTGAGGTATTCTTGACTATCACATGCTCACAAAGCTTATGGCTTTGGTTTCAATGCATTCCGACATCGTTTAGTGCCTCAAATCACCATTCGAAGTTTCGTAGGAGTATAGTTGTAATTTTCAACAAAAATTGTACATTGGGATTTTGAGGTATTCTTGTTTATCACATGCTCACAAAGCTTATGGCTTTGGTTTCAATGCATTCCGACACCGTTTAGTGCCTCAAATCACCATTCGAAGTTTCGTAGGGGTATAGTTGTAATTTTCACCAAAAATCGTACATTGGGATTTTGAGGTATTCTTGTCTATCACATGCTCACAAAGCTTATGGCTTTGGTTTCAATGATTTCCGACATCTTTTAGTGCCTCTAATCACCATTCGAAGTTTCGTAGGGGTATAGTTGTAATTTTCACCAAAAATCGTACATTGGGATTTTGAGGTATTCTTGTCTATCACATGCTCACAAAGCTTATGGCTTTGGTTTCAATGCATTCCGACATAGTTTAGTGTCTGAAATCACCATTCGAAGTTTCGTAGGGGGTATATTTGTAATTTTCACCAAAAATCGTACATTGAGATTTTGAGGTATTCTTGTCTATCACATGCTCACAAAGCTTATAACTTTGGTTTCAATGCATTCCGACACCGTTTAGTGCCTCAAATCACCATTCGAAGTTTCGTAGGGGTATAGTTGTAATTTTCACCAAAAATCGTACATTGAGATTTTGAGGTATTCTTGTCTATCACATGCTCACAAAGCTTATAACTTTGGTTTCAATGCATTCCGACATCGTTGAGTGCCTCAAATCACCATTCGAAGTTTCGTAGGAGTATAGTTGTAATTTTCAACAAAAATTGTACATTGGGATTTTGAGGTATTCTTGACTATCACATGCTCACAAAGCTTATGGCTTTGGTTTCAATGCATTCCGACATCGTTTAGTGCCTCAAATCACCATTCGAAGTTTCGTTGGGGTTATAGTTGTAATTTTCACCAAAAATCGTACATTGGGATTCTGAGGTATTCTTGTTTATCACATGCTCACAAAGCTTATGGCTTTGGTTTCAATGCATTCCGACACCGTTTAGTGCCTCAAATCACCATTCGAAGTTTCGTAGGGGTATAGTTGTAATTTTCACCAAAAATCGTACATTGGGATTTTGAGGTATTCTTGTCTATCACATGCTCACAAAGCTTATGGCTTTGGTTTCAATGATTTCCGACATCTTTTAGTGCCTCTAATCACCATTCGAAGTTTCGTAGGGGTATAGTTGTAATTTTCACCAAAAATCGTACATTGGGATTTTGAGGTATTCTTGTCTATCACATGCTCACAAAGCTTATGGCTTTGGTTTCAATGCATTCCGACATAGTTTAGTGTCTGAAATCACCATTCGAAGTTTCGTAGGGGGTATATTTGTAATTTTCACCAAAAATCGTACATTGGGATTTTGAGGTATTCTTGTTTATCACATGCTCACAAAGCTTATGGGTTTGGATTCAATGCATTCCGACACCGTTTAGTGCCTCCAATCACCATTCGAAGTTTCGTTGGGGTATAGTTGTAATTTTCACCAAAAATCATACATTGGAATTTTGAGGTATTCTTGTCTATCACATGCTCACAAAGCTTATCGCTTTGGTTTCAATGCATTCCGACATCGTTTAGTGCCTCAAATCACCGTTCAAAGTTTTGTAGGGGTATAGTTGTAATTTTCACCAAAAATAGTACATTGGGATTTTGAAGTATTCTTGTCTATCACATGCTCACAAAGCTTATCGCTTTCATTTCAATGCATTCCGCCATCGTTTAGTGCCTCTAATCACCATTCGATGTTTCGTAGGGGTATAGTTGTAATTTTCACCAAAAATCGTACATTGGGATTTTGAGGTATTCTTGTCTATCACATGCTCACAAAGCTTATGGCTTTGATTTCAATGCATTCCGACATCGTTTAGTGCCTCAAATCACCATTCGAAGTTTCGTAGGGGGTATAGTTGTAATTTTCACAAAAAATCGTTCATTGGGATTCTGAGGTATTCTTGTTTATCACATGCTCACAAAGCTTATGGCTTTGGTTTCAATGCATTCCGCCATCGTTTAGTGCCTCAAATCACCATTCGAAGTTTCGTAGGGGTATAGTTGTAATTTTCACCAAAAATCGTACATTGGGATTTTGAGGTATTCTTGTCTATCACATGCTCACAAAGCTTATGGCTTTGGTTTCAATGCATTCCGACATCGTTTAGTGCCTCAAATCACCATTCGAAGTTTCGTTGGGGGTATAGTTGTAATTTTCACCAAAAATCGTACATTGGGATTCTGAGGTATTCTTGTTTATCACATGCTCACAAAGCTTATGGCTTTGGTTTCAATGCATTCCGCCATCGTTTAGTGCCTCAAATCACCATTCGAAGTTTCGTAGGGGTATAGTTGTAATTTTCACCAAAAATCGTACATTGAGATTTTGAGGTATTCTTGTCTATCACATGCTCACAAAGCTTATGGCTTTGGTTTCAATGCATTCCGACATCGTTTAGTGCCTCAAATCACCATTCGAAGTTTCGTTGGGGGTATAGTTGTAATTTTCACCAAAAATCGTACATTGGGATTCTGAGGTATTCTTGTTTATCACATGCTCACAAAGCTTATGGCTTTGGTTTCAATGCATTCCGACACCGTTTAGTGCCTCAAATCACCATTCGAAGTTTCGTAGGGGTATAGTTGTAATTTTCACCAAAAATCGTACATTGGGATTTTGAGGTATTATTGTCTATCACATGCTCACAAAGCTTATGGCTTTGGTTTCAATGATTTCCGACATCTTTTAGTGCCTCTAATCACCATTCGAAGTTTCGTAGGGGTATAGTTGTAATTTTCACCAAAAATCGTACATTGGGATTTTGAGGTATTCTTGTCTATCACATGCTCACAAAGCTTATGGCTTTGGTTTCAATGCATTCCGACATAGTTTAGTGTCTGAAATCACCATTCGAAGTTTCGTAGGGGGTATATTTGTAATTTTCACCAAAAATCGTACATTGGGATTTTGAGGTATTCTTGTTTATCACATGCTCACAAAGCTTATGGGTTTGGATTCAATGCATTCGGACACCGTTTAGTGCCTCCAATCACCATTCGAAATTTCGTAGGGGTATAGTTGTAATTTTCACCAAAAATCATACATTGGAATTTTGAGGTATTCTTGTCTATCACATGCTCACAAAGCTTATGGCTTTGGTTTCAATGCATTCCGACATCGTTTAGTGCCTCAAATCACCATTCGAAGTTTCGTTGGGGGTATAGTTGTAATTTTCACCAAAAATAGTACATTAGGATTTTGAAGTATTCTTGTCTATCACATGCTCACAAAGCTTATGGCTTTGGTTTCAATGTATTCCGACATCGTTTAGTGCCTCTAATCACCATTCGAAGTTTCGTAGGGGTATAGTTGTAATTTTCACCAAAAATCGTTCATTGAGATTCTGAGGTATTCTTGTTTATCACATGCTCACAAAGCTTATGGCTTTGGTTTTAATGCATTTCGCCATCGTTTAGTGCCTCAAATCACCATTCGAAGTTTCGTAGGCGGTATAGTTGTAATTTTCACCAAAAATCGTACATTGGGATTCTGAGGTATTCTTGTTTATCACATGCTCACAAAGCTTATGGCTTTGGTTTCAATGCATTCCGACATCGTTTAGTGCCTCAAATCACCATTCGAAGTTCCGTAGGGGTATAGTTGTAATTTTCACCAAAAATCATACATTGGAATTTTGAGGTATTCTTGTCTATCACATGCTCACAAAGCTTATCGCTTTGGTTTCAATGCATTCCGACATCGTTTAGTGCCTCAAATCACCGTTCAAAGTTTTGTAGGGGTATAGTTGTAATTTTCACCAAAAATAGTACATTGGGATTTTGAAGTATTCTTGTCTATCACATGCTCACAAAGCTTATCGCTTTGATTTCAATGCATTCCGCCATCGTTTAGTGCCTCTAATCACCATTCGAAGTTTCGTAGGGGTATAGTTGTAATTTTCACCAAAAATCGTACATTGGGATTTTGAGGTATTCTTGTCTATCACATGCTCACAAAGCTTATGGCTTTGATTTCAATGCATTCCGACATCGTTTAGTGCCTCAAATCACCATTCGAAGTTTCGTAGGGGGTATAGTTGTAATTTTCACCAAAAATCGTTCATTGGGATTCTGAGGTATTCTTGTTTATCACATGCTCACAAAGCTTATGGCTTTGGTTTTAATGCATTTCGCCATCGTTTAGTGCCTCAAATCACCATTCGAAGTTTCGTAGGGGGTATAGTTGTAATTTTCACCAAAAATCGTACATTGGGATTTTGAGGTATTCTTGTCTATAACATGCTCACAAAGCTTATCGCTTTGATTTCAATGCATTCCGCCATCGTTTAGTGTCTCAAATCACCATTCGAAGTTTTGTAGGGGTATAGTTGTAATTTTTACCAAAAATCGTACATTGGAATTTTGAGGTATTCTTGTCTATCACATGTTTACAATGCTTATGGCTTTGGTTTTAATGCATTCCGCCATCGTTTAGTGCCTCAAATCACCATTCGAAGTTTCGTAGGGGCATAGTTGTAATTTTCACCAAAAATCGTACATTGGGATTTTGAGGTATTCTTGTCTATCACATGCTCACAAAGCTTATGGCTTTGGTTTCAATGATTTCCGACATCTTTTAGTGCCTCTAATCACCATTCGAAGTTTTGTAGGGGTATAGTTGTAATTTTCACCAAAAATCGTACATTGGGATTTTGAGGTATTCTTGTCTATCACATGCTCACAAAGCTTATGGCTTTGGTTTCAATGCATTCCGACATAGTTTAGTGTCTGAAATCACCATTCGAAGTTTCGTAGGGGGTATATTTGTAATTTTCACCAAAAATCGTACATTGGGATTTTGAGGTATTCTTGTTTATCACATGCTCACAAAGCTTATGGGTTTGGATTCAATGCATTCCGACATCGTTTAGTGCCTCAAATCACCATTCGAAGTTTCGTTGGGGGTATAGTTGTAATTTTCACCAAAAATAGTACATTAGGATTTTGAAGTATTCTTGTCTATCACATGCTCACAAAGCTTATGGCTTTGGTTTCAATGCATTCCGACATCGTTTAGTGCCTCTAATCACCATTCGAAGTTTCGTAGGTGTATAGTTGTAATTTTCACCAAAAATCGTTCATTGAGATTCTGAGGTATTCTTGTTTATCACATGCTCACAAAGCTTATGGCTTTGGTTTTAATGCATTTCGCCATCGTTTAGTGCCTCAAATCACCATTCGAAGTTTCGTAGGGGGTATATTTGTAATTTTCACCAAAAATCGTACATTGGGATTCTGAGGTATTCTTGTTTATCACATGCTCACAAAGCTTATGGGTTTGGATTCAATGCATTCCGACACCGTTTAGTGCCTCCAATCACCATTCGAAGTTTCGTTGGGGTATAGTTGTAATTTTCACCAAAAATCATACATTGGAATTTTGAGGTATTCTTGTCTATCACATGCTCACAAAGCTTATCGCTTTGGTTTCAATGCATTCCGACATCGTTTAGTGCCTCAAATCACCGTTCAAAGTTTTGTAGGGGTATAGTTGTAATTTTCACCAAAAATAGTACATTGGGATTTTGAAGTATTCTTGTCTATCACATGCTCACAAAGCTTATCGCTTTCATTTCAATGCATTCCGCCATCGTTTAGTGCCTCTAATCACCATTCGATGTTTCGTAGGGGTATAGTTGTAATTTTCACCAAAAATCGTACATTGGGATTTTGAGGTATTCTTGTCTATCACATGCTCACAAAGCTTATGGCTTTGATTTCAATGCATTCCGACATCGTTTAGTGCCTCAAATCACCATTCGAAGTTTCGTAGGGGGTATAGTTGTAATTTTCACAAAAAATCGTTCATTGGGATTCTGAGGTATTCTTGTTTATCACATGCTCACAAAGCTTATGGCTTTGGTTTCAATGCATTCCGCCATCGTTTAGTGCCTCAAATCACCATTCGAAGTTTCGTAGGGGTATAGTTGTAATTTTCACCAAAAATCGTACATTGGGATTTTGAGGTATTCTTGTCTATCACATGCTCACAAAGCTTATGGCTTTGGTTTCAATGCATTCCGACATCGTTTAGTGCCTCAAATCACCATTCGAAGTTTCGTTGGGGGTATAGTTGTAATTTTCACCAAAAATCGTACATTGGGATTCTGAGGTATTCTTGTTTATCACATGCTCACAAAGCTTATGGCTTTGGTTTCAATGCATTCCGCCATCGTTTAGTGCCTCAAATCACCATTCGAAGTTTCGTAGGGGTATAGTTGTAATTTTCACCAAAAATCGTACATTGAGATTTTGAGGTATTCTTGTCTATCACATGCTCACAAAGCTTATGGCTTTGGTTTCAATGCATTCCGACATCGTTTAGTGCCTCAAATCACCATTCGAAGTTTCGTTGGGGGTATAGTTGTAATTTTCACCAAAAATCGTACATTGGGATTCTGAGGTATTCTTGTTTATCACATGCTCACAAAGCTTATGGCTTTGGTTTCAATGCATTCCGACACCGTTTAGTGCCTCAAATCACCATTCGAAGTTTCGTAGGGGTATAGTTGTAATTTTCACCAAAAATCGTACATTGGGATTTTGAGGTATTATTGTCTATCACATGCTCACAAAGCTTATGGCTTTGGTTTCAATGATTTCCGACATCTTTTAGTGCCTCTAATCACCATTCGAAGTTTCGTAGGGGTATAGTTGTAATTTTCACCAAAAATCGTACATTGGGATTTTGAGGTATTCTTGTCTATCACATGCTCACAAAGCTTATGGCTTTGGTTTCAATGCATTCCGACATAGTTTAGTGTCTGAAATCACCATTCGAAGTTTCGTAGGGGGTATATTTGTAATTTTCACCAAAAATCGTACATTGGGATTTTGAGGTATTCTTGTTTATCACATGCTCACAAAGCTTATGGGTTTGGATTCAATGCATTCGGACACCGTTTAGTGCCTCCAATCACCATTCGAAATTTCGTAGGGGTATAGTTGTAATTTTCACCAAAAATCATACATTGGAATTTAGAGGTATTCTTGTCTATCACATGCTCACAAAGCTTATGGCTTTGGTTTCAATGCATTCCGACATCGTTTAGTGCCTCAAATCACCATTCGAAGTTTCGTTGGGGGTATAGTTGTAATTTTCACCAAAAATAGTACATTAGGATTTTGAAGTATTCTTGTCTATCACATGCTCACAAAGCTTATGGCTTTGGTTTCAATGTATTCCGACATCGTTTAGTGCCTCTAATCACCATTCGAAGTTTCGTAGGGGTATAGTTGTAATTTTCACCAAAAATCGTTCATTGAGATTCTGAGGTATTCTTGTTTATCACATGCTCACAAAGCTTATGGCTTTGGTTTTAATGCATTTCGCCATCGTTTAGTGCCTCAAATCACCATTCGAAGTTTCGTAGGCGGTATAGTTGTAATTTTCACCAAAAATCGTACATTGGGATTCTGAGGTATTCTTGTTTATCACATGCTCACAAAGCTTATGGCTTTGGTTTCAATGCATTCCGACATCGTTTAGTGCCTCAAATCACCATTCGAAGTTCCGTAGGGGTATAGTTGTAATTTTCACCAAAAATCATACATTGGAATTTTGAGGTATTCTTGTCTATCACATGCTCACAAAGCTTATCGCTTTGGTTTCAATGCATTCCGACATCGTTTAGTGCCTCAAATCACCGTTCAAAGTTTTGTAGGGGTATAGTTGTAATTTTCACCAAAAATAGTACATTGGGATTTTGAAGTATTCTTGTCTATCACATGCTCACAAAGCTTATCGCTTTGATTTCAATGCATTCCGCCATCGTTTAGTGCCTCTAATCACCATTCGAAGTTTCGTAGGGGTATAGTTGTAATTTTCACCAAAAATCGTACATTGGGATTTTGAGGTATTCTTGTCTATCACATGCTCACAAAGCTTATGGCTTTGATTTCAATGCATTCCGACATCGTTTAGTGCCTCAAATCACCATTCGAAGTTTCGTAGGGGGTATAGTTGTAATTTTCACCAAAAATCGTTCATTGGGATTCTGAGGTATTCTTGTTTATCACATGCTCACAAAGCTTATGGCTTTGGTTTTAATGCATTTCGCCATCGTTTAGTGCCTCAAATCACCATTCGAAGTTTCGTAGGGGGTATAGTTGTAATTTTCACCAAAAATCGTACATTGGGATTTTGAGGTATTCTTGTCTATAACATGCTCACAAAGCTTATCGCTTTGATTTCAATGCATTCCGCCATCGTTTAGTGTCTCAAATCACCATTCGAAGTTTTGTAGGGGTATAGTTGTAATTTTTACCAAAAATCGTACATTGGAATTTTGAGGTATTCTTGTCTATCACATGTTTACAATGCTTATGGCTTTGGTTTTAATGCATTCCGCCATCGTTTAGTGCCTCAAATCACCATTCGAAGTTTCGTAGGGGCATAGTTGTAATTTTCACCAAAAATCGTACATTGGGATTTTGAGGTATTCTTGTCTATCACATGCTCACAAAGCTTATGGCTTTGGTTTCAATGATTTCCGACATCTTTTAGTGCCTCTAATCACCATTCGAAGTTTTGTAGGGGTATAGTTGTAATTTTCACCAAAAATCGTACATTGGGATTTTGAGGTATTCTTGTCTATCACATGCTCACAAAGCTTATGGCTTTGGTTTCAATGCATTCCGACATAGTTTAGTGTCTGAAATCACCATTCGAAGTTTCGTAGGGGGTATATTTGTAATTTTCACCAAAAATCGTACATTGGGATTTTGAGGTATTCTTGTTTATCACATGCTCACAAAGCTTATGGGTTTGGATTCAATGCATTCCGACATCGTTTAGTGCCTCAAATCACCATTCGAAGTTTCGTTGGGGGTATAGTTGTAATTTTCACCAAAAATAGTACATTAGGATTTTGAAGTATTCTTGTCTATCACATGCTCACAAAGCTTATGGCTTTGGTTTCAATGCATTCCGACATCGTTTAGTGCCTCTAATCACCATTCGAAGTTTCGTAGGTGTATAGTTGTAATTTTCACCAAAAATCGTTCATTGAGATTCTGAGGTATTCTTGTTTATCACATGCTCACAAAGCTTATGGCTTTGGTTTTAATGCATTTCGCCATCGTTTAGTGCCTCAAATCACCATTCGAAGTTTCGTAGGGGGTATATTTGTAATTTTCACCAAAAATCGTACATTGGGATTTTGAGGTATTCTTGTTTATCACATGCTCACAAAGCTTATGGGTTTGGATTCAATGCATTCCGACACCGTTTAGTGCCTCCAATCACCATTCGAAGTTTCGTTGGGGTATAGTTGTAATTTTCACCAAAAATCATACATTGGAATTTTGAGGTATTCTTGTCTATCACATGCTCACAAAGCTTATCGCTTTGGTTTCAATGCATTCCGACATCGTTTAGTGCCTCAAATCACCGTTCAAAGTTTTGTAGGGGTATAGTTGTAATTTTCACCAAAAATAGTACATTGGGATTTTGAAGTATTCTTGTCTATCACATGCTCACAAAGCTTATCGCTTTCATTTCAATGCATTCCGCCATCGTTTAGTGCCTCTAATCACCATTCGATGTTTCGTAGGGGTATAGTTGTAATTTTCACCAAAAATCGTACATTGGGATTTTGAGGTATTCTTGTCTATCACATGCTCACAAAGCTTATGGCTTTGATTTCAATGCATTCCGACATCGTTTAGTGCCTCAAATCACCATTCGAAGTTTCGTAGGGGGTATAGTTGTAATTTTCACCAAAAATCGTTCATTGGGATTCTGAGGTATTCTTGTTTATCACATGCTCACAAAGCTTATGGCTTTGGTTTCAATGCATTCCGCCATCGTTTAGTGCCTCAAATCACCATTCGAAGTTTCGTAGGGGTATAGTTGTAATTTTCACCAAAAATCGTACATTGGGATTTTGAGGTATTCTTGTCTATCACATGCTCACAAAGCTTATGGCTTTGATTTCAATGCATTCCGCCATCGTTTAGTGCCTCAAATCACCATTCGAAGTTTCGTAGGGGTATAGTTGTAATTTTCACCAAAAATCGTACATTGGGATTTTGAGGTATTCTTGTCTATCACATGCTCACAAAGCTTATGGCTTTGATTTCAATGCATTCCGACATCGTTTAGTGCCTCAAATCACCATTCGAAGTTTCGTAGGGGGTATAGTTGTAATTTTCACCAAAAATCGTACATTGGGATTCTGAGGTATTCTTGTTTATCACATGCTCACAAAGCTTATGGCTTTGGTTTCAATGCATTCCGACATCGTTTAGTGCCTCAAATCACCATTCGAAGTTCCGTAGGGGTATAGTTGTAATTTTCACCAAAAATCATACATTGGAATTTTGAGGTATTCTTGTCTATCACATGCTCACAAAGCTTATCGCTTTGGTTTCAATGCATTCCGACATCGTTTAGTGCCTCAAATCACCGTTCAAAGTTTTGTAGGGGTATAGTTGTAATTTTCACCAAAAATAGTACATTGGGATTTTGAAGTATTCTTGTCTATCACATGCTCACAAAGCTTATCGCTTTGATTTCAATGCATTCCGCCATCGTTTAGTGCCTCTAATCACCATTCGAAGTTTCGTAGGGGTATAGTTGTAATTTTCACCAAAAATCGTACATTGGGATTTTGAGGTATTCTTGTCTATCACATGCTCACAAAGCTTATGGCTTTGATTTCAATGCATTCCGACATCGTTTAGTGCCTCAAATCACCATTCGAAGTTTCGTAGGGGGTATAGTTGTAATTTTCACCAAAAATCGTTCATTGGGATTCTGAGGTATTCTTGTTTATCACATGCTCACAAAGCTTATGGCTTTGGTTTTAATGCATTTCGCCATCGTTTAGTGCCTCAAATCACCATTCGAAGTTTCGTAGGGGATATAGTTGTAATTTTCACCAAAAATCGTACATTGGGATTTTGAGGTATTCTTGTCTATAACATGCTCACAAAGCTTATCGCTTTGATTTCAATGCATTCCGCCATCGTTTAGTGTCTCAAATCACCATTCGAAGTTTCGTAGGGGTATAGTTGTAATTTTTACCAAAAATCGTACATTGGAATTTTGAGGTATTCTTGTCTATCACATGTTTACAATGCTTATGGCTTTGGTTTTAATGCATTCCGCCATCGTTTAGTGCCTCAAATCACCATTCGAAGTTTCGTAGGGGTATAGTTGTAATTTTCACCAAAAATCGTACATTGGGATTTTGAGGTATTCTTGTCTATCACATGCTCACAAAGCTTATGGCTTTGGTTTCAATGATTTCCGACATCTTTTAGTGCCTCTAATCACCATTCGAAGTTTCGTAGGGGTATAGTTGTAATTTTCACCAAAAATCGTACATTGGGATTTTGAGGTATTCTTGTCTATCACATGCTCACAAAGCTTATGGCTTTGGTTTCAATGCATTCCGACATCGTTTAGTGCCTCAAATCACCATTCGAAGTTCCGTGGGGGTATAGTTGTAATTTTCACCAAAAATCGTACATTGGAATTTTGAGGTATTCTTGTTTATCACATGCTCACAAAGCTTATGGGTTTGGATTCAATGCATTCCGACACCGTTTAGTGCCTCCAATCACCATTCGAAGTTTTGTAGGGGTATAGTTGTAATTTTCACCAAAAATCATACATTGGAATTTTGAGGTATTCTTGTCTATCACATGCTCACAAAGCTTATGGCTTTGGTTTCAATGCATTCCGACATCGTTTAGTGCCTCAAATCACCATTCGAAGTTTCGTTGGGGGTATAGTTGTAATTTTCACCAAAAATAGTACATTAGGATTTTGAAGTATTCTTGTCTATCACATGCTCACAAAGCTTATGGCTTTGGTTTCAATGCATTCCGACATCGTTTAGTGCCTCTAATCACCATTCGAAGTTTCGTAGGGGTATAGTTGTAATTTTCACCAAAAATCGTTCATTGAGATTCTGAGGTATTCTTGTTTATCACATGCTCACAAAGCTTATGGCTTTGGTTTTAATGCATTTCGCCATCGTTTAGTGCCTCAAATCACCATTCGAAGTTTCGTAGGGGGTATAGTTGTAATTTTCACCAAAAATCGTACATTGGGATTCTGAGGTATTCTTGTTTATCACATGCTCACAAAGCTTAAGGCTTTGGTTTCAATGCATTCCGACATCGTTTAGTGCCTCAAATCACCATTCGAAGTTCCGTAGGGGTATAGTTGTAATTTTCACCAAAAATCATACATTGGAATTTTGAGGTATTCTTGTCTATCACATGCTCACAAAGCTTATCGCTTTTGTTTCAATGCATTCCGACATCGTTTAGTGCCTCAAATCACCGTTCAAAGTTTTGTAGGGGTATAGTTGTAATTTTCACCAAAAATAGTACATTGGGATTTTGAAGTATTCTTGTCTATCACATGCTCACAAAGCTTATCGCTTTGATTTCAATGCATTCCGCCATCGTTTAGTGCCTCTAATCACCATTCGAAGTTTCGTAGGGGTATAGTTGTAATTTTCACCAAAAATCGTACATTGGGATTTTGAGGTATTCTTGTCTATCACATGCTCACAAAGCTTATGGCTTTGATTTCAATGCATTCCGACATCGTTTAGTGCCTCAAATCACCATTCGAAGTTTCGTAGGGGGTATAGTTGTAATTTTCACCAAAAATCGTTCATTGGGATTCTGAGGTATTCTTGTTTACTATTGCAAAGCACTTCATTGGAAGTACTTCTTTGCAAATTGATAAAACTCAAGAACAATTGATGAATTTAAAATGCCACAGTTTATCAAACTTCAAGTGGTACAAAGATGTCTTCTTTTCTAAGATTTTTACTAGAGAAGATAGTCATCATGATTTCTGGAAAGAAAAGTTCTTAACAGGACTCCCACATTTCTTTGCAGAACGGGTAAAACAATGCCAAATCACGGCAATAACAGGAATTCTCCAGACACTCCAGACAGCACAGCAACAGAAAAGATAACCAAATAAGGTTACTTAAGTTTTATCTGTAGTAGATAATAATCTACCAAATATAACTAGAAATAAGCAAGTATTAACTTGCAGTACGTACCTATATAGATCTTAATTAGACCTATAGTGCAGATGAATCAGAAGAATCACAATGTGAAGGCAATTGTGATTATTATAAAGCTTTATGTAAAGCTAATGGCTTATTTGTCATAACAAAAGAAGATAGTTTTATTTTGGATCTAATAGACAAAATCACAGATCCTCAAGAGAAAAAAGAAATGCTTTGTAAGTATTTAGAATCTTATAAAGAGATTCATAAAGAAAAGAGTAATGATAAACGGTTAAAACTTAAGGAGCCGGAACATTACAATATTAAAGATATTTTACAGAGAGTTAAAAGCTCTAATATTTCAGCTTCAACTTCACAATCGATAGATGTAGAAACCTCTATTTCTGATCTACGACATGAAGTTAAAATTTTGAAGCAAGAAATTGTAGAACTAAAATCTAGAATTTCTTCGCTCGAGATAAAATCTCATGAAAATTCTCTTGCTTCTGACAATGAAGAAGAAGATAAAATTCTTCCCCAAACTGATGAAGAGTTAAAATCTTTAACTTTCATCAACATGATTGATAGGGTTATCACCCACAAATGGCATACTAAGGTGACTATTGTCATCCATAAAGAGTTCTATCTTGAAGCAATTGCTATGATAGACTCAGGTGCAGACTTGAACTGCATCAATGAAGGGTTAGTACCCTCTCGATATTTTTCAAAGACAACTGAAATCCTTAATGCTGCAGATGGTGTACCGGGGCAGAATCATCTGCACTATAGGTCTAATTAAGATCTATATAGGTACGTACTGCAAGTTAATACTTGCTTATTTCTAGTTATATTTGGTAGATTATTATCTACTACAGATAAAACTTAAGTAACCTTATTTGGTTATCTTTTCTGTTGCTGTGCTGTCTGGAGTGTCTGGAGAATTCCTGTTATTGCCGTGATTTGGCATTGTTTTGGAATTTTGACATTGACAGTCTTATAGAAAAGATGATGAATAGGCTTACAAGAGCTTTATCTAGTAGAGATAATAATGCTGCGAGCTCTAGTAGCTCTAGTAGAAATAAAGAAATCGTAATTAACGAAGACTTTGATAAAAGTCTAAATGATTGGAAAATGCCAGTTTATTCAACTGGATATATATACAAATCTTCTGGCAGTTTTATTAGAAAAACTGATTATGTTATTAAGACTGTTGAGCAGTCTATTCCTTTATCAGAAGGATATAGTACTTTTAATTTATTTTCTGACAAGCTAATAGCTGTACATAAAGAAAAATTTAAATTCCTACATATTGGAATGATTCAAGTTGCTTTGAAACCTGCAACTAGATTAGGTTTAAATACCTCTGCGATGATTGCTGTTAGAGACAAACGTCATAACAGATTTTATGATTCCTTATTAGGAATAGTTGAATCGAGTCTATGCGATGGACCGATATACTTTTCATGTTTTCCTAATTTTACGGTGTCTTTGACTGATCCAAATCTAAAGCATTCTTTATGCTTAGATATTAAATCCGATGGATTTAACATGATGCCAGGAACACAAAATGTTTTCCTTATTTTTAGGATTTACTACAAAGTTATGAATACGGTAATACCGGACATGAAAAAGATTTCAAATCAAAATCCGGGAAAGACAACTATGTTTATCACGGATATTGCTAAAAGTAATCTTGTTGTCCCAAAGTTGATAACTTGGGATCAGGTTAAATTACCTGACAAATGGGTTCTTGAAGAAGCAAATCCACCTGTAAAACAGGAAAATAAACAAATTGAAGAAGTAATCGAGTATCCTGATGGAGATGTAGAGATACGTTTCTCGAAGGATCGAATTACACGCCTTAATATAGGCTCTACCTCTAATAGAGGATTTATGCCAAGTAGAAATTCTACTTCGTCTGTTCCAGTTTCTACCTTTGAAAGGGAACAAGTTAGGTTAAAAACCACCATGGATGGGGTTAGTCAACCAGAATATCAGGTTGAAACTCCTACATCATCTCGGGTAAAATCCCCTACACCCTCTGATATGGGTTATGATGATCGCAGTGTTTATGGGTTAAATCCCTTGACTCTAGATAAGACTCTGGAGTTTCCTTTTTCTGGAAAGTTAAAAGACAAATTCTTTTCCCCAGAAAATGAAATAAAAAGAAAATAGTTTTATATGAAAACCAAATCAAAACAAGCAAAGTGGTTTAAACGCTACAAATTATATTTGTGGAAAATGAAATCTGAAGAAGATTTCTTTGATATGATAAAAGTCTTTTATAGAACTGAACAAAGACTTCATCAATTCCCTAATTTTGAGGATAAAGCTGTGATTGCAAATATTACTTCTGCATATCAGAATTATATCACTCCTAAAGGGAAGAGTATACGAAGTATACACCCTCCTGCGGTTAATTTAGCCGTTAAAATTGATAAAGAAGAAGTTATTGCAACACCTTATAGAAAAGGTGATGAAGTTAAGGCTGTTGTAGAGCAGAATAACTTTACCAATCTGTCTCTACAGTCGATTGGGAATCAATTAATTAGAATTGAGAAGAATTTGAATAAAGAAATATCTACAGATAGTCCTAGCACTAGTAATACTAGTCAAACAGTTGAAAAAGATAAGGTTTTATTCAAACCTATGCCTTCTGAAAAATTAGATTTAAAACTGACTAAAGAGTCAGACTCATCAGAAGTTCTTGATGAGATTATGAAAAGATTAAAAAATCTTGGAATAAAGGATAAGGAGGTTTCTCCTATCACAGAAAATCAGAATAATGATTCTGACGAAAACCCTGAGAATTCTGATCGGGAAATTGATCAGATCGAAGAAATGTTCAGGGATGAACTACAAGAAGAACCTTATGAGGTGAATAAAATTACTTTTGGTAATACCCAAAATAAAAAGCCTTATTATCCAAGGCCTACTCCAGTCGATTTATTAATCGAAGAACAAGAACATTATCTCAGTAGAGCTACCTTTGATGGTACTACTATTGACGAATGGAATATTGATGGCCATTCTGAATATCAAATACAAATTAAGTTGCATTATATGACTATGTATGCAACAGCAAGTAAAGTAAAAGGCAATAGTGATGCTGCTATAGCACAAGCTATTGTTCAAGGCTTTACTGGCCAACTAAAAGGTTGGTGGGATTTTCATCTTTCAGATGAAGCAAAATTGCACATATTTAGTGCAGTAAAAATGGAAAATAACAGTCAAGTTACTGATTGTGTAAATACACTTCTATTTACTATTGCAAAGCACTTCATTGGAAGTACTTCTTTGCAAATTGATAAAACTCAAGAACAATTGATGAATTTAAAATGCCACAGTTTATCAAACTTCAAGTGGTACAAAGATGTCTTCTTTTCTAAGATTTTTACTAGAGAAGATAGTCATCATGATTTCTGGAAAGAAAAGTTCTTAACAGGACTCCCACATTTCTTTGCAGAACGGGTAAAAACCCGAATTAGACAGAAAAATCAAGGATTCATTCCTTATCACCTTTATACTTATGGTGATTTAGCATCTGAAATTATCGGAGAAGGTATCTGCCTATGTAATGAAATAAAATTACATAAACAGATACAAAAAGAAAAAATATTTGGGAAGAAAGTCCTTGGCGACTTTTGTGACCAAATTGGGTTAACACCCATTAAGCCGGTTAATGATAAGAGAGGTAATAAACCCTCTACCTCTAAACCGAGTTATCAAAAGAAAGACTATAGTTATAACTATAGAAAGAAAAGAAAAAAAATTTCTAATAGAGAAAAACAAAATAAAAATAAAAATTTTCCTAATAAAGGAAATCAAACAAAAGTCCCAATATGCTGGAAATGTAAAACTCCAGGACATTACGCTAATAAGTGTAATATGAAAAAGAAAATTCAAAGTTTAGATATAGATGAAGATCTAAAATTAGCTTTGAAAAAACTTCTTATAGAAGATTCTGAAGAAAATAAACATCTTAACGTTTCTGTTATTACAGAAGAAAATTCTGATGGCAATTCAGAAAATACTAATTCTGATTATGAATCAGATGAATCAGAAGAATCACAATGTGAAGGCAATTGTGATTATTATAAAGCTTTATGTAAAGCTAATGGCTTATTTGTCATAACAAAAGAAGATAGTTTTATTTTGGATCTAATAGACAAAATCACAGATCCTCAAGAGAAAAAAGAAATGCTTTGTAAGTATTTAGAATCTTATAAAGAGATTCATAAAGAAAAGAGTAATGATAAACGGTTAAAACTTAAGGAGCCGGAACATTACAATATTAAAGATATTTTACAGAGAGTTAAAAGCTCTAATATTTCAGCTTCAACTTCACAATCGATAGATGTAGAAACCTCTATTTCTGATCTACGACATGAAGTTAAAATTTTGAAGCAAGAAATTGTAGAACTAAAATCTAGAATTTCTTCGCTCGAGATAAAATCTCATGAAAATTCTCTTGCTTCTGACAATGAAGAAGAAGATAAAATTCTTCCCCAAACTGATGAAGAGTTAAAATCTTTAACTTTCATCAACATGATTGATAGGGTTATCACCCACAAATGGCATACTAAGGTGACTATTGTCATCCATAAAGAGTTCTATCTTGAAGCAATTGCTATGATAGACTCAGGTGCAGACTTGAACTGCATCAATGAAGGGTTAGTACCCTCTCGATATTTTTCAAAGACAACTGAAATCCTTAATGCTGCAGATGGCAGAAAGTTGGTTGTAAATTTCAAATTACAAAACACTTTCGTCTGCAATCAAGGGATATGTCTTGAAATGCCATTTATAATGGTTAAAAATCTGTCCCATGATGTTATTCTAGGGAATCCTTTCTTACACATGCTCTATCCTATTAAGGAAATTAGCAGAAAAGGGATCACTAGTAATATTCAAGGACGAGAATTAATATTCTCATTTGTTTCTCAACCAAAATGTCATAATATTGACATAATTAAAAGAAAAATTTATAGAAAGGAAAATTTCTTAAATTCCTTATCTCAGGAAATATCATATAAAGAAATTAATAGGAAGCTTTCTTCTGAAGCTTGCCAACAAAGAATAAAATCTTTACAAAAATATATTGAACAAACAGTTTGTTCAGATATTCCTAATGCCTTTTGGGAAAGGAAAAAACATGTTGTTGCTCTACCTTATGAGCCTGACTTTAAAGAAAGTCAAATTCCTACTAAGGCTAGACCCATTGCTATGGGACCTAGACACTTAGAAATCTGTAAAAAAGAAATTGAAGAGTTATTACTCAAAAAATTGATAAGGCCCTCCAAGAGTCCTTGGAGTTGTCCAGCATTTTATGTTGAAAATGCAGCAGAATTGGAACGAGGCGTACCGCGTCTTGTTATCAATTATAAACCTTTGAATAAGGTTTTAAGATGGATTAGGTATCCAATACCTAACAAAAAAGATTTACTCAATAGGCTTTATTCAGCCAAAATTATGTCAAAATTTGACTTGAAATCTGGATTTTGGCAAATTCAGATTGAAGAGAAAGACCGTTATAAAACAGCTTTCACGGTCCCTTTTGGGCATTATGAATGGAATGTAATGCCATTCGGCCTCAAAAATGCTCCCTCTGAATTTCAGAGAGTCATGAATGATATATTTAATGCTTATTCAGCATTCACAATTGTTTATATTGATGATGTTCTGATATTCTCAGAATCAATTGAACAACATTTTAAACATTTAAATATTTTTATAAACGTTGTTATCAAAGCAGGACTTGTTGTCTCTGCTAAGAAGATAAAACTCTTCCAAACAGAAATTACTTTCCTTGGTCATGTTATCAAGGAAGGAACAATCTTTCCTAAAGAAAGAGCAATAATATTTGCTAATAAATTTCCTGATGAAATCAGAGATAAGAATCAATTGCAAAGATTCTTAGGCAGCCTAAATTATGTTGCAGAATTTTATAAAGATCTAGCTTTTGATGCTAAACCTTTATTTGAAAGGTTAAAAAAGAATCCCCCTAATTGGGATATTGAACATACGCGAGCTGTTCAAAAAATCAAAGCTCGAATTAAGGAAATTCCTTGTTTAGCCATATCTAATCCTGATGCCTTTAAAATTGTTGAAACTGATGCATCAGACTTAGGGTATGGTGGGATCCTTAAACAAAGGATCAATAATAAAGAATCCTTAGTCCGCTACACTTCTGGGGTGTGGAGAGGACCTAGAGTAAATTACTCTACTGTGAAAAAAGAAGTTCTTGCTATTGTATTATGCATACAAAAATTTGAAAGTGATTTACTAAATAAAAAATTCTTATTAAGAGTTGATTGTAAATCTGCAAAAGAAATTTTGCAGAAAGATGTTAAAAACATCGCCTCAAAACAAATATTTGCTAGATGGCAGGCTATTTTGTCTGTGTTTGATTTCGATATTGAGTTTATTAAAGGGTCAAGTAATTCATTGCCTGACTTCTTAACTCGTGAATTTTTGCAGGGCAATAATGGATAAAGGCAAAGCCAAAGTGTCTGCAAAAAAGGGTAATACCCCTGGACAAAGAATTCTTGGACCATACAGGATTCCAGCTTATAAGTTGGCTATGGAGAAAACCGAACAACAAGTTTGTGAAGAAACCTTAAAGGCTATCCCAAAAGAAGATCAATTGCGCGAAGATGCGTATAAAATAGCGGTAAAATCTGCTAATGCAAAAGAATGTGTATATCCATATATACCTATCACAACTATATGGATAGCACCTCTCGAGAGAAAATATTCTCATCTTTCTTCTGATGAAGTTATGAACTTCTATATGAAAAATTTTACTGATCCATTCCTTTATCCTAGGGACTTCCAATTTTATCAAGAAATTCTTATTGCCACCAGTTCCGTTCATTTTGATAACACTCACAGGGCTGGCAATGAATGGGCTTTTTCCAAAGCCACTATCTTACGGGTTATTAAACCTGAAGAATGGGATGGGGATCTTTTTCGCTCAAAAGAAATTAATGCAAAAGGTCCAATACGAGCTAAAATGTTCAACTATTTTGACTATATGAAAGCCTGGGACATAGCATTTTGTTATGAAAATAGGCAGAAAAAACATAGTTGGTTTATCCAATTTAAAGGACCTGATTTTTCCATGGTGCCAAATTGGTTTATTGTTTGGTTTTCAAAATGGGGATTATATCCTATAATTTTACCTGATAAAATCAGGACTGTTTTTGAAGATTTTGAAAAAACCAATCCATCTATGAGAGCTCCAGGGCTTATGTTTGCAGCCCTTTATCAAGTCCCTTGGATTGTTAGATGGGACACTATAATCGATTATAGAGATTATGATCAACTTGGTTTGAAAGTCTCAAATATTCCTTATTTAGGAAGAAGAATTCTGAAGAAATGGTGGGATAAATTTGAATTCTTCAAAGATTCTGTTTTCTCAACCAGAGGGATAATTGATCTCGAACCACCCAAGCTTGTTCATGCTAAAGAGAAAAAGAATACTGCTGATCTCCTTAAGGAATTACTTGCAAGTTCTTCAAAGAAGGACTTAAAACAACAGCTAAAAGCTATTCTTGAATCAGACGATGAAGATGATGATATGAGTCAAGAAGTGAGTCAAGACTCAATAGGATCAAATGATCCAATGCAAGATGCCCAAGACCCTAATCAGTAGGGAATAAAATTATCTTCTACAGTAAAAGCTGGTTGATGTAAGCAATGATGTCACAGGCAAGAAGACAAAAAAGATGATGCAAGCGATGACTTCATTGTAGACAAAGTACTATTCATAAATAGTATAAAGTTGTAATTATTGTCCTTTTTTACTGTTCTCTTTTTGACATCTGTGATTGTCCAGAGTCTTCTTCCACCCTTATTTAAGGGAGTTTTGTTTGTAGATTTAAGTGTGCAAAATTTTAGATAGCAATTAATGATAATCTTTGTACTCCCCTCTCTTCTGTAAAAATTTCCATTATCAATAAAATATTTTGGTTTTAATACAAGTCTTCCGCTTCTGATCCTTCCACCTGGGCTTTATAATAATCACAATTGCCTTCACATTGTGATTCTTCTGATTCATCTGATTCATAATCAGAATTAGTATTTTCTGAATTGCCATCAGAATTTTCTTCTGTAATAACAGAAACGTTAAGATGTTTATTTTCTTCAGAATCTTCTATAAGAAGTTTTTTCAAAGCTAATTTTAGATCTTCATCTATATCTAAACTTTGAATTTTCTTTTTCATATTACACTTATTAGCGTAATGTTAGCACAAAGCCCAGGTTTTCATATAGTCAAAATAGTTGAACATTTTAGCTCGTATTGGACCTTTTGCATTAATTTCTTTTGAGCGAAAAAGATCCCCATCCCATTCTTCAGGTTTAATAACCCGTAAGATAGTGGCTTTGGAAAAAGCCCATTCATTGCCAGCCCTGTGAGTGTTATCAAAATGAACGGAACTGGTGGCAATAAGAATTTCTTGATAAAATTGGAAGTCCCTAGGATAAAGGAATGGATCAGTAAAATTTTTCATATAGAAGTTCATAACTTCATCAGAAGAAAGATGAGAATATTTTCTCTCGAGAGGTGCTATCCATATAGTTGTGATAGGTATATATGGATATACACATTCTTTTGCATTAGCAGATTTTACCGCTATTTTATACGCATCTTCGCGCAATTGATCTTCTTTTGGGATAGCCTTTAAGGTTTCTTCACGAACTTGTTGTTCGGTTTTCTCCATAGCCAACTTATAAGTTGGAATCCTGTATGGTCCAAGAATTCTTTGTCCAGGGGTATTACCCTTTTTTGCAGACACTTTGGCTTTGCCTTTATCCATTATTGCCCTGCAAAAATTCACGAGTTAAGAAGTCAGGCAATGAATTACTTGACCCTTTAATAAACTCAATATCGAAATCAAACACAGACAAAATAGCCTGCCATCTAGCAAATATTTGTTTTGAGGCGATGTTTTTAACATCTTTCTGCAAAATTTCTTTTGCAGATTTACAATCAACTCTTAATAAGAATTTTTTATTTAGTAAATCACTTTCAAATTTTTGTATGCATAATACAATAGCAAGAACTTCTTTTTTCACAGTAGAGTAATTTACTCTAGGTCCTCTCCACACCCCAGAAGTGTAGCGGACTAAGGATTCTTTATTATTGATCCTTTGTTTAAGGATCCCACCATACCCTAAGTCTGATGCATCAGTTTCAACAATTTTAAAGGCATCAGGATTAGATATGGCTAAACAAGGAATTTCCTTAATTCGAGCTTTGATTTTTTGAACAGCTCGCGTATGTTCAATATCCCAATTAGGGGGATTCTTTTTTAACCTTTCAAATAAAGGTTTAGCATCAAAAGCTAGATCTTTATAAAATTCTGCAACATAATTTAGGCTGCCTAAGAATCTTTGCAATTGATTCTTATCTCTGATTTCATCAGGAAATTTATTAGCAAATATTATTGCTCTTTCTTTAGGAAAGATTGTTCCTTCCTTGATAACATGACCAAGGAAAGTAATTTCTGTTTGGAAGAGTTTTATCTTCTTAGCAGAGACAACAAGTCCTGCTTTGATAACAACGTTTATAAAAATATTTAAATGTTTAAAATGTTGTTCAATTGATTCTGAGAATATCAGAACATCATCAATATAAACAATTGTGAATGCTGAATAAGCATTAAATATATCATTCATGACTCTCTGAAATTCAGAGGGAGCATTTTTGAGGCCGAATGGCATTACATTCCATTCATAATGCCCAAAAGGGACCGTGAAAGCTGTTTTATAACGGTCTTTCTCTTCAATCTGAATTTGCCAAAATCCAGATTTCAAGTCAAATTTTGACATAATTTTGGCTGAATAAAGCCTATTGAGTAAATCTTTTTTGTTAGGTATTGGATACCTAATCCATCTTAAAACCTTATTCAAAGGTTTATAATTGATAACAAGACGCGGTACGCCTCGTTCCAATTCTGCTGCATTTTCAACATAAAATGCTGGACAACTCCAAGGACTCTTGGAGGGCCTTATCAATTTTTTGAGTAATAACTCTTCAATTTCTTTTTTACAGATTTCTAAGTGTCTAGGTCCCATAGCAATGGGTCTAGCCTTAGTAGGAATTTGACTTTCTTTAAAGTCAGGCTCATAAGGTAGAGCAACAACATGTTTTTTCCTTTCCCAAAAGGCATTAGGAATATCTGAACAAACTGTTTGTTCAATATATTTTTGTAAAGATTTTATTCTTTGTTGGCAAGCTTCAGAAGAAAGCTTCCTATTAATTTCTTTATATGATATTTCCTGAGATAAGGAATTTAAGAAATTTTCCTTTCTATAAATTTTTCTTTTAATTATGTCAATATTATGACATTTTGGTTGAGAAACAAATGAGAATATTAATTCTCGTCCTTGAATATTACTAGTGATCCCTTTTCTGCTAATTTCCTTAATAGGATAGAGCATGTGTAAGAAAGGATTCCCTAGAATAACATCATGGGACAGATTTTTAACCATTATAAATGGCATTTCAAGACATATCCCTTGATTGCAGACGAAAGTGTTTTGTAATTTGAAATTTACAACCAACTTTCTGCCATCTGCAGCATTAAGGATTTCAGTTGTCTTTGAAAAATATCGAGAGGGTACTAACCCTTCATTGATGCAGTTCAAGTCTGCACCTGAGTCTATCATAGCAATTGCTTCAAGATAGAACTCTTTATGGATGACAATAGTCACCTTAGTATGCCATTTGTGGGTGATAACCCTATCAATCATGTTGATGAAAGTTAAAGATTTTAACTCTTCATCAGTTTGGGGAAGAATTTTATCTTCTTCTTCATTGTCAGAAGCAAGAGAATTTTCATGAGATTTTATCTCGAGCGAAGAAATTCTAGATTTTAGTTCTACAATTTCTTGCTTCAAAATTTTAACTTCATGTCGTAGATCAGAAATAGAGGTTTCTACATCTATCGATTGTGAAGTTGAAGCTGAAATATTAGAGCTTTTAACTCTCTGTAAAATATCTTTAATATTGTAATGTTCCGGCTCCTTAAGTTTTAACCGTTTATCATTACTCTTTTCTTTATGAATCTCTTTATAAGATTCTAAATACTTACAAAGCATTTCTTTTTTCTCTTGAGGATCTGTGATTTTGTCTATTAGATCCAAAATAAAACTATCTTCTTTTGTTATGACAAATAAGCCATTAGCTTTACATAAAGCTTTATAATAATCACAATTGCCTTCACATTGTGATTCTTCTGATTCATCTGATTCATAATCAGAATTAGTATTTTCTGAATTGCCATCAGAATTTTCTTCTGTAATAACAGAAACGTTAAGATGTTTATTTTCTTCAGAATCTTCTATAAGAAGTTTTTTCAAAGCTAATTTTAGATCTTCATCTATATCTAAACTTTGAATTTTCTTTTTCATATTACACTTATTAGCGTAATGTCCTGGAATTTTACATTTCCAGCATATTGGGACTTTTGTTTGATTTCCTTTATTAGGAAAATTTTTATTTTTATTTTGTTTTTCTCTATTAGAAAATTTTTTTCTTTTCTTTCTATAGTTATAACTATAGTCTTTCTTTTGATAACTCGGTTTAGAGGTAGAGGGTTTATTACCTCTCTTATCATTAACCGGCTTAATGGGTGTTAACCCAATTTGGTCACAAAAGTCGCCAAGGACTTTCTTCCCAAATATTTTTTCTTTTTGTATCTGTTTATGTAATTTTATTTCATTACATAGGCAGATACCTTCTCCGATAATTTCAGATGCTAAATCACCATAAGTATAAAGGTGATAAGGAATGAATCCTTGATTTTTCTGTCTAATTCGGGTTTTTACCCGTTCTGCAAAGAAATGTGGGAGTCCTGTTAAGAACTTTTCTTTCCAGAAATCATGATGACTATCTTCTCTAGTAAAAATCTTAGAAAAGAAGACATCTTTGTACCACTTGAAGTTTGATAAACTGTGGCATTTTAAATTCATCAATTGTTCTTGAGTTTTATCAATTTGCAAAGAAGTACTTCCAATGAAGTGCTTTGCAATAGTAAATAGAAGTGTATTTACACAATCAGTAACTTGACTGTTATTTTCCATTTTTACTGCACTAAATATGTGCAATTTTGCTTCATCTGAAAGATGAAAATCCCACCAACCTTTTAGTTGGCCAGTAAAGCCTTGAACAATAGCTTGTGCTATAGCAGCATCACTATTGCCTTTTACTTTACTTGCTGTTGCATACATAGTCATATAATGCAACTTAATTTGTATTTGATATTCAGAATGGCCATCAATATTCCATTCGTCAATAGTAGTACCATCAAAGGTAGCTCTACTGAGATAATGTTCTTGTTCTTCGATTAATAAATCGACTGGAGTAGGCCTTGGATAATAAGGCTTTTTATTTTGGGTATTACCAAAAGTAATTTTATTCACCTCATAAGGTTCTTCTTGTAGTTCATCCCTGAACATTTCTTCGATCTGATCAATTTCCCGATCAGAATTCTCAGGGTTTTCGTCAGAATCATTATTCTGATTTTCTGTGATAGGAGAAACCTCCTTATCCTTTATTCCAAGATTTTTTAATCTTTTCATAATCTCATCAAGAACTTCTGATGAGTCTGACTCTTTAGTCAGTTTTAAATCTAATTTTTCAGAAGGCATAGGTTTGAATAAAACCTTATCTTTTTCAACTGTTTGACTAGTATTACTAGTGCTAGGACTATCTGTAGATATTTCTTTATTCAAATTCTTCTCAATTCTAATTAATTGATTCCCAATCGACTGTAGAGACAGATTGGTAAAGTTATTCTGCTCTACAACAGCCTTAACTTCATCACCTTTTCTATAAGGTGTTGCAATAACTTCTTCTTTATCAATTTTAACGGCTAAATTAACCGCAGGAGGGTGTATACTTCGTATACTCTTCCCTTTAGGAGTGATATAATTCTGATATGCAGAAGTAATATTTGCAATCACAGCTTTATCCTCAAAATTAGGGAATTGATGAAGTCTTTGTTCAGTTCTATAAAAGACTTTTATCATATCAAAGAAATCTTCTTCAGATTTCATTTTCCACAAATATAATTTGTAGCGTTTAAACCACTTTGCTTGTTTTGATTTGGTTTTCATATAAAACCATTTTCTTTTTATTTCATTTTCTGGGGAAAAGAATTTGTCTTTTAACTTTCCAGAAAAAGGAAACTCCAGAGTCTTATCTAGAGTCAAGGGATTTAACCCATAAACACTGCGATCATCATAACCCATATCAGAGGGTGTAGGGGATTTTACCCGAGATGATGTAGGAGTTTCAACCTGATATTCTGGTTGACTAACCCCATCCATGGTGGTTTTTAACCTAACTTGTTCCCTTTCAAAGGTAGAAACTGGAACAGACGAAGTAGAATTTCTACTTGGCATAAATCCTCTATTAGAGGTAGAGCCTATATTAAGGCGTGTAATTCGATCCTTCGAGAAACGTATCTCTACATCTCCATCAGGATACTCGATTACTTCTTCAATTTGTTTATTTTCCTGTTTTACAGGTGGATTTGCTTCTTCAAGAACCCATTTGTCAGGTAATTTAACCTGATCCCAAGTTATCAACTTTGGGACAACAAGATTACTTTTAGCAATATCCGTGATAAACATAGTTGTCTTTCCCGGATTTTGATTTGAAATCTTTTTCATGTCCGGTATTACCGTATTCATAACTTTGTAGTAAATCCTAAAAATAAGGAAAACATTTTGTGTTCCTGGCATCATGTTAAATCCATCGGATTTAATATCTAAGCATAAAGAATGCTTTAGATTTGGATCAGTCAAAGACACCGTAAAATTAGGAAAACATGAAAAGTATATCGGTCCATCGCATAGACTCGATTCAACTATTCCTAATAAGGAATCATAAAATCTGTTATGACGTTTGTCTCTAACAGCAATCATCGCAGAGGTATTTAAACCTAATCTAGTTGCAGGTTTCAAAGCAACTTGAATCATTCCAATATGTAGGAATTTAAATTTTTCTTTATGTACAGCTATTAGCTTGTCAGAAAATAAATTAAAAGTACTATATCCTTCTGATAAAGGAATAGACTGCTCAACAGTCTTAATAACATAATCAGTTTTTCTAATAAAACTGCCAGAAGATTTGTATATATATCCAGTTGAATAAACTGGCATTTTCCAATCATTTAGACTTTTATCAAAGTCTTCGTTAATTACGATTTCTTTATTTCTACTAGAGCTACTAGAGCTCGCAGCATTATTATCTCTACTAGATAAAGCTCTTGTAAGCCTATTCATCATCTTTTCTATAAGACTGTCAATGTCAAAATTCCAAAACAATGCCAAATCACGGCAATAACAGGAATTCTCCAGACACTCCAGACAGCACAGCAACAGAAAAGATAACCAAATAAGGTTACTTAAGTTTTATCTGTAGTAGATAATAATCTACCAAATATAACTAGAAATAAGCAAGTATTAACTTGCAGTACGTACCTATATAGATCTTAATTAGACCTATAGTGCAGATGATTCTGCCCCGGTACACCTCCTCAGATGCCACTCGAAAGTGGCTCTGATACCACAAAGCCCAGGTGGAAGGATCAGAAGCGGAAGACTTGTATTAAAACCAAAATATTTTATTGATAATGGAAATTTTTACAGAAGAGAGGGGAGTACAAAGATTATCATTAATTGCTATCTAAAATTTTGCGCACTTAAATCTACAAACAAAACTCCCTTAAATAAGGGTGGAAGAAGACTCTGGACAATCACAGATGTCAAAAAGAGAACAGTAAAAAAGGACAATAATTACAACTTTATACTATTTATGAATAGTACTTTGTCTACAATGAAGTCATCGCTTGCATCATCTTTTTTGTCTTCTTGCCTGTGACATCATTGCTTACATCAACCAGCTTTTACTGTAGAAGATAATTTTATTCCCTACTGATTAGGGTCTTGGGCATCTTGCATTGGATCATTTGATCCTATTGAGTCTTGACTCACTTCTTGACTCATATCATCATCTTCATCGTCTGATTCAAGAATAGCTTTTAGCTGTTGTTTTAAGTCCTTCTTTGAAGAACTTGCAAGTAATTCCTTAAGGAGATCAGCAGTATTCTTTTTCTCCTTAGCATGAACAAGCTTGGGTGGTTCGAGATCAATTATCCCTCTGGTTGAGAAAACAGAATCTTTGAAGAATTCAAATTTATCCCACCATTTGATCAGAATTCTTCTTCCTAAATAAGGAATATTTGAGACTTTCAAACCAAGTTGATCATAATCTCTATAATCGATTATAGTGTCCCATCTAACAATCCAAGGGACTTGATAAAGGGCTGCAAACATAAGCCCTGGAGCTCTCATAGATGGATTGGTTTTTTCAAAATCTTCAAAAACAGTCCTGATTTTATCAGGTAAAATTATAGGATATAATCCCCATTTTGAAAACCAAACAATAAACCAATTTGGCACCATGGAAAAATCAGGTCCTTTAAATTGGATAAACCAACTATGTTTTTTCTGCCTATTTTCATAACAAAAATCATACATTGGAATTTTGAGGTATTCTTGTCTATCACATGCTCACAAAGCTTATCGCTTTTGTTTCAATGCATTCCGACATCGTTTAGTGCCTCAAATCACCGTTCAAAGTTTTGTAGGGGTATAGTTGTAATTTTCACCAAAAATAGTACATTGGGATTTTGAAGTATTCTTGTCTATCACATGCTCACAAAGCTTATCGCTTTGATTTCAATGCATTCCGCCATCGTTTAGTGCCTCTAATCACCATTCGAAGTTTCGTAGGGGTATAGTTGTAATTTTCACCAAAAATCGTACATTGGGATTTTGAGGTATTCTTGTCTATCACATGCTCACAAAGCTTATGGCTTTGGTTTCAATGCATTCCGACACCGTTTAGTGCCTCAAACCACCATTCGAAGTTTCGTAGGGGGTATAGTTGTAATTTTCACCAAAAATCGTTCATTGGGATTCTGAGGTATTCTTGTTTATCACATGCTCACAAAGCTTATGGCTTTGGTTTTAATGCATTTCGCCATCGTTTAGTGCCTCAAATCACCATTCGAAGTTTCGTAGGGGGTATATTTGTAATTTTCACCAAAAATCGTACATTGGGATTTTGAGGTATTCTTGTTTATCACATGCTCACAAAGCTTATGGCTTTGGTTTCAATGCATTCCGACACCGTTTAGTGCCTCAAACCACCATTCGAAGTTTCGTAGGGGTATAGCTGAATTTTTCACCAAAAATCGTACATTGGGATTTTGAGGTATTCTTGTCTATCACATGCTCACAAAGCTTATGGCTTTGGTTTCAATGCATTCCGACATCGTTTAGTGCCTCAAATCACCATTCGAAGTTTCGTTGGGGGTATAGTTGTAATTTTCACCAAAAATCGTACATTGGGATTCTGAGGTATTCTTGTTTATCACATGCTCACAAAGCTTATGGCTTTGGTTTCAATGCATTCCGACACCGTTTAGTGCCTCAAATCACCATTCGAAGTTTCGTAGGGGTATAGTTGTAATTTTCACCAAAAATCGTACATTGGGATTTTGAGGTATTCTTGTCTATCACATGCTCACAAAGCTTATCGCTTTGGTTTCAATGCATTCCGTCATCGTTTAGTGCCACAAATCACCGTTCAAAGTTTTGTAGGGGTATAGTTGTAAATTTCACCAAAAATAGTACATTAGGATTTTGAAGTATTCTTGTCTATCACATGCTCACAAAGCTTATGGCTTTGGTTTCAATGCATTCCGACATCGTTTAGTGCCTCTAATCACCATTCGAAGTTTCGTAGGGGTATAGTTGTAATTTTCACCAAAAATCGTACATTTTGATTTTGAGGTATTCTTGTCTATGACATGCTCACAAAGCTTATGGCTTTGGTTTCAATGCATTCCGACACCGTTTAGTGCCTCAAATCACCATTCGAAGTTTCGTAGGGGTATAGTTGTAATTTTCACCAAAAATCGTACATTGAGATTTTGAGGTATTCTTGTCTATCACATGCTCACAAAGCTTATAACTTTGGTTTCAATGCATTCCGACATCGTTGAGTGCCTCAAATCACCATTCGAAGTTTCGTAGGAGTATAGTTGTAATTTTCAACAAAAATTGTACATTGGGATTTTGAGGTATTCTTGACTATCACATGCTCACAAAGCTTATGGCTTTGGTTTCAATGCATTCCGACATCGTTTAGTGCCTCAAATCACCATTCGAAGTTTCGTTGGGGTTATAGTTGTAATTTTCACCAAAAATCGTAAATTGGGATTCTGAGGTATTCTTGTTTATCACATGCTCACAAAGCTTATGGCTTTGGTTTCAATGCATTCCGACACCGTTTAGTGCCTCAAATCACCATTCGAAGTTTCGTAGGGGTATAGTTGTAATTTTCACCAAAAATCGTACATTGGGATTTTGAGGTATTCTTGTCTATCACATGCTCACAAAGCTTATGGCTTTGGTTTCAATGATTTCCGACATCTTTTAGTGCCTCTAATCACCATTCGAAGTTTCGTAGGGGTATAGTTGTAATTTTCACCAAAAATCGTACATTGGGATTTTGAGGTATTCTTGTCTATCACATGCTCACAAAGCTTATGGCTTTGGTTTCAATGCATTCCGACATAGTTTAGTGTCTGAAATCACCATTCGAAGTTTCGTAGGGGGTATATTTGTAATTTTCACCAAAAATCGTACATTGGGATTTTGAGGTATTCTTGTTTATCACATGCTCACAAAGCTTATGGGTTTGGATTCAATGCATTCCGACACCGTTTAGTGCCTCCAATCACCATTCGAAGTTTCGTAGGGGTATAGTTGTAATTTTCACCAAAAATCATACATTGGAATTTTGAGGTATTCTTGTCTATCACATGCTCACAAAGCTTATCGCTTTGGTTTCAATGCATTCCGACATCGTTTAGTGCCTCAAATCACCGTTCAAAGTTTTGTAGGGGTATAGTTGTAATTTTCACCAAAAATAGTACATTGGGATTTTGAAGTATTCTTGTCTATCACATGCTCACAAAGCTTATCGCTTTCATTTCAATGCATTCCGCCATCGTTTAGTGCCTCTAATCACCATTCGAAGTTTCGTAGGGGTATAGTTGTAATTTTCACCAAAAATCGTACATTGGGATATTGAGGTATTCTTGTCTATCACATGCTCACAAAGCTTATGGCTTTGATTTCAATGCATTCCGACATCGTTTAGTGCCTCAAATCACCATTCGAAGTTTCGTAGGGGGTATAGTTGTAATTTTCACCAAAAATCGTTCATTGGGATTCTGAGGTATTCTTGTTTATCACATGCTCACAAAGCTTATGGCTTTGGTTTCAATGCATTCCGCCATCGTTTAGTGCCTCAAATCACCATTCGAAGTTTCGTAGGGGTATAGTTGTAATTTTCACCAAAAATCGTACATTGGGATTTTGAGGTATTCTTGTCTATCACATGCTCACAAAGCTTATGGCTTTGGTTTCAATGCATTCCGACATCGTTTAGTGCCTCAAATCACCATTCGAAGTTTCGTTGGGGGTATAGTTGTAATTTTCACCAAAAATCGTACATTGGGATTCTGAGGTATTCTTGTTTATCACATGCTCACAAAGCTTATGGCTTTGGTTTCAATGCATTCCGCCATCGTTTAGTGCCTCAAATCACCATTCGAAGTTTCGTAGGGGTATAGTTGTAATTTTCACCAAAAATCGTACATTGAGATTTTGAGGTATTCTTGTCTATCACATGCTCACAAAGCTTATGGCTTTGGTTTCAATGCATTCCGACATCGTTTAGTGCCTCAAATCACCATTCGAAGTTTCGTTAGGGGTATAGTTGTAATTTTCACCAAAAATCGTACATTGGAATTTTGAGGTATTCTTGTTTATCACATGCTCACAAAGCTTATGGGTTTGGATTCAATGCATTCCGACACCGTTTAGTGCCTCCAATCACCATTCGAAGTTTCGTTGGGGTTATAGTTGTAATTTTCACCAAAAATCGTAAATTGGGATTCTGAGGTATTCTTGTTTATCACATGCTCACAAAGCTTATGGCTTTGGTTTCAATGCATTCCGACACCGTTTAGTGCCTCAAATCACCATTCGAAGTTTCGTAGGGGTATAGTTGTAATTTTCACCAAAAATCGTACATTGGGATTTTGAGGTATTCTTGTCTATCACATGCTCACAAAGCTTATGGCTTTGGTTTCAATGATTTCCGACATCTTTTAGTGCCTCTAATCACCATTCGAAGTTTCGTAGGGGTATAGTTGTAATTTTCACCAAAAATCGTACATTGGGATTTTGAGGTATTCTTGTCTATCACATGCTCACAAAGCTTATGGATTTGGTTTCAATGCATTCCGACATAGTTTAGTGTCTGAAATCACCATTCGAAGTTTCGTAGGGGGTATATTTGTAATTTTCACCAAAAATCGTACATTGGGATTTTGAGGTATTCTTGTTTATCACATGCTCACAAAGCTTATGGGTTTGGATTCAATGCATTCCGACACCGTTTAGTGCCTCCAATCACCATTCGAAGTTTCGTAGGGGTATAGTTGTAATTTTCACCAAAAATCATACATTGGAATTTTGAGGTATTCTTGTCTATCACATGCTCACAAAGCTTATCGCTTTGGTTTCAATGCATTCCGACATCGTTTAGTGCCTCAAATCACCGTTCAAAGTTTTGTAGGGGTATAGTTGTAATTTTCACCAAAAATAGTACATTGGGATTTTGAAGTATTCTTGTCTATCACATGCTCACAAAGCTTATCGCTTTCATTTCAATGCATTCCGCCATCGTTTAGTGCCTCTAATCACCATTCGAAGTTTCGTAGGGGTATAGTTGTAATTTTCACCAAAAATCGTACATTGGGATATTGAGGTATTCTTGTCTATCACATGCTCACAAAGCTTATGGCTTTGATTTCAATGCATTCCGACATCGTTTAGTGCCTCAAATCACCATTCGAAGTTTCGTAGGGGGTATAGTTGTAATTTTCACCAAAAATCGTTCATTGGGATTCTGAGGTATTCTTGTTTATCACATGCTCACAAAGCTTATGGCTTTGGTTTCAATGCATTCCGCCATCGTTTAGTGCCTCAAATCACCATTCGAAGTTTCGTAGGGGTATAGTTGTAATTTTCACCAAAAATCGTACATTGGGATTTTGAGGTATTCTTGTCTATCACATGCTCACAAAGCTTATGGCTTTGGTTTCAATGCATTCCGACATCGTTTAGTGCCTCAAATCACCATTCGAAGTTTCGTTGGGGGTATAGTTGTAATTTTCACCAAAAATCGTACATTGGGATTCTGAGGTATTCTTGTTTATCACATGCTCACAAAGCTTATGGCTTTGGTTTCAATGCATTCCGCCATCATTTAGTGCCTCAAATCACCATTCGAAGTTTCGTAGGGGTATAGTTGTAATTTTCACCAAAAATCGTACATTGGAATTTTGAGGTATTCTTGTTTATCACATGCTCACAAAGCTTATGGGTTTGGATTCAATGCATTCCGACACCGTTTAGTGCCTCCAATCACCATTCGAAGTTTCGTAGGGGTATAGTTGTAATTTTCACCAAAAATAGTACATTGGGATTTTGAAGTATTCTTGTCTATCACATGCTCACAAAGCTTATCGCTTTCATTTCAATGCATTCCGCCATCGTTTAGTGCCTCTAATCACCATTCGAAGTTTCGTAGGGGTATAGTTGTAATTTTCACCAAAAATCGTACATTGGGATATTGAGGTATTCTTGTCTATCACATGCTCACAAAGCTTATGGCTTTGGTTT
Source organism: Verbascum thapsus (assembly GCA_963669365.1). Taxonomy (NCBI): domain Eukaryota; kingdom Viridiplantae; phylum Streptophyta; class Magnoliopsida; order Lamiales; family Scrophulariaceae; genus Verbascum; species Verbascum thapsus. The sequence goes on along the minus strand of OY770115.1, from coordinate 10,441,592 downwards.
CAATGCATTCCGACATCGTTTAGTGCCTCAAATCACCATTCGAAGTTTCGTTAGGGGTATAGTTGTAATTTTCACCAAAAATCGTACATTGGAATTTTGAGGTATTCTTGTTTATCACATGCTCACAAAGCTTATGGGTTTGGATTCAATGCATTCCGACACCGTTTAGTGCCTCCAATCACCATTCGAAGTTTCGTAGGGGTATAGTTGTAATTTTCACCAAAAATCATACATTGGAATTTTGAGGTATTCTTGTCTATCACATGCTCACAAAGCTTATGGCTTTGGTTTCAATGCATTCCGACACCGTTTAGTGCCTCCAATCACCATTCGAAGTTTCGTAGGGGTATAGTTGTAATTTTCACCAAAAATCATACATTGGGATTTTGAGGTATTCTTGTCTATCACATGCTCACAAAGCTTATGGCTTTGGTTTCAATGCATTCCGACATCGTTTAGTGCCTCAAATCACCATTCGAAGTTTCGTTGGGGGTATAGTTGTAATTTTCACCAAAAATCGTACATTGGGATTTTGAGGTATTCTTGTCTATCACATGCTCACAAAGCTTATGGCTTTGATTTCAATGCATTCCGACATCGTTTAGTGCCTCAAATCACCATTCGAAGTTTCGTAGGGGGTATAGTTGTAATTTTCACCAAAAATCGTTCATTGGGATTCTGAGGTATTCTTGTTTATCACATGCTCACAAAGCTTATGGCTTTGGTTTTAATGCATTTCGCCATCGTTTAGTGCCTCAAATCACCATTCGAAGTTTCGTAGGGGGTATAGTTGTAATTTTCACCAAAAATCGTACATTGGGATTTTGAGGTATTCTTGTCTATAACATGCTCACAAAGCTTATCGCTTTGATTTCAATGCATTCCGCCATCGTTTAGTGTCTCAAATCACCATTCGAAGTTTCGTAGGGGTATAGTTGTAATTTTTACCAAAAATCGTACATTGGAATTTTGAGGTATTCTTGTCTATCACATGTTTACAATGCTTATGGCTTTGGTTTTAATGCATTCCGCCATCGTTTAGTGCCTCAAATCACCATTCGAAGTTTCGTAGGGGTATAGTTGTAATTTTCACCAAAAATCGTACATTGGGATTTTGAGGTATTCTTGTTTATCACATGCTCACAAAGCTTATGGCTTTGGTTTTAATGCATTTCGCCATCGTTTAGTGCCTCAAATCACCATTCGAAGTTTCGTAGGGGGTATAGTTGTAATTTTCACCAAAAATCGTACATTGGGATTCTGAGGTATTCTTGTTTATCACATGCTCACAAAGCTTATGGCTTTGGTTTCAATGCATTCCGACATCGTTTAGTGCCTCAAATCACCATTCGAAGTTCCGTAGGGGTATAGTTGTAATTTTCACCAAAAATCATACATTGGAATTTTGAGGTATTCTTGTCTATCACATGCTCACAAAGCTTATCGCTTTTGTTTCAATGCATTCCGACATCGTTTAGTGCCTCAAATCACCGTTCAAAGTTTTGTAGGGGTATAGTTGTAATTTTCACCAAAAATAGTACATTGGGATTTTGAAGTATTCTTGTCTATCACATGCTCACAAAGCTTATCGCTTTGATTTCAATGCATTCCGCCATCGTTTAGTGCCTCTAATCACCATTCGAAGTTTCGTAGGGGTATAGTTGTAATTTTCACCAAAAATCGTACATTGGGATTTTGAGGTATTCTTGTCTATCACATGCTCACAAAGCTTATGGCTTTGATTTCAATGCATTCCGACATCGTTTAGTGCCTCAAATCACCATTCGAAGTTTCGTAGGGGGTATAGTTGTAATTTTCACCAAAAATCGTTCATTGGGATTCTGAGGTATTCTTGTTTATCACATGCTCACAAAGCTTATGGCTTTGGTTTTAATGCATTTCGCCATCATTTAGTGCCTCAAATCACCATTCGAAGTTTCGTAGGGGGTATATTTGTAATTTTCACCAAAAATCGTACATTGGGATTTTGAGGTATTCTTGTTTATCACATGCTCACAAAGCTTATGGGTTTGGATTCAATGCATTCCGACACCGTTTAGTGCCTCCAATCACCATTCGAAGTTTCGTAGGGGTATAGTTGTAATTTTCACCAAAAATTGTACATTGGGATTTTGAGGTATTCTTGACTATCACATGCTCACAAAGCTTATGGCTTTGGTTTCAATGCATTCCGACATCGTTTAGTGCCTCAAATCACCATTCGAAGTTTCGTTGGGGGTATAGTTGTAATTTTCACCAAAAATCGTACATTGGGATTCTGAGGTATTCTTGTTTATCACATGCTCACAAAGCTTATGGCTTTGGTTTCAATGCATTCCGACACCGTTTAGTGCCTCAAACCACCATTCGAAGTTTCGTAGGGGTATAGCTGAATTTTTCACCAAAAATCGTACATTGGAATTTTGAGGTATTCTTGTCTATCACATGCTCACAAAGCTTATGGCTTTGGTTTCAATGCATTCCGACATCGTTTAGTGCCTCAAATCACCATTCGAAGTTTCGTTGGGGGTATAGTTGTAATTTTCACCAAAAATCGTACATTGGGATTCTGAGGTATTCTTGTTTATCACATGCTCACAAAGCTTATGGCTTTGGTTTCAATGCGTTCCGACACCGTTTAGTGCCTCAAATCACCATTCGAAGTTTCGTAGGGGTATAGTTGTAATTTTCACCAAAAATCGTACATTGGGATTTTGAGGTATTCTTGTCTATCACATGCTCACAAAGCTTATCGCTTTGGTTTCAATGCATTCCGTCATCGTTTAGTGCCACAAATCACCGTTCAAAGTTTTGTAGGGGTATAGTTGTAATTTTCACCAAAAATAGTACATTAGGATTTTGAAGTATTCTTGTCTATCACATGCTCACAAAGCTTATGGCTTTGGTTTCAATGCATTCCGACATCGTTTAGTGCCTCTAATCACCATTCGAAGTTTCGTTGGGGGTATAGTTGTAATTTTCACCAAAAATCGTACATTGGGATATTGAGGTATTCTTGTCTATCACATGCTCACAAAGCTTATGGCTTTGATTTCAATGCATTCCGACATCGTTTAGTGCCTCAAATCACCATTCGAAGTTTCGTAGGGGGTATAGTTGTAATTTTCACCAAAAATCGTTCATTGGGATTCTGAGGTATTCTTGTTTATCACATGCTCACAAAGCTTATGGCTTTGGTTTCAATGCATTCCGCCATCGTTTAGTGCCTCAAATCACCATTCGAAGTTTCGTAGGGGTATAGTTGTAATTTTCACCAAAAATCGTACATTGGGATTTTGAGGTATTCTTGTCTATCACATGCTCACAAAGCTTATGGCTTTGGTTTCAATGCATTCCGACATCGTTTAGTGCCTCAAATCACCATTCGAAGTTTCGTTGGGGGTATAGTTGTAATTTTCACCAAAAATCGTACATTGGGATTCTGAGGTATTCTTGTTTATCACATGCTCACAAAGCTTATGGCTTTGGTTTCAATGCATTCCGCCATCATTTAGTGCCTCAAATCACCATTCGAAGTTTCGTAGGGGTATAGTTGTAATTTTCACCAAAAATCGTACATTGGAATTTTGAGGTATTCTTGTTTATCACATGCTCACAAAGCTTATGGGTTTGGATTCAATGCATTCCGACACCGTTTAGTGCCTCCAATCACCATTCGAAGTTTCGTAGGGGTATAGTTGTAATTTTCACCAAAAATAGTACATTGGGATTTTGAAGTATTCTTGTCTATCACATGCTCACAAAGCTTATCGCTTTCATTTCAATGCATTCCGCCATCGTTTAGTGCCTCTAATCACCATTCGAAGTTTCGTAGGGGTATAGTTGTAATTTTCACCAAAAATCGTACATTGGGATATTGAGGTATTCTTGTCTATCACATGCTCACAAAGCTTATGGCTTTGGTTTCAATGCATTCCGACATCGTTTAGTGCCTCAAATCACCATTCGAAGTTTCGTTAGGGGTATAGTTGTAATTTTCACCAAAAATCGTACATTGGAATTTTGAGGTATTCTTGTTTATCACATGCTCACAAAGCTTATGGGTTTGGATTCAATGCATTCCGACACCGTTTAGTGCCTCCAATCACCATTCGAAGTTTCGTAGGGGTATAGTTGTAATTTTCACCAAAAATCATACATTGGAATTTTGAGGTATTCTTGTCTATCACATGCTCACAAAGCTTATGGCTTTGGTTTCAATGCATTCCGACACCGTTTAGTGCCTCCAATCACCATTCGAAGTTTCGTAGGGGTATAGTTGTAATTTTCACCAAAAATCATACATTGGGATTTTGAGGTATTCTTGTCTATCACATGCTCACAAAGCTTATGGCTTTGGTTTCAATGCATTCCGACATCGTTTAGTGCCTCAAATCACCATTCGAAGTTTCGTTGGGGGTATAGTTGTAATTTTCACCAAAAATCGTACATTGGGATTTTGAGGTATTCTTGTCTATCACATGCTCACAAAGCTTATGGCTTTGATTTCAATGCATTCCGACATCGTTTAGTGCCTCAAATCACCATTCGAAGTTTCGTAGGGGGTATAGTTGTAATTTTCACCAAAAATCGTTCATTGGGATTCTGAGGTATTCTTGTTTATCACATGCTCACAAAGCTTATGGCTTTGGTTTTAATGCATTTCGCCATCGTTTAGTGCCTCAAATCACCATTCGAAGTTTCGTAGGGGGTATAGTTGTAATTTTCACCAAAAATCGTACATTGGGATTTTGAGGTATTCTTGTCTATAACATGCTCACAAAGCTTATCGCTTTGATTTCAATGCATTCCGCCATCGTTTAGTGTCTCAAATCACCATTCGAAGTTTCGTAGGGGTATAGTTGTAATTTTTACCAAAAATCGTACATTGGAATTTTGAGGTATTCTTGTCTATCACATGTTTACAATGCTTATGGCTTTGGTTTTAATGCATTCCGCCATCGTTTAGTGCCTCAAATCACCATTCGAAGTTTCGTAGGGGTATAGTTGTAATTTTCACCAAAAATCGTACATTGGGATTTTGAGGTATTCTTGTTTATCACATGCTCACAAAGCTTATGGCTTTGGTTTTAATGCATTTCGCCATCGTTTAGTGCCTCAAATCACCATTCGAAGTTTCGTAGGGGGTATAGTTGTAATTTTCACCAAAAATCGTACATTGGGATTCTGAGGTATTCTTGTTTATCACATGCTCACAAAGCTTATGGCTTTGGTTTCAATGCATTCCGACATCGTTTAGTGCCTCAAATCACCATTCGAAGTTCCGTAGGGGTATAGTTGTAATTTTCACCAAAAATCATACATTGGAATTTTGAGGTATTCTTGTCTATCACATGCTCACAAAGCTTATCGCTTTTGTTTCAATGCATTCCGACATCGTTTAGTGCCTCAAATCACCGTTCAAAGTTTTGTAGGGGTATAGTTGTAATTTTCACCAAAAATAGTACATTGGGATTTTGAAGTATTCTTGTCTATCACATGCTCACAAAGCTTATCGCTTTGATTTCAATGCATTCCGCCATCGTTTAGTGCCTCTAATCACCATTCGAAGTTTCGTAGGGGTATAGTTGTAATTTTCACCAAAAATCGTACATTGGGATTTTGAGGTATTCTTGTCTATCACATGCTCACAAAGCTTATGGCTTTGATTTCAATGCATTCCGACATCGTTTAGTGCCTCAAATCACCATTCGAAGTTTCGTAGGGGGTATAGTTGTAATTTTCACCAAAAATCGTTCATTGGGATTCTGAGGTATTCTTGTTTATCACATGCTCACAAAGCTTATGGCTTTGGTTTTAATGCATTTCGCCATCATTTAGTGCCTCAAATCACCATTCGAAGTTTCGTAGGGGGTATATTTGTAATTTTCACCAAAAATCGTACATTGGGATTTTGAGGTATTCTTGTTTATCACATGCTCACAAAGCTTATGGGTTTGGATTCAATGCATTCCGACACCGTTTAGTGCCTCCAATCACCATTCGAAGTTTCGTAGGGGTATAGTTGTAATTTTCACCAAAAATTGTACATTGGGATTTTGAGGTATTCTTGACTATCACATGCTCACAAAGCTTATGGCTTTGGTTTCAATGCATTCCGACATCGTTTAGTGCCTCAAATCACCATTCGAAGTTTCGTTGGGGGTATAGTTGTAATTTTCACCAAAAATCGTACATTGGGATTCTAAGGTATTCTTGTTTATCACATGCTCACAAAGCTTATGGCTTTGGTTTCAATGCATTCCGACACCGTTTAGTGCCTCAAACCACCATTCGAAGTTTCGTAGGGGTATAGCTGAATTTTTCACCAAAAATCGTACATTGGAATTTTGAGGTATTCTTGTCTATCACATGCTCACAAAGCTTATGGCTTTGGTTTCAATGCATTCCGACATCGTTTAGTGCCTCAAATCACCATTCGAAGTTTCGTTGGGGGTATAGTTGTAATTTTCACCAAAAATCGTACATTGGGATTCTGAGGTATTCTTGTTTATCACATGCTCACAAAGCTTATGGCTTTGGTTTCAATGCGTTCCGACACCGTTTAGTGCCTCAAATCACCATTCGAAGTTTCGTAGGGGTATAGTTGTAATTTTCACCAAAAATCGTACATTGGGATTTTGAGGTATTCTTGTCTATCACATGCTCACAAAGCTTATCGCTTTGGTTTCAATGCATTCCGTCATCGTTTAGTGCCACAAATCACCGTTCAAAGTTTTGTAGGGGTATAGTTGTAATTTTCACCAAAAATAGTACATTAGGATTTTGAAGTATTCTTGTCTATCACATGCTCACAAAGCTTATGGCTTTGGTTTCAATGCATTCCGACATCGTTTAGTGCCTCTAATCACCATTCGAAGTTTCGTAGGGGTATAGTTGTAATTTTCACCAAAAATCGTACATTTTGATTTTGAGGTATTCTTGTCTATGACATGCTCACAAAACTTATGGCTTTGGTTTCAATGCATTCCGACACCGTTTAGTGCCTCAAATCACCATTCGAAGTTTCGTAGGGGTATAGTTGTAATTTTCACCAAAAATAGTACATTAGGATTTTGAAGTATTCTTGTCTATCACATGCTCACAAAGCTTATGGCTTTGGTTTCAATGCATTCCGACATCGTTTAGTGCCTCTAATCACCATTCGAAGTTTCGTAGGGGTATAGTTGTAATTTTCACCAAAAATCGTACATTGGAATTTTGAGGTATTCTTGTTTATCACATGCTCACAAAGCTTATGGGTTTGGATTCAATGCATTCCGACACCGTTTAGTGCCTCCAATCACCATTCGAAGTTTTGTAGGGGTATAGTTGTAATTTTCACCAAAAATCATACATTGGAATTTTGAGGTATTCTTGTCTATCACATGCTCACAAAGCTTATGGCTTTGGTTTCAATGCATTCCGACATCGTTTAGTGCCTCAAATCACCATTCGAAGTTTCGTTGGGGGTATAGTTGTAATTTTCACCAAAAATAGTACATTAGGATTTTGAAGTATTCTTGTCTATCACATGCTCACAAAGCTTATGGCTTTGGTTTCAATGCATTCCGACATCGTTTAGTGCCTCTAATCACCATTCGAAGTTTCGTAGGGGTATAGTTGTAATTTTCACCAAAAATCGTTCATTGAGATTCTGAGGTATTCTTGTTTATCACATGCTCACAAAGCTTATGGCTTTGGTTTTAATGCATTTCGCCATCGTTTAGTGCCTCAAATCACCATTCGAAGTTTCGTAGGGGGTATAGTTGTAATTTTCACCAAAAATCGTACATTGGGATTCTGAGGTATTCTTGTTTATCACATGCTCACAAAGCTTATGGCTTTGGTTTCAATGCATTCCGACATCGTTTAGTGCCTCAAATCACCATTCGAAGTTCCGTAGGGGTATAGTTGTAATTTTCACCAAAAATCATACATTGGAATTTTGAGGTATTCTTGTCTATCACATGCTCACAAAGCTTATCGCTTTTGTTTCAATGCATTCCGACATCGTTTAGTGCCTCAAATCACCGTTCAAAGTTTTGTAGGGGTATAGTTGTAATTTTCACCAAAAATAGTACATTGGGATTTTGAAGTATTCTTGTCTATCACATGCTCACAAAGCTTATCGCTTTGATTTCAATGCATTCCGCCATCGTTTAGTGCCTCTAATCACCATTCGAAGTTTCGTAGGGGTATAGTTGTAATTTTCACCAAAAATCGTACATTGGGATTTTGAGGTATTCTTGTCTATCACATGCTCACAAAGCTTATGGCTTTGATTTCAATGCATTCCGACATCGTTTAGTGCCTCAAATCACCATTCGAAGTTTCGTAGGGGGTATAGTTGTAATTTTCACCAAAAATCGTTCATTGGGATTCTGAGGTATTCTTGTTTATCACATGCTCACAAAGCTTATGGCTTTGGTTTTAATGCATTTCGCCATCGTTTAGTGCCTCAAATCACCATTCGAAGTTTCGTAGGGGGTATATTTGTAATTTTCACCAAAAATCGTACATTGGGATTTTGAGGTATTCTTGTTTATCACATGCTCACAAAGCTTATGGGTTTGGATTCAATGCATTCCGACACCGTTTAGTGCCTCCAATCACCATTCGAAGTTTCGTAGGGGTATAGTTGTAATTTTCACCAAAAATTGTACATTGGGATTTTGAGGTATTCTTGACTATCACATGCTCACAAAGCTTATGGCTTTGGTTTCAATGCATTCCGACATCGTTTAGTGCCTCAAATCACCATTCGAAGTTTCGTTGGGGGTATAGTTGTAATTTTCACCAAAAATCGTACATTGGGATTCTGAGGTATTCTTGTTTATCACATGCTCACAAAGCTTATGGCTTTGGTTTCAATGCATTCCGACACCGTTTAGTGCCTCAAACCACCATTCGAAGTTTCGTAGGGGTATAGCTGAATTTTTCACCAAAAATCGTACATTGGAATTTTGAGGTATTCTTGTCTATCACATGCTCACAAAGCTTATGGCTTTGGTTTCAATGCATTCCGACATCGTTTAGTGCCTCAAATCACCATTCGAAGTTTCGTTGGGGGTATAGTTGTAATTTTCACCAAAAATCGTACATTGGGATTCTGAGGTATTCTTGTTTATCACATGCTCACAAAGCTTATGGCTTTGGTTTCAATGCATTCCGACACCGTTTAGTGCCTCAAATCACCATTCGAAGTTTCGTAGGGGTATAGTTGTAATTTTCACCAAAAATCGTACATTGGGATTTTGAGGTATTCTTGTCTATCACATGCTCACAAAGCTTATCGCTTTGGTTTCAATGCATTCCGTCATCGTTTAGTGCCACAAATCACCGTTCAAAGTTTTGTAGGGGTATAGTTGTAATTTTCACCAAAAATAGTACATTAGGATTTTGAAGTATTCTTGTCTATCACATGCTCACAAAGCTTATGGCTTTGGTTTCAATGCATTCCGACATCGTTTAGTGCCTCTAATCACCATTCGAAGTTTCGTAGGGGTATAGTTGTAATTTTCACCAAAAATCGTACATTTTGATTTTGAGGTATTCTTGTCTATGACATGCTCACAAAACTTATGGCTTTGGTTTCAATGCATTCCGACACCGTTTAGTGCCTCAAATCACCATTCGAAGTTTCGTAGGGGTATAGTTGTAATTTTCACCAAAAATCGTACATTGAGATTTTGAGGTATTCTTGTCTATCACATGCTCACAAAGCTTATAACTTTGGTTTCAATGCATTCCGACATCGTTGAGTGCCTCAAATCACCATTCGAAGTTTCGTAGGAGTATAGTTGTAATTTTCAACAAAAATTGTACATTGGGATTTTGAGGTATTCTTGTTTATCACATGCTCACAAAGCTTATGGGTTTGGATTCAATGCATTCCGACACCGTTTAGTGCCTCCAATCACCATTCGAAGTTTTGTAGGGGTATAGTTGTAATTTTCACCAAAAATCATACATTGGAATTTTGAGGTATTCTTGTCTATCACATGCTCACAAAGCTTATGGCTTTGGTTTCAATGCATTCCGACATCGTTTAGTGCCTCAAATCACCATTCGAAGTTTCGTTGGGGGTATAGTTGTAATTTTCACCAAAAATAGTACATTAGGATTTTGAAGTATTCTTGTCTATCACATGCTCACAAAGCTTATGGCTTTGGTTTCAATGCATTCCGACATCGTTTAGTGCCTCTAATCACCATTCGAAGTTTCGTAGGGGTATAGTTGTAATTTTCACCAAAAATCGTTCATTGAGATTCTGAGGTATTCTTGTTTATCACATGCTCACAAAGCTTATGGCTTTGGTTTTAATGCATTTCGCCATCGTTTAGTGCCTCAAATCACCATTCGAAGTTTCGTAGGGGGTATAGTTGTAATTTTCACCAAAAATCGTACATTGGGATTCTGAGGTATTCTTGTTTATCACATGCTCACAAAGCTTATGGCTTTGGTTTCAATGCATTCCGACATCGTTTAGTGCCTCAAATCACCATTCGAAGTTCCGTAGGGGTATAGTTGTAATTTTCACCAAAAATCATACATTGGAATTTTGAGGTATTCTTGTCTATCACATGCTCACAAAGCTTATCGCTTTTGTTTCAATGCATTCCGACATCGTTTAGTGCCTCAAATCACCGTTCAAAGTTTTGTAGGGGTATAGTTGTAATTTTCACCAAAAATAGTACATTGGGATTTTGAAGTATTCTTGTCTATCACATGCTCACAAAGCTTATCGCTTTGATTTCAATGCATTCCGCCATCGTTTAGTGCCTCTAATCACCATTCGAAGTTTCGTAGGGGTATAGTTGTAATTTTCACCAAAAATCGTACATTGGGATTTTGAGGTATTCTTGTCTATCACATGCACACAAAGCTTATGGCTTTGATTTCAATGCATTCCGACATCGTTTAGTGCCTCAAATCACCATTCGAAGTTTCGTAGGGGGTATAGTTGTAATTTTCACCAAAAATCGTTCATTGGGATTCTGAGGTATTCTTGTTTATCACATGCTCACAAAGCTTATGGCTTTGGTTTTAATGCATTTCGCCATCGTTTAGTGCCTCAAATCACCATTCGAAGTTTCGTAGGGGGTATATTTGTAATTTTCACCAAAAATCGTACATTGGGATTTTGAGGTATTCTTGTTTATCACATGCTCACAAAGCTTATGGGTTTGGATTCAATGCATTCCGACACCGTTTAGTGCCTCCAATCACCATTCGAAGTTTCGTAGGGGTATAGTTGTAATTTTCACCAAAAATTGTACATTGGGATTTTGAGGTATTCTTGACTATCACATGCTCACAAAGCTTATGGCTTTGGTTTCAATGCATTCCGACATCGTTTAGTGCCTCAAATCACCATTCGAAGTTTCGTTGGGGGTATAGTTGTAATTTTCACCAAAAATCGTACATTGGGATTCTGAGGTATTCTTGTTTATCACATGCTCACAAAGCTTATGGCTTTGGTTTCAATGCATTCCGACACCGTTTAGTGCCTCAAACCACCATTCGAAGTTTCGTAGGGGTATAGCTGAATTTTTCACCAAAAATCGTACATTGGAATTTTGAGGTATTCTTGTCTATCACATGCTCACAAAGCTTATGGCTTTGGTTTCAATGCATTCCGACATCGTTTAGTGCCTCAAATCACCATTCGAAGTTTCGTTGGGGGTATAGTTGTAATTTTCACCAAAAATCGTACATTGGGATTCTGAGGTATTCTTGTTTATCACATGCTCACAAAGCTTATGGCTTTGGTTTCAATGCATTCCGACACCGTTTAGTGCCTCAAATCACCATTCGAAGTTTCGTAGGGGTATAGTTGTAATTTTCACCAAAAATCGTACATTGGGATTTTGAGGTATTCTTGTCTATCACATGCTCACAAAGCTTATCGCTTTGGTTTCAATGCATTCCGTCATCGTTTAGTGCCACAAATCACCGTTCAAAGTTTTGTAGGGGTATAGTTGTAATTTTCACCAAAAATAGTACATTAGGATTTTGAAGTATTCTTGTCTATCACATGCTCACAAAGCTTATGGCTTTGGTTTCAATGCATTCCGACATCGTTTAGTGCCTCTAATCACCATTCGAAGTTTCGTAGGGGTATAGTTGTAATTTTCACCAAAAATCGTACATTTTGATTTTGAGGTATTCTTGTCTATGACATGCTCACAAAACTTATGGCTTTGGTTTCAATGCATTCCGACACCGTTTAGTGCCTCAAATCACCATTCGAAGTTTCGTAGGGGTATAGTTGTAATTTTCACCAAAAATCGTACATTGAGATTTTGAGGTATTCTTGTCTATCACATGCTCACAAAGCTTATAACTTTGGTTTCAATGCATTCCGACATCGTTGAGTGCCTCAAATCACCATTCGAATTTTCGTAGGAGTATAGTTGTAATTTTCAACAAAAATTGTACATTGGGATTTTGAGGTATTCTTGTTTATCACATGCTCACAAAGCTTATGGGTTTGGATTCAATGCATTCCGACACCGTTTAGTGCCTCCAATCACCATTCGAAGTTTTGTAGGGGTATAGTTGTAATTTTCACCAAAAATCATACATTGGAATTTTGAGGTATTCTTGTCTATCACATGCTCACAAAGCTTATGGCTTTGGTTTCAATGCATTCCGACATCGTTTAGTGCCTCAAATCACCATTCGAAGTTTCGTTGGGGGTATAGTTGTAATTTTCACCAAAAATAGTACATTAGGATTTTGAAGTATTCTTGTCTATCACATGCTCACAAAGCTTATGGCTTTGGTTTCAATGCATTCCGACATCGTTTAGTGCCTCTAATCACCATTCGAAGTTTCGTAGGGGTATAGTTGTAATTTTCACCAAAAATCGTTCATTGAGATTCTGAGGTATTCTTGTTTATCACATGCTCACAAAGCTTATGGCTTTGGTTTTAATGCATTTCGCCATCGTTTAGTGCCTCAAATCACCATTCGAAGTTTCGTAGGGGGTATAGTTGTAATTTTCACCAAAAATCGTACATTGGGATTCTGAGGTATTCTTGTTTATCACATGCTCACAAAGCTTATGGCTTTGGTTTCAATGCATTCCGACATCGTTTAGTGCCTCAAATCACCATTCGAAGTTCCGTAGGGGTATAGTTGTAATTTTCACCAAAAATCATACATTGGAATTTTGAGGTATTCTTGTCTATCACATGCTCACAAAGCTTATCGCTTTTGTTTCAATGCATTCCGACATCGTTTAGTGCCTCAAATCACCGTTCAAAGTTTTGTAGGGGTATAGTTGTAATTTTCACCAAAAATAGTACATTGGGATTTTGAAGTATTCTTGTCTATCACATGCTCACAAAGCTTATCGCTTTGATTTCAATGCATTCCGCCATCGTTTAGTGCCTCTAATCACCATTCGAAGTTTCGTAGGGGTATAGTTGTAATTTTCACCAAAAATCGTACATTGGGATTTTGAGGTATTCTTGTCTATCACATGCTCACAAAGCTTATGGCTTTGATTTCAATGCATTCCGACATCGTTTAGTGCCTCAAATCACCATTCGAAGTTTCGTAGGGGGTATAGTTGTAATTTTCACCAAAAATCGTTCATTGGGATTCTGAGGTATTCTTGTTTATCACATGCTCACAAAGCTTATGGCTTTGGTTTTAATGCATTTCGCCATCGTTTAGTGCCTCAAATCACCATTCGAAGTTTCGTAGGGGGTATATTTGTAATTTTCACCAAAAATCGTACATTGGGATTTTGAGGTATTCTTGTTTATCACATGCTCACAAAGCTTATGGGTTTGGATTCAATGCATTCCGACACCGTTTAGTGCCTCCAATCACCATTCGAAGTTTCGTAGGGGTATAGTTGTAATTTTCACCAAAAATTGTACATTGGGATTTTGAGGTATTCTTGACTATCACATGCTCACAAAGCTTATGGCTTTGGTTTCAATGCATTCCGACATCGTTTAGTGCCTCAAATCACCATTCGAAGTTTCGTTGGGGGTATAGTTGTAATTTTCACCAAAAATCGTACATTGGGATTCTGAGGTATTCTTGTTTATCACATGCTCACAAAGCTTATGGCTTTGGTTTCAATGCATTCCGACACCGTTTAGTGCCTCAAACCACCATTCGAAGTTTCGTAGGGGTATAGCTGAATTTTTCACCAAAAATCGTACATTGGAATTTTGAGGTATTCTTGTCTATCACATGCTCACAAAGCTTATGGCTTTGGTTTCAATGCATTCCGACATCGTTTAGTGCCTCAAATCACCATTCGAAGTTTCGTTGGGGGTATAGTTGTAATTTTCACCAAAAATCGTACATTGGGATTCTGAGGTATTCTTGTTTATCACATGCTCACAAAGCTTATGGCTTTGGTTTCAATGCATTCCGACACCGTTTAGTGCCTCAAATCACCATTCGAAGTTTCGTAGGGGTATAGTTGTAATTTTCACCAAAAATCGTACATTGGGATTTTGAGGTATTCTTGTCTATCACATGCTCACAAAGCTTATCGCTTTGGTTTCAATGCATTCCGTCATCGTTTAGTGCCACAAATCACCGTTCAAAGTTTTGTAGGGGTATAGTTGTAATTTTCACCAAAAATAGTACATTAGGATTTTGAAGTATTCTTGTCTATCACATGCTCACAAAGCTTATGGCTTTGGTTTCAATGCATTCCGACATCGTTTAGTGCCTCTAATCACCATTCGAAGTTTCGTAGGGGTATAGTTGTAATTTTCACCAAAAATCGTACATTTTGATTTTGAGGTATTCTTGTCTATGACATGCTCACAAAACTTATGGCTTTGGTTTCAATGCATTCCGACACCGTTTAGTGCCTCAAATCACCATTCGAAGTTTCGTAGGGGTATAGTTGTAATTTTCACCAAAAATCCTACATTGAGATTTTGAGGTATTCTTGTCTATCACATGCTCACAAAGCTTATAACTTTGGTTTCAATGCATTCCGACATCGTTGATTGCCTCAAATCACCATTCGAAGTTTCGTAGGAGTATAGTTGTAATTTTCAACAAAAATTGTACATTGGGATTTTGAGGTATTCTTGACTATCACATGCTCACAAAGCTTATGGCTTTGGTTTCAATGCATTCCGACATCGTTTAGTGCCTCAAATCACCATTCGAAGTTTCGTTGGGGTTATAGTTGTAATTTTCACCAAAAATCGTAAATTGGGATTCTGAGGTATTCTTGTTTATCACATGCTCACAAAGCTTATGGCTTTGGTTTCAATGCATTCCGACACCGTTTAGTGCCTCAAATCACCATTCGAAGTTTCGTAGGGGTATAGTTGTAATTTTCACCAAAAATCGTACATTGGGATTTTGAGGTATTCTTGTCTATCACATGCTCACAAAGCTTATGGCTTTGGTTTCAATGATTTCCGACATCTTTTAGTGCCTCTAATCACCATTCGAAGTTTCGTAGGGGTATAGTTGTAATTTTCACCAAAAATCGTACATTGGGATTTTGAGGTATTCTTGTCTATCACATGCTCACAAAGCTTATGGCTTTGGTTTCAATGCATTCCGACATAGTTTAGTGTCTGAAATCACCATTCGAAGTTTCGTAGGGGGTATATTTGTAATTTTCACCAAAAATCGTACATTGGGATTTTGAGGTATTCTTGTTTATCACATGCTCACAAAGCTTATGGGTTTGGATTCAATGCATTCCGACACCGTTTAGTGCCTCCAATCACCATTCGAAGTTTCGTAGGGGTATAGTTGTAATTTTCACCAAAAATCATACATTGGAATTTTGAGGTATTCTTGTCTATCACATGCTCACAAAGCTTATCGCTTTGGTTTCAATGCATTTCGACATCGTTTAGTGCCTCAAATCACCGTTCAAAGTTTTGTAGGGGTATAGTTGTAATTTTCACCAAAAATAGTACATTGGGATTTTGAAGTATTCTTGTCTATCACATGCTCACAAAGCTTATCGCTTTCATTTCAATGCATTCCGCCATCGTTTAGTGCCTCTAATCACCATTCGAAGTTTCGTAGGGGTATAGTTGTAATTTTCACCAAAAATCGTACATTGGGATTTTGAGGTATTCTTGTCTATCACATGCTCACAAAGCTTATGGCTTTGATTTCAATGCATTCCGACATCGTTTAGTGCCTCAAATCACCATTCGAAGTTTCGTAGGGGGTATAGTTGTAATTTTCACCAAAAATCGTTCATTGGGATTCTGAGGTATTCTTGTTTATCACATGCTCACAAAGCTTATGGCTTTGGTTTCAATGCATTCCGCCATCGTTTAGTGCCTCAAATCACCATTCGAAGTTTCGTAGGGGTATAGTTGTAATTTTCACCAAAAATCGTACATTGAGATTTTGAGGTATTCTTGTCTATCACATGCTCACAAAGCTTATAACTTTGGTTTCAATGCATTCCGACATCGTTGAGTGCCTCAAATCACCATTCGAAGTTTCGTAGGAGTATAGTTGTAATTTTCAACAAAAATTGTACATTGGGATTTTGAGGTATTCTTGACTATCACATGCTCACAAAGCTTATGGCTTTGGTTTCAATGCATTCCGACATCGTTTAGTGCCTCAAATCACCATTCGAAGTTTCGTTGGGGTTATAGTTGTAATTTTCACCAAAAATCGTAAATTGGGATTCTGAGGTATTCTTGTTTATCACATGCTCACAAAGCTTATGGCTTTGGTTTCAATGCATTCCGACACCGTTTAGTGCCTCAAATCACCATTCGAAGTTTCGTAGGGGTATAGTTGTAATTTTCACCAAAAATCGTACATTGGGATTTTGAGGTATTCTTGTCTATCACATGCTCACAAAGCTTATGGCTTTGGTTTCAATGATTTCCGACATCTTTTAGTGCCTCTAATCACCATTCGAAGTTTCGTAGGGGTATAGTTGTAATTTTCACCAAAAATCGTACATTGGGATTTTGAGGTATTCTTGTCTATCACATGCTCACAAAGCTTATGGCTTTGGTTTCAATGCATTCCGACATAGTTTAGTGTCTGAAATCACCATTCGAAGTTTCGTAGGGGGTATATTTGTAATTTTCACCAAAAATCGTACATTGGGATTTTGAGGTATTCTTGTTTATCACATGCTCACAAAGCTTATGGGTTTGGATTCAATGCATTCCGACACCGTTTAGTGCCTCCAATCACCATTCGAAGTTTCGTAGGGGTATAGTTGTAATTTTCACCAAAAATCATACATTGGAATTTTGAGGTATTCTTGTCTATCACATGCTCACAAAGCTTATCGCTTTGGTTTCAATGCATTCCGACATCGTTTAGTGCCTCAAATCACCGTTCAAAGTTTTGTAGGGGTATAGTTGTAATTTTCACCAAAAATAGTACATTGGGATTTTGAAGTATTCTTGTCTATCACATGCTCACAAAGCTTATCGCTTTCATTTCAATGCATTCCGCCATCGTTTAGTGCCTCTAATCACCATTCGAAGTTTCGTAGGGGTATAGTTGTAATTTTCACCAAAAATCGTACATTGGGATTTTGAGGTATTCTTGTCTATCACATGCTCACAAAGCTTATGGCTTTGATTTCAATGCATTCCGACATCGTTTAGTGCCTCAAATCACCATTCGAAGTTTCGTAGGGGGTATAGTTGTAATTTTCACCAAAAATCGTTCAATGGGATTCTGAGGTATTCTTGTTTATCACATGCTCACAAAGCTTATGGCTTTGGTTTCAATGCATTCCGCCATCGTTTAGTGCCTCAAATCACCATTCGAAGTTTCGTAGGGGTATAGTTGTAATTTTCACCAAAAATCGTACATTGGGATTTTGAGGTATTCTTGTCTATCACATGCTCACAAAGCTTATGGCTTTGGTTTCAATGCATTCCGACATCGTTTAGTGCCTCAAATCACCATTCGAAGTTTCGTTGGGGGTATAGTTGTAATTTTCACCAAAAATCGTACATTGGGATTCTGAGGTATTCTTGTTTATCACATGCTCACAAAGCTTATGGCTTTGGTTTCAATGCATTCCGCCATCGTTTAGTGCCTCAAATCACCATTCGAAGTTTCGTAGGGGTATAGTTGTAATTTTCACCAAAAATCGTACATTGAGATTTTGAGGTATTCTTGTCTATCACATGCTCACAAAGCTTATGGCTTTGGTTTCAATGCATTCCGACATCGTTTAGTGCCTCAAATCACCATTCGAAGTTTCGTTAGGGGTATAGTTGTAATTTTCACCAAAAATCGTACATTGGAATTTTGAGGTATTCTTGTTTATCACATGCTCACAAAGCTTATGGGTTTGGATTCAATGCATTCCGACACCGTTTAGTGCCTCCAATCACCATTCGAAGTTTCGTAGGGGTATAGTTGTAATTTTCACCAAAAATCATACATTGGAATTTTGAGGTATTCTTGTCTATCACATGCTCACAAAGCTTATGGCTTTGGTTTCAATGCATTCCGACACCGTTTAGTGCCTCAAATCACCATTCGAAGTTTCGTAGGGGTATAGTTGTAATTTTCACCAAAAATCGTACATTGGGATTTTGAGGTATTCTTGTCTATCACATGCTCACAAAGCTTATGGCTTTGGTTTCAATGATTTTCGACATCTTTTAGTGCCTCTAATCACCATTCGAAGTTTCGTTGGGGTTATAGTTGTAATTTTCACCAAAAATCGTACATTGGGATTCTGAGGTATTCTTGTTTATCACATGCTCACAAAGCTTATGGCTTTGGTTTCAATGCATTCCGACACCGTTTAGTGCCTCAAATCACCATTCGAAGTTTCGTAGGGGTATAGTTGTAATTTTCACCAAAAATCGTACATTGGGATTTTGAGGTATTCTTGTCTATCACATGCTCACAAAGCTTATGGCTTTGGTTTCAATGATTTCCGACATCTTTTAGTGCCTCTAATCACCATTCGAAGTTTCGTAGGGGTATAGTTGTAATTTTCACCAAAAATCGTACATTGGGATTTTGAGGTATTCTTGTCTATCACATGCTCACAAAGCTTATGGCTTTGGTTTCAATGCATTCCGACATAGTTTAGTGTCTGAAATCACCATTCGAAGTTTCGTAGGGGGTATATTTGTAATTTTCACCAAAAATCGTACATTGGGATTTTGAGGTATTCTTGTTTATCACATGCTCACAAAGCTTATGGGTTTGGATTCAATGCATTCCGACACCGTTTAGTGCCTCCAATCACCATTCGAAGTTTCGTAGGGGTATAGTTGTAATTTTCACCAAAAATCATACATTGGAATATTGAGGTATTCTTGTCTATCACATGCTCACAAAGCTTATCGCTTTGGTTTCAATGCATTCCGACATCGTTTAGTGCCTCAAATCACCGTTCAAAGTTTTGTAGGGGTATAGTTGTAATTTTCACCAAAAATAGTTCATTGGGATTTTGAAGTATTCTTGTCTATCACATGCTCACAAAGCTTATCGCTTTCATTTCAATGCATTCCGCCATCGTTTAGTGCCTCTAATCACCATTCGAAGTTTCGTAGGGGTATAGTTGTAATTTTCACCAAAAATCGTACAATGGGATTTTGAGGTATTCTTGTCTATCACATGCTCACAAAGCTTATGGCTTTGATTTCAATGCATTCCGACATCGTTTAGTGCCTCAAATCACCATTCGAAGTTTCATAGGGGGTATAGTTGTAATTTTCACCAAAAATCGTTCATTGGAATTCTGAGGTATTCTTGTTTATCACATGCTCACAAAGCTTATGGCTTTGGTTTCAATGCATTCCGCCATCGTTTAGTGCCTCAAATCACCATTCGAAGTTTCGTAGGGGTATAGTTGTAATTTTCACCAAAAATCGTACATTGGGATTTTGAGGTATTCTTGTCTATCACATGCTCACAAAGCTTATGGCTTTGGTTTCAATGCATTCCGACATCGTTTAGTGCCTCAAATCACCATTCGAAGTTTCGTTGGGGGTATAGTTGTAATTTTCACCAAAAATCGTACATTGGGATTTTGAGGTATTCTTGTCTATCACATGCTCACAAAGCTTATGGCTTTGGTTTCAATGCATTCCGACATCGTTTAGTGCCTCAAATCACCATTCGAAGTTTCGTTGGGGGTATAGTTGTAATTTTCACCAAAAATCGTACATTGGGATTCTGAGGTATTCTTGTTTATCACATGCTCACAAAGCTTATGGCTTTGGTTTCAATGCATTCCGCCATCGTTTAGTGCCTCAAATCACCATTCGAAGTTTCGTAGGGGTATAGTTGTAATTTTCACCAAAAATCGTACATTGAGATTTTGAGGTATTCTTGTCTATCACATGCTCACAAAGCTTATGGCTTTGGTTTCAATGCATTCCGACATCGTTTAGTGCCTCAAATCACCATTCGAAGTTTCGTTAGGGGTATAGTTGTAATTTTCACCAAAAATCGTACATTGGAATTTTGAGGTATTCTTGTTTATCACATGCTCACAAAGCTTATGGGTTTGGATTCAATGCATTCCGACACCGTTTAGTGCCTCCAATCACCATTCGAAGTTTCGTAGGGGTATAGTTGTAATTTTCACCAAAAATCATACATTGGAATTTTGAGGTATTCTTGTCTATCACATGCTCACAAAGCTTATGGCTTTGGTTTCAATGCATTCCGACACCGTTTAGTGCCTCAAATCACCATTCAAAGTTTCGTAGGGGTATAGTTGTAATTTTCACCAAAAATCGTACATTGGGATTTTGAGGTATTCTTGTCTATCACATGCTCACAAAGCTTATGGCTTTGGTTTCAATGATTTTCGACATCTTTTAGTGCCTCTAATCACCATTCGAAGTTTCGTTGGGGTTATAGTTGTAATTTTCACCAAAAATCGTACATTGGGATTCTGAGGTATTCTTGTTTATCACATGCTCACAAAGCTTATGGCTTTGGTTTCAATGCATTCCGACACCGTTTAGTGCCTCAAATCACCATTCGAAGTTTCGTAGGGGTATAGTTGTAATTTTCACCAAAAATCGTACATTGGGATTTTGAGGTATTCTTGTCTATCACATGCTCACAAAGCTTATGGCTTTGGTTTCAATGATTTCCGACATCTTTTAGTGCCTCTAATCACCATTCGAAGTTTCGTAGGGGTATAGTTGTAATTTTCACCAAAAATCGTACATTGGGATTTTGAGGTATTCTTGTCTATCACATGCTCACAAAGCTTATGGCTTTGGTTTCAATGCATTCCGACATAGTTTAGTGTCTGAAATCACCATTCGAAGTTTCGTAGGGGGTATATTTGTAATTTTCACCAAAAATCGTACATTGGGATTTTGAGGTATTCTTGTTTATCACATGCTCACAAAGCTTATGGGTTTGGATTCAATGCATTCCGACACCGTTTAGTGCCTCCAATCACCATTCGAAGTTTCGTAGGGGTATAGTTGTAATTTTCACCAAAAATCATACATTGGAATTTTGAGGTATTCTTGTCTATCACATGCTCACAAAGCTTATCGCTTTGGTTTCAATGCATTCCGACATCGTTTAGTGCCTCAAATCACCGTTCAAAGTTTTGTAGGGGTATAGTTGTAATTTTCACCAAAAATAGTTCATTGGGATTTTGAAGTATTCTTGTCTATCACATGCTCACAAAGCTTATCGCATTCATTTCAATGCATTCCGCCATCGTTTAGTGCCTCTAATCACCATTCGAAGTTTCGTAGGGGTATAGTTGTAATTTTCACCAAAAATCGTACATTGGGATTTTGAGGTATTCTTGTCTATCACATGCTCACAAAGCTTATGGCTTTGATTTCAATGCATTCCGACATCGTTTAGTGCCTCAAATCACCATTCGAAGTTTCATAGGGGGTATAGTTGTAATTTTCACCAAAAATCGTTCATTGGAATTCTGAGGTATTCTTGTTTATCACATGCTCACAAAGCTTATGGCTTTGGTTTCAATGCATTCCGCCATCGTTTAGTGCCTCAAATCACCATTCGAAGTTTCGTAGGGGTATAGTTGTAATTTTCACCAAAAATCGTACATTGGGATTTTGAGGTATTCTTGTCTATCACATGCTCACAAAGCTTATGGCTTTGGTTTCAATGCATTCCGACATCGTTTAGTGCCTCAAATCACCATTCGAAGTTTCGTTGGGGGTATAGTTGTAATTTTCACCAAAAATCGTACATTGGGATTTTGAGGTATTCTTGTCTATCACATGCTCACAAAGCTTATGGCTTTGATTTCAATGCATTCCGACATCGTTTAGTGCCTCAAATCACCATTCGAAGTTTCGTAGGGGGTATAGTTGTAATTTTCACCAAAAATCGTTCATTGGGATTCTGAGGTATTCTTGTTTATCACATGCTCACAAAGCTTATGGCTTTGGTTTTAATGCATTTCGCCATCGTTTAGTGCCTCAAATCACCATTCGAAGTTTCGTAGGGGGTATAGTTGTAATTTTCACCAAAAATCGTACATTGGGATTTTGAGGTATTCTTGTCTATAACATGCTCACAAAGCTTATCGCTTTGATTTCAATGCATTCCGCCATCGTTTAGTGTCTCAAATCACCATTCGAAGTTTCGTAGGGGTATAGTTGTAATTTTTACCAAAAATCGTACATTGGAATTTTGAGGTATTCTTGTCTATCACATGTTTACAATGCTTATGGCTTTGGTTTTAATGCATTCCGCCATCGTTTAGTGCCTCAAATCACCATTCGAAGTTTCGTAGGGGTATAGTTGTAATTTTCACCAAAAATCGTACATTGGGATTTTGAGGTATTCTTGTCTATCACATGCTCACAAAGCTTATGGCTTTGGTTTCAATGATTTCCGACATCTTTTAGTGCCTCTAATCACCATTCGAAGTTTCGTAGGGGTATAGTTGTAATTTTCACCAAAAATCGTACATTGGGATTTTGAGGTATTCTTGTCTATCACATGCTCACAAAGCTTATGGCTTTGGTTTCAATGCATTCCGACATAGTTTAGTGTCTGAAATCACCATTCGAAGTTTCGTAGGGGGTATATTTGTAATTTTCACCAAAAATCGTACATTGGAATTTTGAGGTATTCTTGTTTATCACATGCTCACAAAGCTTATGGGTTTGGATTCAATGCATTCCGACACCGTTTAGTGCCTCCAATCACCATTCGAAGTTTCGTAGGGGTATAGTTGTAATTTTCACCAAAAATCATACATTGGAATTTTGAGGTATTCTTGTCTATCACATGCTCACAAAGCTTATGGCTTTGGTTTCAATGCATTCCGACATCGTTTAGTGCCTCAAATCACCATTCGAAGTTTCGTTGGGGGTATAGTTGTAATTTTCACCAAAAATAGTACATTAGGATTTTGAAGTATTCTTGTCTATCACATGCTCACAAAGCTTATGGCTTTGGTTTCAATGCATTCCGACATCGTTTAGTGCCTCTAATCACCATTCGAAGTTTCGTAGGGGTATAGTTGTAATTTTCACCAAAAATCGTTCATTGAGATTCTGAGGTATTCTTGTTTATCACATGCTCACAAAGCTTATGGCTTTGGTTTTAAAGCATTTCGCCATCGTTTAGTGCCTCAAATCACCATTCGAAGTTTCGTAGGGGTATAGTTGTAATTTTCACCAAAAATCGTACATTGAGATTTTGAGGTATTCTTGTCTATCACATGCTCACAAAGCTTATGGCTTTGGTTTCAATGCATTCCGACATCGTTTAGTGCCTCAAATCACCATTCGAAGTTTCATTAGGGGTATAGTTGTAATTTTCACCAAAAATCGTACATTGGAATTTTGAGGTATTCTTGTTTATCACATGCTCACAAAGCTTATGGGTTTGGATTCAATGCATTCCGACACCGTTTAGTGCCTCCAATCACCATTCGAAGTTTCGTAGGGGTATAGTTGTAATTTTCACCAAAAATCATACATTGGAATTTTGAGGTATTCTTGTCTATCACATGCTCACAAAGCTTATGGCTTTGGTTTCAATGCATTCCGACACCGTTTAGTGCCTCAAATCACCATTCAAAGTTTCGTAGGGGTATAGTTGTAATTTTCACCAAAAATCGTACATTGGGATTTTGAGGTATTCTTGTCTATCACATGCTCACAAAGCTTATGGCTTTGGTTTCAATGATTTTCGACATCTTTTAGTGCCTCTAATCACCATTCGAAGTTTCGTTGGGGTTATAGTTGTAATTTTCACCAAAAATCGTACATTGGGATTCTGAGGTATTCTTGTTTATCACATGCTCACAAAGCTTATGGCTTTGGTTTCAATGCATTCCGACACCGTTTAGTGCCTCAAATCACCATTCGAAGTTTCGTAGGGGTATAGTTGTAATTTTCACCAAAAATCGTACATTGGGATTTTGAGGTATTCTTGTCTATCACATGCTCACAAAGCTTATGGCTTTGGTTTCAATGATTTCCGACATCTTTTAGTGCCTCTAATCACCATTCGAAGTTTCGTAGGGGTATAGTTGTAATTTTCACCAAAAATCGTACATTGGGATTTTGAGGTATTCTTGTCTATCACATGCTCACAAAGCTTATGGCTTTGGTTTCAATGCATTCCGACATAGTTTAGTGTCTGAAATCACCATTCGAAGTTTCGTAGGGGGTATATTTGTAATTTTCACCAAAAATCGTACATTGGGATTTTGAGGTATTCTTGTTTATCACATGCTCACAAAGCTTATGGGTTTGGATTCAATGCATTCCGACACCGTTTAGTGCCTCCAATCACCATTCGAAGTTTCGTAGGGGTATAGTTGTAATTTTCACCAAAAATCATACATTGGAATTTTGAGGTATTCTTGTCTATCACATGCTCACAAAGCTTATCGCTTTGGTTTCAATGCATTCCGACATCGTTTAGTGCCTCAAATCACCGTTCAAAGTTTTGTAGGGGTATAGTTGTAATTTTCACCAAAAATAGTTCATTGGGATTTTGAAGTATTCTTGTCTATCACATGCTCACAAAGCTTATCGCTTTCATTTCAATGCATTCCGCCATCGTTTAGTGCCTCTAATCACCATTCGAAGTTTCGTAGGGGTATAGTTGTAATTTTCACCAAAAATCGTACATTGGGATTTTGAGGTATTCTTGTCTATCACATGCTCACAAAGCTTATGGCTTTGATTTCAATGCATTCCGACATCGTTTAGTGCCTCAAATCACCATTCGAAGTTTCATAGGGGGTATAGTTGTAATTTTCACCAAAAATCGTTCATTGGAATTCTGAGGTATTCTTGTTTATCACATGCTCACAAAGCTTATGGCTTTGGTTTCAATGCATTCCGCCATCGTTTAGTGCCTCAAATCACCATTCGAAGTTTCGTAGGGGTATAGTTGTAATTTTCACCAAAAATCGTACATTGGGATTTTGAGGTATTCTTGTCGATCACATGCTCACAAAGCTTATGGCTTTGGTTTCAATGCATTCCGACATCGTTTAGTGCCTCAAATCACCATTCGAAGTTTCGTTGGGGGTATAGTTGTAATTTTCACCAAAAATCGTACATTGGGATTTTGAGGTATTCTTGTCTATCACATGCTCACAAAGCTTATGGCTTTGATTTCAATGCATTCCGACATCGTTTAGTGCCTCAAATCACCATTCGAAGTTTCGTAGGGGGTATAGTTGTAATTTTCACCAAAAATCGTTCATTGGGATTCTGAGGTATTCTTGTTTATCACATGCTCACAAAGCTTATCGCTTTGGTTTTAATGCATTTCGCCATCGTTTAGTGCCTCAAATCACCATTCGAAGTTTCGTAGGGGGTATAGTTGTAATTTTCACCAAAAATCGTACATTGGGATTTTGAGGTATTCTTGTCTATAACATGCTCACAAAGCTTATCGCTTTGATTTCAATGCATTCCGCCATCGTTTAGTGTCTCAAATCACCATTCGAAGTTTCGTAGGGGTATAGTTGTAATTTTTACCAAAAATCGTACATTGGAATTTTGAGGTATTCTTGTCTATCACATGTTTACAATGCTTATGGCTTTGGTTTTAATGCATTCCGCCATCGTTTAGTGCCTCAAATCACCATTCGAAGTTTCGTAGGGGTATAGTTGTAATTTTCACCAAAAATCGTACATTGGGATTTTGAGGTATTCTTGTCTATCACATGCTCACAAAGCTTATGGCTTTGGTTTCAATGCATTCCGACATCGTTTAGTGCCTCTAATCACCATTCGAAGTTTCGTAGGGGTATAGTTGTAATTTTCACCAAAAATCGTTCATTGAGATTCTGAGGTATTCTTGTTTATCACATGCTCACAAAGCTTATGGCTTTGGTTTTAATGCATTTCGCCATCGTTTAGTGCCTCAAATCACCATTCGAAGTTTCGTAGGGGGTATAGTTGTAATTTTCACCAAAAATCGTACATTGGGATTCTGAGGTATTCTTGTTTATCACATGCTCACAAAGCTTATGGCTTTGGTTTCAATGCATTCCGACATCGTTTAGTGCCTCAAATCACCATTCGAAGTTCCGTAGGGGTATAGTTGTAATTTTCACCAAAAATCATACATTGGAATTTTGAGGTATTCTTGTCTATCACATGCTCACAAAGCTTATCGCTTTTGTTTCAATGCATTCCGACATCGTTTAGTGCCTCAAATCACCGTTCAAAGTTTTGTAGGGGTATAGTTGTAATTTTCACCAAAAATAGTACATTGGGATTTTGAAGTATTCTTGTCTATCACATGCTCACAAAGCTTATCGCTTTGATTTCAATGCATTCCGCCATCGTTTAGTGCCTCTAATCACCATTCGAAGTTTCGTAGGGGTATAGTTGTAATTTTCACCAAAAATCGTACATTGGGATTTTGAGGTATTCTTGTCTATCACATGCTCACAAAGCTTATGGCTTTGGTTTCAATGCATTCCGCCATCGTTTAGTGCCTCAAATCACCATTCGAAGTTTCGTAGGGGTATAGTTGTAATTTTCACCAAAAATCGTACATTGGGATTTTGAGGTATTCTTGTCTATCACATGCTCACAAAGCTTATGGCTTTGGTTTCAATGCATTCCGACATCGTTTAGTGCCTCTAATCACCATTCGAAGTTTCGTAGGGGTATAGTTGTAATTTTCACCAAAAATCGTTCATTGAGATTCTGAGGTATTCTTGTTTATCACATGCTCACAAAGCTTATGGCTTTGGTTTTAATGCATTTCGCCATCGTTTAGTGCCTCAAATCACCATTCGAAGTTTCGTAGGGGGTATAGTTGTAATTTTCACCAAAAATCGTACATTGGGATTCTGAGGTATTCTTGTTTATCACATGCTCACAAAGCTTATGGCTTTGGTTTCAATGCATTCCGACATCGTTTAGTGCCTCAAATCACCATTCGAAGTTCCGTAGGGGTATAGTTGTAATTTTCACCAAAAATCATACATTGGAATTTTGAGGTATTCTTGTCTATCACATGCTCACAAAGCTTATCGCTTTTGTTTCAATGCATTCCGACATCGTTTAGTGCCTCAAATCACCGTTCAAAGTTTTGTAGGGGTATAGTTGTAATTTTCACCAAAAATAGTACATTGGGATTTTGAAGTATTCTTGTCTATCACATGCTCACAAAGCTTATCGCTTTGATTTCAATGCATTCCGCCATCGTTTAGTGCCTCTAATCACCATTCGAAGTTTCGTAGGGGTATAGTTGTAATTTTCACCAAAAATCGTACATTGGGATTTTGAGGTATTCTTGTCTATCACATGCTCACAAAGCTTATGGCTTTGATTTCAATGCATTCCGACATCGTTTAGTGCCTCAAATCACCATTCGAAGTTTCGTAGGGGGTATAGTTGTAATTTTCACCAAAAATCGTTCATTGGGATTCTGAGGTATTCTTGTTTATCACATGCTCACAAAGCTTATGGCTTTGGTTTCAATGCATTCCGCCATCGTTTAGTGCCTCAAATCACCATTCGAAGTTTCGTAGGGGTATAGTTGTAATTTTCACCAAAAATCGTACATTGGGATTTTGAGGTATTCTTGTCTATCACATGCTCACAAAGCTTATGGCTTTGGTTTCAATGCATTCCGACATCGTTTAGTGCCTCAAATCACCATTCGAAGTTTCGTTGGGGGTATAGTTGTAATTTTCACCAAAAATCGTACATTGGGATTCTGAGGTATTCTTGTTTATCACATGCTCACAAAGCTTATGGCTTTGGTTTCAATGCATTCCGCCATCGTTTAGTGCCTCAAATCACCATTCGAAGTTTCGTAGGGGTATAGTTGTAATTTTCACCAAAAATCGTACATTGAGATTTTGAGGTATTCTTGTCTATCACATGCTCACAAAGCTTATGGCTTTGGTTTCAATGCATTCCGACATCGTTTAGTGCCTCAAATCACCATTCGAAGTTTCGTTAGGGGTATAGTTGTAATTTTCACCAAAAATCGTACATTGGAATTTTGAGGTATTCTTGTTTATCACATGCTCACAAAGCTTATGGGTTTGGATTCAATGCATTCCGACACCGTTTAGTGCCTCCAATCACCATTCGAAGTTTCGTAGGGGTATAGTTGTAATTTTCACCAAAAATCATACATTGGAATTTTGAGGTATTCTTGTCTATCACATGCTCACAAAGCTTATGGCTTTGGTTTCAATGCATTCCGACACCGTTTAGTGCCTCAAATCACCATTCGAAGTTTCGTAGGGGTATAGTTGTAATTTTCACCAAAAATCGTACATTGGGATTTTGAGGTATTCTTGTCTATCACATGCTCACAAAGCTTATGGCTTTGGTTTCAATGATTTTCGACATCTTTTAGTGCCTCTAATCACCATTCGAAGTTTCGTTGGGGTTATAGTTGTAATTTTCACCAAAAATCGTACATTGGGATTCTGAGGTATTCTTGTTTATCACATGCTCACAAAGCTTATGGCTTTGGTTTCAATGCATTCCGACACCGTTTAGTGCCTCAAATCACCATTCGAAGTTTCGTAGGGGTATAGTTGTAATTTTCACCAAAAATCGTACATTGGGATTTTGAGGTATTCTTGTCTATCACATGCTCACAAAGCTTATGGCTTTGGTTTCAATGATTTCCGACATCTTTTAGTGCCTCTAATCACCATTCGAAGTTTCGTAGGGGTATAGTTGTAATTTTCACCAAAAATCGTACATTGGGATTTTGAGGTATTCTTGTCTATCACATGCTCACAAAGCTTATGGCTTTGGTTTCAATGCATTCCGACATAGTTTAGTGTCTGAAATCACCATTCGAAGTTTCGTAGGGGGTATATTTGTAATTTTCACCAAAAATCGTACATTGGGATTTTGAGGTATTCTTGTATATCACATGCTCACAAAGCTTATGGGTTTGGATTCAATGCATTCCGACACCGTTTAGTGCCTCCAATCACCATTCGAAGTTTCGTAGGGGTATAGTTGTAATTTTCACCAAAAATCATACATTGGAATTTTGAGGTATTCTTGTCTATCACATGCTCACAAAGCTTATCGCTTTGGTTTCAATGCATTCCGACATCGTTTAGTGCCTCAAATCACCGTTCAAAGTTTTGTAGGGGTATAGTTGTAATTTTCACCAAAAATAGTTCATTGGGATTTTGAAGTATTCTTGTCTATCACATGCTCACAAAGCTTATCGCTTTCATTTCAATGCATTCCGCCATCGTTTAGTGCCTCTAATCACCATTCGAAGTTTCGTAGGGGTATAGTTGTAATTTTCACCAAAAATCGTACATTGGGATTTTGAGGTATTCTTGTCTATCACATGCTCACAAAGCTTATGGCTTTGATTTCAATGCATTCCGACATCGTTTAGTGCCTCAAATCACCATTCGAAGTTTCATAGGGGGTATAGTTGTAATTTTCACCAAAAATCGTTCATTGGAATTCTGAGGTATTCTTGTTTATCACATGCTCACAAAGCTTATGGCTTTGATTTCAATGCATTCCGCCATCGTTTAGTGTCTCAAATCACCATTCGAAGTTTCGTAGGGGTATAGTTGTAATTTTTACCAAAAATCGTACATTGGAATTTTGAGGTATTCTTGTCTATCACATGTTTACAATGCTTATGGCTTTGGTTTTAATGCATTCCGCCATCGTTTAGTGCCTCAAATCACCATTCGAAGTTTCGTAGGGGTATAGTTGTAATTTTCACCAAAAATCGTACATTGGGATTTTGAGGTATTCTTGTCTATCACATGCTCACAAAGCTTATGGCTTTGGTTTCAATGATTTCCGACATCTTTTAGTGCCTCTAATCACCATTCGAAGTTTCGTAGGGGTATAGTTGTAATTTTCACCAAAAATCGTACATTGGGATTTTGAGGTATTCTTGTCTATCACATGCTCACAAAGCTTATGGCTTTGGTTTCAATGCATTCCGACATAGTTTAGTGTCTGAAATCACCATTCGAAGTTTCGTAGGGGGTATATTTGTAATTTTCACCAAAAATCGTACATTGGAATTTTGAGGTATTCTTGTTTATCACATGCTCACAAAGCTTATGGGTTTGGATTCAATGCATTCCGACACCGTTTAGTGCCTCCAATCACCATTCGAAGTTTCGTAGGGGTATAGTTGTAATTTTCACCAAAAATCATACATTGGAATTTTGAGGTATTCTTGTCTATCACATGCTCACAAAGCTTATGGCTTTGGTTTCAATGCATTCCGACATCGTTTAGTGCCTCAAATCACCATTCGAAGTTTCGTTGGGGGTATAGTTGTAATTTTCACCAAAAATAGTACATTAGGATTTTGAAGTATTCTTGTCTATCACATGCTCACAAAGCTTATGGCTTTGGTTTCAATGCATTCCGACATCGTTTAGTGCCTCTAATCACCATTCGATGTTTCGTAGGGATATAGTTGTAATTTTCACCAAAAATCGTTCATTGAGATTCTGAGGTATTCTTGTTTATCACATGCTCACAAAGCTTATGGCTTTGGTTTTAATGCATTTCGCCATCGTTTAGTGCCTCAAATCACCATTCGAAGTTTCGTAGGGGGTATAGTTGTAATTTTCACCAAAAATCGTACATTGGGATTCTGAGGTATTCTTGTTTATCACATGCTCACAAAGCTTATGGCTTTGGTTTCAATGCATTCCGACATCGTTTAGTGCCTCAAATCACCATTCGAAGTTCCGTAGGGGTATAGTTGTAATTTTCACCAAAAATCATACATTGGAATTTTGAGGTATTCTTGTCTATCACATGCTCACAAAGCTTATCGCTTTTGTTTCAATGCATTCCGACATCGTTTAGTGCCTCAAATCACCGTTCAAAGTTTTGTAGGGGTATAGTTGTAATTTTCACCAAAAATAGTACATTGAGATTTTGAAGTATTCTTGTCTATCACATGCTCACAAAGCTTATCGCTTTGATTTCAATGCATTCCGCCATCGTTTAGTGCCTCTAATCACCATTCGAAGTTTCGTAGGGGTATAGTTGTAATTTTCACCAAAAATCGTACATTGGGATTTTGAGGTATTCTTGTCTATCACATGCTCACAAAGCTTATGGCTTTGATTTCAATGCATTCCGACATCGTTTAGTGCCTCAAATCACCATTCGAAGTTTCGTAGGGGGTATATTTGTAATTTTCACCAAAAATCGTACATTGAGATTTTGAGGTATTCTTGTTTATCACATGCTCACAAAGCTTATGGGTTTGGATTCAATGCATTCCGACACCGTTTAGTGCCTCCAATCACCATTCGAAGTTTCGTAGGGGTATAGTTGTAATTTTCACCAAAAATTGTACATTGGGATTTTGAGGTATTCTTGACTATCACATGCTCACAAAGCTTATGGCTTTGGTTTCAATGCATTCCGACATCGTTTAGTGCCTCAAATCACCATTCGAAGTTTCGTTGGGGGTATAGTTGTAATTTTCACCAAAAATCGTACATTGGGATTCTGAGGTATTCTTGTTTATCACATGCTCACAAAGCTTATGGCTTTGGTTTCAATGCATTCCGACACCGTTTAGTGCCTCAAACCACCATTCGAAGTTTCGTAGGGGTATAGCTGAATTTTTCACCAAAAATCGTACATTGGAATTTTGAGGTATTCTTGTCTATCACATGCTCACAAAGCTTATGGCTTTGGTTTCAATGCATTCCGACATCGTTTAGTGCCTCAAATCACCATTCGAAGTTTCGTTGGGAGTATAGTTGTAATTTTCACCAAAAATCGTACATTGGGATTCTGAGGTATTCTTGTTTATCACATGCTCACAAAGCTTATGGCTTTGGTTTCAATGCATTCCGACACCGTTTAGTGCCTCAAATCACCATTCGAAGTTTCGTAGGGGGTATAGTTGTAATTTTCACCAAAAATCGTTCATTGGGATTCTGAGGTATTCTTGTTTATCACATGCTCACAAAGCTTATGGCTTTGGTTTTAATGCATTTCGCCATCGTTTAGTGCCTCAAATCACCATTCGAAGTTTCGTAGGGGGTATAGTTGTAATTTTCACCAAAAATCGTACATTGGGATTTTGAGGTATTCTTGTCTATAACATGCTCACAAAGCTTATCGCTTTGATTTCAATGCATTCCGCCATCGTTTAGTGTCTCAAATCACCATTCGAAGTTTCGTAGGGGTATAGTTGTAATTTTTACCAAAAATCGTACATTGGAATTTTGAGGTATTCTTGTCTATCACATGTTTACAATGCTTATGGCTTTGGTTTTAATGCATTCCGCCATCGTTTAGTGCCTCAAATCACCATTCGAAGTTTCGTAGGGGTATAGTTGTAATTTTCACCAAAAATCGTACATTGGGATTTTGAGGTATTCTTGTCTATCACATGCTCACAAAGCTTATGGCTTTGGTTTCAATGATTTCCGACATCTTTTAGTGCCTCTAATCACCATTCGAAGTTTCGTAGGGGTATAGTTGTAATTTTCACCAAAAATCGTACATTGGGATTTTGAGGTATTCTTGTCTATCACATGCTCACAAAGCTTATGGCTTTGGTTTCAATGCATTCCGACATCGTTTAGTGCCTCAAATCACCATTCGAAGTTTCGTTGGGGGTATAGTTGTAATTTTCACCAAAAATAGTACATTAGGATTTTGAAGTATTCTTGTCTATCACATGCTCACAAAGCTTATGGCTTTGGTTTCAATGCATTCCGACATCGTTTAGTGCCTCTAATCACCATTCGATGTTTCGTAGGGGTATAGTTGTAATTTTCACCAAAAATCGTTCATTGAGATTCTGAGGTATTCTTGTTTATCACATGCTCACAAAGCTTATGGCTTTGGTTTTAATGCATTTCGCCATCGTTTAGTGCCTCAAATCACCATTCGAAGTTTCGTAGGGGGTATAGTTGTAATTTTCACCAAAAATCGTACATTGGGATTCTGAGGTATTCTTGTTTATCACATGCTCACAAAGCTTATGGCTTTGGTTTCAATGCATTCCGACATCGTTTAGTGCCTCAAATCACCATTCGAAGTTCCGTAGGGGTATAGTTGTAATTTTCACCAAAAATCATACATTGGAATTTTGAGGTATTCTTGTCTATCACATGCTCACAAAGCTTATCGCTTTTGTTTCAATGCATTCCGACATCGTTTAGTGCCTCAAATCACCGTTCAAAGTTTTGTAGGGGTATAGTTGTAATTTTCACCAAAAATAGTACATTGGGATTTTGAAGTATTCTTGTCTATCACATGCTCACAAAGCTTATCGCTTTGATTTCAATGCATTCCGCCATCGTTTAGTGCCTCTAATCACCATTCGAAGTTTCGTAGGGGTATAGTTGTAATTTTCACCAAAAATCGTACATTGGGATTTTGAGGTATTCTTGTCTATCACATGCTCACAAAGCTTATGGCTTTGATTTCAATGCATTCCGACATC
Source organism: Verbascum thapsus (assembly GCA_963669365.1). Classification (NCBI taxonomy): domain Eukaryota; kingdom Viridiplantae; phylum Streptophyta; class Magnoliopsida; order Lamiales; family Scrophulariaceae; genus Verbascum; species Verbascum thapsus. Next base: position 10,407,704 of record OY770115.1, on the reverse strand, counting down.
GTTTAGTGCCTCAAATCACCATTCGAAGTTTCGTAGGGGGTATATTTGTAATTTTCACCAAAAATCGTACATTGAGATTTTGAGGTATTCTTGTTTATCACATGCTCACAAAGCTTATGGGTTTGGATTCAATGCATTCCGACACCGTTTAGTGCCTCCAATCACCATTCGAAGTTTCGTAGGGGTATAGTTGTAATTTTCACCAAAAATTGTACATTGGGATTTTGAGGTATTCTTGACTATCACATGCTCACAAAGCTTATGGCTTTGGTTTCAATGCATTCCGACATCGTTTAGTGCCTCAAATCACCATTCGAAGTTTCGTTGGGGGTATAGTTGTAATTTTCACCAAAAATCGTACATTGGGATTCTGAGGTATTCTTGTTTATCACATGCTCACAAAGCTTATGGCTTTGGTTTCAATGCATTCCGACACCGTTTAGTGCCTCAAACCACCATTCGAAGTTTCGTAGGGGTATAGCTGAATTTTTCACCAAAAATCGTACATTGGAATTTTGAGGTATTCTTGTCTATCACATGCTCACAAAGCTTATGGCTTTGGTTTCAATGCATTCCGACATCGTTTAGTGCCTCAAATCACCATTCGAAGTTTCGTTGGGAGTATAGTTGTAATTTTCACCAAAAATCGTACATTGGGATTCTGAGGTATTCTTGTTTATCACATGCTCACAAAGCTTATGGCTTTGGTTTCAATGCATTCCGACACCGTTTAGTGCCTCAAATCACCATTCGAAGTTTCGTAGGGGGTATAGTTGTAATTTTCACCAAAAATCGTTCATTGGGATTCTGAGGTATTCTTGTTTATCACATGCTCACAAAGCTTATGGCTTTGGTTTTAATGCATTTCGCCATCGTTTAGTGCCTCAAATCACCATTCGAAGTTTCGTAGGGGGTATAGTTGTAATTTTCACCAAAAATCGTACATTGGGATTTTGAGGTATTCTTGTCTATAACATGCTCACAAAGCTTATCGCTTTGATTTCAATGCATTCCGCCATCGTTTAGTGTCTCAAATCACCATTCGAAGTTTCGTAGGGGTATAGTTGTAATTTTTACCAAAAATCGTACATTGGAATTTTGAGGTATTCTTGTCTATCACATGTTTACAATGCTTATGGCTTTGGTTTTAATGCATTCCGCCATCGTTTAGTGCCTCAAATCACCATTCGAAGTTTCGTAGGGGTATAGTTGTAATTTTCACCAAAAATCGTACATTGGGATTTTGAGGTATTCTTGTCTATCACATGCTCACAAAGCTTATGGCTTTGGTTTCAATGATTTCCGACATCTTTTAGTGCCTCTAATCACCATTCGAAGTTTCGTAGGGGTATAGTTGTAATTTTCACCAAAAATCGTACATTGGGATTTTGAGGTATTCTTGTCTATCACATGCTCACAAAGCTTATGGCTTTGGTTTCAATGCATTCCGACATAGTTTAGTGTCTGAAATCACCATTCGAAGTTTCGTAGGGGGTATATTTGTAATTTTCACCAAAAATCGTACATTGGGATTTTGAGGTATTCTTGTCTATCACATGCTCACAAAGCTTATGGCTTTGGTTTCAATGCATTCCGACACCGTTTAGTGCCTCAAATCACCATTCGAAGTTTCGTAGGGGTATAGTTGTAATTTTCACCAAAAATCGTACATTGGGATTTTGAGGTATTCTTGTCTATCACATGCTCACAAAGCTTATGGCTTTGGTTTCAATGATTTCCGACATCTTTTAGTGCCTCTAATCACCATTCGAAGTTTCGTAGGGGTATAGTTGTAATTTTCACCAAAAATCGTACATTGGGATTTTGAGGTATTCTTGTCTATCACATGCTCACAAAGCTTATGGCTTTGGTTTCAATGCATTCCGACATAGTTTAGTGTCTGAAATCACCATTCGAAGTTTCGTAGGGGGTATATTTGTAATTTTCACCAAAAATCGTACATTGGAATTTTGAGGTATTCTTGTTTATCACATGCTCACAAAGCTTATGGGTTTGGATTCAATGCATTCCGACACCGTTTAGTGCCTCCAATCACCATTCGAAGTTTCGTAGGGGTATAGTTGTAATTTTCACCAAAAATCATACATTGGAATTTTGAGGTATTCTTGTCTATCACATGCTCACAAAGCTTATGGCTTTGGTTTCAATGCATTCCGACATCGTTTAGTGCCTCAAATCACCATTCGAAGTTTCGTTGGGGGTATAGTTGTAATTTTCACCAAAAATAGTACATTAGGATTTTGAAGTATTCTTGTCTATCACATGCTCACAAAGCTTATGGCTTTGGTTTCAATGCATTCCGACATCGTTTAGTGCCTCTAATCACCATTCGAAGTTTCGTAGGGGTATAGTTGTAATTTTCACCAAAAATCGTTCATTGAGATTCTGAGGTATTCTTGTCTATCACATGCTCACAAAGCTTATGGCTTTGATTTCAATGCATTCCGACATCGTTTAGTGCCTCAAATCACCATTCGAAGTTTCGTAGGGGGTATAGTTGTAATTTTCACCAAAAATCGTTCATTGGGATTCTGAGGTATTCTTGTTTATCACATGCTCACAAAGCTTATGGCTTTGGTTTCAATGCATTCCGCCATCGTTTAGTGCCTCAAATCACCATTCGAAGTTTCGTAGGGGTATAGTTGTAATTTTCACCAAAAATCGTACATTGAGATTTTGAGGTATTCTTGTCTATCACATGCTCACAAAGCTTATAACTTTGGTTTCAATGCATTCCGACATCGTTGAGTGCCTCAAATCACCATTCGAAGTTTCGTAGGAGTATAGTTGTAATTTTCAACAAAAATTGTACATTGGGATTTTGAGGTATTCTTGACTATCACATGCTCACAAAGCTTATGGCTTTGGTTTCAATGCATTCCGACATCGTTTAGTGCCTCAAATCACCATTCGAAGTTTCGTTGGGGTTATAGTTGTAATTTTCACCAAAAATCGTAAATTGGGATTCTGAGGTATTCTTGTTTATCACATGCTCACAAAGCTTATGGCTTTGGTTTCAATGCATTCCGACACCGTTTAGTGCCTCAAATCACCATTCGAAGTTTCGTAGGGGTATAGTTGTAATTTTCACCAAAAATCGTACATTGGGATTTTGAGGTATTCTTGTCTATCACATGCTCACAAAGCTTATGGCTTTGGTTTCAATGATTTCCGACATCTTTTAGTGCCTCTAATCACCATTCGAAGTTTCGTAGGGGTATAGTTGTAATTTTCACCAAAAATCGTACATTGGGATTTTGAGGTATTCTTGTCTATCACATGCTCACAAAGCTTATGGCTTTGGTTTCAATGCATTCCGACATAGTTTAGTGTCTGAAATCACCATTCGAAGTTTCGTAGGGGGTATATTTGTAATTTTCACCAAAAATCGTACATTGGGATTTTGAGGTATTCTTGTTTATCACATGCTCACAAAGCTTATGGGTTTGGATTCAATGCATTCCGACACCGTTTAGTGCCTCCAATCACCATTCGAAGTTTCGTAGGGGTATAGTTGTAATTTTCACCAAAAATCATACATTGGAATTTTTAGGTATTCTTGTCTATCACATGCTCACAAAGCTTATGGCTTTGGTTTCAAAATTCTTGATTATCACATGCTCACAAAGCTTATGGCTTTGGTTTCAATGCATTCCGACATCGTTTAGTGCCTCAAATCACCATTCGAAGTTTCGTTGGGGGTATAGTTGTAATTTTCACCAAAAATCGTACATTGGGATTCTGAGGTATTCTTGTTTATCACATGCTCACAAAGCTTATGGCTTTGGTTTCAATGCATTCCGACATCGTTTAGTGCCTCAAATCACCATTCGAAGTTTCGTTGGGGGTATAGTTGTAATTTTCACCAAAAATCGTACATTGGGATTCTGAGGTATTCTTGTTTATCACATGCTCACAAAGCTTATGGCTTTGGTTTCAATGCATTCCGACACCGTTTAGTGCCTCAAATCACCATTCGAAGTTTCGTAGGGGGTATATTTGTAATTTTCACCAAAAATCGTACATTGGAATTTTGAGGTATTCTTGTTTATCACATGCTCACAAAGCTTATGGGTTTGGATTCAATGCATTCCGACACCGTTTAGTGCCTCAAATCACCATTCGAAGTTTCGTAGGGGTATAGTTGTAATTTTCACCAAAAATCGTACATTGGGATTTTGAGGTATTCTTGTCTATCACATGCTCACAAAGCTTATGGCTTTGGTTTCAATGATTTCCGACATCTTTTAGTGCCTCTAATCACCATTCGAAGTTTCGTAGGGGTATAGTTGTAATTTTCACCAAAAATCGTACATTGGGATTTTGAGGTATTCTTGTCTATCACATGCTCACAAAGCTTATGGCTTTGGTTTCAATGCATTCCGACATAGTTTAGTGTCTGAAATCACCATTCGAAGTTTCGTAGGGGGTATATTTGTAATTTTCACCAAAAATCGTACATTGGGATTTTGAGGTATTCTTGTATATCACATGCTCACAAAGCTTATGGGTTTGGATTCAATGCATTCCGACACCGTTTAGTGCCTCCAATCACCATTCGAAGTTTCGTAGGGGTATAGTTGTAATTTTCACCAAAAATCATACATTGGAATTTTGAGGTATTCTTGTCTATCACATGCTCACAAAGCTTATCGCTTTGGTTTCAATGCATTCCGACATCGTTTAGTGCCTCAAATCACCGTTCAAAGTTTTGTAGGGGTATAGTTGTAATTTTCACCAAAAATAGTTCATTGGGATTTTGAAGTATTCTTGTCTATCACATGCTCACAAAGCTTATCGCTTTCATTTCAATGCATTCCGCCATCGTTTAGTGCCTCTAATCACCATTCGAAGTTTCGTAGGGGTATAGTTGTAATTTTCACCAAAAATCGTACATTGGGATTTTGAGGTATTCTTGTCTATCACATGCTCACAAAGCTTATGGCTTTGATTTCAATGCATTCCGACATCGTTTAGTGCCTCAAATCACCATTCGAAGTTTCATAGGGGGTATAGTTGTAATTTTCACCAAAAATCGTTCATTGGAATTCTGAGGTATTCTTGTTTATCACATGCTCACAAAGCTTATGGCTTTGATTTCAATGCATTCCGCCATCGTTTAGTGTCTCAAATCACCATTCGAAGTTTCGTAGGGGTATAGTTGTAATTTTTACCAAAAATCGTACATTGGAATTTTGAGGTATTCTTGTCTATCACATGTTTACAATGCTTATGGCTTTGGTTTTAATGCATTCCGCCATCGTTTAGTGCCTCAAATCACCATTCGAAGTTTCGTAGGGGTATAGTTGTAATTTTCACCAAAAATCGTACATTGGGATTTTGAGGTATTCTTGTCTATCACATGCTCACAAAGCTTATGGCTTTGGTTTCAATGCATTCCGCCATCTTTTAGTGTCTCAAATCACCATTCGAAGTTTCGTAGGGGTATAGTTGTAATTTTTACCAAAAATCGTACATTGGGATTTTGAGGTATTCTTGTCTATCACATGTTTACAATGCTTATGGCTTTGGTTTTAATGCATTCCGCCATCGTTTAGTGCCTCAAATCACCATTCGAAGTTCCGTAGGGGTATAGTTGTAATTTTCACCAAAAATCATACATTGGAATTTTGAGGTATTCTTGTCTATCACATGCTCACAAAGCTTATCGCTTTTGTTTCAATGCATTCCGACATCGTTTAGTGCCTCAAATCACCGTTCAAAGTTTTGTAGGGGTATAGTTGTAATTTTCACCAAAAATAGTACATTGGGATTTTGAAGTATTCTTGTCTATCACATGCTCACAAAGCTTATCGCTTTGATTTCAATGCATTCCGCCATCGTTTAGTGCCTCTAATCACCATTCGAAGTTTCGTAGGGGTATAGTTGTAATTTTCACCAAAAATCGTACATTGGGATTTTGAGGTATTCTTGTCTATCACATGCTCACAAAGCTTATGGCTTTGATTTCAATGCATTCCGACATCGTTTAGTGCCTCAAATCACCATTCGAAGTTTCGTAGGGGGTATAGTTGTAATTTTCACCAAAAATCGTTCATTGGGATTCTGAGGTATTCTTGTTTATCACATGCTCACAAAGCTTATGGCTTTGGTTTTAATGCATTTCGCCATCGTTTAGTGCCTCAAATCACCATTCGAAGTTTCGTAGGGGGTATATTTGTAATTTTCACCAAAAATCGTACATTGAGATTTTGAGGTATTCTTGTTTATCACATGCTCACAAAGCTTATGGGTTTGGATTCAATGCATTACGACACCGTTTAGTGCCTCCAATCACCATTCGAAGTTTCGTAGGGGTATAGTTGTAATTTTCACCAAAAATTGTACATTGGGATTTTGAGGTATTCTTGACTATCACATGCTCACAAAGCTTATGGCTTTGGTTTCAATGCATTCCGACATCGTTTAGTGCCTCAAATCACCATTCGAAGTTTCGTTGGGGGTATAGTTGTAATTTTCACCAAAAATCGTACATTGGGATTCTGAGGTATTCTTGTTTATCACATGCTCACAAAGCTTATGGCTTTGGTTTCAATGCATTCCGACACCGTTTAGTGCCTCAAACCACCATTCGAAGTTTCGTAGGGGTATAGCTGAATTTTTCACCAAAAATCGTACATTGGAATTTTGAGGTATTCTTGTCTATCACATGCTCACAAAGCTTATGGCTTTGGTTTCAATGCATTCCGACATCGTTTAGTGCCTCAAATCACCATTCGAAGTTTCGTTGGGAGTATAGTTGTAATTTTCACCAAAAATCGTACATTGGGATTCTGAGGTATTCTTGTTTATCACATGCTCACAAAGCTTATGGCTTTGGTTTCAATGCATTCCGACACCGTTTAGTGCCTCAAATCACCATTCGAAGTTTCGTAGGGGGTATAGTTGTAATTTTCACCAAAAATCGTTCATTGGGATTCTGAGGTATTCTTGTTTATCACATGCTCACAAAGCTTATGGCTTTGGTTTTAATGCATTTCGCCATCGTTTAGTGCCTCAAATCACCATTCGAAGTTTCGTAGGGGGTATAGTTGTAATTTTCACCAAAAATCGTACATTGGGATTTTGAGGTATTCTTGTCTATAACATGCTCACAAAGCTTATCGCTTTGATTTCAATGCATTCCGCCATCGTTTAGTGTCTCAAATCACCATTCGAAGTTTCGTAGGGGTATAGTTGTAATTTTTACCAAAAATCGTACATTGGAATTTTGAGGTATTCTTGTCTATCACATGTTTACAATGCTTATGGCTTTGGTTTTAATGCATTCCGCCATCGTTTAGTGCCTCAAATCACCATTCGAAGTTTCGTAGGGGTATAGTTGTAATTTTCACCAAAAATCGTACATTGGGATTTTGAGGTATTCTTGTCTATCACATGCTCACAAAGCTTATGGCTTTGGTTTCAATGATTTCCGACATCTTTTAGTGCCTCTAATCACCATTCGAAGTTTCGTAGGGGTATAGTTGTAATTTTCACCAAAAATCGTACATTGGGATTTTGAGGTATTCTTGTCTATCACATGCTCACAAAGCTTATGGCTTTGGTTTCAATGCATTCCGACATAGTTTAGTGTCTGAAATCACCATTCGAAGTTTCGTAGGGGGTATATTTGTAATTTTCACCAAAAATCGTACATTGGAATTTTGAGGTATTCTTGTTTATCACATGCTCACAAAGCTTATGGGTTTGGATTCAATGCATTCCGACACCGTTTAGTGCCTCCAATCACCATTCGAAGTTTCGTAGGGGTATAGTTGTAATTTTCACCAAAAATCATACATTGGAATTTTGAGGTATTCTTGTCTATCACATGCTCACAAAGCTTATGGCTTTGGTTTCAATGCATTCCGACATCGTTTAGTGCCTCAAATCACCATTCGAAGTTTCGTTGGGGGTATAGTTGTAATTTTCACCAAAAATAGTACATTAGGATTTTGAAGTATTCTTGTCTATCACATGCTCACAAAGCTTATGGCTTTGGTTTCAATGCATTCCGACATCGTTTAGTGCCTCTAATCACCATTCGAAGTTTCGTAGGGGTATAGTTGTAATTTTCACCAAAAATCGTTCATTGAGATTCTGAGGTATTCTTGTTTATCACATGCTCACAAAGCTTATGGCTTTGGTTTTAATGCATTTCGCCATCGTTTAGTGCCTCAAATCACCATTCGAAGTTTCGTAGGGGTATAGTTGTAATTTTCACCAAAAATCGTACATTGAGATTTTGAGGTATTCTTGTCTATCACATGCTCACAAAGCTTATGGCTTTGGTTTCAATGCATTCCGACATCGTTTAGTGCCTCAAATCACCATTCGAAGTTTCATTAGGGGTATAGTTGTAATTTTCACCAAAAATCGTACATTGGAATTTTGAGGTATTCTTGTTTATCACATGCTCACAAAGCTTATGGGTTTGGATTCAATGCATTCCGACACCGTTTAGTGCCTCCAATCACCATTCGAAGTTTCGTAGGGGTATAGTTGTAATTTTCACCAAAAATCATACATTGGAATTTTGAGGTATTCTTGTCTATCACATGCTCACAAAGCTTATGGCTTTGGTTTCAATGCATTCCGACACCGTTTAGTGCCTCAAATCACCATTCAAAGTTTCGTAGGGGTATAGTTGTAATTTTCACCAAAAATCGTACATTGGGATTTTGAGGTATTCTTGTCTATCACATGCTCACAAAGCTTATGGCTTTGATTTCAATGCATTCCGACATCGTTTAGTGCCTCAAATCACCATTCGAAGTTTCGTAGGGGGTATAGTTGTAATTTTCACCAAAAATCGTTCATTGGGATTCTGAGGTATTCTTGTTTATCACATGCTCACAAAGCTTATGGCTTTGGTTTTAATGCATTTCGCCATCGTTTAGTGCCTCAAATCACCATTCGAAGTTTCGTAGGGGGTATATTTGTAATTTTCACCAAAAATCGTACATTGGGATTTTGAGGTATTCTTGTTTATCACATGCTCACAAAGCTTATGGGTTTGGATTCAATGCATTCCGACACCGTTTAGTGCCTCCAATCACCATTCGAAGTTTCGTAGGGGTATAGTTGTAATTTTCACCAAAAATTGTACATTGGGATTTTGAGGTATTCTTGACTATCACATGCTCACAAAGCTTATGGCTTTGGTTTCAATGCATTCCGACATCGTTTAGTGCCTCAAATCACCATTCGAAGTTTCGTTGGGGGTATAGTTGTAATTTTCACCAAAAATCGTACATTGGGATTCTGAGGTATTCTTGTTTATCACATGCTCACAAAGCTTATGGCTTTGGTTTCAATGCATTCCGACACCGTTTAGTGCCTCAAACCACCATTCGAAGTTTCGTAGGGGTATAGCTGAATTTTTCACCAAAAATCGTACATTGGAATTTTGAGGTATTCTTGTCTATCACATGCTCACAAAGCTTATGGCTTTGGTTTCAATGCATTCCGACATCGTTTAGTGCCTCAAATCACCATTCGAAGTTTCGTTGGGAGTATAGTTGTAATTTTCACCAAAAATCGTACATTGGGATTCTGAGGTATTCTTGTTTATCACATGCTCACAAAGCTTATGGCTTTGGTTTCAATGCATTCCGACACCGTTTAGTGCCTCAAATCACCATTCGAAGTTTCGTAGGGGTATAGTTGTAATTTTCACCAAAAATCGTACATTGAGATTTTGAGGTATTCTTGTCTATCACATGCTCACAAAGCTTATAACTTTGGTTTCAATGCATTCCGACATCGTTGAGTGCCTCAAATCACCATTCGAAGTTTCGTAGGAGTATAGTTGTAATTTTCAACAAAAATTGTACATTGGGATTTTGAGGTATTCTTGACTATCACATGCTCACAAAGCTTATGGCTTTGGTTTCAATGCATTCCGACATCGTTTAGTGCCTCAAATCACCATTCGAAGTTTCGTTGGGGTTATAGTTGTAATTTTCACCAAAAATCGTAAATTGGGATTCTGAGGTATTCTTGTTTATCACATGCTCACAAAGCTTATGGCTTTGGTTTCAATGCATTCCGACACCGTTTAGTGCCTCAAATCACCATTCGAAGTTTCGTAGGGGTATAGTTGTAATTTTCACCAAAAATCGTACATTGGGATTTTGAGGTATTCTTGTCTATCACATGCTCACAAAGCTTATGGCTTTGGTTTCAATGATTTCCGACATCTTTTAGTGCCTCTAATCACCATTCGAAGTTTCGTAGGGGTATAGTTGTAATTTTCACCAAAAATCGTACATTGGGATTTTGAGGTATTCTTGTCTATCACATGCTCACAAAGCTTATGGCTTTGGTTTCAATGCATTCCGACATAGTTTAGTGTCTGAAATCACCATTCGAAGTTTCGTAGGGGGTATATTTGTAATTTTCACCAAAAATCGTACATTGGGATTTTGAGGTATTCTTGTTTATCACATGCTCACAAAGCTTATGGGTTTGGATTCAATGCATTCCGACACCGTTTAGTGCCTCCAATCACCATTCGAAGTTTCGTAGGGGTATAGTTGTAATTTTCACCAAAAATCATACATTGGAATTTTGAGGTATTCTTGTCTATCACATGCTCACAAAGCTTATCGCTTTGGTTTCAATGCATTCCGACATCGTTTAGTGCCTCAAATCACCGTTCAAAGTTTTGTAGGGGTATAGTTGTAATTTTCACCAAAAATAGTACATTGGGATTTTGAAGTATTCTTGTCTATCACATGCTCACAAAGCTTATCGCTTTCATTTCAATGCATTCCGCCATCGTTTAGTGCCTCTAATCACCATTCGAAGTTTCGTAGGGGTATAGTTGTAATTTTCACCAAAAATCGTACATTGGGATTTTGAGGTATTCTTGTCTATCACATGCTCACAAAGCTTATGGCTTTGATTTCAATGCATTCCGACATCGTTTAGTTCCTCAAATCACCATTCGAAGTTTCGTAGGGGGTATAGTTGTAATTTTCACCAAAAATCGTTCATTGGGATTCTGAGGTATTCTTGTTTATCACATGCTCACAAAGCTTATGGCTTTGGTTTCAATGCATTCCGCCATCGTTTAGTGCCTCAAATCACCATTCGAAGTTTCGTAGGGGTATAGTTGTAATTTTCACCAAAAATCGTACATTGGGATTTTGAGGTATTCTTGTCTATCACATGCTCACAAAGCTTATGGCTTTGGTTTCAATGCATTCCGACATCGTTTAGTGCCTCAAATCACCATTCGAAGTTTCGTTGGGGGTATAGTTGTAATTTTCACCAAAAATCGTACATTGGGATTCTGAGGTATTCTTGTTTATCACATGCTCACAAAGCTTATGGCTTTGGTTTCAATGCATTCCGCCATCGTTTAGTGCCTCAAATCACCATTCGAAGTTTCGTAGGGGTATAGTTGTAATTTTCACCAAAAATCGTACATTGAGATTTTGAGGTATTCTTGTCTATCACATGCTCACAAAGCTTATGGCTTTGGTTTCAATGCATTCCGACATCGTTTAGTGCCTCAAATCACCATTCGAAGTTTCGTTAGGGGTATAGTTGTAATTTTCACCAAAAATCGTACATTGGAATTTTGAGGTATTCTTGTTTATCACATGCTCACAAAGCTTATGGGTTTGGATTCAATGCATTCCGACACCGTTTAGTGCCTCCAATCACCATTCGAAGTTTCGTAGGGGTATAGTTGTAATTTTCACCAAAAATCATACATTGGAATTTTGAGGTATTCTTGTCTATCACATGCTCACAAAGCTTATGGCTTTGGTTTCAATGCATTCCGACACCGTTTAGTGCCTCAAATCACCATTCGAAGTTTCGTAGGGGTATAGTTGTAATTTTCACCAAAAATCGTACATTGGGATTTTGAGGTATTCTTGTCTATCACATGCTCACAAAGCTTATGGCTTTGGTTTCAATGATTTTCGACATCTTTTAGTGCCTCTAATCACCATTCGAAGTTTCGTTGGGGTTATAGTTGTAATTTTCACCAAAAATCGTACATTGGGATTCTGAGGTATTCTTGTTTATCACATGCTCACAAAGCTTATGGCTTTGGTTTCAATGCATTCCGACACCGTTTAGTGCCTCAAATCACCATTCGAAGTTTCGTAGGGGTATAGTTGTAATTTTCACCAAAAATCGTACATTGGGATTTTGAGGTATTCTTGTCTATCACATGCTCACAAAGCTTATGGCTTTGGTTTCAATGATTTCCGACATCTTTTAGTGCCTCTAATCACCATTCGAAGTTTCGTAGGGGTATAGTTGTAATTTTCACCAAAAATCGTACATTGGGATTTTGAGGTATTCTTGTCTATCACATGCTCACAAAGCTTATGGCTTTGGTTTCAATGCATTCCGACATAGTTTAGTGTCTGAAATCACCATTCGAAGTTTCGTAGGGGGTATATTTGTAATTTTCACCAAAAATCGTACATTGGGATTTTGAGGTATTCTTGTTTATCACATGCTCACAAAGCTTATGGGTTTGGATTCAATGCATTCCGACACCGTTTAGTGCCTCCAATCACCATTCGAAGTTTCGTAGGGGTATAGTTGTAATTTTCACCAAAAATCATACATTGGAATTTTGAGGTATTCTTGTCTATCACATGCTCACAAAGCTTATCGCTTTGGTTTCAATGCATTCCGACATCGTTTAGTGCCTCAAATCACCGTTCAAAGTTTTGTAGGGGTATAGTTGTAATTTTCACCAAAAATAATTCATTGGGATTTTGAAGTATTCTTGTCTATCACATGCTCACAAAGCTTATCGCTTTCATTTCAATGCATTCCGCCATCGTTTAGTGCCTCTAATCACCATTCGAAGTTTTGTAGGGGTATAGTTGTAATTTTCACCAAAAATCGTACATTGGGATTTTGAGGTATTCTTGTCTATCACATGCTCACAAAGCTTATGGCTTTGATTTCAATGCATTCCGACATCGTTTAGTGCCTCAAATCACCATTCGAAGTTTCATAGGGGGTATAGTTGTAATTTTCACCAAAAATCGTTCATTGGAATTCTGAGGTATTCTTGTTTATCACATGCTCACAAAGCTTATGGCTTTGGTTTCAATGCATTCCGCCATCGTTTAGTGCCTCAAATCACCATTCGAAGTTTCGTAGGGGTATAGTTGTAATTTTCACCAAAAATCGTACATTGGGATTTTGAGGTATTCTTGTCTATCACATGCTCACAAAGCTTATAGCTTTGGTTTCAATGCATTCCGACATCGTTTAGTGCCTCAAATCACCATTCGAAGTTTCGTTGGGGGTATAGTTGTAATTTTCACCAAAAATCGTACATTGGGATTTTGAGGTATTCTTGTCTATCACATGCTCACAAAGCTTATGGCTTTGATTTCAATGCATTCCGACATCGTTTAGTGCCTCAAATCACCATTCGAAGTTTCGTAGGGGGTATAGTTGTAATTTTCACCAAAAATCGTTCATTGGGATTCTGAGGTATTCTTGTTTATCACATGCTCACAAAGCTTATGGCTTTGGTTTTAATGCATTTCGCCATCGTTTAGTGCCTCAAATCACCATTCGAAGTTTCGTAGGGGGTATAGTTGTAATTTTCACCAAAAATCGTACATTGGGATTTTGAGGTATTCTTGTCTATAACATGCTCACAAAGCTTATCGCTTTGATTTCAATGCATTCCGCCATCGTTTAGTGTCTCAAATCACCATTCGAAGTTTCGTAGGGGTATAGTTGTAATTTTTACCAAAAATCGTACATTGGAATTTTGAGGTATTCTTGTCTATCACATGTTTACAATGCTTATGGCTTTGGTTTTAATGCATTCCGCCATCGTTTAGTGCCTCAAATCACCATTCGAAGTTTCGCAGGGGTATAGTTGTAATTTTCACCAAAAATCGTACATTGGGATTTTGAGGTATTCTTGTCTATCACATGCTCACAAAGCTTATGGCTTTGGTTTCAATGATTTCCGACATCTTTTAGTGCCTCTAATCACCATTCGAAGTTTCGTAGGGGTATAGTTGTAATTTTCACCAAAAATCGTACATTGGGATTTTGAGGTATTCTTGTCTATCACATGCTCACAAAGCTTATGGCTTTGGTTTCAATGCATTCCGACATAGTTTAGTGTCTGAAATCACCATTCGAAGTTTCGTAGGGGGTATATTTGTAATTTTCACCAAAAATCGTACATTGGAATTTTGAGGTATTCTTGTTTATCACATGCTCACAAAGCTTATGGGTTTGGATTCAATGCATTCCGACACCGTTTAGTGCCTCCAATCACCATTCGAAGTTTCGTAGGGGTATAGTTGTAATTTTCACCAAAAATCATACATTGGAATTTTGAGGTATTCTTGTCTATCACATGCTCACAAAGCTTATGGCTTTGGTTTCAATGCATTCCGACATCGTTTAGTGCCTCAAATCACCATTCGAAGTTTCGTTGGGGGTATAGTTGTAATTTTCACCAAAAATAGTACATTAGGATTTTGAAGTATTCTTGTCTATCACATGCTCACAAAGCTTATGGCTTTGGTTTCAATGCATTCCGACATCGTTTAGTGCCTCTAATCACCATTCGATGTTTCGTAGGGGTATAGTTGTAATTTTCACCAAAAATCGTTCATTGAGATTCTGAGGTATTCTTGTTTATCACATGCTCACAAAGCTTATGGCTTTGGTTTTAATGCATTTCGCCATCGTTTAGTGCCTCAAATCACCATTCGAAGTTTCGTAGGGGGTATAGTTGTAATTTTCACCAAAAATCGTACATTGGGATTCTGAGGTATTCTTGTTTATCACATGCTCACAAAGCTTATGGCTTTGGTTTCAATGCATTCCGACATCGTTTAGTGCCTCAAATCACCATTCGAAGTTCCGTAGGGGTATAGTTGTAATTTTCACCAAAAATCATACATTGGAATTTTGAGGTATTCTTGTCTATCACATGCTCACAAAGCTTATCGCTTTTGTTTCAATGCATTCCGACATCGTTTAGTGCCTCAAATCACCGTTCAAAGTTTTGTAGGGGTATAGTTGTAATTTTCACCAAAAATAGTACATTGGGATTTTGAAGTATTCTTGTCTATCACATGCTCACAAAGCTTATCGCTTTGATTTCAATGCATTCCGCCATCGTTTAGTGCCTCTAATCACCATTCGAAGTTTCGTAGGGGTATAGTTGTAATTTTCACCAAAAATCGTACATTGGGATTTTGAGGTATTCTTGTCTATCACATGCTCACAAAGCTTATGGCTTTGATTTCAATGCATTCCGACATCGTTTAGTGCCTCAAATCACCATTCGAAGTTTCGTAGGGGGTATAGTTGTAATTTTCACCAAAAATCGTTCATTGGGATTCTGAGGTATTCTTGTTTATCACATGCTCACAAAGCTTATGGCTTTGGTTTTAATGCATTTCGCCATCGTTTAGTGCCTCAAATCACCATTCGAAGTTTCGTAGGGGGTATATTTGTAATTTTCACCAAAAATCGTACATTGGGATTTTGAGGTATTCTTGTTTATCACATGCTCACAAAGCTTATGGGTTTGGATTCAATGCATTCCGACACCGTTTAGTGCCTCCAATCACCATTCGAAGTTTCGTAGGGGTATAGTTGTAATTTTCACCAAAAATTGTACATTGGGATTTTGAGGTATTCTTGACTATCACATGCTCACAAAGCTTATGGCTTTGGTTTCAATGCATTCCGACATCGTTTAGTGCCTCAAATCACCATTCGAAGTTTCGTTGGGGGTATAGTTGTAATTTTCACCAAAAATCGTACATTGGGATTCTGAGGTATTCTTGTTTATCACATGCTCACAAAGCTTATGGCTTTGGTTTCAATGCATTCCGACACCGTTTAGTGCCTCAAACCACCATTCGAAGTTTCGTAGGGGTATAGCTGAATTTTTCACCAAAAATCGTACATTGGAATTTTGAGGTATTCTTGTCTATCACATGCTCACAAAGCTTATGGCTTTGGTTTCAATGCATTCCGACATCGTTTAGTGCCTCAAATCACCATTCGAAGTTTCGTTGGGAGTATAGTTGTAATTTTCACCAAAAATCGTACATTGGGATTCTGAGGTATTCTTGTTTATCACATGCTCACAAAGCTTATGGCTTTGGTTTCAATGCATTCCGACACCGTTTAGTGCCTCAAATCACCATTCGAAGTTTCGTAGGGGTATAGTTGTAATTTTCACCAAAAATCGTACATTGGGATTTTGAGGTATTCTTGTCTATCACATGCTCACAAAGCTTATCGCTTTGGTTTCAATGCATTCCGTCATCGTTTAGTGCCTCAAATCACCGTTCAAAGTTTTGTAGGGGTATAGTTGTAATTTTCACCAAAAATAGTACATTAGGATTTTGAAGTATTCTTGTCTATCACATGCTCACAAAGCTTATGGCTTTGGTTTCAATGCATTCCGACATCGTTTAGTGCCTCTAATCACCATTCGAAGTTTCGTAGGGGTATAGTTGTAATTTTCACCAAAAATCGTACATTTTGATTTTGAGGTATTCTTGTCTATGACATGCTCACAAAGCTTATGGCTTTGGTTTCAATGCATTCCGACACCGTTTAGTGCCTCAAATCACCATTCGAAGTTTCGTAGGGACCCTAAACCCTAATCTGCTAAAGTGGAAGTCCTTATATAGTATTGGCTATTTCTCTTATCCAGAATTCGTATTCTTCGCATTCGAGAAAGCGTTGGCTCAGGAAGCAAGCAAGAACTGAATAGAATGTCCAAGGGGAATCCCGTCCTAAGTGGGGAATTCGGCATTTACAAGAGGGAAGCCGCTTCTTATGTCATGGTCTAGGTAAGCGAGATAGGGGCTAGAATAAAGAGCTCCTTCGGCTGGGCTGCTAGAAGCTTCGGCTGCGCCTCGGGCCGTGAGTAGTACTTAGGTTCAGATCTGTAGCTATTGAATCTGTCTCAAATCTCAGAGTAGGAGCTGGTGTTAGCAGGTATTCGCTAAGTTTGCTTGCTCCGGAAGAAATTTGCCCAACCTGGCCTTGCTCCCTGTCGATGAAGAATGTTTCGAAAGCAGCCGCCTTGCTGGGTTAGCTTCGCTTTCCTTTACTTTAGAGAGGAATGGTTTCCGATGAACTACTCCCTTTACCTGTTGATGAATCATGCTTCGAACACCTAGACCAGCTGCCGCTTAGTCACGTCTGCGCTTAGATAGCGATGTGAACCCGCCTTCCTTACTCTAACAAGTAAGTTAGTTCGAGATCGAAACTTTTGAAATGCTTTTCGTAAGGCAAGGAAGTCAGTGCAGGTAGGCGAGGGCAGTTCCGGTCTACGATTTTTGGGTGTATATTTTCTTTCCTTTTGTCGTTGTAGCAATCTTTCTTAGTGCACCCTTAGGCGAGTAAAGAGAGAATGCTTGGTAGCAGGACAGTAGGAGTTCAGTAGGCGGGCCAGTAATAGTCACGCCACAGCTTGCGTAGCCTTCTGCCACGCAATACAGGACAAGAGGAGGCTTGCTTCAGTTTCCCGATAAGGGAAAACAAACAGATGTTGATTGACATCCCAAGACCGCGCAGGCAGCGCCGGTGTATATTCATGACCACTACTTTGATTTGTCGATATAGTCAGAGTGCTTTCTCTCTTTTGTCCAACTTGACTTCTTTCTTCCACATAGGCTTCGCTTGCATGCCTTGTGGCAAATTAGACTGAAGTTGAAAAAAGAGTTTGTCCTTCTTCAAAGAGACTCTTGAAACGCCCTTAAAGAAAGAGGCTTAAGTCATCGACCGATAAGCATATATAAAGGAATTATGGTACCCCATACCTGCTTCACTGGTCGGTTAGACTAAAATGCCCACCAGTTAAGAAGTACACTGGGGGTATCAGAGCTCCATAACATAACGTATGTAGCCATTTTTGATCGATTCCATTTGCTTATTCGCATCAGAAGCTAAAACCAATGCCATGGGTCATCTTCCTACGCATCGATCAATCAGGTTACTAGTCTTGAGCTTCACGGAGACGAAGCGAGCGATCGTCCATGAGGCAATTCAATTGTTTGATTCTCATATCATATATATGCTTTTGAAAGCAATTGAATCTCCCCGTCTGTGAAACTAGCTTTACTAGTGGAGGAGAGTCGGTGAAAGATTCGGTTTCGAAATCCGGTGGCGGAGGTGAGTGCTGTCCTCGAACGCTAAGCTAACTCCCTATGTTGATTCCTTCTGTTGTGCCTGCCGATTACTCCTAAAAAAGTGGAATTGGTCCCCCACTTTGAGAAATTTCACATTTATGAGCCGAGCGATGAGAAACCGGTATTATACGAACTGTCCGAGCTCCTGCAAGAGGGTTAGCTCAAGGGAAAGCACTTGAAGTAACGGATGAGCGCCCTAGCGCATAAGTACTAGACTTCTCTAAAGTGGAATGAAAGTAGATATTTAAGTCCTACACCTTAAAAGAAAGCCTTTTTTCGATAGTTGTTAGAGGTGAATGAAATCAATCCACTCTTTCTGATAGCTTCCACAGGTCTTCTTCTGACAGACAAATGCTCCTATAGTGAATCTCTCTCATAAGAAAGAAGAGAGCTAGCATAAGCGGACAGCTATACTACCAGAAGAGCAGCTACTATCAGTCCTAAAGACCAGTCTCCGTCCTTGAGTTACCCGTTTAGCTTCTAAACCTACCAACGATTCCACCTTTCGGCTAGGGCCGATGACCCTCTTTCGAATCATATTCTTCACCCCTCTGCCAAAGAATAGTAAGCCGGGAGATAATAATTCTGTAAAAGTTTCATTCAGTGGAGACTCTCCCTCAAAAGGCGGGGCTTCTCTTGCCGGAGGAAAAAACCACCTGGTAATGAGTCCTATTGCTATGTTCCAAAAATGCCTATTTCTTTTAGCACCTGAACTGCAGTAGCGCTTAGCCAAGATTAGAGCTATCAAAGGCGATCCTTCTTAGTACGGGCACTAGCTTGAGCCAGTTAGGATTGACTACTTTAGCTTAGTTGGAGAACTCAAAAAAGTATGTTCTTTACTTTAAAGCGAAAGATAGTTTAAGTAACTTCACTTCTTACCAAAGAATAAGGAGTGCTAAAGCTCCCAGAGCGAAGTCCCACTTCATTCCTTCATCTTCTTCTGGCAAGCATGTTGGGCTTTCTAGCTTTCTATTGAGAGTTCTTGCTTCGCTTTCATTCTCCTTGATAACCGCTATGTGCTTGGCTGCTTCCTATTGAGAGGTTAGGCTTCCTTGATGTGCGAGTCCTATGCACTTAAGCACTGAGATGCTATCTTTTTTACCTCTGCTTGCTGGTGCTTTGCCTTTGAGACTTTGTTCTCGTTCGCGTAACCAAAGAGGTTCTTCTCCTCTGTCTAAAGCGCTTCTAATCTGGAAATACTCTATCCCAGCTAACCGTGCTTCGCACACTCACACCAGGGGGCACCCATCACTCAGTTAGTTGAGATTTACCTCTTATCTCAGCTTTCAGTAAGTTAAGAGTACAAGCCTCTCTCTAAAGAGCCCTCGTAAGCCGCGAGCAGGGAGGGTAGGATTTTTAGAACAGCTTGACCGTGGAGAGCAGCTAGAACTACTAGAACTGTGCTTTACCTTGGAGGGCTCATATAGTTTTTTCTCAGTAGGGCTATATCTTTCTTCCATGGTAGGGCTAGGGGGCTGGGCTTTTGTGTGAATCCTTTGACTTTCCGGGAAGGGACTTGGGTCGGGGACAATCAAAAGGAATAGATAGAGGGAGGAATTATAGCAATAAACCTTGAAAGAGTTAGCTCGGAATCACAATCTCTGCTGTTTGCTAGGAGAAAAGCTATCCAAGATAGTCCTATAAGTCCCGGTATGCTCCTTACGCTCGTTTAGTCCTTTAGCTAGTTAGAGCCTTATGAAAGGGAAGCACTTTTTTCTAGGACTCCAATTGGGTAGGCATATACTGGTTATCCATAGGCGACTTCTCCTTATCCATAGACAAATACTGGGACTGGTATAAAGTCTTACCTGGCTATCGAACTCCAGAAGATGAAAAGATAGCAGCTTTGAAAAAAGCAGGAGATTATCTTAGCACTGCAACTCGATCCAAGGCTGCAACACCATCTGGTAAAGGGACTGCTGCAACGAGAACTGAAACTCAAAATGAATTTCATCCTGCCCGAGAATCCGCTATCTCTAGCTTCCTTTCCTCCTTCTTCCTTGTCTGATCCTGATGGCTTGACAGAGTTCAAGGACTAATGGGACAGGGACTGAGACCGTTACAAGAGTGAGAAAGAGAGAATTCCAGATGCCACTAAACAAGTAAAGGACAACGGACTCGTGGATCGGGAAGACCTACTATCATTCAAGGTACTGAAAGTCTCGACCAGAGGAAGAGGAAGCGGACCGTTGACGACAGCAGACCGGGATGGACAGATGCCACTAAAAAAGCCGATTATCGCATGTTTTTAGAGGCCTGATCCCCCTTCGCGATTTAGCAAATAAAATAGACCATTCCGGACCTTTTCCTCATGTCGCTACCAGCTACAGACCGGTTGAAGAAAGAAGAAAAGATCGATGAACGATTAAGCGATACGAAATTCGCCCTCCATACCATGACCTCTCTCTATATAGGAGCCTTACAAGACTTAGACAGCTTCGAGAAGACTCCCGGGCTTGCCTGAGGAGCTATTTCAAATGAGACAGGAATGAAAGCAAGGCGGAGAGGGGGAGGAGAGTTAGTAAAAGCTGCACGGGACCTATCTGCTGCCTCCACTTCTCCTTAAGGTAGAGTTGAGCTTATTCATGAGGATGATTCGTAGTTCTCATAAGACAAAGATCTTACTTACGCACGATTCGAATACACAGCTAGACGTAGGCAATGTAATGAATGCTCGCACAGACGGAATAGAATACCGGATTGGACCTTAGCCGCTCGGGAATCGAATCCTTCTCCACCAGGAAAGGAAATCGCCACGACGCTGACATCTTTTCATACGTACTAGACCCGGGTTCGGAAGAAGCCGCTTA
Organism: Verbascum thapsus; assembly: GCA_963669365.1. Taxonomy (NCBI): domain Eukaryota; kingdom Viridiplantae; phylum Streptophyta; class Magnoliopsida; order Lamiales; family Scrophulariaceae; genus Verbascum; species Verbascum thapsus. The sequence goes on along the minus strand of OY770115.1, from coordinate 10,386,685 downwards.
CACGACTTCCACCCCTTACCAGACTTCCAATACAGACAACTCAAGCAAGAGGTTTGACATCACTCCTGCAAGACAAAGACTCAATCAAGAACCAGAGAAACTGCAATCAACCTTAGTCAAAGACTAGCCACATCCCCTGGCTTGCACCCTGACTCTCAGTCTCAGTCAACTCAAGGTGAGAAGCGAAAGGCCAGCAACTGCACTAACTGAGGGACACATTGAAAGCAAGAAAGAAATAGAACTTAGACAAAGAAGAATAATACGATACGGAAATCCGAGTCGGCAATGGGCCGGATACACATTCATTCGTTAGCGACTCCTACTAAACAGCCAGACAGAGAGAAGGAAAGCAATGGAGCCCGCCGGCTATTATACATTCCCTGAGACAGGAAAGCCTTCGCATACTCGCCCTCGCTCTGAGTCCCTTTCTCCCTGTCAATGACATTATTGCTTTCTGTCTCCTGGGTTAGTAGCCCTGGGTCAAAAGGGGACTACTCCTCCATCACATGTTGTATATAGGAGTTTTCGTAAAGGGAGATGGAAGCCTCTCTCCATCCGACTTCTTCCTCTCTGGCTTCTGGGATTTGAAGTGGGAATCTTAGTCATAGACTTTCTAAGTTCGGGTTTCTAGGTAGCTATGAGCTCTGGAGTGAATGAGTCCCTTAAGAAGGGTGGGGAAGGAAAACGAAAGACTCGAGCATAGAGAAAATGGTCGATTTATCATATAGTTGAAAGAAGGTTGGTCCAAACCCCCCGGCGCACGTCGGTCTCATAGAGCAATAATTTCACTTTTGATTGCTTGCTTCCACTTTCGTTTTGGCCTTCTTCTATTAAGCAGGGTGTACTGAAATGTAGCAGAAAGAAAGGTGCGAGGTCCTTTTCGATAAAGTCTGCCGGTGGAAAGGAATTCTCTTTATCTCAAATAGAAAGCGCATTCTCAGAAAGTAGTACACCCCACTTAAGAGAACTTCTCTTTCTATTGTCCGAGGCGGATCAAAAAAGATAGCCTTGCCAAGGCTGAGCTTGATTGGGTACTCTTATACCTCCTACTTCCGCTCTTGGAAGTAGGCCAATCGGGACATCTCTCGGTCTGATATGTAGTATGGCGCTTTCAAAGTGATGGAGATTTCACTCTTTGACTTTGGTAAGAACGTGGTCCAGTCCAAACCAGACATCAAAGTCTGCCCCCTTTCTTTCAGTGATTGCAGTTCCTCGTGTCGGTCTCTCACTTGATGAGGATGTAAGAGCATTCTTGACTTTTCTGTCTCTTTCGAAGTGGATCAAGTCAGAGAAGGTGCAAGCTTTCCATTAGCCTATCGCGTAGTTGGAGAAGGGCAAAATCTCCTTTTGATCAAGGTGTGGAAGCATTACCCTAGCCCGGGATGGGAATAGAACTCAAACCCCCGCTGCTTATCCAATAGACCACTTAGAACAATCGAAGACTGACACATGAGGTGGAGGAAGAGGTTCTATTCTATTAGAAGACCCAACCTCAGCGAAGAATGCGTAATCGTGTGTACCGAAGTCCGCATCGCGGGCTCTCTTCACTTCCGCAAACTGAATATGCTCGTGTCGCGCCTCCCCTGTCTACCTCTCCTCATTATCTTCCTTAACAAGAAGTCTTTTTGCTGTGCACTCTATCACGTAGTGCCCCATCTGCCCGCACCTAAGACACGCACCCCAGCTTCCACTTATTGTTCTTGGAAGAGCTCCCTGATGCTGCTTTTGCCTTCCCTGAAGACGTAGAAGTGAACAAAAGTATATCCCGTACACTTTGTCCAGACAGGCTCAGCTCCTATACGTAAACGTCTTATCATGCACCTTAAGAAAATGTTGGAAGGGTTATGTTGATGCAGTAGCAAAGACTTCCTTATCCCATCATATTTCGAAATTTATACCCTTCATGCTCTGACTAAGATTATCGGCATCATAGTTTTTCATACCAAAAGCCTCCAGCTGATCACAAAGGTTCTTCACCTTAATACAGTAACAAGAATGAAACTCCCCCGCTTCAGGCCATCTTGTTCAGTCTCCAGGCACTGACGCTTACTTGCGGTCGCATGTTCATTAACTTCCCTCAAAGTAAGCCATGCTGGGTCTGTAATGCCCCCATAATATATATGGGGGCGCATCTTATCAGCTACAGACACTGTGATCGCATGCATAGCCCCACCAGACCAAAAAAAGATGAAAATGGCTTCTTACTCGCCACATACTCCGGTTTACCTTAAAAAATGATCCAACATTCCTTGCCCATCAAGAAGAACTTTACCTCTTCACTCCAATTTACATAATTTTCGCCATGTTGGAGTGAACGGCACACAATCGACAAGCCCCTAATGAAAAAAAAAAAAGAATTTGACGATCTGATTCTGGAGGAGAATACATGTCCACGGGATTTTCTCAATATCTTATTTCTAGATGCATTGTTCATCAGAGATCTTTTGCGCCTTGAATAGCTAAGAGGAAAAATAGATACTTATTGGAAACGATTAGAGCTATGATGTTTGGGATGAATGTACCTCATTTGGGCAGAAGCTGTGTTGACCGCAACATACTTGAAAAATAGCATACCATAGTTGTCTTTTATGGAAGCATCTCTGATTAGTCTCATTAAAAAGTATTTGGCTGCTGCTGTTCATATTCTATTTTTTTGAGTTTCGAAAAGAAAGGAAACTAACGAAAGAAAGCGAGCTCAACGAAACAAACGAAGCGAGCAGCAGGAGAAGATCGGTAGTAGAAGGTAACGAACTAGAGACTGAGAAAGAGATCAGAAGCAAAACTCGGCAAGGAGAAGGCTGCTCCCAGGTGCTACACTAAAATAGGCTTTACCTGGGCCGCACGACTCTCTACCCGTGCGCGTGCCTATTTCGCTTTAGGAGGTATCAGAGCGGAGTTTTGTTTCCCTTTCGATTTCTGCTAATTCTCTTCTTGTTGTACCATGTCCAAGCTTGACGATAGCAGTGGATTGCTGTCTGCGGCGGCTGTTGTTAAGGAAACACTCAAGGATCGAGTGACCCAACTTGATGGCAAGGTCGACCATTTGGACGGACAAGTGTAGACTATGGCGGAAAGGCAGGAGAATCAGGAATCGTTGGTCACCAGACGCTCGCTAATGAGTACCGCGTCTTCCCAGTGAAGGAGAGCCATCTTCATGGGGCCTCAACGATCCCGGTGGCGATGTCCAAAGCGTGACGGACCGGGTCAAATTGGGGAGCTTGCTGTGGAGATAGGTTTCCGGTTCGTGAACCGAATGTCTCACCTGGCAACTCCAGACGCATTTGAGCCCCGGAACCACAGCCATTCAACGGGATTCAAAATGCCAAGGCTCGAAGACCTCTGGGACATGGAACAGTACAAAAAGGCTGTTCGTGCCCCTTTTGACGACCAAGTCACAATGGCAACAATGTATCTCTCTTGGGATGCGAAGAATATTTGAAACGACTCTCGAACCATCACACGGATTCCGACCCAACTACCCATGATATGGTAAGAACAGAATGGAAGGGCAAAAAACGATTCTATGCGCAGACGTGAAAGCTCTATCAATAGAAGCATTCTAGCCTATTTTTTTTTTATAGAGGAACGATTCCATCGTCTGAGAACCGACATTTATTCATGTACTATTCCTCCCCACTAAAAAGAGCGATTGAGAATCTCGAGAACCTAAACAAAAATGCAGAAGTGAGCGTACCCCAAGGCTCTCCTCTCTCCCCCCTTTTTAGCTAACCACCATCAACCCCATTTTTCACCTTGAATTGGTCGTCAAAGCAAAAAATCTGATGAATAGAAGGAAAGGAGATCGGAAAGATACGCGAAGTATAGGTCGGATGTTTCCGTGAGCAGTAAGCAGCAGATCTCCCCTTATTTTGGGAAAGCTGGCGGCCGCGTGTGAATTCTTTCAAGGCAAGGGGCGGCCTGATTCGACATTGTTGTTTACTCTGATCCGGTCGAGGTGGTTTTCGTTTACCAGCACGTAGGTGGTCTAAATTCCTATGACCGAGTCGTTCTGGCCCCTGTGAACATCTTTTCTTAATGTATTAAAGAGGGCCTCTCTAACCGTGAAAAGTGGTGGGTGCCCACTAACGGCCATTCCTGGCTCGGCTCCGATAACGCAATTCCGGGAGGAGTCGTGGGCACTGGATCCCTTCGGACCTGGAGAACGTGTGACGCTGGGTCGGAGTTTGGTGAACCAACTGGTCGCTCCTCTAGTTGAAGTATCGGGCCCCTTTTTCGTTGCCTAGGTTACACCTTCGGAATACCCCAAAAGGGAATTTTCTCTACTCCCCCAATCTTCACTTTACGCCACGCCGACTCCACTTTCGTCATAAGGCGTGGAATTAGACCAAGGGGAATCTCCATAGGAACTAGTCTCTTAGATTTCGCACATAGGAGATCGAGACACAGCCCCAGGGCTATGGGGAAAGATGTAGATCGATCGCCCTAGATAGACAACTACATAGAGGGTCTCTACAAGTCTATATATTCTTTTCTTTCGTTCCCCCCGTAAGATCAATATCACAACCAATAAGGTCTGCAAGTTTCACATCTAAGTAATACCCGATCCGATAGTTTACGATATAGATAGATATATATATTTAACATATATATACTAAGAAAAGATATTCATAGATATCGGTAGTTGTCCGGTCGTACCCAAACAATAATATTCCAGAGGAAAATGCACCTAAGATCAAATATTTCGAGCCGGCTTCCGTGGAAAATTCAGACTTTCTTTTTGATGCTGCGATCACATAAAAACATAAACTTTGAGGCTCAATAGCTAAATACATGGCAATTGAATCATAAGCCGAGATCATAAAGAGCATACTGCGAGTAGGAAGTGGAATTAATACAATGAATTCAAAAGCATCAAACCTCTCTTGTTCGGAAGAATCGAAACACATCGAAATGGTACCAGCCGTACTTAATAATAGAAGGATTTGGCAGAAATATGTAAAATTGTCCCTCCTAAAAAAATGATTCCAGAATAAATAGGCAATAGTTAGGAGAGGTGCGCCAGCGGCGAGCAGAAGCAAGGTTATTAGATACCTCAGGAAAGCCCGGCCAGAACCACACGTGCAAGTTTCCCTGCATGTGGCTCGTCCGTGATAACTTCTTCGGATTTGCGTGAACTAGCGGACCGATCACTAAGTGGGGATGCTCCCTCCAGCATGAGCGAACCCTTTCGGAACTGATTAAGAATGGGCGCCACTATCCCAGCCCGGATCCAGCCAGGTTCTATTGACCATGTCCTCTTCCCAACAGTTTGACCTTGTCTTGGGGCGTCTTTGGCTTTACGAGAGAAAGCTCGCCGGAGAAAAAAGTCTTTCTCTTCCCGTCCCGGGTCATACTCCGGTGCGTCCACAGAAGAGGAAATCGCAATGCATCTTGCTCAGCAGGCGTAGCTTGGAGTGAGAGTGTAGCGGGGGTAAGGTAAGGAAAGTGGCCGCCAGAGAGGAAGCCAAACCGGCCGCGTAAGCGCAGCTAAGCTAATATGCACCGGAGAAAGCCAGGTGCCGTAGGTAAGCTCTATTCGGTCCGGAGCATTGATTCCCCATAACGAATAGGCTAGCTCTATCTTTCAATTACCTATCCTGTGCTCGAGAAGGTCCCTCAGTTCCTCGGCCTCGAGGTGTATTTAGTTGTCTTACATGAGACTCGGGATATTCCCCACTACATGGCATGAGACCTTTCGCTTATCCATTCCGCCCGCCCGTCCAGACGCGGTGCCTTTTCTCATTATCATCTACCGCCCTTTCTTTCCTCCCGGCTATTCACGCATGAAGATTGTCGTATGTATGCTCGACTTCGGTTGCCGGTGTATAGGTAGGAGTACATTATGGCAGGATCAGTCACCCGGGCAAACAACCCTCCTCCAAGAAGAATTGTGCTATGCCCCCCCGATCCCTATAGAGCGAAAGAGCTGCCTGGTGATCCCTAGGTTGCAGCACGTCCGGTCGTTAACTCCTCGCGCCGCTGCCGCCGTTTCTAGGACCGACCGACGCCTCACCTGCACAGGTACCTACGTAGTGTCGGTCGCACATTCAACATAGCGTTCGGACTCATGTGCCTTCCAGAACCAGGGGTCTTCGAGCCTGCTGCGTACGATTAGCCAGCCTTGCGGCGGCAAAAGGATTAGACGTCCCCCCATGCTATGGTTCCCTGCGGTCCAAACCCGGTGCCGCATTAGGTTAGGGAGCTGGACGATAATAGCTCCTCCGCATCCCAAAGCGCGCTGCCCTCCTAGGCGCGCAACACTAAGTAATCCAAGCCAACCCACATTACTGACTAACGGCGGATAATCATATTTCTTAGAGGTACTAAATACAACTCCATGAATGAGCAAAATGAAGGTTGCATTAATGAGAAAAATCTCTGGGGAAACCGCTAAAAAAAGATTGAACATGTGGGAGGATCCGAACGAATTCTGCTTTCATTTCCCCTGTATGGAGCACTGAGTTACTTACGTTACGGTCTTCAGCAGGTAGGCTGCACTCTAGGCGGCTAGGAAGGCTCGCTAGACCAGCAGCCAGACCAAGAATGAATGTGTAATGATGGTGATTCCACACCGGGCTCAATAAATAATTGAATGTAAAAAGGGGATCCTAAACAAAAAAGGAGTCAATGACCCCTTTTTAGAGCGTATAAGGGGAGGTCGAATTCCAAACCCTTTTTCTCGAGTATACCCATTACCAAAAAATGGACGTCACTTTGGGACACATGCGGATAGCCGCCCCGCGTGGCTAAAAGTAAGCCAAAAGAGCTCAAACTCTTTTTTTGAGTTCCACTGAGAAAGTGGAGTCTTATAAAAGACGCCACTCTACGAGGGAACCCGGGTCGAGTCTTTGCGAGTTCATCCCAGCGAACCCCTTCCGGTCGGGAAGATGCAGATAAAAGGCCAATAGCCTGATGTCAGCTTCTACGGCATAAGCTTTAAAGAAGAGAGCTATCAACGCTAATAATAATAAGCATTTCATAAGAATGAAATAAGTGCAAATTTGGAACAGTCATTTCCATCTTTTTCGTCCAAATCCAGAAAAGTCCGTCAATAAATGACGAACTCCATTATAAATATGGTAGGACAGGGCTAAGGCAGTAATCTCGACGGAGATTAGGATGAGCTTTGATGAATAAAAGAAAAATTGGTAGACATTCTCATAGGTGAAGCAAATCAAACCTATTTTCAGACAAAGAAGATAAAAAAAGAAAACGATAGTGGCTAGGAAAGCTCCGGAGATTCTATGGGAAATTGGAAACGTCGAAGTAAGCTGTGGCTTATAAATAGGAAGATGAGGAGATAACGGTCGAAGGCTATTCATATTAGGTTGGATTTGAGAGAGTTCATTCGCTCTGCTCGCGGAGCGGCATACCGAAAAAAGAAAAGAAGCGAGGCTTACAACAAAATTAGCTTTCAACAACGTCAACAACACCACGAAAAAAGTCCACTATGGTTGCCCACTGATCTGATAGACCGGCAATACCATTTCCAACTGAAACCACTCGGCCTTAGAAAAACCTTTTCAGGTCTTTTAGGAGTGCTCTCCAGACCGGACTTCTTTCATTTCCTATGTTCAGCAGGACGACTCTAGTGAAATGGTCTTTTCGGCTTCGCTGAGTCTCAAAGCGATCGAAGAGATCGTCGAAAACGACACTCGTTGCTCTATCAATATCCGTGGGGTCTTCAATAGTCAGCCCCAGCATCCCTATTTTTTTCTTTCAATACTCCAGCAATGGACTTTCTCATTGCTTCGCATTGTTCTCTCTGGCGTTCCACCAATTTGTATTCCCGCGAGTTTCTGAGCTGCTTCCAGTTTTCTTTTTCCTTCTCGAGAGCATCCCACAGGTAATCCTCAGCGATTGTATCCGAAACAACAATCGGATTAGCAGGTAATAGGAATACCACTAGTGGATGGAAGAGACGTTTTCTAAAAAAGGGACCACAGCTTCCTCATTCATATTCTTCTCTTTTCTTTGACTGCTCCCCCAAAAGGGAGACTTGCTCTCCCAATTCAGGAAGACGGGAATCGCCTTGGTCCAACCAAGAAAGGCATGGGAGTCTTTGGGCATAAAGAAAAGATTGGCTGCTTCTACTCTTTCTTCTCTTATGATATTTCTAGTTTGAAGGAAACCCGCAACCTTTCTCTTATATAGCACTCGCAATTTGGCGCCCTTATTAGTGTTAAACCAACTCTAAAGGGAGTCAGTTGCCTACTCGTCGTAGGGCACGAACGGTATAACACAAAAAAAGGAATGAAAGCAATCGAAAAAGGTAGCAGTCATTAAGCCGAAAAGTGAAGAAGTAAGTAGGCCAATGCCAATTGAAAGCTAACTAGTTGTCCCTCTTCCATTTCGATGACAGGAAAGATCAGATGGACAGAAAGAGCTGTACATGAAGAATGACAAGACATTGAAAGAAAGGGTTCTGCACGAATGCCAAATTCAAGAGTCAAAGTCAGAAAGCTGCCCTTATTCCATTCCTTCAACTATCTGCCACTATCTAATCTAAATACAGGCTGGGAACTGCTTGTCTCGTTACACAAAAGCTCAACTAAGAGAATTTCCTACTCCTACGGTTGGGCGATCACTCATCTCGGGACTATTCATCTGATCTAGCTGGCTGCCCTTGCTTTTTCATTTCCCTGTCTAAGGTCGCCTAAGCTGTCTCAAGACGATGCACGGGACTCTTTCTCTTCCTTCCCTTTCTCCTCTATCGCCTTTAGTATGGAAGTCAAGTTCTTGTTTTCAGTCTAGTAGCGGGACTATGAATCGATAAAGATCCGGTGTCCTCTCATCAAGCAAAGCAGTCCTTATCCACTATGACAAGTCCTTCTCCTTTGGTCAGGCAAGTTATAGGCTCCCTTCCGTTAATAGGTAGGGCTAGTTCCTTCCCTGAGGATAGATAGAAGCTAAGGTGCGAACTCCTATCAGAAAGAAGAGACTTACTTTCTTGCTTGCTTGGTTTCTTAGCAGCTGTTCTCAATCCTTCTTTCCATCTCTAACAGACTTTGAGAAAGAAGAAAGGCTCTTGATCAAAGCCCTTTCCCTAAACTGTGTTGACGGCTCCTCTTCTCCCTTTCATTCCTCATCCCTGAACCCGAAAAGGCATCTTTTTCAAGCTAATCACCTCCTTTCTGGTGTAAGGTGACATAAACCGCAAACCGCATTCTAGCAGCCCTAAAAAAAGAATCTCTAGCGAAGCTGTCAACTCAACCTAAAGAAACCGATCCGCTAGTCTAATCTATTCTCTGCTTTCGAGCAGTGAATTCCGACCGGTCAACTTAGATGTCACGGGACTGGGCAAAAGCCCTTCAGTCAGTTTAGATACCGCTCCTGCTGCGGAAGATAATGTTGTAGAGGAGTTTGTTGTCCTCAACGTTGACCGAACCTCAAGAAGAGTCTAATCTAACGGGTCAAATCAAGTCAGTTTTTCATTGACCTTAGAAGGTGATTTCTTTTCCCTGAGATTCAGTACAGTCGAAAAAACAAAGGCTTATCTAAATCGAAAAAGAGGAAGATTCGCCAACGGCATTCAAGCCAGAACGGAAGTCAGTTCACTCGCTTTTCTTGCTGCGAGAAGAAGAGCTAAAACAAAAAATGGAAAAGACTGAAAAGCCTTCCACTTTCATCTGCAACTAAATGATAGAGAGGCGGACATAACGAATAGACTAGGAGACTGCTCTACGGGATAAGAGAAGATATTGAACCACCTTAAGGAAAAAACCCTTCACGTCACGATAGGCGCATGGTCCAAGACCTCAAAGAAAAGGACCTCGCTTTATCACTACATACGAAATGAAAAGAACTAAAGCAAGAGCTCGTGAACCAACAAGGGCAGCAACTGCAACCAAGAAAGAAGGAATTGAGTCCTTTCACATTATCAAGGCAAAAGGAAATGGGAACTTAGCCGCAAGCCATAGGCCGGTTCTCCACCTGCAACCCTCGCTCGAATAAAAGGAAAAGAAAGAGCATTTTCCTCGGGAACTCAGAAGGTTTTTCCCTCAACGACTAAAGGATAAAGCTAGGGGACTACAACCTGGATACCCAAGGGGAGGAAGCAGCATACTACTCCCTTATCTTCAAAAGACAGAAAGAGCACGCTAAGCACTAGAAGAAAAGGAAGAGATAAGCTACTCCTACTAGAAAGGGACCTAGATCAATAGAAGGAAGGCAGGACGACAAGCAAGAAGAAAGAACCAGAAGACTAGACCCCAACTCAACCATGCCTCTCTTCCACTTAGAAAAAAGACGACGGAAAGACGAAAACGGAAACTTAACGGGAAAAGCCGGGAGACATGCACCAGAGTTAATGGGGTATCACGCCGCGAGAGCACGTGAGAAAACGAAAGATTGATCGAGAAAATAAGTAGGGGCGACCAGAGGTCTGTGGGAGGGATACCCTTTCCTATGCAAGAGGGTTTGACGGAATTGAATCTGCAACTGTCTCGCAAACTCTTCCTTCTTAGGGGTAGACCCTATGGCAACTCCCAATGTCAGGTCCAACTTCGACTGTAGAGGATTACCCATGGACTGAAAATTTCTAGCTTACTTGATTAGTTGCTTAGCTGGCTTGCTTCTCCTAGCACCAGGCTAACTACTAAAAGGCATGGGCAAAGGGGAATGACTGACTATAGCGCCAGCACTTTCCTTAGAATATCCTTCCACTAGTTTACCCTTACTTCTATCCCAATCTCAGGGGACTTCCTTCAATTCCAATATCCTCACTCTCATTCCCAAGCTGGAAACAAGGGCAGGGGTAGACTCATTGGAGGATAGGGTTTGGCTTACGGATATAAGGTAGGGCTCTTACAAGGCATTGGTTTACTTGAGCTCTGGCTACGAGGGTAGACTTCCTTCCTCTATATCATATCCCCTGGGAATGAGTTAGTCGAAGAGGATTAGCTGGTAGAATGAGTCAATACTGGCTGGCAGGTTAGCGGGTACTACTACAAACCAAGCTGGATACAGCCAGGGGATAGCTGACTCTATAGCTCTATCCCAGGTCAGATCTTTTCAGTCTTGAGGGAGAAAGAAAGTACGCTTATAAATCAGCATGCTATTTGAAGGTCAGTCCCGAGTTCCAAGAAAGTGGAGATTGGTTGGCTAGAAGGAAGGGAAAGTGCTAGAGATTTTCATTCCATGGTTGAAGTCCCTGTGGATAGGTAAGTCAGTTTCTATTAAGTCCCTCATGCAAGGAGTAAACCTACCCTAAAAGAGCGCTGTATGAGAACGGGCAAACCCTAGCTTCCCTGGGTTTAGATCTAGAATAAATAAGGACTGAGTCTACCTACGCTAGAATCTCTTTTGCTATCGGTTCTTACTCCAAGGGGATATATGATCTATAAAGAAAGCGTGCTATCGTAAGGTCCTTAGTCCTCTTTTTCCCAGCCTTTTAGGACTCATTCTACCAGAAACCCTGTTCACAAGGAGATAGTAATCCCAGGCCTAAAGGAAGCAAGGTGAGGATAGAAGAAGGCAACCTGCCACCAAGTAAGCCCCTCTTTCTCCTTGTCGGTCTAATTAGGCTTAGGTATTCTATCAGGCTTGACTAGACCTCCAAGAGTCGGCTACTTAGCTTAGACGGACACAATTTCGGACCTTTGTATTGTGGAGATATATGTACATATCTTTATTGAATCTTTGTTGCCCGATTCTTCGAAGGCGGGTCAACCTCAGGAATCCCAGGGGGCCAATCCCTACTTTCATGTGCTGATCCTCTTTCTGGTTCATCCCACGACGCTAGAACGGGTTCAGTGGCCGCTCCTGCTTGACCTCAGATTATGTCTTTCGCAACGTCAAGTAATTGGAGAATCTCGACAGCTGGCGCATCTGTTCTGGTCTCTCCTTTTTCCGTTTCTTTCGATTTCTATCCCGTCATGGGATGACTCCTCGAATCCTTTGCTTTCTTTCATCTCTCTGACAATGGGCTTTTGCCAATCAATATCTTCTGACTTTCTCAAATGAAGGTCGTCTTCGGATTTGACTTGCTGGGTCCCTTCCTCAGTCTTTGACTGGGGCCAGATTAGTAATCTATCAATCCACCGTGGCTTTCTTTCTCCAACTTCTTAGCCCCGATCTTGGGGATTTCCTAGTGACCAAATTTTGCTTTCCGTGATAGCTTGTGATTCCTGAAAGACGGGCAGACTGACTTGCTGATGGCAAAAGGACTTGAAGATTGAGGGCTTTCTCGATTCTCGATTAAAGATAGAATGAGAAGTTGATCCCCGATTCCATTTCCTTAGGCAGGCTGAGGTCGATACTCTTTCGCGCTTGGTGGCATCTTTCTGTCATATCGTGAGGGCTTCGGGTTCATAATGTTCTCAATCAGAAATGAAACATGAGATGCAGTCACCCATGCTCATGAAGGTAAATAAGTAAAGTCGCTATCTCATATTCCCCCGCTAAAGCGGCTGTTGTCTCTTTTCTAGTCTTCCCTCTTTGCTTGCCAGTCATAGCAATAGTCGAAACTTCTTCCCCTCGTCCGTCCCCTCGGTCACTCCATTCCTGTCCCGATGATAGATAGAATATCATAAGATAACTAATGGAATCTTCCAACTTCAAATAGCGTATAAAAGAGTGATTTTCCCAGGCTCGAAACTGATCGTAGTAGAAGTAGAGGTGGCAGGGCCAGGCCAGACTTTGAGAAGTCATAAATGCGGCTAATCAAAAGGCTCGGCACTCACCTGATAGGGATCTTTTTCACTTGAACTATGCTTCAAACATCAACTGAGATAAGATCAACCAATCCGGGAATGTAGTTCTGAGGGCTTAGCGATCAGAGAAGCGTAGCAGCATCGGCAGAGGAGAACTGAATGCCACTTCTGAGACTGAAACCTCTCTTTGCTTTGATGAAGAAATCTATCAAGAAGGATGACTAGGACTAGCCTTTCTTGGCTTTGTTTCTAGGATCGGAATACAATACAACTCAAACCAAGTGAGCGGCTCGGGATAGAAAGGTTCCAAGAGCTTAGTGGAAAGGTCAAGTGTGAAGCGCTAGTTCCATGCCTTCTACTTAGGAAAGCCCTCAATCTTCAAGCACTGTGCCCAGCGTTGATGAATCTTCTATCAGGTTTGATTTCGACCCTGATGAACCTGGCACCTCTCTTGCAGAAAGCAGAAGCTAAGGAAAGGGCATTGGATGGGATGACTCTATCTATGGGCCCAAATGCCACTCAATTTCAAAGGTGAGTAGCGTAGACACTTGACCGATAGGTTGCGGAGCGTGAAGCCAAAGACATTACAAGTACTAAAATGACAAGCAGAAGTAGGAGCGATAGCCACATACTATGATTATGAATAAAAGGCCCTAGCCGGGTAGGCGGAAGAAAAGGGGTATTCTACTCAAAGACCGGTCGGAAAGGGCAAATTCTATCCTGCCTGATTGATCACCGGCGTCGAATGCAATCTTTTAAGCATAGCCTCCTCGATTACCGGCATAGAATGGATGAGCGCTTATGAGTTCCCACTATCGAATCATCTCATTTCCTATTCCGGGCATTGAAAGCTGAAATCAAAAGACATCAAGGCCTAAGTCAGACCAATGACGATCTTCTCTTAAAATAGCAAGAATATCTGGTGGAGGACTCTGCACCCAGTAAGGTCGACACAGTCAGTCAGGAAGATGCTTTCCCACCCAATCGGCCGAAGCATTGGCTAATCTGTTCACCCTTTATACCGACCAGCTGTGGTAGGACATCAGGAGTTGCTGCACATCGCTAACAATAGGCCTCAGACTGCGATCTGTAGACGACTTTTTACTATGAAAAGAAAAGCTTTCAAGACCTGAGATGAATCTGTTTTCATACATACAAACAGAAGATAGCTGTAGAGAAAAAGCCAGGTCAGAACCTTTCCTAAGTGCATGAGCCTCCGCCATGTCCACCGAAAAAAGGGCGTAAATAGACCCTATTCCAGTTATGAGTAGCCCAGTACTATACCCACCACTCGTTTTCTTTGTGATAACCTGGTTAGAGAACCGCATCAACATGAATCTTAAAAGAACCCATCTCAGGCGGATGCCAATTCAGCTCAACTTCTCCTTGGTGGGACTAGATCGAAAGGGCGGCGGGTACTTCGACTGCCTTGTATCAGGTGAAGAGAGGGGGGTGGTAGGCTTAGTAGGGCTCGAACCTACAATATCACCGTTATGAGCGGTACGTTTCAACCAATTAAACTATAAGCCCTTACGGATCTCTACATGCAATTCGTTCACTTAGGGAAGAGCGGATGGAAAGAGGAGGCCTTTGCTCTATCTGCTTCTTCCTCTTCCCAGGAATGAACAATTGGAAAAAAAAAAGGATTTTTCGATTTTTTTGATTATTGTTTATAGATAGATATAGAATATTATATGTCTATTATTATTCTAAATAATCTAATTTAAGCAAGCGGCCCTTTCGCGACTCAAACAGCCGGTACACTTTCCGGCTCGCAACGGCTCAAACGGGCGGGGGCTCTCTATTTGCTTGCAATGCCGGCTGTTCGCCTTTAGTTAGAAGTAGAGGGTTTTTTTGAACACAATAACAAAGAAAGTCAAAACAGCTTCAGCCGGACTAAGGACAGAAGCAAGCTACAAGCATTAGCAACCGCTTTCGTTTAACCTTATGTAAAAAAAAAAAGAAGCAGCGAAGAAAAGTCCTTTCACCTCTATTCCCTCTAAAGCTTCTCTTAGGAGAATCCCTTCGCTACACTCGACTAAAGACACCTACGAACTCACTCATAAGGAAACTCGTCAAGTAGGTCTTTCGAGCCTTTTTACAAACTAAAGTCCTAAAGAAAAGCAACCCCAATCCCTCCCCAGCCCAGGTCAACCCACTCAATATCCGAGAGAGGGTAGGCTTTTGGCGGCCGCAGAGACGGCGGATAAGGCAGCGGATGATACGTACTTGGAAATAACCGGATCATAGAAAAGTTTTTTCATGCCTTCCTTAGCGGCCTCGGTTCGTTCGGAAATCATGGTAGTCTTTTCATGGAGATTATTGGGAACGGAAATGGGCCCGGGGAACAACGACAAAACTGCCTTCTGTCTGTTGCCATGGAATGTATAGGTAGGGATTTATGCTTGGAAAGCCCGTTCCGCGCTCTCTATCCCCTATTTTTTGAGGTCCCCATGAATCTTTAGTATTCGTGTTCGCCGAATTCCATCCAGCCTTCTTTCATGGATAATCATTAGTATTCCTCTCGCTAGCTATCCTTAGTAAGAGGGGGAGGACTTGATGTGACTACTATTAGACCTCCAATCCGGAAAGACTCTACAATCATTATGAGCGGATAAACCTTTCCTTTCCCTTCCATAGAGAGGTTGCCCCTTTCTCCCCGGTAGTTCACTCACTCCCAGTGCCTACCATTTCTATATACTTTTGAAAATAGAGAGGGAGAGCTAGGAGCTCAATATTGGAAGAGCGCCCTCTCTTTTCTTCGGGAAATCGAGTTAGCTGGGCTGGTTCCCTGTCCCCGATATGTAACGAAAAGATTGATTGGTTTATCGCATTCATTCATGAAAGCACTTGCCTCTCTCTGGTGGGCCTTTCCTTTTGATTAACAATAGAAGAGAGGTAGTCGCAGCAGGTTTGGAACCCTAAACCCCTGAGGTGTTGATCACTCGACCCCGACCGGTCAATCTCCTGTCATTGCTATTTCGTGCGCGAAGGGTTGCCCATGCTTCCCAAACGTCACGCATTTTTTAGGTCATTAGTCCTCCCTGGACAGCGAAATAGGGGTGACTTCATATTGTTTCCTGACACGCCTATCTTTCTTTGAGGGAAATCCTCTCCGCGTTCAGGCGGATGCCGCACCTTGCGCGTGTGAATGGGTGATATATATATATATATATATCTTTGCTCAGCACGTGACTGTGTACCCCGAAAATGGAAGCTGCATGTCTTCGGCCGCTCCCGGCTCATGGTGGAATCCATTGACTGCCTTGGTCAAGCACGGGATTACGGTTTGTTTTCGAAGGTGATCAAAAAGATTCGATGAAAACCGGGCATACATTCGAGAGAGAGAAGGATTAGTTCGTGTCTGGGTCAAGGGGACGGGTGACCTGAAACCTCTTCCTCCGGTAAGAGCTATCTAACCTCTGTTGTCTTGCTATAACCTAGTCTTACTCGCTCTTACCTCCCTGCCTGTTTTCCTTTCTTTCTTTTATGAGAATACCTGCCTCTGCTCTCGTTCGGGCCCCGG